>LR738712.1:554029474-554144642 GCA_902687465.1 Secale cereale
TTAAACATTTTCAAAATCCCCAAAAACCTAACAGAAAAAAGTTACAGGTCTTTTAAGATCTAGAGGGGAAAAATGAAAAAAAAAATCAAACTTACTAGTGGCGCACCGTTTGCTAGGTGCGCCACTAGTAACAGAAAAAAAATTGGTTTCGAAAAAAATTCGATTTTTTTTTCAAATACAATACGTAATATGACAGGGAAGTTTGAAATATTTTTTCAAAATTTCATCATACTCATGAACATGAACAAAGTCCTAGACATCAAGAAGGTTTAATAGGATTGATATGATAAATATATCAACAAGTGCCTGTGAAGTGAGCTGGTGTTGGGGTTGGATAGAACTGCGAAGTTAAGCATGCTCGGGCTGGAGTGGTGTGAGGATGGGTGACCTTCCGGGAAGTTTGACCATAGAGTGTGATTTGACTTGAGATTAAGCATATTGACCCGAGATTAAGCCATAGTGACCTGAGATTAAGAAAAAACGAAAAATAATTAAAAAAATTCTGATTTTTTTTATAAAAAAATTGTTACTAATGGCGCACTTCTATGTGGTGCGCCATTAGTATACCAGATACTAATGGCGCACCCTGGGCTATACTAATGGCGCACCACGGCGCACCTGTGGTGCGCCATTAGTATACCAGATACTAATGGCGCACCAGTGTGCGCCATTAGTAAAAAATCTAACGGCGTGGTGCTAGTGGCGCACCTGTAGTGCGCCATTAGTAGCGAAAATAGGTGCGCCACTACCAGCCCTTTTCCTAGTAGTGTACGTACCCCGAAACCATCAGAACAACAGAGAAAACCCTAGTTCCACCACCGTAACCTTCTGTTCCCGTGAGATCCCATCTTGGGGCCTGTTTCGGAGCTCCACCGGAGAGGGGATCCTTCACGGAGTGCTTCTACATCATCATCATCGCCTTACCATGAGTTGTGAGTAGTTTACCACAGACCTTCGGGTCCATAGCTAGTATCTAGATGGCTTCTTCTCTCTCTCTGGATCTCAATACAAAGTTCTCCTCGGTCTTCGAGGAGAACTATTCGATGTAATCTCTTTTTGTGGTGTGTTTGTCGAGATCCGATGAATTGTGAGTTTATGATCAAGATTATCTATGAGAAATATTTGGTTCTTTTCTGAACTCTTTATGTGTGCTCATAATATCCTTGCAAGTCTCTTCGAATTATTGGTTTGGTTTGTCCTACAAGATCTATAGTTCTTGCAATGGGAGAAGTGCTTGGCTTTGGGTTCAATCTTGCGGTGTCCTTTCCCAGTGCAGTAGGGGCAGGAAGACACGTATTGTATTGTTGCCATGGAGGATTAAAATATGGGGTTTATATCATATTGTTTGAGTTTATCCCTCTACATCATGTCATCTTTCTTAAGGCGTTACTCTGTTCTTATGAACTCAATACACTAGATGCATGCTGGATAGCGGTCGATGTGTGGAGTAATAGTAGTAGATGCAGGCAGGAGTCAGTCTACTTGTCTCGGACGTGATGCCTATATACAATGATCATGCCTAGACAGTCTCATAATTATTCGCTTTTCTATCAATTGCTCGACAGTAATTTGTTTACCCGCCGTAGAATATCGGTATCATGAGAGAAGCCACTAGAGAACACTATGGCCCCCGGGTCTATTCTCAACATATCAATCTACATCTACTTTACTTTTTCCGCTTTTACTTTCTATTCTTATAATAAAAAATACCAAAAATATAAACTATCATCTCTATCATATCTCACTTTCATAAGTGACCGTAAAGGGATTGACAACCCCTTATCACGTTGGCCGCGAAGTTCTTATTTATTTGTGCAGGTGCGAGGGACTCGCGTGTGGTCTCCTACTGGATTGATACCTTGGTTCTCAAAGACTAAGGGAAATACTTACGCTACTGTGCTGCATCTCCCTTCCCTCTTCGAGGGAATACAACGCAAGCTCGAGAAGTAGCACTGTGGTGACCTTGTTCTTGAGCTTGCATGTCAAATTTTCTTGGTCCCAAGTAGTTCTAATGCATGATATAGTCTCTAGGCACTTATAGGAGTTGTTGCTATCAATCTTGTTGAGTTTGTTTAACTTTTATTTTGAGTTACTAAAAATTTCAGAAAAATGCATAGGAAAAACTTCCAAGGTGGTTCTTCAAGGAAGCAAGAACCGAGGATCGCGTTCCGTGAGCCGGACGATGAACTACCAACGGATGCTGACGTGCGGCCTTGTGAATGGCCGTCAGATGACTTCATGGATCAGGTTGGCATCAAGGATGAATTTTACGCATATGTGCGCAACGCTGACCTCGAGGGCTTCATACAAGATAAGTGCCATCAATATCGTGGCTTAACTGGTAGCTTTGTGAGAAGGTTTAAATTTTCATCTTCACGTAATTCTCACACTGTCCTATTTGACCTATATGATAAATCTTATACCATGGACTTAGAGGATTTTAATGATGCTTGTAAGCTCCCAGAGTGGGGCAGTATGGGTGATCCTCGTAAATCTGAATTTAGAGAGTTCCTTGCTAGTATCACAGTGGGGGAATCTAGGGAAATCACACAGGCTACCATAGGGAGCATCCATTTTCCTGCTATTCATTACTTTGCTCTCTTTATTGGTAGATTCATAAACGGTAAAGATGAGGCTTGTCACATGTGTGTCCCTGATCTTAGTGTTCTCAAGAGTGATGTATTAGGTGATAGACAATATAACTTGGGAGCCATTGTTGCACGTAGGCTACACCATAATGGTATGAATGGAGATTTATTTGGTGGGATTTATGGCACTCGTATAGCCCGCTTTCTGGGTGTGCCTGTGCATGAGAATGATGAACCTTTACCTCCTACTCTTTTAGATTGCCATGCTATGACTAGTCACCGGTTTATAGAGAGGGATGGTCAAACCCTAAAATATCGATTAATCTTTAACAGGCAGCAGGCCATCCCTATTGCTCCTCCTGCCCCTACTTTGTTTGAATTTCAGGCAAAAGGAAGATACACTATAACTATGGAGGAGGAAAATGCGTATTATAATATGACAGAAGCAGCCCGCCTTCGACCTGCAGCCAGCGTGCAGTAGCTGCTGCATCTCAGTACAACCCCAACTACAACTTTGGATATCCATCAGGCCAATACTGGCCATAGACCAACTTAGGCCAAAAGCCTAAGCTTGGGGGAGTACGTGTTTCTCACCGACTTTACATTCATGTTCACACATATTCTAGTTGTCGGTGCTCACACTCTTTCATTGTACCATCCATGCTTAGTTTCAATTTCTTTTTCTTAGTCTTTTTCTCGTGTGCTAGAAAAACCTTAAGAAAAACAATAAATATATTAGTTGTTACTTCTAGCTAGTTTACTTTTCTTGCTTGTAGTAGTAGTAATTAAAAATAAAACCCAAAAAGATTTCCTGTTCTTCTTTTGTTTGTTGGGAGATTTCCCGTCTAAATAGTTTCTTCTCTTTGGGGGGTTAAGAGTAGAAGACCATGATTGAAAATGCTTAGTGGCTCTCATATGCTTTATTGTTGATTTAACCTTGAGCCACATTACCTTGTCTTCTCTCTTGTATTAAAAGTCTGTAGATTCCAGCTTAGTCCAATGCACGTGCACTATTATTATTTTCCACACTGTTCGGTCGTGCGAGTGAAAGGCAATAAGGATGATATATGATGAACTAATTTAGATGAGAAAAGCGGGTACGAACTCGACCTCTCTTGTTTTTGTAAATATGATAGTTCATCGTTCCTGATTCAGCTTGTCATGAATGAAACATGCTTGCAATGACAATTAGAGATCATAGCTTCTGATGCCATGCTTAATTTGCTGAGAGTTTATAATGGTCTATCTTGCGTGCCAACATGATATTAAAATGGTTGTGATGTGGTATGATGGGGTGGTATCCTCCTTTGAACGATTTAAGTGATCTCACTTGGCACATGTTCACGCATGTAGTTGAAACAAATGAACATAGCCTCCACGATATTTATGTTCATGGTGATTTATATCCTATTCATGCTTGCATTCATTGTTGATTAATTTTAATGCATGTTCATGACCGTTGTTGCTCTCTAGCTAGTTGTTTCCCAGTCCCTTTCTAGCCTTCACCTGTACTAAGCGGGAATACTGCTTGTGCATCCACTTCCATAAAACCTAGTTATTCCACATGAGTCCACTATACCTTCCTATATGCGGTATTTACCTGCCGTCCCAAGTAAATTTGTATGTGCAAAACTCTAAACCTTCAAATGAAATTCTCTTTTGTATGCTCGAACAGTTCATGTATAAACTAGGGCTGTCTATATCTTCCATGCTAGGTGGGTTATTCTCACGATGAGTGGACTCTCCTCATCATTCACGAGAAAATGGCTGGTAATCGGGATGCCCAGTTCCATGCTCAGAATCATAAATAATTAAACAAAACTCCCCCAGGGCTGTTGCTGGTTTGGATGGTACACGTTGTTTCGGGCTAGCCGTGGAGTGTGCTTATTGGTGGTTGGGTGATTATAAACTTTACCATTCTGTTTGGGAACCACCTATAATGTGTGTAGCATGGGAGATATCGAGATTCTTGGTTGTTATATTGACATTGAAAGTATACCGCTCAAAATGTTATTCACCTCTATTTAAAAATCAAGCTCTGGCACCTTTACAAATCCCTGCTTCCCTCTGGAAAGGGCATATCTATTTACTTTTATGCAGAGTCATCATCCTATTATCAAAGAGCACCAGTAGGAGAGCACCTCTGTCATTTGCATGTATTACTATTAATTTGCATTGAGTATGATCATGACTGGATCTCTTTTACCATGAATTACAATGTCTAGTGAGTCCTTGATCTTTAAAGGTGCTCTGCATTTATGTTTTGCGGTCTCAGAAAGGGCTAGCGAGATACCATCTTGTTATATCATATCATGATTGTTTTGAGAAAGTGTTGTCATCCGAGGTTTATTATTATTGCTCGCTAGTTGACTATGCCATTGATATGAGTAGACTTGAGACGTGAAAGTTATTGTGAATGTGGTTAGTTCATGATCTTGCTGAAAACCTGAATGCTGGCTCACATATTTACAACAACAAGAGCAAACAAAGTTTGTCAAAGTTTTTCTTTATCACTTTCAGTTTATCAATTGAATTGCTTGAGGACAAGCAAAGGTTTAAGCTTGGGGGAGTTGATACGTTTCCAACTTATCTACTTTTCCAAACCCTTTTGCCCTTGTTTTGGACTCTAACTTGCATGACTTTAATGGAACTAACCCGGACTGACGGTGTTTGCAGCAGAATTGCCATGGTGTTGTTTTTGTGCGGAAATAAAAAGTTCTCGGAATGACCTGAAAATCCACGAAGAATCATTTCAGAAAATATAAAAAATATCTGCAAGAAGATCCAGACCAGGGGGCCCACACCCTGTCCATGAGGGTGGGGGCGCGCCCCCCCTAGGGCGCGCCCCTGCCTCGTTGGCCCCCTGGTGCTCCACCCACATATCCCTAGATCCTATATATTCACTTTCGGGAAGAAAAAAATCAAGGAGAAAGAATTATCGCGTTTCACGAGACGGAGCTGCCGCCAAGCCCTAATTTCTCTCGGGAGGGCTGATCTGGAGTCCGTTCTGGGCTATGGAGAGTGGAGATCGTCGCCATCGTCATCATATACCGTACTCCATCCCCAATTCCATGATGCTCACCGCCGTGCGTGAGTAATTCCATCGTAGGCTTGCTGGACGGTGATGGGTTGGATGGGATCTATCATGTAATCGAGTTATTTTGTTAGGGTTTGATCCCTAGTATCCACTATGTTCTGAGATTGATGTTGCTATGACTTTGCTATGCTTAATGCTTGTCACTAGGGCTCGAGTGCCATGATTTCAGATCTGAACCTATTATGTTCACATGAATATATCTGTGTTCTTGATCCTATCTTGCAAGTCTATAGTCACCTACTATGTGTTATGATCCGGCAACCCCGAAGTGACAATAATCGGGACCACTCCCGGTGATGACCATAGTTTGAGGAGTTCATGTATTCACTATGTGTTAATGCTTTGGTACGGTACTCTATTAAAAGGAGGCATTAATATCCCTTAGTTTCCAATAGGACCCCGCTGCCACGGGAGGGTAGGACAAAAGATGTCATGCAAGTTCTTTTCCATAAACACGTATGACTATATTCGGAATACATGCCTACATTGCATTGATGAACTGGAGCTAGTTCTGTGTCACCCTAGGTTATAACTTCTACATGATGAATTGCATCCGACATAATTTCCCATCACCGATCCAATGCCTACGATCATTTCACATATTGCTTGTTGCTTATTTACTTTTCCGTTGCTACTATTACAAAAACTACAAAAACACTATCATTACTTTTATTGCTGCTACCGCCACTATCATATTACTTTGCTACTAAACTATCTTGCTGCAGATCCTAAGTTTCCAGGTGTGGTTGAATTGACAACTCAGCCGCTAATACTTAAGAGTATTCTTTGGCTCCCCTTGTGTCGAATCAATAAATTTGGGTTGAATACTTTACCCTCGAAAACTGTTGCGATCCCCTACACTTGCGGGTTATCAATGCCCTTGAAGACTTTTGAACATTCCTATTTCATGCAATGTCTTCAAACTGGCATACACATCTGTAGGATCGA
This sequence comes from Secale cereale, assembly GCA_902687465.1. Taxonomy (NCBI): domain Eukaryota; kingdom Viridiplantae; phylum Streptophyta; class Magnoliopsida; order Poales; family Poaceae; genus Secale; species Secale cereale. The sequence continues at coordinate 554,036,108 of LR738712.1, forward strand.
AAGTAGGTCTAGAGGGGGGGGGGGTGATTAGACTACTTGACAATATAAAAAATCTGCCTTTAGATCATGCAATGTTTTTGGCAGTTTCACAATTAAGATCAATTCAAGTATCACCCTACACATGCAATTCTAGAGTATAAGCAGCGGAAAGTAAATTGCACATGTAAAAGAGAGGTGGAGAAGATCAAACGCAGTTTGGTGACACGGAGATTTTTGTCGTGGTTCCGATAGGTGGTGCTATCGTACATCCACGTTGATGGAGACTTCAACCCACGGAGGGTAACGGCTGCGCGAGTCCACGGAGGGCTCCACCCACGAAGGGTCCACGAAGAAGCAACCTTGTCTATTCCATCACGGCCTACGCCCACGGAGGACTAGCCTTACTCGGGGTAGATCTTCACGAAGTAGGCGACCTCCTTGCCCTTACAAACTTCTTGGTTCAACTCCACATCTCAAAGACGGAGGCTCCCAAGCGACACCTAACCAATCTAGGAGACACCACCCCCCAAAAGGTAATAGACGGTGTTGATGATGATGAACTCCTTGCTCTTGTGCTTCAGATGATAATCTCCCCAACACTCAACTCTCCTCACTGATATGGCTGTGGTGGAAGAAGGGTTTGAGTGGAAAGCAACTTGGGAAGGCTAGAAATCAAGTTTCATATGGTAGGAATGGAATGGCTTGATCTCAACACAAGGGTAGGTGGTTCACTTCTCAGAAAGTGTATGGTAGAAGTGGTGGTACTTTCTGATGGCTCTCCTCACGAATGAAGAGGGGTGGAGGGGTATATATAGCCTCCACACAAAATCCAACCGTTACACACACATTTGACCAATCTCGGTGAGACCGAAGTGAAAACTCGGTCAGACCGAAAGTTCAAATATAGTGAACGTTGGGATTTTCGGTGGGACCGAAAATACCATCTCGGTGTGTCCGAAGTGAGTCAAAGGTTAGGGTTTGCCATCTCGGTGTGACCGAAAACAACAACTCGGATATTCCGAAATGCTGTCAATTGGTTACAGAAGGTTGGCAGTCCATTTTCGGTGAGACCGAAACTCAGAATCGGATGGACCGAGAAATTAGGGTTTGGGGAAACAACTGAAGTGGTTCATCTCGGTGGGACTGAGTTTGCAGAATCGGTTTGACCGAGATTACTTATGAGTGTGTTGAATAGTGAAGAGTGCTGATAGTTGAGGGAGCTAGATCACCAAGCACTTGAGCAACAAGAACATTAACACAACCTCATCCCCTTTTAATAGTATTGGCTTTTCCTATGGACTCAATGTGATCTTTGATCACTAAACCAAAAATAGAGTCTTGAGCTTTTGCCAATGCTTGTCTTAGCATTTTGAGGGGTCCACTTCTTCAGACATTTCCATACCCATATCATCAAACTTCTCTGAAATGATTCTCAAGTAAATATTAGTTCAATGATATATATGTTGTTATTAATTACCAAAACCACCCGGGGATTAGTTGCACTTTCAATCTCCCCCTTTTTGGTAATTGATGACAACATATAGATCAAAGCTTCGACAAAAGATATAATCAAGGAATAATATCGTCGCTTTGAGAAGTATGTGATAAACAAGAGCTCCCCCTAAATTTGTGCATTATTTAAAATTTGCGTTTGAATGCAAATGCACAATCGATTAGGATTATGGGTCACTCTTCCATGTCACATACATCTTGGTGGAGCGCACAAAATGATAAGAATGAATAACATGCACTTAATCACCAAGACAAGAGTAAATAGCCATACAATAAGGAATAGCATATGATAAGCAATAAGCACACATTAAGGCATAGTATGACTAAGCACTCATTAAGGTAGCATCAAACGTGGTAGCAAGCACACATAAAGTATCAGGAACCAAAAGAAACCAATGTATCACAAAGAAAAACCGGCAAAAGAACGAAAGACGAAAGAGCACTCTCTCTCTCGAAGCCCTATGATCTATAACAATTTCTCCCCCTTTGGCAACAAGTTACCAAAAAGTTTGAAAAGGTATAGAGCTAAACGTCACTGCGGGCTCTGTTGGCGGCTCCCGTCTGGGTAGATGTCGGTGTAGAGATAGCTGCATCTGCGAAGACTTCTGCTGAAGTCTGCGGTGGAGGAGTGGATGCTGGAGCTGGAGGAACTGCTGGAGCTGTAGCTGGTGCTGAAGTGGTAGACCTGGAGTCTGTCACTGGGATAGCTGCAGATCTGGATCCTCTGGGAATCTGAGCAGTCTGGCGATGAGAGTCCTGGACTAGATCATCCTGCATAAGCTCTGCTCTCTCCTGCCTAGTCTCCTCCATGTCTGCCTCAAGCTTGTTGACAGACACCTGAATCTCAGTCAACTTCACGTCCAGAGCGTGGATCTTGTCCTCGACAATCCTCTCAAGGCTCTCCTGAGATTGCTCAATGCTGGCCAGGCGTTGTTCAATCCTCTGGGTAGCTTCAAGAATTTGTTCTCCAAAGCTCTTTGGCTTAGCTGCTGCTGCTGCTGCCTCTTTGTCAGCTTTAGCCTTCTTTGCAGCTTCGATTTTGGCTTGTCCTTCAACTGAGGTAGGATCCTCTTCATCCATCACAACTACGTTGTCCTCATGCTCTGGCTGCAGTGGCAAGTGCTTCCTATCCAACATTAATTTGCCCGTGCCAAACTTGGCGTTGATGAGCATCTGTATCTGCGGTGCAAACCCACACGACCTCTTTTGGTCAGCTGCAGTCCTCTTAATGGTCTCTACCATCAAGTCCATCACCTTAAAAGGTGCCTTCTCATCGAGAATGTGCAGCATGTTGATAGAATAGCCTCGTATCATCCGGTGGTCTCCAGACTTAGGCATCAATGTATGCCTCAGAATAGTGTTAGTGGTGGTCAGACCTGCCTGGAGATAATACACTGAGCCAAGCTTCCATCCTTCCAAATCAGCAGCTGGGATCTCCTTGTACATATTCTTCATGGAATCATGACTCTTCTTAGGAATCCCATAGACATCAATGTCGTCCTCTCTCTGCACTGGAGCGTTCAGAAGTTCTGCCCATTCTTCAATAGTCGAAGAAAACCTTTGACCTTCAGTCATCCAGGTGATCTTGCCATCAGGATAGAAGTGGGCTGTGGCATAGAACTGCATGATCATCTCGTCATTCCAAGCTGTCAGCTCTTGACCCACAAAATCAGCAACTCCACATGCAGTAAAGCTCTCATGCACATGGGGAAAGAAGTCCCGGTGCTCTTCACTGTCAATGTACTTCCAGTCAACATACCTGTTGTCAGCAACAATGGGCTTCTTATCCATTAGCACGGTCTCATAGAAATCCTGCTGCTCTCTGGTGTGGAATCTGGGGTCCACAGCAGTCCTTCTCCTTACAGCATATGGATCAGACTGTCTCCATAGCCTGAGACCTTTGTCCTTTCTTGCCTTCATGTCCTCAGCTTGAGGATGAGCATCATTGTGGAGTGGCAACTTGGGACGGAGCTTAAGCAACACATGCTCTTCATCTGATTCAGACGGTGGCATCTCACCTTTGTTCTTCTCAGAAGCTGGAATGCTTCTGGTTGTTCTCTTGGGCTTGGCTGGAGCTGCCTTGACTGGAGCAGGCTTCTTGGGCTTAGAAGAGGCTTGAGCCCGAATAGCATCACCCATGAACTTAGCTTTCTGAGGAGGAGGCTGGGGTGCTTCTTCTTCTTCTTCTTCAGCATCATCCTGAGGTTCAGCATATACTACCCTCTTCCTTTTGGAAGTTTTCTTCACCTTGCTTGCAGCAGGCTCTTCCAGGTTGAGCTTCTTAGCGACTGCTGACTGCTTCACTTTGCTTGTGCCTTTCCTTGGCTGCTGCCCTTGGTGCTCTTTGGCAACCACATTCCTCTTGGGCTTGGAGGTAACTTCCTCAGCAACAAAGTCAGAGTCCTCATCATCAGAAGTTCTCTTCTTCCTGGTTCTAGTGGCTGCAGGAGGCAAACCACTAGGGGTGCTCCTCTCACCATCATCACTAGAGCTGCTCGCAGGACTTGTGTCTGCCTCTGGAATTTCAGCAAATGGTGATTCAGACCTGTTCTGGCTGTCACTGACATCTGACAGGGCTGAAAAACCTGTGAAAAGATAAGGTATAGGCAGAGTAGAAGAGTTATCACAACTACAGAGGTTTTTGCAAAAAAAAATGAGTTCAAAACTTAGTTTTGAGTTTTCACAGAATGTATTTCGGTCAAACCGATTTCAGGTTTCGGTGCAACCGAAGTGCTCAACAGAAACCTACACACCACTTTCGGTCAGACCGAAATGGGTTTCGGTCCTACCGAAAACTTAGGGTTTCACTGAAACTACTTTTCGGTCGTTCCGATTGGCACAACTCGGTTAAACCGAACTATGCAGTGCAATGGCCAGAGGCCAAATCGGTCATTCCGATTTTCAAAATCGGCTTCACCGAGATGCATTCCGTGGAAACCTAAACCTAAGAATTTTCCTCGAGACTAGAAGATCTGAACTATTGTATGGGGAACATATCAAACATGGATTGAATCATGGCAAGCCTATCGTGCAAGAATCGGAAGTGGAGCACGAAAAGGGGTCGGGACACACCCTAATTTGGTGGTGTCCCTCTACGGCGGCAACGGTGGAGATGATTACCGTTGACGGCGGCGGAGACCTGCGGCGAGGGCGCACAGGCGACGAAGGCGACGATCCGTAGACCAGGGCGGCGGCAGCAGGGGTCTTGGGGGCGAACGGTTTGAAGAAATCGCGCGCAGCCCCTCAGGTATATATAACCCCATGCTGTCGGTGGGACCGAGTTGAAAAACTCGGTGTCACCGAGATGTATAACTGCTGTGCAGTTACGCATATCGGTCAGACCGAGAGTTTGAACTCGGTTTCACCGAGATGAAACCTAGATCAGTCTAAGCGTTTCGGTTGGACCGAGATTGAGAAACCGGTCAGACCGAAATGGACTTAGAAGGTTTTGGAAGTCAGCCTTAGACGAATCGGTGGTTCCGAGTGCTCCTCACTCGGACTGTCCGAAAAAGACTTGTTCAAAGTTGTGATATGAGCATGAATAGAATTTTGAGACAAGAAAGCATAGATAGCTAGGGAAGGTGCTTAGGCATTCTTGTCCATCCATTTGGCCAGAAAAATCAAAACAATCAAAACAACAAATGGATGTCCTTGAATGGATGAAATCATGCATTCAACATGCTCACACAATAAAATAGCAACTGAAATATGTGTCAAACATGCACAACCAATCACTCTAGCTATTAGCACACAATTTGTCGATGACTAGGTCATCTATATATGAGTATATTGACTTAGGAGCCAAATGAGAACATTTGATCATAGGTCATACTCATCGTTTAAGCTCAAGTGGGGTTACCACTTTTACATAAAGCATTTATGTGTTCACATCACTTGGAGATGCTTTAGCTCAATTTTTTTAGAGCAAAGCTCCCCCTAGATGTGAGAACCCCTTTTAAAGGGTCAAACTAACCTTGGGTTGTCATAGAAGACTTCATGTAGATGTTGAAGATGTGGATGCTCAATGTTGATGCAGATCATCAAAAGTTGGGAGCAATCCTTTGGATTAGGGCACTTTCAATACCTACATGGGTTAGTCCCACAAGGAACAAACAAGAATATCCATAGACATAGAGTGAAGTACACAAACGATGATGTCCATGAAAGCAATGATTACCTTGTCCCTTGACTTACCAACAAGAGGGTTTGTGACTCCATGAACTAGTGCATGATGTGGAAGTTGATTGCACAAGTTCTTCCCAAAATGAATATGAGTGAAGTTTGTTGGCGGAGTCACCCTCAAGAACCTACTAGTTCTTCTTCTTTGGGATCCACATCATCTTGATGGGAATCCTTGGTGTTGTAGTTGAGCTTGACGAAGTAGAACTTGATGTGTCCTTGGGAACCCACTTGACCATGGCTTGAGGTGCTTCAATGAATGCATCAATCTCCTCTTGAAGCTTGTCCTTGGCCTTTAGCTTGTGGTCTTGTGGTGGAAGGTCATCTTGAGCTTGTTCCACATTGGAAGAAGTAGGATCATACTTCTCCTTTTGTGAAACAAACTGTGGAGTAGGGTATTGACCTTCTTCCCACTCAACACCTTCGGCGTTGAACTTTCGCTCAAAACCAATCCCTTGATTCTTCCGGTGTCTTCCTTGTTTGCGAACAATCTCCTCAAAGTTCTTGCTTCCGGCAAGACTCTTGTAGACACCTTTCTCTATGATTTCCTTCAATAAGCTATTTTCTTGCTCAAGTGTAACTTGGCTTGAAACATTGTTAGTGGAATCAAGAGAACAACTAGAAGCAACAATATTGGATTTAACATTGTTATTGTTACTACTAGAGGAAGAATTTTTCTTATGCTTGTCATGCTTAGTCTTAATAGGTGGCAAGAAATTAGACAAGAGAAGTCGTTTGGCAAGATATGAAGAACTCTTCTTTCGAAGATCATCATTGATCGCTTTTAGAAACTCATGTTCTTGCTCTAGAGTGAGCTTCTCGAAGCGTAGCTTCTCATGAGATCTTAGGAGCTCTCTATGATCTTCTTGAGTTGTTTCATGAGCTAACTTAAGAGTGTTTAGTTCTTTAGTTAGACGCTCAATCTCCTTCATAGCATTGTCATTCGACTCTTCTCGACTATAAAGACTACTAGCATTTTCATCATTACTAAGCTCACTAGATTTATCATGCAAGAGCTCATCTTCACCAAGTAAGTCATCCTCATCACTATCAAAGTCAATGAACTCAGGGTGTGTTACCTTGGGGCCTTTAGCCATGAAGCATCTTCCAATTCCCTCATTCGGTGAATCAAATAAGTCGTAGGAGTTGGAGTTGGAGGATACGAGTGCAAGTCCGGCAACACCTTCATCTTGACTATAGTCGGAGTCGGAGACCCATTCACCAACATGAGCTTGATGTCTTCTTCTTGTGTAGCTCCTTGATGACTTGTCTTTCCTCTCCGAATCCTTGCTTCTCCGAGGAGGTCTTCGTTCATAACGATCATCTCTACTCCTTCTCTCTTTCCGAGGTGACTCATCTCTTGCTCTTCTTCTTGGAGATTCTTCTCTTCTCTTGTGGGGAGCCGTACACTCATTTGAGAAGTGTCCGGGTCTTCCACAATTGTAGCAGTTTCGATCACGACTAGAAGATCTCTTTCCATCATATGATCTAGACTTTGAGCTTCTCTCTTTGCCTCTATTCTTGTAGAACTTGTTGAAGTTCCTGACCATTAGGCTTATGTCTTCATTGGAAACTAACTTGTCACTTGAGGTAGTAGGAGCATCACTTGTAGCTTTGTAAGCACCACTTGACTTATTGTGAAGCTCTTCCTTATCCTTAAGTGTCATCTCATGAGCAACAATCCTTCCAATGACTTCAGTTGGCTTGAGAGTCTTGTAGTTTGGCATCATTTGGATCAAAGTGCACACGGTGTCATACTTTCCATCCAAAGCTCTGAGAATCTTCTTAATGATGAATCGGTCGGTCATTTCTTCGCTTCCTAAGCCAGCAATCTCATTTGTGATGAGAGCAAGCCTAGAGTACATTTCAGCGACTCCTTCACCATCCTTCATCTTGAACTTGTCAAGTTGACCTTGAAGAATATCTAGCTTTGATTCCTTCACAGATTCAGTACCTTTGTGCATTTCAACCAAAGTATCCCAAATCTCTTTAGCATTCTCAAGACGGCTGATTTTGTTGAACTCTTCGGGACACAAAGCATTGAAGAGAATGTCACAAGCTTGAGCATTGTTTTGCAACATCCGCAACTCTTCGGGTGTAGCTTCGCGATCCGGAACTTTTCCTTCTTCAAAGAAATCACCTTGCATGCCAACACAAATAATGCCCCATGCGGCTGGGTTATGACCAAGAATATGCATTTTCATTTTATGCTTCCAACTAGCAAAATTTGTACCATCAAAGTAAGGACCTCTACGATAATTACCCTTACTAGACGCCATACTCTCCTAGGTTGTGAAACCAAGCTTATGGAGTCCAATGCAATGGAAACCAAGGCAATGGAGACCAAAGCTCTGATACCACTTGTAGGATCGAAAGTAGGTCTAGAGGGGGGGTGATTAGACTACTTGACAATATAAAAAATCTGCCTTTAGATCATGCAATGTTTTTGGCAGTTTCACAATTAAGATAAATTCAAGTATCACCCTACACATGCAATTCTAGAGTATAAGCAGCGGAAAGTAAATTGCACATGTAAAAGAGAGGTGGAGAAGATCAAACGCAGTTTGGTGACACGGAGATTTTTGTCGTGGTTCCGATAGGTGGTGCTATCGTACATCCACGTTGATGGAGACTTCAACCCACGGAGGGTAACGGCTGCGCGAGTCCACGGAGGGCTCCACCCACGAAGGGTCCACGAAGAAGCAACCTTGTCTATTCCATCACGGCCTACGCCCACGGAGGACTAGCCTTACTCGGGGTAGATCTTCACGAACTAGGCGATCTCCTTGCCCTTACAAACTTCTTGGTTCAACTCCACATCTCAAAGACGGAGGCTCCCAAGCGACACCTAACCAATCTAGGAGGCACCACCCCCCAAAAGGTAATAGACGGTGTTGATGATGATGAACTCCTTGCTCTTGTGCTTCAGATGATAATCTCCCCAACACTCAACTCTCCTCACTGATATGGCTGTGGTGGAAGAAGGGTTTGAGTGGAAAGCAACTTGGGAAGGCTAGAAATCAAGTTTCATATGGTAGGAATGGAATGGCTTGATCTCAACACAAGGGTAGGTGGTTCACTTCTCAGAAAGTGTATGGTAGAAGTGGTGGTACTTTCTGATGGCTCTCCTCACAAATGAAGAGGGGGTGGAGGGGTATATATAGCCTCCACACAAAATCCAACCGTTACACACACATTTGACCAATCTCGGTGAGACCGAAGTGAAAACTCGGTCAGACCGAAAGTTCAAATATAGTGAACGTTGGGATTTTCGGTGGGACCGAAAATACCATCTCGGTGTGTCCGAAGTGAGTCAAAGGTTAGGGTTTGCCATCTCGGTGTGACCGAAAACAACAACTCGGATATTCCGAAATGCTGTCAATTGGTTACAGAAGGTTGGCAGTCCATTTTCGGTGAGACCGAAACTCAGAATCGGATGGACCGAGAAATTAGGGTTTGGGGAAACAACTGAAGTGGTTCATCTCGGTGGGACTGAGTTTGCAGAATCGGTTTGACCGAGATTACTTATGAGTGTGTTGAATAGTGAAGAGTGCTGATAGTTGAGGGAGCTAGATCACCAAGCACTTGAGCAACAAGAACATTAACACAACCTCATCCCCTTTTAATAGTATTGGCTTTTCCTATGGACTCAATGTGATCTTTGATCACTAAACCAAAAATAGAGTCTTGAGCTTTTGCCAATGCTTGTCTTAGCATTTTGAGGGGTCCACTTCTTCAGACATTTCCATACCCATATCATCAAACTTCTCTGAAATGATTCTCAAGTAAATATTAGTTCAATGATATATATGTTGTTATTAATTACCAAAACCACCCGGGGATTAGTTGCACTTTCAACATCAGCAATAGTAGTGGTATCCTCCTTAGAGGGGTTAGTTACCCCATCAGCAGTTGAAGATATTGCAACAGTAGCAGTAGTAGAACATTTAGCAATTGAGTTAGCGTTATCACGCTCAAGGCATTTTAGACATGGCGGTTCAAATCCTTCCTGAGCAGGACTGATTTGTTGAGCACGAAGTGACTACCACTCTCAATTTCTCAAGTTCTTGCTTCCTTTGAAGATAATCATAGGAAAGCTTTTCATGAGTAGTTGAGAGAGTTTCATGATGACTCCCAAATTCTTCGTACTTAACATGGAGATTTTTAATGTCTTCAATTAAGGACTGAGATCGGGTCATCAGCGTCTAACAGACATCGCTTTTATCTAACAGTTTTTGAATATGTTCCATAGCTTTCTGTTGTTCAGTTGCAATTTTAGCAAGTGTTTTGTAGCTAGGTTTGGATTCACAATCAGAGTCATCTTCACTTGAGGTTTGAAAGTAAGCATTGCGTGAGTTTACCTTGGTATCACGTGCCATGAAGCAGAAGGTGGGAGTAGAGTCATCTTCATCCGTGGAATTTGTGTTGGTGATGAGGCCATGGTCTTCAGTGTTGAAGATTGACTTGGCAACATGTGCTGAAGCCAGAGCCAGGCTTGCCACGCCTGAATCGGACCCCTCTTCGAACTCCACCTCTGCCTCCTCAGAAGCAGACTCCTCCTCTGAATCCATATCTTTGCCAACAAAAGCACGAGCCTTGCTAGACGAGCTCTTCTTGTGTGATGGCGAAGACTTGGAAGAAGACTTAGAGAACTTCTTTTTCTTCTTATCATCAGAATCATATTCCTTGCTCTTCTTCTTCTTCTTCTTCTTCTTCTTCTTATTTTTGTTGTCCCGCAGTGGACACTCAGAGATGTAGTGACCAGGTTTCTTGCACTTGTGGCAAGTTCTCTTCTTGTAGTCACGAGAGGAAGCTTCATCGTTTATTGAGATGGATCTTGAAGACTTTCCGAAGCTTTTCTTCCTTCAGAACCTTTGAAACTTCTTCACAAGCATCGCTAGTTCTCTGCCAATGTCTTCAGGATCATCAGAACTGCAGTCAGATTCATCTTTAGATGAGGAAACAGCCTTTGCCTTGAAGGCGCGAGTTCGGCCATAGTTTGGTCCATAGATGTATCTTTTCTCAGATAGCTGAAACTCATGTGTGTTGAGCCTCTAAAGTATGTCAGACAAATCGAGAGTCTTGTAGTCAGGACGTTCTTGAATCATCAGGGCAAGGGTGTCAAATGAGCTGTCAATTCATCTCAGGTGTGTCTTCACGATTTCATGCTTTGTGATCTCAGTGGCGCTGAGTGCATGAAGCTCATTGGTAATGTTAGTGAGGCGATCAAATGTGAGTTAGACGTTCTCATTTTCGTTTCTCTTGAAGCGGTTGAAGAGGTTGCGAAGAACACTGATCCTTGAGTCTCTTTGGGTTGAGACGCCTTCATTGACCTTGGAGAGCCAGTCCCAGACTAGCTTCGACCTTTCCAGAGCACTCACACGGCCATATTGTCGTTTGGTCAGATGACCACAGATGATATTCTTAGCACTTGAATCCAGCTGAATGAACTTCTTAACATCAGCAGGAGTGGCACCTTCACCAGCCCTGGGAGCACCATTCTTGACGAAGTACCAGAGGTCGACATCAATAGCTTCAAGATGCATGCGCATCTTATTCTTCCAGTAGGGGTAATCGGTGCAATCGAAGACACGACACGCAGCGGAGACTTTGATTATCCATGCAGTCGACATAGCTAAAACTCCAGGTGGTTAAACCGAATCACACAGAACAAGGGTGTAATGCCCCGGATGTAATACTTTCCCTTTTGGGCATATAATATATCCCCAGCTTCATCTATTCCTTTTCGGGTTCTTTGTCTTTCGGGTTTCCATCGTTTTGTTATGTGCGTGTGTGGCATTCATTCATATCATGTAGTCATGTGCATCGCATTGCATTTGGGTTGTCGGTTGCATCCGGTCCCACGCGTTCCTTCCCGTTGTCCGTTTCGCATTCCGGAGCTCCCTCACGTGCCCGTGGCGTCCCATAGGCCTACTTTGGTGTTTGGCCGTGTAACGTTACCGATTTGGCGCGAGGCTTGTCATGTGTTGTTGTTTTGATGTGTGTAACCCGCCTGTCAAATCTCATCGCGTTTCGAGTCCGTTTGCTACCCCAACAGTTATTCGTGTGGGCTCAAAGTGCCTCCACTTTGAGGCCCAAGACACCCCTCCAACAGCCCACTTCCCTCCTCTTGGCCCATCCTAACTCCCCTCGCGATCGGATCCGTCGGATCGCGATCGGAGGGCTCCAAAACCCCCCAAATCCCTCAAACCCTAGCACCTACCCTATATAAACATCCCCCATGCCATTTTTTGCAGCCTAAACCCCCTCCACCTAGCTCTAGCCCCTTCTCCCCACAATTTTCGTGCCACACCAGATCCAAATGCCACCTTGGAGTTCCCTCCCGCAGCGAAGAAGCCGCCGCCGGCCACCAGGCGCTCGAGGCAGCCGCCGCTCGGTCTCCTCGTTCGGGGGCCAGGAGATCAAGGGAAACCCCCCTCGCCCGATCGGATCGCCCGCCGCAACCCTAGCAGCGCCTGGGCCTTCGACCGCCCCGACCTCCCGCCTGGATCCCGCTCCTCCGCCGCTGGACCACATCGCCACCCCGCGGCCCAGTTCCATCCAGTGCCGGCGCCAAGGCCCTCCCGCTTCAGCCCGAAGGCCCGGGCTCCACAGGCCGCCGCCTCCCTCAGACTCCCGCCGTCGACCGCTCGCCTGGGCCCGGAGCCGCCCGAGGCCCACTCCACCGGCCCGTCTCTCCCGCGTCGCCAGCTCCCAGCCGCCATCCTGCGCCGGGCCAGCCGCCCCGCCTGGGTCGCATCAGCCGTTCCTCCAGGCCGCGCCGCTCCTTCGCGGGCCGCCAGGCTCCCTCGGGCCCAAGCTGCCGTTCCTCCAGGCCGAGGACGACCGGCCCGCTCCTCCTTCCGCCGGCCCGAGGGCCACCGCCTCACCACTGCGGGCCAAGCCGCCGCGGCCCGTCACCAGATCCACTTCGCCTGGGCCAGATCCAGATCCGCGGGCCCGAGCCCGTTTTTTTCAGATCTGAGAGAAGGTTGACTTCAAACCCTAGATCTAGTCCCTCTATTTTGTTCTCTGATGCAATTTTATAATTGCTATAACTTCTTGTGTGTTGCTCCGTTTTGCGCAAATGAGGTGTCCAGACGTTCGTGGTGACTAGCACTACGATTCATTCCATTGTGCCATGCATGTTTGTGGTCATCTAGATGCTTATTTTTCTTTTGCAAGAGTGCATCCCGATATAAACTGCTGTTATGTGTTGTTTTTATGCCATCTTTGCATAGTGATAACTTTTAGCTCGTTTATCCGAATGATGCAAATGACATGTCCACGTGTTCGTCTTGCCATGCTCTACATGTTGCTTGTGTTAGGTTGGATGATAGATTTAATCTTGCCATGATTATCCTCGTTGCAAAGTGCTATATGGTTGTTTAGTTGATAAACTTGTTATGAGATGCCATCTTGTTGAGCTCATTGCTATCGTTGTGTTTATCTCCATGATGCATGCTTGTATGTTTCGGAATCACCATCATGTGTACTTTGATGTGGTGCTTACCACTTGCCATGTTTAGTTTCGAGGTGACTTAAACTTGCTCTTATAGATGCCATGATGAAACTGCTGTTTTAACACCATGGATTTTCACGAAGTCTGAAATCTGTAATGTTCCGATGCCATGTTTGCGTGCTGTTCTAGGACAAACCATGATAGTTTTGGAGTGTCTCTTGATGGTTCCTTGTAGTATATATTGTTGGCTATCCATTCATGTTCTCACATGCTTATTTAAGTGACTGTAGAATATTTAACTTTTGCTCCAAAGTTTCAATAAAATTCTGCTGTCAGAATTTTGCTGTCAAGTTCAATATGTCCAAGCTTGTTGCTATTGGTCCGTGGCTCCTTTGGGGGTGCACCTTTGGACTTATTTGCTGTAGGATATGTCTAGTTTATGTTCATGCTCTTTGCCATGGTGTTTCAGTGCTGTAGCTTAATTATCTTGTGCTCCGAAGTTGCTATGTTGCTGTAATTTTTAGCTTTCGCCTATTTCTTGTTTCGGGCATAACTTTTAGCCCGTAGCTCCGATTACAGCAAGTCTTATATGAAACTTGATTGATTTTCCGTGTAGATTCATAATCTCCTATTGTTGCCATGTTTTGAAGTGATTTGATTGAGTGCTATTTTCCGTGCTCCGTGTGCTCCCTTAGTGCATCCATCATGCATCCATCATTTTTGAGTGCGCATTGCATCTTGTTGATTCGTGCCTTGTGTGGTTGTATTGTTTAGAGCCGGAAGCTGAGACCGAGTACGAGTTCGAGCACGAGGTTACCAACTAGGTTGAGCACGAGGACCCTTCTTACGATCCGAACGACAACTCTTCAGGCAAGATGACCGAACCCCGATAACATTACTATCTTTGCCTATTGCTAGTAGTTCCGCTCTATAGTTTTGCCTCGATGCCCATGTCTTTCCTGTCAGCCTCCTACTTGTAACCATGACCATGTTTAACCACCCTACATATGCAAACCGTTGCTTGGCTAAGTACGCTTCGCTCAACCCCTCTTATAGCATTGCTAGTTGCAGGTGAAGATCGAAGATGCTTGCTTCATGTTGAAGTTTGTTGGGTTATATCACACTATATATAATGCTTAAAATGAAATCATCTATATATTGGCAAGGGTGGAAGGCTAAGCCTTTTGCTTGGTGATTTGTTCCACTCATGCCGTTAGGAACCGTTAAACCGGTGTTATGTTCCTTGATTATGCGTTCCTAACACGGTTGGGGTGTATGGGACCCCCTCGATAAACCGCTAAGTGCTAAGTCTTTTCCAGCAAGTCCCAACATTGGTACTATTTTCCTAATAACTAAATAAACTTGCATAGGGAGTAATTAACCCTCTTTCTTAATCAACAACCCCCGGGCCAGTGCTCCACATGAGTGTTGGTCCGAAATGAGCAGACTGCGGGGCCACCTCAAGGAAACTTGAGGTCTGGTAAAAACCCGTAGGATGTCTCATCCGGTCGTGGCCTGAGACGAGATACGCGCGGCTACTATCAGGGTGTCGGCACGCCGGGAGGATTTGCTGGATTAGCCTTACCTTAGTTCGGAGTATCTTGAGAACGGGATTCCGAGAATACTCGGGTCTTCCCACCTTGGAGTTGCGACTCCGCGGATCGTGGGCTTGTAATGGGCCAAGTTGGAACACCCCTGCAGGGTTATGAACTTTTGAAAGCCGTGCCCGCGGTTATGTGGCAGATGGGAGCTTGTTAATATCCGGTTGTAGATAACTTGACACATTGTTCTAATACACTACCAGCGTGTGTACCGTGACTGTCAATTTCCGAATAGGGATTCGGGAGTTGAACACGGTGGGGTTATGTTTGTTGAGCTTTAGCTAGGATCACTTCGTGATCACCTCTCGACCGAGGCACTTCTCTTCTCGCACTCTTTCTCGTAAGCTAGTGCTAGTTGCTGCTGCAGACACTTATTCTTTTCTTCAGCCTTATCCTCTCCCAAGGCTTAAATAGTCTTGTTACCCGGGAACGGGATTGCTGAGTCCTCTGTGGCTCACAGTTACTTCACCCCACCAGATGCAGGTCCAGTGGTGAGCTCTCCAGGTGATGGCACCGAGCTAGACTGGGAGTATGATGAGGAGCGTAGTCGATACTATGTTCGTTATCCTGATGATCAGTAGTGGAGACTTCTACTAGGATTCGATCCGACCTGTGGATTTATATTATGTTTGGTATCTTGTCATTTGGATTTTACCCTTAGAGGGTTGTGATGTTTTATTGAATGATGATTTGAGACATGTATTGTATTTGTGTGACGTGGCGATTGTAAGCCAACTATTTTATGGTTTCCATCCCCATCTTTTACATGAGTTGTGCAAAGATACCAGACTTGCGATCATTCCAGCATGGGGTTATGTCTCTAAGTCGTGCCTCGACACGTAGGAGATATAGTCCCATCCTGGGCATTACAAGTTGGTATTCAGAGCCTTCTCCGACCTAGGAGCCCCCACTGATTGATCGAATCGTTGACGGTCGAGTCTAGGCACACACTGAAAATATTTTGAGTCCTATATTATATCGGAGAGTAGGATTTCTTTGCTTCTCATCTCCTTTCTCTCTGGTGAGGACTCCTGACGACTACTCTTGTCTCTTCTATCTTCAAAAATGCACCAAATTTTTTTTAGGAATCTCGCGAGTATTCTGGGATTGTTTCGATGTTCTTGTGACGAGAATATTGTTCTCGATGCCTCCTGACATTAGGGGTTGTGGCAGTGTCCCGGGGAGTTGAGCTTCGGGGTATTGTCGTCACAAGCATATCGCGGCAGTACTAAATACTTAAGACGGCCGACATCGAAAATCTATCCTATACGGTTAGTGGCAAGATAACCCCGACATCACCCAGTACTGGGGAGGTAGTTCGGGAGTATTGCCATACCTTGTTATAGTGGATGCTTTTCGAAGGTCCGAGGTAAACAGTTTTCGAGAAAGACTAGTTATGTGTTGAAGGATGGATACAACTGGATGTAGGTTTAGAGTTGATTGCGCGGTGCTTCCCCTGTATCCCCAACACCTGATTGCATAACTGGAATCTTTCGGAAATTCATAGGTGGGTTTATCCAGTAGATCGTAGGCATTCTTCCAACAAATGCAGGTTAGCGAGTTCGGGGTTCTACATTGAGTGAAGTGGTTTTATGACCGATGTTCCGATTGGGGGTCCTTGGCTATGCTGATCCGGGGATTGCAAAACCCTTTTGTAACGCGTTCATATGCTTTCAGCACAAAGATGTTAGAACGAAGCTCCTATCTTGTGTTTGTTTCCATCCGTACCATGTTGTTTTTCTTATTTTTCCTTTTGTCCCCTATGTGGCTTCTCGTGAAGATTGTTGTTATCATTAAACTAATAATTTCATTCGTTCCTCTTGTTCGAATGATTTCATTCGTTCCTATTGTTCGAATGATTATTGAGAAGACTTGTTGCAATTCATTCCATTGATTCAGCTTATACCTTCTTTCAATCAATTGCTGATTCGTGGTCATCTCTTTTAGGATGGCTCCAAAAAGGGTTCCCAATGCTAACCCAGAGGGTGAAGAGGTCCCAGATCGTCCTCCTTCCCCTCCTCCTCCGTCTGAGGCTTGGAGAGCGATTATGCAGACTACAACTCAGAACACCCAAATGTTGATGCAGATGATGCAACAGATGCAAGCTAATCAAGCTAATCAGGGTGTTCCAGGGAATCAAGGCAACTTCTTCAACCAGCAGCACCATGCTACTCTCAACCAGTTCTTGGCCAATAATCCAAAAGCTTTCAGTTACTATGTCGACCCCCTTGATGCTGAAGATTGGTTAACCGATATCAAGAAGCATTTTGAGTGCAGTAACGTGAAGGAAGATGATTATGTGAAGTTTGCAGCCTTCCAACTCAAAGACCAAGCAGCTGACTGGTGGCAGCAGTACAAAGACTCCAGGCCAGGTCGTGTGATCTCTTGGGAGGATTTCTGCAAGGACTTTCGTTCACACCACATTCCTACAATTGTCATCGAGGGTATGCGTGAGGAATTCCGCAACCTGAAGCAGGGCTCTATGACAGTCTACCAGTATAATGTCAAGTTCCAAAACCTCGCCCGCTATGCTAAGTAAGACATTCCTGATGCTAAGAGCAAAATCTACCAGTATCGTGGTGGTCTCAAAGATGAACTTCAACTTGCTCTCACTTTGTTCGAGCCTGAGGAATTCGACAAATTCTATAACATGGCTTTGAAACAAGAGGCAGCTCAGCTTAAGATGGATGCTTCTAAAAAGAGGATTCGAGATGCCATTCACTCTTCCTCTTCGTCTCAGATGGTTTCGAAACAACAGAAATTTTGGCTTCCTCCTCCTCCAGTGATTCGAGCTCCTTACAACAACTACAACAACTCCAACAGCAACAAGAACTCCGGTGGACGTGGTTTCTCCCACCCACCCAACCCGAGCAACCAGTCGAGGAACCAGTTTCAGTCTCAAGGCTCCAAGTCAAGTGGTTCTCATTTCCGTCCTCTTTCAGAAGTGACTTGCAACAAATGCACTCAGAAAGGTCATTATGCTAACAAGTGCCCCAACCCGAAGCGTCTTCCACCTCCTCCACCTGTGAGTTCAGCTATTGTCAAGCATAATCCCAAGCAAGCAAGGGTCAATCTGATGAGTGCAGCGCAAGCGGAGAATTCTTTTGATGTCATTTTGGGTAACCTTCTAGTGAACTCTTTTTCTGCTAAAGTGTTGTTCGATTCGGTTGCTTCACATTCCTTCATGTCATTCCCTTTTGCATCCAAGTACAATGTGGGCACAGTGCCTTTGCCAAGTATGTTGCAAGTTATTTCTCCGGGCAAGTGCATGACTTCAAATTTCATGGCTCCGAATGTATCCATTCGCATGGGTGATTATCGCTTTCTGGCTAATCCGGTGGTTCTTGGTAATTCTGACATTGACCTCATCCTTGGAATGGACTGGCTTTCTCAGCATGATGCTCACATTGATTGTGCACAGAAGGAAGTCAAGATGACTCATCCTGATGAAGATGTGATTATCTTCGCCTCCAGGGATAACACTATCAGGTTTTTCTCTCTCAATGATAAGGGCGAAATTAATGACATATCTCAAATTCCGGTGGTGAACGAATACCAAGACGTCTTTCCTGAAGAACTTCCAGGCATGCCTCCACACCGTCAGGTGGAATTTGTCATTGAACTTGTGCCGGGTACTGAGCCAGTATGCCGGCATCCGTACAAGCTCTCTCCCGAAGAATTGAAGGAATTGAAGAAGCAGCTTGATGAACAAGAGCGTATGGGTCTCATCAGGCCTAGTACGTCTCCTTGGGGCTGTGGTGTCTTATTTGTCAAGAAGAAAGATGGCACGGAGCGTCTCTGTGTTGATTACCGGCCATTGAACAAGAAGACAATAAAGAACAAGTATCCGCTCCCCAACATCAACGAACTCTTCGAGCAGCTCAAAGGAGCTAAAGTGTTCTCTAAGCTCGACCTCCGAATGGGCTATCACCAAATTCGCATTCGCGAGGAAGACATTCCCAAGACTGCCTTCAGAATGAGTTACGGCTCATACGAGTATACAGTCATGTCCTTTGGTCTCGCCAATGCTCCTCCTACCTTCTCGAGAATGATGCACTACATTTTCAACCCCTACACCGACGAGTTTGTGCTTGTGTATCTGGATGATATTCTGGTGTTTTCCAAGAATGAAGAAGATTACGAAAAGCACTTGTGTCTGGTTCTTGACCGACTCCGTGAGCATAAGTTCTATGCCAAGTTCTCCAAGTGCGAATTTTGGCTCGATAAGGTTTTGTACCTGGGCCATATCATCTCAGCTGACGGTATTGCGGTAAATCCCGAGAAAGTTGAAGCAATTGTCAACTGGGAAGCTCCTCAGAACGTCAAGCAACTCCGAAGTTTTCTGGGTCTTGCCAGCTATTGCAGAAGGTTCGTTGAGAACTTCTCCAAGATTGCCAAGCCTCTTTCCAACTTGCTTCAGAAGAATGTCAAATACTTTTGGTCTCCAGAGTGTGAAGTGGCATTCAGAACTCTCAAAAAAAAAGCTTGTCTCTGTTCCAGTTCTTACTCCTCCAGATGAGTCCAAGCCCTATGAAGTATTCTGTGATGCTTCTGTTCAAGGACTTGGTGGTGTGCTTATGCAAGACAAGAGAATTGTGGCATATACTTCTCGTCAGCTCAAGCCAAGTGAGAAGAACTATCCCACACATGATCTCGAGCTAGCAGCTGTGGTACATGCTTTGATTACGTGGAGACATCTGTTGTTGGGCAGAAAAGTCGACATTTTTACTGATCACAAGAGCTTGAAGTACATCTTTACACAGCCGAATCTGAACCTCCGTCAGACTCGTTGGGTTGAAATGATCCAAGAGTATAATCCCAGCATTGAATACACTCCTGGCAAGGCGAATGTGATTGCAGATGCTTTGAGCAGAAAGGCATATTGCAACAGCCTTCTTATCAAGCCGTTCCAGCCTGAGCTTTGTGAAGCATTCAGGAAACTCAACCTCCAAGTTGTTCCGCAGGGTTTTCTTGCAAATCTTCAAGTTGCTCCTACCTTGGAAGATCAGGTCCGTGAGGCCCAACTCAGTGATGCCATGGTGCAGAAGGTGAAACATGGTATTGCAAAGGGCACTCCAAAATACAAGTGCTTTCGTGTTGATGAGAGAGATACCTTGTTCTTCGAGGACAGACTCGTTGTTCCCAAAGATGATCTCAGGAAGCTCATAATGGAAGAAGCACATGATTCTCTCCTTTCCATTCATCCTGGCAGTTCCAAGATGTACCAAGACCGCAAACAATCTTACTGGTGGACACGCATGAAAAGGGAAATTGCCCAATTCGTGAATGAATGTGATGTTTGCAGAAGAGTGAAAGCAAAACATCAACGTCCAGCCGGTCTTCTCCAACCTCTTCCTATTCCCGAGTGGAAGTTCGACCACATTGAAATGGACTTCGTCACTGGCTTTCCTAAATCCAAGAGAGGGAATGATTCTATCTTCGTGGTGATTGACAAGCTTACCAAAGTCGCTCACTTCCTTCCAGTCAAAGAATCCATCAATGCAGCTCAATTGGCAGAGCTGTACACTTCCAGAATTGTGTCTTTACATGGCATTCCTCAAGTTATATCCTCAGACCGTGGAAGTTTGTTCACATCAAAGTTCTGGGACTCCGTTCAGTCCGCCATGGGCACTAAGATCAGGTTCAGCACTGCTTTTCACCCTCAGACTAGTGGTCAAGTCGAGCGAGTGAATCAGATTCTAGAAGACATGCTCACAGCCTGTGTCATCTCTTTTGGCATGAAATGGGAAGATTGCCTTCCATTTGCCGAGTTCTCTTACAACAACAGCTATCAAGCAAGTGCCGGCAAAGCTCCGTTTGAAAGCCTCTATGGCAGAAAGTGCCGTACCCCTCTCAACTGGTCCGAAACAGGTGAATGTCAACTTCTTGGCAATGACTTGATCTCAGAAGCCGAAGAAATGTGCAAAGTCATACGTGAGAATCTCAAGGCCGCTCAGTCGCGTCAGAAGAGCTACTATGATGGCAAACATCGTGATTTGGCCTTCAACACTGATGATCACGTTTATCTCCGTGTGTCTCCGATGAAAGGCACCCAAAGATTCGGTATCAAAGGAAAGCTTGCTCCTAGATATGTCGGGCCTTTCAAGATTCTTGGCAAAAGAGGCGATCTAGCCTATCAACTTGATCTCCCTTCCAACTTCGCCAATGTTCATGATGTGTTCCATGTGTCTCAACTCCGCAAATGCTTCAAGGCACCTGAACGCATGATTCCGTTTGAAGAGATTGATCTTCAACAAGATTTGTCCTACCGAGAGCATCCCGTTGCTATTCTCGAAGAAACCGAACGCAAGACCCGCAACAAGTCCATCAAATTCGTGAAAGTCAAGTGGTCACATCACACCGACCGAGAAGCTACGTGGGAACGAGAAGATCATCTTCGTTCCGAGTACCCTTCCTTTTTCCAGTCCTAGATCTCGGGACGAGATCTTTTTGTAGTAGAGGAGAGTTTGTAATGCCCCGGATGTAATACTTTCCCTTTTGGGCATATAATATATCCCCGGCTTCATCTATTCCTTTTCGGGTTCTTTGTCTTTCGGGTGTCCGTCGTTTTGTTGTGTGCGTGTGTGGCATTCATTCATATCATGTAGTCATGTGCATCGCATTGCATTTGTGTTGTCGGTTGCATCCGGTCCCACGCGTTCCTTCCCGTTGTCCGTTTCGCGTTCCGGAGCTCCCTCACGTGTCCGTGGCGTCCCGTAGGCCTACTTTGGTGTTTGGCCGTGTAACATTACCGGTTTGGCGCGAGGCTTGTCATGTGTTGTTGTTTTGATGTGTGTAACCCGCCTGTCAAATCTCGTCGCGTTTCGAGTCCGTTTGCTACCCCAACAGTTATTCGTGTGGGCTCAAAGTGCCTCCACTTTGAGGCCCAAGACACCCCTCCAACAGCCCACTTCCCTCCTCTTGGCCCATCCTAACTCCCCTCGCGATCGGATCGGTCGGATCGCGATCGGAGGGATCAAAAACCCCCCAAGTCCCTCAAACCCTAGCACCTACCCTATATAAACATCCCCCATTCCATTTTTGGCAGCCTAAACCCCCTCCACCTAGCTCTAGCCCCTTCTCCCCACAATTTTCGTGCCACACCAGATCCAAATCCCACCTTGGAGTTCCCTCCCGCAGCGAAGAAGCCGCCGCCGGCCACCAGGCGTTCGAGGCAGCCGCCGCTCGGTCTCCTCGTTCGGGGGCCAAGAGATCGAGGGAAACCTCCCTCGCCCGATCAGATCGCCCGCCGCAACCCTAGCAGTGCCTGGGCCTTCGACCGCCCCGACCTCCCGCCTGGATCCCGCTCCTCCGCCGCTGGACCACATCGCCACCCCGCGGCCCAGTTCCATCCAGTGCTGGCGCCAAGGCCCTCCCGCTTCAGCCCGAAGGCCCGGGCTCCACAGGCCGCCGCCTCCCTCAGACTCCCGCCGCCGACCGCTCGCCTGGGCCCGGAGCCGCCCGAGGCCCACGCCACCGGCCCGTCTCTCCCGCGTCGCCAGCTCCCAGCGGCCATCCCGCGCCGGGCCAGCCGCCCCGCCTGGGTCGCATCAGCCGTTCCTCCAGGCCGCGCCGCTCCTTCGCGGGCCACCAGGCTCCCTCGGGCCCAAGCTGCCGTTCCTCCAGGCCGAGGCCGACCGGACCGCTCCTCCTTCCGCCAGCCCGAAGGCCACCGCCTCACCACTGCAGGCCGAGCCGCCGCGGCCCGTCACCAGATGCACTTCGCCTGGGCCAGATCCAGATCCGCGGGCCCGAGCCCTTTTTTTTTCAGATCTGAGCGAAGGTTGACTTCAAACCCTAGATCTAGTCCCTGTATTTTGTTCTCTGATGCAATTTTAGAACTGCTATAACTTCTTGTGTGTTGCTCCGTTTTGCGCAAATGAGGTGTCCAGACGTTCGTGGTGACTAGCACTATGATTCATTCCATTGTGCCATGCATGTTTGTGGTTATCTAGATGCTTATTTTTCTGTTGCAAGAGTGCATCCCGATATAAACTGCTGTTATGTGTTGTTTTTATGCCATCTTTGCATAGTGATAACTTTTAGCTCGTTTATTCGAATGATGCAAATGACATGTCCACGTGTTCGTCTTGCCATGCTCTACATGTTGCTTGTCTTAGGTTGCATGATAGATTTAATCTTGCCATGATTATCCTCGTTGCAAAGTGCTATGTGGCTGTTTAGTTGATAAACTTGTTATGAGATGCCATCTTGTTGAGCTCATTGCTATCGTTGTGTTTATCTCCATGATGCATGCTTGTATGTTTCGGAATCACCATCATGTGTACTTTGATGTGGTGCTTACCACTTGCCATGTTTAGTTTCGAGGTGACTTAAACTTGCTCTTATAGATGCCATGATGAAACTGCTATTTTAACACTTCATGGATTTTCACTAAGTCTGGAATCTGTAATGTTCCGATGCCATGTTTGCGTGCTGTTCTAGGACAAACCATGATAGTTTTGGAGTGTCTCTTGATGGTTCCTTGTAGTATATATTGTTGGCTATCCATTCATGTTCTCACATGCTTATTTAAGTGACTGTAGAATATTTAACTTTTGCTCCAAAGTTTCAATAAAATTCTGCTGTCAGAATTTTGCTGTGAAGTTCAATATGTCCAAGCTTGTTGCTATTGATCCGTGGCTCCTTTGGGGGTGCACCTTTGGACTTATTTGCTGTAGGATATGTCTAGTTTATGTTCATGCTCTTTGCCATGGTGTTTGAGTGCTGTAGCTTAATTATCTTGTGCTCCGAAGTTGCTATGTTGCTGTAATTTTCAGCTTTCGCCTATTTCTTGTTTCAGGCATAACTTTTAGCCCGTAGCTCCGATTTCAGCAAGTATTATATGAAACTTGATTGATTTTCCGTGTAGATTCATAATCTCCTATTGTAGCCATGTTTTGAAGTAATTTGCTTGAGTGCTATTTTCCGTGCTCCGTGTGCTCCCTTAGTGCATCCATCATGCATCCATCATTTTTGAGTGCGCATTACATCTTGTTGATTCGTGCCTTGTGTGGTTGTATTGTTTAGAGCCGGAAGCTGAGACCGAGTACGAGTTCGAGCATGAGGTTACCAACGAGGTTGAGCACGAGGACCCTTCTTACGATCCGAACGACAACTCTTCACGCAAGATGACCGAACCCCGATAACATTACTATCTTTGCCTATTGCTAGTAGTTCCGCTTTATAGTTTTGCCTCGATGCCCATGTCTTTCCTGTCAGCCTCCTACTTGTAACCATGACCATGTTTAACCACCCTACGTATGCAAACCGTTGCTTGGCTAAGTACGTTTCGCTCAGCCCCTCTTATAGCATTGCTAGTTGCAGGTGAATATCGAAGATGCTTGCTTCATGTTGAAGTTTGTTGGGTTATATTACACTATATATAATGCTTAAAATGAAATCATCTATATATTGGCAAGGGTGGAAGGCTAAGCCTTTTGCTTGGTGATTTGTTCCACTCATGCCGTTAGGAACCGTTAAACCGGTGTTATGTTCCTTGATTATGCGTTCCTAACACGGTTGGGGTGTATGGGACCCCCTCGATAAACCGCTAAGTGCTAAGTCTTTTCCAGCAAGTCCCAACATTGGTACTATTTGCCTAATAACTAAATAAACTTGCATAGGGAGTAATTAACCCTCTTTATTAATCAACAACCCCCGGGCCAGTGCTCCACATGAGTGTTGGTCCGAAATGAGCAGACTACGGGGCCACCTCAAGGAAACTTGAGGTCTAATAAAAACCCGTAGGATGTCTCATCCGGTCGTGGCCTGAGACGAGATACGTGCGGCTACTATCAGGGTGTCGACACGCCGGGAGGATTTGCTGGATTAGCCTTAGCTTAGTTCGGAGTATCTTGAGCACAAGATTCCGAAAATACTCGGGTCTTCCCACCTTGGAGTTGCGACTCCGCGGATCGTGGGCTTGTAATGGGCCAAGTTGGAACACCCCTGCAGGGTTATGAACTTTCGAAAGCCGTGCCCGCGGTTATGTGGCAGATGGGAGCTTGTTAATATCCGGTTGTAGATAACTTGACACATTGTTCTAATACACTACCAGCGTGTGTACCGTGACTGTCAATTTCCGAATAGGGATTCGGGAGTTGAACACGGTGGGGTTATGTTTGTTGAGCTTTAGCTAGGATCACTTCGTGATCACCTCTCGACCGAGGCACTTCTCTTCTCGCACTCTTTCTCGTAAGCTAGTGCTAGTTGCTGCTGCAGACACTTATTCTTTTCTTCAGCCTTATCCTCTCCCAAGGCTTAAATAGTCTTGTTACCCGGGAACGGGATTGCTGAGTCCTCTGTGGCTCACAGTTACTTCACCCCACCAGATGCAGGTCCAGTGGTGAGCTATCCAGGTGATGGCACCGAGCTAGACTGGGAGTATGACGAGGAGCGTAGTCGATACTATGTTCGTTATCCTGATGATCAGTAGTGGAGACTTCTACTAGGATTCGATCCGACCTGTGGATTTATATTATGTTTGGTATCTTGTCATTTGGATTTTACCCTTAGAGGGCTGTGATGTTTTATTGAATGATGATTTGAGACATGTATTGTATTTGTGTGACGTGGCGATTGTAAGCCAACTATTTTATGTTTTCCATCCCCATCTTTTACATGAGTTGTGCGAAGATACCAGCCTTGCGATCATTCCAGCATGGGGTTATGTCTCTAAGTCGTGCCTCGACATGTAGGAGATATAGTCCCATCCTGGGCATTACAAAGGGAGCACCTTGCTCTGATACCAATTGAAAGTGCAAGTTATCAACTAGAGGGGGGTAAATAGGCGATTTTTACGAAAGTCTTCAAAGCACAAGGGTTTTGAAGACAAACGACAGAATTGAACCTATTGCTACACAACGGAAAACAAAACTAACGTGGATCGATATGGAAGATATGACAAAAGCTAAATAGACAGTGGTCTTCACACAGTGAAGACAAATACAGCAGGCAGATGAGTAATGGCTTCAGAAAGACAGACTGAATTGTAAAGGAGAATAGGGATAGAACCAGATGCTCGATGGAGACAAGGATTTGGTAGACCAGTTCCAGTTGTTGTCTCAACTGTACATCTGGTTAGGGCGGCTAGGTATTTAAACCCGAGGACACACAGTCCCGGACACACAGTCCTCACTGTATTCCCCTTGAGCTAAGGACACACAGTCCTCGCCCAATCACTCGGGTAAGTCTTCAAGGTTGACTTCAGAACCTTCACAGACTTCGTTCACTGGCAGTCCACAGTCACTCTAGGACGCTCGGAACGTGACGCCTAATCGGCTGGAGGAAGCACAATCCTCAAGTGTAACAAGTCTTCAGGTCACACAGACAGAAAGACTTCAGCGATGCTTAACTCTCTTTGGCTTTGGGTGTTGTAATGCCTCGGATGTAATACTTTCCCTTTCGGGCATATAATATATCTCCGGCTTCATCTATTCCATTCCGGGTGCTTTGTCTTTCGGGTTTTCGTCGTTTTGGTGTGTGCGTGTGTGGCATTCATTCATATCATGTAGACATGTGCATCGCATTGCATTTGTGTTGTCGGTTGCATCCGGTCCTACGCGTTCCTTCCCGTTGTCCGTTTCGCGTTCCGGAGCTCCCTCACGTGTCCGTGGCGTCCCGTAGACCTACTTTGTTGTTTGGCCGTGTAACGTTACCGGTTTGGCGCGAGACTTGTGGTGTGTTGTTGTTTTGTTGTGTGTAACCCGCCTGTCAAATCTCGTCGCGTTTCGAGTCCGTTTGCTACCCCAACAGTTATTCGTGTGGGCTCAAAGTGCCTCCACTTTGTGGCCCAAGACACCCTACAACAGCCCACTTCCCTCCTCTAGGCCCATCCTAACTCCCCTCGCGATCGGATCCGTCGGATCGCGATCGGAGGGCTCTAAAACACCCCAAATCCCTCAAACCCTAGCACCTACCCTATATAAACATCCCCAATGCCATTTTCGGCAGCCTAAATCCCCTCCACCTACCTCTAGCCCCTTCTCCCATCAATTTTTGTGCTACACCAGATCCAAAATGCCACTTTCCTGTCCCCTCCTCGTATCCCGCAGGAACCAGCAGCCGCCGTCGCTCCTGGGAACGAGCGCCCACGACCAGATCCAGTTTTCCCTCCGTTCCCGCGCCAGGTCAACGCTCCCAGGCCGACCCCCGCCGCGATCGCCTCGTTCCCGCTGGACCACTTCGCCGCGCAAGGCCCCGATCGCCCCACCGAGCCGGCTGGATTGCTCCATCCCTCCGGCCTCGAGCGCCAGGCCCATCCCAGCCGCAGATCGTCTTCCGCCTGGGCCCGAACGCCCCAGGTCGCCTCCTCCCGCACCGGCCCGTCTCGCCAGGCGAAGCAGCCCGATCGCCAGGCCGGATCCCTCTCGCGGACCCTCCTCCAGCCGCCAAGCCGCCGGGTGGCCTGGGCCGCTCCAGGCCGAAGCCGCAGCGCCTGGCTCGTGGGCCTTCCGCGATCCGCCGTCGGGCCCGAGGCCGCCCTGCCTCCAGCCGGGCCTCCGTCACGGGCCAGATCCGCCGGGCTGCCAGGCCGCGAAGCCACTCCGCAGCGTGCCGCCAGATCCGCCTCCTTCTTCCACGGGCCTCCTTCAGCCGCCGGGCCGATCCGCGAAGACCCGAGGCCCGTTGACTTTTCGGATCCAGATCTGAGAGGTTGATTCAAAATTCCCAAGCCCCAGATTTTGTGTGCTGATGCTTATTTCAAACTGCGATAACTTCTTGTGTGTTGATCCGTTTTGCGCAAATGAGGTGTCCAGACGTTCGTGGTGACTAGCACTACGATTCATTCCATTGTGCCATGCATGTTAGAGATCATATAGATGCTTATTTTTCTGTTGCAAGAGTGCATCCCGATATAAACTGCTGCTATGCGATGTTTTTATGCCATCTTTGCATAGTGATATCTTTTAGCTCGTTTATCCGAATGATGCAAATGACATGTCCACGTGTTTGTCTTGCCATGCTCTACATGTTGCTTGTGTTAGGTTGCATGATAGATTTATTCTTGCCATGTTTATCTCCGTTGCAAAGTGCTATGTGGCTGTTTAGTTGATAAACTTGTTATGAAATGCCATCTTGTTGAGCTCATTGCTATCGTTGTGTTTATCTCCATGATGCATGCTTGTATGTTTCGGAATCACCATCATGTGTACTTTGATGTGGTGCTTACAACTTGCCATGTTTAGTTTCGAGGTGACTTAAACTTGCTCTTTTAGATGCCATGATGAAACCGCTGATTTAACACTTAGTGGATTTTTCACTAAGTCTGGAATCTGTAATGTTCCGATGCTATGTTTGCGTGCTGCTCTAGGACAAACCATGATAGTTTTGGGGTGGATCTTGATGGTTCCTTGTAGTATATATTGTTGGCTTTCCAGTCATGTTCTCACATTCTTATTTAAGTGGATGTAGCATGTTTAACTTTTGCTCCAAAGTTTCAATAAAATTCTGCTGTCAGAATTTTATTGGCAAGTTCAATATGTCCAAGCTTGTTGCTATTGATCCGTGGCTCCTTTGGGGGTGCACCTTTGGACATATTTGCTGTAGGATATGTCTAGTTTATGTTCATGCTCTTGGCCATGTTGTTTGAGTGCTGTAGCTTATTTTTCTAGTGCTCCGAAGATGCTATGTTGCTGTAATTTTCAGCTTTCTCCTATTTCTTGTTTCGGGCATAACTTTTAGCCCGTAGCTCCGTTTCCAGCGAGTCTTATATGAAACTTGTTTGATTTGCCGTGTAGATTCATAATCTCCTGTTGTTATCATGTTTTGAAGTGATTTTCTTGAGTGCTATTTTCCGTGCTCCGTGTGCTTCCTTAGTGCATCCATCATGCATCCATCATTTTGAGTGCGCATTGCATCTTGTTGATTCCTGCCTTGTGTGATTGTATTGTTTAGAGCCGGAAGCTGAGACCGAGTACGAGTACGAGCACGAGGTTACCAACGAGGTTGAGCACGAGGACCCTTCTTACGATCCGAACGACTACACTTCAGGCAAGATGACCGAACCCCGATAACATTACTATCTTTGCCTATTGCTAGTAGTTCCGCTCTATAGTTTTGCCTCGATGCCCATGTCTTTCATGTCAGCCTCCTACTTGTAACCATGACCATGTTTAACCACCCTACCTATGCAAACCCTTGCTTGGCTAAGTACGCTTCGCTCAGCCCTTCTTATAGCATTGCTAGTTGCAGGTGAAGATTGAAGATGCTTGCTTCATGTTGAAGTTTTGTTGGGTTATATCACACTATATAATGCTTAAATGAAATCATCTATATATTGGCAAGGGTGGAAGGCTAAGCCTTTTGCTTGGTGATTTGTTCCACTCATGCCGTTAGGAACCGTTTAAACCGGTGTTATGTTCCTTGATTATGCGTTCCTAACACGGTTGGGGTGTATGGGACCCCCTTGATAAACCGCTGAGTGCTAAGTCTTTTCCAGCAAGTCCCAACATTGGTACTATTCACCTAATAACTAATAAAACCTGCATAGGGCCTTGCAAACCCGAGTTCTTAATCAACAACCCCGGGCCAGTGCTCCTCATGAGTGTTGGTCCAAACCGGGGGTTCTGCGGGGTCACCACGAGGAAACTCGAGGATTGATATAAACCTGTAGAATCGCCCATCCGGTCGTGTCCTGAGACTAGATACGCGCGGCTACCATCAGGGTGTCGACACACCGGGAGGATTTGCTGGATTAGCCTTACCTTAGTTCGGAGTATCTTGAGCACGGGATTCCGAGAATACTCGGGTCTTCCCACCTTGGAGTTGCGACTCCGCGGATCATGGGCTTGTAATGGGCCAAGTTGGAACACCCCTGCAGGGTTTTGAACTTTCGAAAGTCGTGCCCGTGGTTATGTGGCCGATGGGAGCTTGTTAATATCCGGTTGTAGATAACTTGGCACATTGTTCTAATACACTACCAGCGTGTGTACCGTGACTGTCAATTTCCGAATAGGGATTCGGGAGTTGAACACGGTGGGGTTATTTTTGTCGAGGTTTAGCTAGGATCACTTCGTGATCACCTCTCGACCGAGGCACTTCTCTTCTCTCACTCTTTCACGTAAGCTAGTGCTAGTTGCTGCTGCAGACACTTATTCTTTTCGTCAGCCTTATCCTCTCCCAAGGTTTAAATAGTCTTGTTACCCGGGAACGGGATTGCTGAGTCCTCTGTGGCTCACAGTTACTTCACCACACCAGATGCAGGTCCAGTGGTGAGCTATCCAGGTGATGGCACCGAGCTAGACTGGGAGTACGACGAGGAGCGTAGTCGATACTATGTTCGTTATCCTGATGATCAGTAGTGGAGACTTCTACTAGGATTCGATCCGACCTGTGGATTTAAATTATGTTTGGTATCTTGTTATTTGGATTTTACCCTTAGAGGGTTGTGATGTTTTAATGTATGATGTTTGAGACATGTATTGTATTTGTGTGACGTGGCGAGTGTAAGCCAACTATTTTATGTTTTCCATCCCCATCTTTTACATGAGTTGTGCAAAGTTACCAGACTTGCGATCATTCCAGCATGGGGTTATGTCTCTAAGTCGTGCCTCGACACGTAGGAGATATAGCTCCATCCTGGGCATTACAAGTTGGTATTCAGAGCCTTCTCCGACCTAGGAGCCCCCACTGATTGATCGAATCGTTGACGGTCGAGTCTAGGCACACACTAAAAATATTTTGAGTCCTATATATTATATCGGAGAGTAGGATTTCTTTGCTTCTCATCTCCTTTCTCTCTAGTGAGGACTCCTGACGACTACTCTTGTCTCTTCTACTTTCAAAAATTGCACCAAATTTTTTTAGGAATCTCGCGAGTATTCTGGGATTGTTTCGATGTTCTTGTGACGAGAATATTGTTCTCGATGCCTCCTGACATTAGGGGTTGTGGCAGTGTCCCGGGGAGTTGAGCTTCGGGGTATTGTCGTCACAAGCATATCGCGGCAGTACTAAATACTTAAGACAGCCGACATCGAAAATCTCTCCTATACGGTTAGTGGCAAGATAACCCCGACATCACCCAGTACTGGGGAGGTAGTTCGGGAGTATTGCCATAGCTTGTTATAGTGGATGCTTTTCGAAGGTCCGAGGTAAACAGTTTCCGAGAAAGACTGGTTATGTATTGAAGGATGGATACAGCTGGATGTAGGTTTAGAGTTGATTGCGCGGTGCTTCCCCTGTATCCCCAACACCTGATTGCATAACTGGAATCTTACTTGTAACGCCCCGGACACACCCGCCGGTGGTCGTTACTCCTGGCGGGATCTAGACTGGCCCCACATATCAATACTAGTCTTTTCTGCGCACTTTGTCGTCACTCGTGCACACCCGGGAGCAACTTCCCGGTCGGTCACCCATCCTGAAACTACTCCAAGCTGAGCACGCTTAACTTTGGAGTTCTATCCGAATGGGCTCCCGGAAAAGAAGGAATTCCTTATTGATATGAGCAGTCTATCATCCCTAATAAGTCAGGCCATCACATACACCCCCACTCAGAGGAACCGACGTCCTCGTCGGGCCACAGGAACTTTCCCTCTTGGCACAAACGTCTGTGCTTCCAGGACAGCACATGTGCCATGCCGTGTGCCACGACGGGTCACAAACGTCATGCACAACATGACTGCAAACTGTCCGCAAACATCCGTGTAACCGTGAGGGTCGGCTCTGATACCAACTTGTAACGCCCCGGACACACCCGCCGGTGGTCGTTACTCCTGGCGGGATCTAGACTGGCCCCACATATCAATACTAGTCTTTTTTGCGCACTTTGTCCTCACTCGTGCACACCCGGGAGCAACTTCCCGGTCGGTCACCCATCCTGAAACTACTCCAAGCTGAGCACGCTTAACTTTGGAGTTCTATCCGAATGGGCTCCCGGAAAAGAAGGAATTCCTTATTGATATGAGTAGTCTATCATCCCTAATAAGCCAGACCATCACATGTGTTTTGGGTTTTGTCCTCAAAAGGATCTTTTCTCTCAAAGGCTTCGGAGGTGGTTTGCTCTCAAACGACAAAAGCCGTGCACTAACTCTGAGCAGCCACCAATTTATGGTGTAGGGGTGGGCTATTTATAGCCAGAGGCAATCCGACAGGATATGTCCGAAATGACCCTTGGTCACTAAGGAACTGACACATGTCTAACGGTCGTATTTTGAACACATGCGGCAACTTTACTTGGGCTCCAAGTAAAGTTGACTTATCCAGCTTTGGATAAGATTTTCTCTCATTTGTCTTCGCTTGAAGACATAGGTGTTTTCGTTGAGCATCACCTCAGTTTTTCAACTGTGTTCACTTGGACCCCACTTAACAGTACGGTGGATCCTATGATTCAAGAAGGAATAAAAAGAACTACAAAAGGAACTATGTCTTCGCATTCTATAGTCTTCAATGAATTTCTTCATAGGCCATTATCTTCACGTGAAT
Source organism: Secale cereale (assembly GCA_902687465.1). NCBI lineage: Eukaryota > Viridiplantae > Streptophyta > Magnoliopsida > Poales > Poaceae > Secale > Secale cereale. The sequence goes on from LR738712.1 coordinate 554,068,268, forward strand.
GTCTTCACGTACCACCATTAACTTCAATGTCTTCACACATTTCTAGGGGTCATCTCTTGAAGTTAAATCCAATCTGTGAGGAACTATTACCTGTGTTATCCTGCAATTCTCACAAACATATTAGTTCCTCAACCTCGTTTGTCATCAATACTCCAAAACCAACTAGGGGGCACTAGATGCAATTACAAAACGCCCTGATGGAGTCCTTGCCTCCCGAGGTCCAATAAGAAACCGCTCACCTTAACCTGGTGATTGTTGAGGCTGACCTTGCCAATATATTAGAAGTTACCCCTACCCTCAAAGAAGAAATCAGAATGGCCCAGCAAGATGACTCAGTCCTACAACACCATGTCAAGCGTATGCAAGAAGGCAAGACCTAGGATTTCTCAACAGATAAGCAAGGTACTCTAAGGTCTCGAGGATGGATTTGTGTACCTGAGCAAGAAGACCTGAGAAAGAAGATCTTGACAGAAGCACATGAATCCTCATACTCGATACATCCAGGATGTAACAAGATTTACGAAGACCTTCGTCGGGCATTTTGGTGGGATGGCATGAAGAAGGATATCGCCTATTTTGTCGCTTGCTGCAATATATGTAACAAGGTGAAGGCGGAACATCAGAAACCCACCGGACTTCTCGAACCTTTACCCGTTCCACAATGGAAGTGGGATGATGTCTGCATGGATTTCATCACAAGCCTGCCTAAGACTCACGGAGGTAATGATGCAGTATGGGTTGTGGTGGACATGCTAACAAAGGTTGCTCATTTCCTTCCTATCAGAACTACATGTCGAGCCGACAAACTCGCGCAGCTATATGTGTCCAGAATCATCAGCCGGCATGGAGTGCCAAGAAGTATCACTTCCGACAGGGGTTCTCTTTTTACTTCAGCATTCTAGTCACGTCTCCATCAAGCTTTGGGGACCACACTAAAATACAGCACCACCATCATCCGTAGACAGATGGGCAGACTGAGCGAGTAAATCAAATATTTGAAGATATGCTCTGAGCATGTGCTTTGGCCCAAGGGCCCAAGTGGGAAGATTGTTTACCTTATGCTGAGTTCTCTTACAACAACAGTTTCCAGACCAGTCTCAAGATGTCACCATATGAAGCTCTGTATGGCTGTAAGTGTCGCACTCTGCTAAATTGGTCCCAAATCGAAGATAGCCGCATTTTCGGGATTGACTTAATGATGGAGGCCGGAAAGCAAGTCCAAGAGATCTGAGACACACTGAAATTGGCTAAGTCCCGACAAAACAGCTACTATGACTCAAAAAACCATCAGATCGTTTTGAACCCGGAGAGTATGTTTACCTCTGAGTCACACCCATGAAAGGATTCAAGAGGTTTTAGACCCGAGGAAAACTTGCACCTAGATATATTGGTCTGTTCCCAGTTATGTCAAGAGTTGGTACCGTTGTGTATCAGTTGGAACTACCACCAGAATTATCGGAAGTGCACAATGTGTTCCATATCTCAAAGTTGAGAGGTGTATCTCGCCACCCAAGAAAAGGACCGACATGGCAGAGCTAGAGCTTGCTAAGGATCTAACCTATGAGGAGAAACCATTCCGAATATTCGATGAAACATAAAGGGTCACCCGCAGTAAAGTGATAAAATTTTATAACGTCCAGTGGGAGCATCACACCGAGGAAGAATCAACTTGGGAAAGAGAGGACTTTTTAAGGGCAGTCTATCTAGAATTGTTTTTCCAAGCAACCGAATCTCGAGGACGAGATTCATCCTAAGTGGGGGAGGTTTGTGCCATCCTGGATTTTGCTCTTTTTCTTTTTCTGGATTTATTTGCCTTTGTTTGAATTTTTGGAGTTTTGAATCAACTCACTTGGACTTATTCACTTGGGCATGACCTTGATTTTTACCCAAGTGGCTCCCCCCTCTCAAAACCAACATTCCCTCTCTGTTATATCCCAAAATGGCCATAGAAATATTTTTCATAAATGGAAAATATTCATTTTCCTCCCTGAAAACCATTCCAGCAACATATGCTCCAAAGCAACCCTCATTTTTTTTACCCACAAAAATCTGAGAAAATTCCTGAATATTCTTTTAACCTTGGCACACCTCCGTGTGCAAAAAAAATATCATAGTTATTTAGAATATTTTTGCTACAGAAGATCTTTTCTGTTCTGGCCAAAAAATGCAGTTTCTACAGGAAGTGCATTTTTTTTAACTTCATTTTTCCTTGATCTAATGAAGCTGATAATTTTAGAGCTTCATTACATTCCTAAGAAAACCTTAACCTCCAAAGATCAGCCCTAAACTCCTTCTAGATCTCTCCCTATTAACCTCACCAGTTTCTATCCAGAAACTTGTCTAGATGTTGCACTCACTCACGATTGTCCTGTGCTCAACTCAAGACCATGGACCGAATCCACTTATCAAGGACTACACGCAAGACATGATTTTAATGCGCTGCCAGTCGTGGTGCCAAAGTTCACGCGGTGACCACGTTCGGCCAGACGACGCGCTCTGCGTCACGCCATGGTCTCTGTAGTGCGCGTGCTTGCTTCCATGCTCGTCGCGCCTTGCCAAACCTCACCACAATCATCGTCCCGACGACCTTAACTCGCCCCTGGCACTCGCCGCAGTGGGCATGAGCACGACATGGCCAAGAACACAGTGCGCCCGTGCCACTATGCTCGTTGTCACCCTCGCTCCAGTGCTCGTCCCCGCCCGTCCACGGTGGTCGCGTGAGCTACGTCTTCTTCTCCCCCTCTCACCAACGTCTCTCGTCGTTGGGCATCGGCTCCAGAGAATTCCGGTGGAGCCGAGCCCCTCTCCTCCCTTACCTATAAATACAGACACTTCCCAGCCTCTCCGAGCACCTCAACCCACTCCCACACACACCACAACACTGTAGATAGCCGCAACCCGGCCGAGCAGGCCTCTGGCCACCGTTCCCGACCAGCGTTCGCCGGCAATCTCCTCTTCTGCTTCCCACCTCTCCAGAGCCTCTCGAGCTCGACCTACTCCTACTGTGTGTCCCTAGTGAACCTTTGGTGCTAGCTGGTGCTGTTGGAGTTGCTGAGCCGGCCCCGTCTTGCCTGAATCGCCATCTCCGACGAGGTCCCTCCGTCGACACCTCTGGAATGACCACCGCGACCTACTCCGTCCACCTCTAGCCACGTTCCGGGTACGTACGACCTCGTCGTTGTCTTGCTCGTCCATACCCCACCTTCGCGACAGCAGCGGACCTCTCCTCACCGGAGAATCACCGGAGAATCATCGCCCATCCTCTGTTTTCTCCTCTCCCCCTCTAAACTAGACCACTGGGGCCCGCTATCAGCCACTCAGCCGCGGCCGAAGCGGTATGAGTGGTGGCGCCCCACAGAACTACGTCTTCGACGTTACCCCCTGGTTTTTTGTTTATTTAAATTAAATTCAAACTTTGACCAGCCACAACTTCTAAACCATAAGTCCAAATTAATTGATTCTTTTTGCATTGTGTTTGTACGAGAATATCCTAGCAGCACACAAAATTTGAGATTTTTTCTCTGTTGTCTAGAATTTCTGGTGAATTTCAGAAGCATTCTTGATGTTTTCTTTTTGTTGTTTTAATTGTTAGAGGGAGAAGCTTGTCTTGAGGATCACCATGAGGAGTGTGACCCTCCTCAGTGCTAAGGCAAGCCACACAAATATTTTCATGATGTCATTTCAATAATGATGATTTTTTCAACTTGAATATGATTTATTTTAGGCATTTAATCATTAAATGAATATTGCTTATGTTACGATGTCAACTACATGATCATGCATGGCAATATGACAATATGATGCGTGTCATATGAACGGAACGGTGGAAAGTTGCATGGCAATATATCTCGAAATGGCTATGGAAATGCCATGATAGGTAGGTATGGTGGCTGTTTTTAGGAATATATATGGTGGTTGTTTTGAGGAAGGATATATAGTGGTTGTATGGTACCGGCGAAAGTTGCGCGATACAAGAGAGGCTAGCAATGATGGAAGGGTGAGAGTGCGTATAATCCACGGACTCAACATTAGTCATAAAGAACTCATATACTTATTGCAAAAATCTACGAGTCATCAAAACAAAGCAATCAACGCATTCTCCTAGGTGGAGGTTAGTAGGAGTTAACCATCGCGCGCCCCCGACCTCCACACAAAGTTGACACTTTACAAATACCTCATGCACTAACTTCGTCACATAGCGGTTCACCATACGTGCATGCTATGGGAATCACTAACCTTAACACAAGTATTTCTCAATTTCATAATAACTCCACTAGCATGACTCTAATATCACTATCCTCATATCTCAAAACAATTATTAAGCATCCAACTTCTCATCATATTCAATGCACTTAGTGTGAAAGTTTTTTACTACATTGATATTGGATGTCTATCATGTGAAGACTTGTTTTATAACCAAAGCACATTACCATGCTGTTTTAATAGACTCTCAAAAGGATATAAGTGAAGCATGAGAGATCGACAATTTCTACAAAATATTATCACCACCGTGCTCTAACAGGTATAAGTGAAGCACTAGAGCAAAAACTATTCAACTCAAAATATATTAGTGAAGCACATAAAATGTTCTATCAATTCCAAAGCCATATTTAACTCTGTCAAATGGGTGTGTCCAGCAAGTATAATTGTGGCAAACTAACAAGCAAAGACTTAAATTGTACAAGACGCTCCAAGTAAAACACATATCGTGTGGTGAATAAAAATATAGCTCCGAGTATAGTTACCGATGGATGAAGACGAAAGAGGGGATGCCTTCCCGGGGCATCCCCAAGCTTAGGATTTTGGTTGTCCTTGAATTTTACCTTGGGGTGCCTTGGGCATCCCCAAGCTTAGGCTCTTGCCACCCTTTGTTCCATAGTCCATCAACGCAATACTGAAAACATGAAAACTTCACAACACAAAACTTAGACAAAAATCTCGTGAGCTCCGTTAGTATAAGAAAGCAAACCACTACTCAAAGGTACTGCAATGAATTCATTCTTTGTTTATATTGGTGTTAAACCTACTGTATTCCAACTTATCTATGATTCATACTTCCCAATACTACTCATAGATGCATTGAAATAAGCAAACAACACACGAAAAATAGAATCTGTCAAAAACAGAAGAGTCTGTTGTAATCTGCAGTTTTCGCATACTTCTGTAACTCCAAAAAAATTGAACTAAATTGGTAAACGTGAGGAATTTGTCTATTAATCATCTGCAAAAAGAATCAACTAAATATCATGCTCCAGTAAAATCTGGTGACCATTCTAGCGAGCTCTAACGATTCTGTTTTTCACAGCAAGATCATATAAACTTCACACAAGTCTTCCCAAAGGTTCTACTTGGCACAAACACTAATTAAAACACAAAACCACACCTAAACAGAAGATATATGCAATATTTATTCCTAAACATAAGAAAAAACAAAAAAAAATATAAAATTGGGTTGCCTCCCAACAAGCGCTATCGTTTTACGCCCCTAGCTAGGCACGATACATGGATAGATCTAGGTATTGCCATCTTTGGAAGGCAATCCATGAGTGGACCTCATAATAGATTCATATGGTAATTTGATTTTCTTTCTAGGAAAGTGTTTCATTCCTTTCCTTAACGGAAATTGGAATCTAATATTTCGTTCATTCATATCAATAATTGCACCAATCGTTCTAAGGAAAGGTCTACCAAGAATAATAGGACATGAAGGATTGCAATCTATATCAAGAACAATGAAATCTACGGGCACATAATTCCTATTGGAAACAATAAGAACATCGTTAATCCATCCCATAGGTTTCTTAATAGTGGAATCCGCAAGATGCAAATTTAAAGAACAATCATCAAGCTCATGGAACCCTAGCAAATCACACAAAGTTTTTGGGATAGTGGAGACGCTTGCACCCAAATCACACAAAGCAAAGCATTCATGATCTTTAATTTTAATTTTAATAGTAGGTTCCAATTCATCATAAAGCTTTCTATGGATAGAAACTTCTAACTCAAGTTTTCCTTCATAAGATTGCATCAAAGCATCACCTATGTGTTTGGTAAAAGCTTTATTTTGACTATAAGCATGCGGAGAGTTTAGTACGGATTGCAACAAGGAAATACAAAATCAAAGAGCAATTATCATAATTGAATCCCTTGAAATCCAAACTAGTGGGTTCATCACTATGCAAAGTTTTAATCTCTTCATTCCAACTTTTAACAATTTTAGCATCGAGATCTAAAAACTCAGAATCATTGGGACACCTTAAAGTAGAATCATCTCCAATCCTATCTTCATCAAGATTTATACTAGAAGACAAGGATCTAATAGGAGACACATCAATAACTTTCAGATCTTCATCTTTATTTTCATGATAACTAGAAGAACACGCTTTTATATAATTCTCTCTTTTAGCACGCATCCTAGCGGTTCTTTCTTTGCATTCATCAATGGAAATTCTCATGGCTTTGAGAGACTCATTGATATCATGCTTAGGTGGGATAGATCTAAGTTTCAAAGAATCAACATCAAGAGTAATTCTATCCACACTTCTAGCCAATTCATCAATCTTAAGCAATTTTTCTTCAAGCATAGCATTGAAATTCTTTTGCGAAATCATAAACTCCTTAACACTACTTTCAAATTCAGAAGGCATCTTTCCATAATAGTTGTTGTAGGAATTACCATAATTATTAGAGGAATTACTAGGAAAAGGCCTAGGATTAAAGTTCCCTCTATAAGCATTGTTACCAAAATTATTCCTACCAACAAAATTCACATCCAAAGATGCATTGTTATTTTCAATCAAAGTGGACAGAGGCATATCATTAGGATTAGAAGAAGCACTCTTAGCAGCAAATAACTTCATAAGGTCATCCATCTTTCCACTCAAAACACTAATCACTTCAATAGCATGCACTTTTTTACTAGTAGATCTTTCGGTGTGCCATTGAGAATAATTAACCATAATATTATCTAGGAGTTTGGTAGCTTCTCCTAAGGTAGATTCCATGGAAGTGCCTCCTGCGGCCGAATCTAAAAGATTTCTAGAAGCAAAATTCAAGCCAGCATAAAAGTTTTGAATAATCATCCATAAGTTCAAACCATGTGTACGACAATTACGTATCATTAATTTCATTCTCTCCCAAGCTTGTGCAATATGCTCATGATCTAGTTGCTTAAAATTCATAATATCGTTTCTAAGAGAGATGGTCTTAGAAGGAGGGAAATACTTAGAGATAAAAGCATCTTTGCACTTATTCCATGAATCAATACTATTTCTAGGCAAAGAGGAAAACCAAGTTTTAGCACGATCTCTTAGTGAAAACGGAAATAACTTCAATTTAACAATATCATTATCCGTATCCCTTTTCTTTTGCATATCACACAAATCAACAAAGTTGTTTAGATGGGTAGCGGCATCTTCACTAGGAAGGCCGGAAAAAATGATCTTTCATAACAAGGTTCAACAGAGCAGCATTGATCTCACAAGATTCAGCATCGGTAATAGGAGCAATCGGAGAGCTAATAAAATCATTATTGTTGGTATTGGAGAAGTCACACAATTTGGTATTGTTCTGAGCCATAGTGACAAGCAAGCAATCCAACACACACAAGCAAACAAGAAGCAAGCAAACGATAAACACACGGCAGAAGAAGGGCGAATAAAACGTAAAGGGTGAAGTGGGGGAGAGGAAAATGAGAGGTAAAAAAATGTAATGCGAAGGATAAGGGTTTGTGATAGGTACATGGTATATGACTTTTGCGTAAGCCTCCCCGGCAACGGCGCCAAAAATTCTTCTTGCTATTTCTCGAGCTTGCGTTGTATTCCCTCGAAGAGGAAAGGGCGATGCAGCATAGTAGCGTAAGTATTTCCCTCAGTTTTTGAGAACCAAGGAATCAATCCAGTAGGAGACCACGCGCGAGTCCCTCACACCTACACAAACAAATAAGAACTTCACAGCTAACGTGATAAGGGGTTGTCAATCCCTTTACGGTCACTTAAGAAAGTGAGATCTGATAAAGATGATAGTTTGATATTTTTGGTATTTTTGGTTATAAGAACAGAAAGTAAAAGCGGAAAATTAAAGTAGATTGTAGATTGATATGTTGAGAATAGACCCGGGGGCCATAGTTTTCTCTAGTGGCTTCTCTCATGATAGCGATATTCTACAGCGGGTAAACAAATTACTGTCGAGCAATTGATAGAAAAGCGAATAATTATGAGACTATCTAGGCATGATCATTATATATAATCATCACGTCCGAGACAAGTAGACCGAAACGATTCTGCATCTACTACTATTACTCCACACATTGACCGCTATCCAGCATGCATCTAGAGTATTAAGTTCATAAGATCAGAGTAACGCCTTAAGCAAGATGACATGATGTAGAGGGATAAACTCAAACATAGTGATATAAACCCCATCTTTTTATCCCCGATGGCAACAATACAATACGTGCCTTGCTATCCCTACTGTCACTGGGAAAGGTCACTGCAAGATTGAACCCAAAGCCAAGCACTTCTCCCATTGCAAGAACTATATATCTAGTAGGCCAAACCAAAGTAATAACTCTAAGAGACTTGCAAGGATATTATAATCATACGTAAAGAGTTCAGAAAAGAACCAAATATTTCTCATAGATAATTTGATCATAAACCCACAATTCATCGGATCTCGAAAAACACACCGCAAAAAGAGATTACATTGAATAGATCTTTTTGAAGACCGAGGAGAACTTAGTATTGAGATCCAAAGAGAGAGAAGAAGCCATCTAGATACTAGCTATGGACCCAAAGGTCTGTGGTAAACTACTCACAACTCATGGTGAGGCGATGATGATGTAGTAGAAGCACTCCATGGAAGATCCCCCCTCCGGCGGAGCTCCGGAACAGGCCCCAAGATGGGATCTCACGGGAACAGAAGGTTGCGGCGGTGGAACTAGGGTTTTCTCTGTTGTTCTGATAGTTTAGGGGTACGTAGGTATATATAGGAGGAAGGAGGGCACCAGGGGCCAGACGGGGTGCCCACGAGGCAGGGGGGGCGCCCCCACCCTCGTGGACGCCACATCAACCCTACTCCGTGGTTCTCAAGTCTCCTGTGCGTATTTTGCTCCAAAAATATCTCTCCCGAAGGTTTCATTCCGTTTGGAGTCCGTTTGATATTCCTTTTCTGTAAAACCCTAAAACAGGCAAAAAATAGCAATCTGGACTAGGCCTTTGGTTTAGTAGGTTAGTGCCAAAAATAATGTAAAAACGTATAACAAAGCCCATTAAACATCCAAAATGTCATAAATAATAGCATGGAACAGTCAAAAGTTATAGGTACGTTGGCGACGTATCAGAGGGTTGCCCCTCCGGCAGGGTGCCGGAACGGGGTCTAGATTGGTTTTCGGTGGCAACAGAGGCTTTCGATGGTGGAACTCTCGATCTAGGTTATTTTCCGGAGGTTTCAGTATATATAGGAGGTGTTGGAGTCTGGGCCAAGCAAAGGAGGTCTATGGGCTGTCCATGAGGCAAGGGGCGCGCCCAATAGGGGGGGCGCGCTCCCCACCCTCGTGGGCAGCCCGTGGGTCTTCTCGTCCCCCTCTGGCACTTTGTGGGCTTCTTCTGGTCCAAAAATCACCTCCGTTGAATTTCAGGTCAATTGGGCTCCGTTTGATATTCCTTTTCTACGAAACCCTAAAACAAGAGAAGAACAGAAACTGGCACTGGTCTCTGGGTTAATAGGTTAGTCCCAAAAATCATATAAAAGCCCATAAAACATCCTAGAAGGATAATATAATAGCAAGTAACAATCAAATATTATAGATACGTTGGAGACGTATCATGACACATCAGGAATGAATTCAACAATATAATTATCACATAAAGCACTCTTTTCATGATGCATAATCATAGAAATTTTGCTACTCTCCACATAAGCAAATTTACTCTCATTCATAATAGTGGGAGCAAACTCAACAAAATAATTATCATGTGTCACTTGATTGGCATAATCAATTTGAGCATTAAAATCATGATGACAAGTTTCATGGTTATCATTATTCTTTATAGCATACATGTCATCACAATAATCATCACAAATAGGAGGCATACTTTCATCATAATAAATTAGCTCATCAAAACTTGGGGGATAAAAAATATCATCTTCATCAAACATAGCATCCCCAAGCTTATGGCTTTGCATATCATTAGCATCATGGATATTCAAAGAATTCACAATAACAACATTGCAATCATGCTCATCATTAAAATATTTAGTGCCAAACATTTTATTGCATTCTTCTTCTAGCACTTTGGCACAATTTTCCTTGCCATCGTTTTCACGAAAGACATTAAAAAGGTGAAGCATATGAGGCAGCCTCAATTCCATGTTTTTTTTATAAAACAAACTACTAATAAAACAAGAAACTAAAAGATTCAGTTGCAAGATCTAAAGATATACCTTCAAACACTCACCTCCCCGGCAACGGCGCCAGAAAAGAGCTTCGTTGACGGCATGTGAGTGCTGCTTACCTAGCCTCCCCGGCAACGACGTTAGAAAAGAGCTTGATGTCTACTACACAACCTTCTTCTTGTAGACTCGTGTTGGCCCTCCAAGCGTAGAGTTTTGTAGGACAGTAGCAATTTTCCCTCAAGTGGATGACCTAAGGTTTAACAATCCATGGGAGGCGTAGGATGAAGATGGTCTCTCTCAAACAACCCTGCAACCAAATAACAAAGAGTTTCTTGTGTCCCCAACACACCCAATACAATGGTAAATTGTATAGGTGCACTAGTTTGACGAAGAGATGGTGATACAAGTGTAATATGGATGGTAGATATAGGTTTTTGTAATATGAAAATATAAAAAAAGCAAGGTAATCAATGATATAAGTGAGCCCAAATGGTATTCCAATGCTTGGAAACAAGGCCTAGGGTTCATACATTCACTAGTGCAAGTTCTCTCAACAATGAAAACATAATTAGATCATATAACAATCCTCAACATGCAACAAAGAGTCACTCCAAAGTCACTAATAGCGGAGAACAAATGAAGAGATTATTGTAGGGTATGAAACCACCTCAAAGTTATTCTTTGTGATCGATCTATTGGGCTATTCCTATAAGTGTCACAAACAGCCCTAGAGTTCATACTAAAATAACACCTTAAGACACACATCAACCAAAACCCTAATGTCACCTAGATACTCCATTGTCACCACAAGTATCTGCGGGTTTGATTATACGACATGCATCACAGTATCTCAGATTCATCTATTCAAACCAACACAAAGAACTTCAAAGAGTGCCCCAACGTTTCTACCGGAGAGTCAAGACGAAAACGTGTGCCAACCCCAATGCATACGTTTACAAGGTCACTGAACCCGCAAGTTGATCACCAAAACATACATCAAGTAGATCACGTGAATATCCCATTGGCACCATAGATAAGCACATGCAAGACATACATCAAGTTTTCTCAAATCCTTAAAGACTCAATCCGATAAGATAACTTCAAAGGGAAAACTCAATCCATTACAAGAGGTAGAGTGGGAGAAACATCATAAGATCCAACTATAATAGCAAACCTCGCGGTACATCAAGATCGTGCCTAATCAAGAACACTATAGAGAGAGAGAGAGAGAGAGAGAGAGATCAAACACATAGCTACTGGTACATACCCTCAGCCCCGAGGGTGAACTACTCCCTCCTCGTCATGGAGACCGCCGGGATGATGAAGATGGCCACCGGTGATGGTTTCCCCCTCCTGCAAGGTGCCGACGGGCTCCCGATTTATTTTTCATGGCTACAGAGGCTTGCGGTGGCAGAACTCCCTAACTAGGTTTCTTTTCGGGGGTTTCTGTATTTATAGGAATTTTTGGCATCGAGAACAAGTCAGGGGGTCCACGAGTCAACCACAATGTAGGAGGCGTTCCCTAGGTGGTGGGCGCGCCCCCACCCTTGTGGATGACTCGTGGCTCTTCTGGCCCAACTCTTTTGCTTCGTGGACTTCTTCTGGTCCATAAAAAATCACCGTAAATTTTCAGGTCAATTGGACTACGTTTGATATTCCTTTTCTGCGAAACTCAAAAACAAGCAAAAAACAGAAACTGGCACTAGGCTCTAGGTTAATAGGTTAGTCCCAAAAATCATATAAAATAGCATGAAAATGCATAAACGTATCACTTCTGCCTTCTCCCCCGCTGATCCCGCCATTCTCCCCTCCTCATCAGATCCGGCAGTGTGGGGACCCCGACTTAGAAGTCGAGATCACCGAATGCACGTGTACAGTGATCCCAGAGATCAATGCTCACTGAACACACAGAAGCTGAAATAACAAGAGTCTTACATCCATACAAATAGTCTTACACGAATTATGGCCATTATGGCCAAGTCTTACATAGATAGAGCCTCACGGGCTGAATAGCAAATAACTCAAATAGCGGAAGTCTTCGATAAACGGGTAGAACCCATGCCATCTGCCTTAACCCTACAGGCATTCTGACTGGGATAGCGTCCTAGTTCGCATGATCGTCTCCAAAGAACTCTTCCTCATATTCCTGTTCTTCCAAGCCTGGCCAATTAAATAACCAGTGGCAAGCCAATGAGTACTTTGAATGCACTCGCAAGCAACCCATGATGTGGTTCGAAGTAACAATGCAATTGAATAATAATGATCAATCTAGCAAGGCTAGAACAAATATTCTACCATCAAGTTAATGCATCAATAAACTTGCGCAACCTCGAAGACAGGTTACTGATATCAACATGAATATGGTTCAACTCATCGAGTCAAGTCACCACCTTGACTCACATACACACGCATGGTTTCACAAACATTGGACGTAGCCCAAGAGCGGTTACCCAACTGTCCATGACCGTGGACACGGCTATTCGAATAGTTTGACACTCTGCAGAGGTTGCACACTTTACCCACTAGATCCGGGGAACTTCCGTGTCATCCATGACCCGCGGTACCTCAAGTACCCGGGGTAAGCACCCGATCACTACCTTTCCCTAGGCGACACTATTATGGAGTCCACTCGATTGGTAACAGCCCCGTGCCAAACATTTTGCATCTCAAGGTTTGTGGAGACTCGCTCCATATTCATCACATACCACAAGCACGGGGTACCAACGGTGTGTCCGGTGCCCTGTGAAAACAGTCATGGCCGCCTATCCAAGCACGACCCCGTCCTGAGAGTGACCTCATGTCACCCCCGTCACTAGTAATGCGGGCACCATGCTAGTATCGACCTAGGTAATCAATAATGCCCTTTCCCATATAAGGGTAGAGTAGTTGCGCATGTAAGGTTGGAATAACGGTCGCAACTTAAACCAATCCGTTTGAAAAACACACACACTTGCCTTGGTACACCACTTCGTCATCAAGTGGTCACCCAACTCATCATCATCTCCCTCGGGCATGAATGGCACCCGACGGGGTTTTATGCAAAGACTTCAACCATGAAGGTTCATGTCACACATGCATCACTAATCTTAACCACTAACCATATGCAAGTCATCTAGCACATAGCAAGATCAAGATCATGGCATGCATCATATGGTGGAATCAGCTAGGTCACTATCGTAACCCTAACATCATGCATCGGAAACAAACGGGTTCCAAAGAACAAGTGTATCATGGTCAAAGGGCTGCTTGCCTGGATTGGCTTGGTCTTCAAAGTCTTCAAATCCTTCTCCTTCTTCTTCCACAGCAAGTTCGTCAAATACGGGATCTATACGTTGCATAATAACCACGGGAAAATAAGAATACAAACAATACAGAAAAATCAAAGTGCTCAGAAAAATGTCAACTCATTTTTGTAGAATACTAGAGGAATTTCTAAGGTGGGAAAAAATCTTAGTTAGAGTTTTGGAGTTACAGAATAGAATCTATTGATTTTTGAACAGGAGTATTACTGCCCAAATTTGAATTTAAATTTGAACAGTACAACAAAATTTCATGGATTTGAGTGAAAGCGGTACCATTAAATAGGTTGGAATATTACAAGATTTTAGGAGTTGGAATTATTTAATTTGGACCATTATTCTTTTCTGTAGAAATGTTTAAAACATTTACAGAAAAAAAAGAAAAATGTGACCTTTGCACTGGGCCAGAGGAGGCCACAGTGCACGGCCCAGGCGGTCCAGCCCAACCGCACGGGAGCCTGCGTGTGCACGTTAGGTTTTTAAACCTGACGGGCGGGGCCCGTGGGTCAGTGACAGAGAGGAGGGGGAGAGAGGTGTGGGGATGACAGGCGGGGCCCGCCTGTCATCTCCAACCTTGCGGCCACGGCGACGGCGAGCTCACCGGCGAGTTTTCCGGCCACGGCGACGGCAACGGAGGCCAGGGATGGACTCAGCGTCGTGTCGCGGTTGCTGTGGTGGTGGTGCGGCACGCCGGGGAGGTCCGGTTCGCCGGCGACGTGGGACGGCCGAAGCTCGTCGGGAGGTGGTGGCTGTGGCTGTTTCCGACTGCAAACGGAGGGGGAAACAAGGGGGAAAGGATCAGTGAGGCGAGGGGGTTCCGAATCAGGTGAAAGGAAGGGCAGGGGAGGCCCGTACCACGAGATCACCGGCGGCCCGACGCGGCGGCGCTCCGGTCGATCCCGAGTACTGGGACCTCTTGGGAGCGAACTGAAGGTGCTGGGGGGCTCAGTGGAGTGGAGTGAGGCTGGTGGTGCTGTTGGAGAGGCTCGGGAGGGGCTATATATAGGAGTTCGACGGAGGCCCGTGGTCCAGTGCGCCGGCGAGCTCCGGCTCGAGGCTACAGCGCACGGGAGGCCAAGGGAATGAGTCCGTGGAGTTCCTGGACGATCTCCACGTCTAGTAGAAGTGAGAGGATGAGCGGGGGAGCGTCTGGAGCGTGTGCGCGTGTGAAGCAGCAGAGTGGCCGTCGCGGGCGGCCAGCGCGTGTGCGACGTCGGCCACTGTAGGGCGCAGGAGGTGGGGGGACAGCGCCGGGGAGGTTGCAGACGTCGAGAGGCCTCGACTGGCGCGGGGGGGAGGCCCGAGGCTGTCAGGGGAGGTTGATTGGCAGAAGCTACAGTGCTTGTCTGCACTGTTGCGTGCTCCAGAGCGCGCGTTTGGCTGGCATCGCCGCGCTCTCTCCGTCCTGGTCAAAACCAACGTGCCCAGCAACGTCTAGAAGGTCAGGGGGGAAGTAAAGAATTGGCCTGAGGCCTTGGATGCTCTGGAGATGCTGAGAGAGAGTGAGGGTGATGGTGAATTGGTGAAAGCTTGCTGTCCAGCAAGGTAAAACAGGGCTTTCACCCCTCAATCATGGAGCTGGGGTGCTGGGGAAGTTACTGGAGGTAGCTAGTATCTCAATGATCATGTGGTAAAAAGTACATGCCATGGAGAAGAGTAAAAGTGATCAAGTTGGAGGTTTTAGTAAAAAGCCAGAAGGTGTTTGATCAGTGTTTGGTCAAGTAAATGACCTCCACTTGACATGGCACTTAACAGGGTTGAAAGACATGAGGAAATAGGGTGCTTCACCAAATTTGGGCTCATTTGAAGAAACTAGCCAATGTAACTTTGGTGAACCCTAGAAATCAACAGAAACAGTTTCATCTTGTTTGAGTCAAGCTAATCATCTCCCCTTGATGCACCACTTGGTGTAGCATCATTATTTGGGGTATTGATCATGCCCACAAAGTTTGAAGCTCCAGATAAAAAGTTGGTAATGTAAAGTTGTTCAAATTTGCATTTGAACAGAAAGGGTTTCGAGGTGATCTGATCAAGTTGCTCTATTCCAAATCTTGTGCCATTTGGTCTAGGTGCCTTATTAGGTCATTCTAGCATGTGCACCAAGTTTGAGAGCATTTGGACAAGTTTGGCAATGTAAAGTTGCTCAAACTTCAAATATGGACAGAATGGTTATGAAAGGGTTTGAGGATGTTTTCTTGCTTCCCAAGGCATGGGACTTGGCAAGATCATCAAATATGTCATATATGACATGATAGAATTTCCCTGGAATTTTTGGAGAAAGTTTCCTTTGTAAATATTTCAAAAGCTTGAAATATCCAGAAAGGGTTTTAGAGGGTTTAGCCCTTTATTTTGAACATGACCAAGTGTTGAAACTCTTATATATGGACAATATATGTCCTCTGAGTCTCTCTGAATTTTGGCAAATATTTTTGAAATAGTTAAATAATTTTCCCCTATTAAAGACCATTTCTGGCCTTAAGAAAAAGCTTTTAAATAAAATAGGAAAATAACTTTTAAAATTATACCTTTGTGGTTTCTGGGAGTCCTATGACTACTAGGTCTCAAATAAACCTTTTGAAATAATTTTCTCACCTTAAATCAAGTACTTGCAGTGCAAATCTCAATTCAGGGGTTTTTGGAAAACTAAATTTATAAAATACTTTTTGGCCAAATTAATTTTGTAGGAAAATACTATACTGCTATATAACACTTGGCATGATCATTGGGCAGAAGTTTTGAGTATGGATATGAAATCTACAAGAGATCATAGTTGACTTTAATGAGCACATGAAAAAAACAAATGAAGAAAACTCAATTCCAAATAAAAGCCAAATGATGCTAAAAAAATTTGCTGGTCCAAATTTTCATGCTTCAAAGATACAAATAACATGTTACAAAATGCAGGGTGTGACAGACCTACCCCCCCTTACAAGAATCTCGTCCCGGAGATTCCTAAACTAGGGCTTAAAAGAGGTCTGGAAACTCGGATCTAAGATAGTCTTCTCGTTCCCAGGTTGCTTCTGCTTCGGTGTGGTTGCTCCACTGGACCTTGAGATACTTGATGGTGCGGCTCCGCGTACGTCGTTCTGCTTTGTCCAGAATGCGAATGGGCTTCTCGCGGTAGGTCAAATCAGGCCGCAGATCAATGGCTTGGTGATCCACATCCTTGTAGAGATTGGGCTTGTCCGGAACTTGGAGACATTTCCGGAGTTGTGACACATGGAATACATTGTGCACATCGGATAGCTCAGGTGGTAGTTCCAACTGGTAAGCCACTTCTCCTCGTCGGTCGGTGATCTTGAAAGGGCCAATGAACCTTGGCGCGAGCTTCCCCTT
The DNA here is from genome assembly GCA_902687465.1 of Secale cereale. Taxonomy (NCBI): domain Eukaryota; kingdom Viridiplantae; phylum Streptophyta; class Magnoliopsida; order Poales; family Poaceae; genus Secale; species Secale cereale. The sequence continues at coordinate 554,085,298 of LR738712.1, forward strand.
GACGTGGAAACGCTTGGTTCCCTTCAGAGGAGTTACCCGCAGGTACACATGATCTCCGACACAGAAACTCATGTCTCGGTGTCGAGTGTCAGCATAACTCTTCTGCCTTGACTTGGCTGCCTTTAATCGCTCTCTGACTAGTTGGACTTGCTCTTCTGCTGCGCGGAGAATATCCGGTCCAAAGACTAGTCCTTCTCCAGTCTCCGACCAATTGAGGGGTGTGCGGCATCTGCATCCGTACAACACCTCAAATGGTGCCATCTGAAGGCTTGACTGGTAACTGTTGTTATAGGAGAACTCGGCAAAAGGGAGACAGTCTTCCCACTTGGCTCCATATGCCAGGACACAGGCTCGGAGCATGTCTTCGAGAATCTGATTGACTCACTCAGTTTGACCTCCGGTCTGTGGGTTGAAAGCTGTGCGAAAAGACAACTTGGTTCCCAAGGCTTCTTGGAATCTTCCCCAGAACCTTGAAGTGAACTGGGTGCCTCGATCTGACACAATCTCCTTGGGAACACCGTGAAGACTTACGATTCGGTTGATATAGAGAGTTGCCAGCTGGTTGCCTGAGTAGGTAGTTTTGACAGGAATGAAATGGGCCACCTTGGTCAAATGATCGACTATGACCTAGATAGAGTCATGTCCTCTATTCGACCTTGGTAATCCAGTGATGAAGTCCATTCCAACTTTATCCCACTTCCACTCAGGAACCTTGAGTGGTTGAAGCAATCCAGCAGGTCGCTGATATTCAGCCTTGACCCTTTGGCACACATCACACCTTGCATCATAGGTTGCAATCTCTCTCTTCATACCGTGCCACCAGAATCGTGCCTTCAAGTCTTGGTACATCTTGGTTCCTCCGGGGTGGATGGAATACGGAGTGTCGTGGGCTTCTTGCAGAATCAGCGTCTTCAGCTCTGTGTTGTTTGGTACGCAGAGGCGACCTTTGTACCAAACAATCCCGTGCTCGTCTTCGGAGAATCCTGGGGCCTTGCCCAGCTTCATCTTCTTCTTGATACCTTCGATGCTTGCATGTCCATCTTGTGCCTTCTTGACGTCGTCCATCAGGGTCGGTCTGACTTCCAAATGATCCAGAAATCCAGGGGTGACCAATTCCAAACTGAATTGTTCGATCTCCTTAAACAAGGCTGGCTGCCTTTTCTGAATAATGGCATTCAGAGAGCAAGCCTTCCTGCTTAAGGAATCGGCCACCACGTTAGCCTTCCCAGGGTGATACTGAACACTGAGGTCATAGTCTTTGATGAGTTCCAACCATCTCCGCTGCCTCATGTTCAATTCCTTTTGGGTGAAAATGTACTTCAGACTTTTGTGGTCTGTGTAAATCTCACACCGTTTCCCTAGGAGGTAATGCTGCCATGTCTTCAAGGCATGAACTACTGCCGCTAGCTCAAGATCGTGAGTAGCGTAGTTCTCCTCATGGGGTCGTAGCTGCCTGGAGAGGTATGCTATGACGCGGCCTTCTTGCATCAGAACGCTTCCCAATCCGGTTCGAGAGGCATCACAATATATCACGAACTCCTTGTGAATATCAGGTGTTGCCAGAACTGGGGCGGTGGTTAATCTCTTCTTGAGCTCTTGGAAGCTCTCTTCGCATTTTGGCGTCCACTCGAACTTCTTGTCCTTCTTGAGGAGCTGAGTCATTGGTCGTGCAATGCTAGAGAATCCTTCCACGAACTTGCGGTAATAGCCTGCTAGTACGAGGAAGCTTCTAACTTCCTTGACGGTCGTTGGAGATTGCCATTGGGTCACAGCTTCAATTTTTGCAGGATCAACAGATAATCCTTCCTCGGTCAAGACATGACCTAAGAATCCAACTTTATGCAGCCAGAACTCACACTTGCTGAATTTGGCATACAGTTGGTGCTCACGAAGCTTGTCTAGGACCATCCTCAGGTGCTGCTCGTGCTCTTCCTCCGACTTCGAGAACACAAGAATGTCATCAATGAAGACAACAACAAACTTGTCCGAATATTCCATGAAGACTTTATTCATGAGATACATGAAGTAAGCTGGGGCATTGGTTAACCCAAAAGACATGACCGTGCACTCGTACAGGCCATATCTGGTTATGAATGCCGTCTTTGGAATATCTTGGGGTCTGATCTTCAGCTGGTAATACCCAGATCTGAGGTCGATCTTGGAGAATACCTTGGCTCCCCTGAGCTGATCAAATAGATCTTCGATCTTGGGAAGTGGATACTTGTTCTTGATTGTAACTTCATTGAGGGAACGATAGTCAATGCATAAGTGGATGGTACCGTCCCTCTTGGCCACAAACAGAACAGGAGATCCCCAAGGGGAGGCACTTGGGCGGATAAATCCCTTCCTTAGCTGCTCTTCCAGCTGCTTCTTCAACTCGGCTAATTCTTCCGTCCCCATTCTATAAGGCTTCTTATAGATGGGTCCTGCTCCGGGCACGAGCGCGATGATGAACTCAATGTCACGGTCAGGGGGCATTCCCGGTAGTTCATCTGGAAAGACATCAGGATACTCACATACCACCGGTACTTGATTTAGCCCAACTTCAGACAGACAGTTGATTTTAGCGGCTTGAGCGGAAGAGGAGTTGGAAGCAAACTTGACTTCGACTCCTTGGTCATTGGTCACAGTGACTGTCCAATTGGCACAGTCTAACAAGCCTTGGTGCTTACTGAGCCAATCCATCCCTAAGATCACATCCAAGCCTTGCGATCTCAGGATGATAAGGTCTGCTAGGAAGTCTACGCCGTTAATGGTAATACTGACTCCTTTACAGCCTATCTTGGCTCTCATCTCGGCTCCGGGGGTTTGTACCACCATAGGGTTATTCAGGGGTGTAGGGGTCATGCCACTTTTTAATGCAAATCTTTGAGTGACAAATGAATGCGTTGCTCCAGAATCAAACAAGACAGTTGCAGGTGCTGAGTTGACAAGGAACGTACCCAACACGACGTCCGGGTCTTCCTGGGCTTCTTCAGCAGTGACGTGATTCACACGCCCCTTCCCATAGTTCGGTGGATTGCGAGGAGCTGGGTTCCTTGGTGGCATTCCACGGCCTTGTCCCTGGTTCTGCGCATTGGGGCGCGGGGCATCAGGCTTCTTGTTGGGGCACACCCTTGAGATGTGTCCGAACTGACCACATCCAAAGCAAGTGACTTGGTTTGGATTGATCTTGTTGCCACCACTGGTATTGGGGTTGAAAGCTGGCCTGGGGTTGGCATACTGCTGAGGCTGAGGGTTGGCACGAGGTGCAGGAGCTCTTGGTTGCTGATAGGTTGGCTTGGCCGGGGCTGACTGCCACGGACGAGGCTTCTGGTTGCTGGAACTTCCCTTACTGACCAACTTGCGCTTGCGAGTGTCTTCCAAAGCACGCCGCTTGTCTTCAAGCATAAGTGCCTTGTTCACCAGGTCAGGGAAAGACGGGCAGTCGCACACGACAAGCGAGTATTGCAGAGTCTGATTGAGGCCTTCCATGAAGCGCTCTCTTTTGGCAGCATCAGTGCTGACATCTTCAGGGGCATACCTTGACAGAACACTAAACTTCTGCATGTACTCCTTGACAGTGCCACTTCCTTGCTTCAGGGCTCGGAACTCACGCTTTTTGATAGCCATGATTCCGAAAGGAATGTGGGCCTTGCAGAATTCTGCCTTGAAGTTAACCCAAGTGATGTCTTGTTCAGCATGCATGACCTTGAATCCATCCCACCAAGCTCTAGCAGTCCCCCCGAGGCAGTGGGCTGCATGAGCCACCTTCTCGCGGTCTTCGGTGCATCTGACTAGTTCCAGAATTTCCTCAATGGAACGGACCCAGTCATCTGCATCCAGGGGTTCAGCAGTCTCGATAAAGGTTGGCGGTGCATGCTTCCTGAACTCTGCCAACGTGGAACGTCCATTGCCATTCCCCGCCGGCTGGCGGTTGTTGGTGACAGCTTGAGCAATCAGCTGAAGGGCTGCAGTGTTGGCTTGGCGTTCCTCTCGGAAAGCTTGGAGAAGCTGAGCCATGTCCATGCTTGGAGGAGGTGGTGGTGGAGCTTGGTCGTTGGTTTGGTCGTGGCCTGCCTCTGGCTGAGAGGATGCTCCGACTTCGGGCTGCTGGGTAGAGGTACCAGTACGAGTTACAACAGGCATCCTGTTGGAGCGGTAAAAGGTCTCATGACTCGGAAGAGGGAAAGCAAGATAGATGGGTGCCTAGTAAGGGGGTGGGTGTGACACTAAATCAAATCATGCAAGGGCCGAGAGGCCAAAACACATTCATTAAAATCCAAATGGGTGATGTAGTTGTTTACACATTCCCGAGGGAAGATTACGACTTACATCCAGACACAACAAAAGCAAACACTAGATGGTTTCATATGAACCATACAAGGACTCGACTGCGCATAGGGGTTACACGACCTATCCTACCGTAGAGGTTACAACTGGCATATCCGAGTAGCGAATAATGCCTAAGCGGCGGAATGCTCGGTCGCGTATTCCGGCTCTTCTGGGTCTTCCTCCTTGTCTTCATCTGTCTGGGCTCCCTTGTCACTTGCGGGTGTGGGGGAGTGGAGGAGTTGGATACGACGTTGCTTCGTCGGTGGTGCGGGGAAAAGCTTGCGATATTCCCTTGCCGTCATCCGGCGTCGCCGAGGTGGTTCTTCACCCTTGGAAGATACGTCCTCGGAGGGCCTTCCGCCTCGATATGCGATAGCGGATTGTCCAGAAGGTGCTCCTTCCTTCTTGATCCTGTTTGCCTTCTCTTGAGCTTGACGAAGAAGTGCCTTGGTCTTGTGAAGTTCTTCTCGAAGCTTCATTGATTCCAAGGCCAAGTCTTGTGCCAAGCTGTCGGCACATAGACTGAAGTAGGTCTGGAACCGAAGCGAGAGTCCTTCCTTCAGTGGAGGGGCTAGTGCACTGCTTTCTTCTTCACCTTCCTTCCGGTAAGGTAAGAAGCGAGTTGCCATCTTGGCTGCCATCTCCGGAAGAAGCTCGCGGAGACGGGTTAGTGCCTTGAGTGCAGCAGCCTCGACAGCGAGTGGTAGTGTTGCCATCTGGGGTCCCTCAAAGAACCAACTTGTGGGAGGATCGTTTGCCTTCACGATCACTTCCACATGGTATTCCACCTCAGTATCGCTCACCCAATGCTCAAGATAGGTGAGGATGGGTGCTCGGTGGAACTGACACTCCTGGAGGCTATCCTCGAGAAGTAAGGGAAACCCAGTGGTCAGGTGCTGTTCGGGTACAGCGGCCATCTACAAAGGTGGAGTAGGAGGGGTTAATAAGCTGATGAAATCTCAGGTTTAGAAAAGAAGAGAGGTTCAGAAGGTTTTTGAAAAGGGGTCTCAACTAACTAACGCCCATGCTAACTAAGGCTTCCTACAGTCAGGATGGCTCTGATACCAACTCTGTGGGGACCCCGACTTAGAAGTCGAGATCACCGAATGCACGTGTACAGTGATCCCAGAGATCAATGCTCACTGAACACACAGAAGCTGAAATAACAAGAGTCTTACATCCATACAAATAGTCATACACGAATTACGGCCATTATGGCCAAGTCTTACATAGATAGAGCCTCACGGGCTGAATAGCAAATAACTCAAATAGCGGAAGTCTTCGATAAACGGGTAGAACCCATGCCATCTGCCTTAACCCTACAGGCATTCTGACTGGGATAGCGTCCTAGTTCGCATGATCGTCTCCAAAGAACTCTTCCTCATATTCCTGTTCTTCCATGCCTGGCCAATTAAATAACCAGTGGCAAGCCAATGAGTACTTTGAATGTACTCGCAAGCAAACCATGATGTGGTTCGAAGTAACAATGCAATTGAATAATAATGATCAATCTAGCAAGGCTAGAACAAATATTCTACCATCAAGTTAATGCATCAATAAACTTGCGTAACCTCGAAGATAGGTTACTGATATCAACATGAATATGGTTCAACTCATCGAGTCAAGTCACCACCTTGACTCACATACACACGCATGGTTTCACAAACATTGGACGTAACCCAAGAGCGGTTACCCAACTGTCCATGACCGTGGACACGGCTATTCGAATAGTTTGACACTCTGCAGAGGTTGCACACTTTACCCACTAGATCCGGGGAACTTCCGTGTCATCCACGACCTGCGGTACCTCAAGTACCCGGGGTAAGCACCCGATCACTACCTTTCCCTAGGCGACACTATTATGGAGTCCACTCGATTGGTAAGAGCCCCGTGCCAAACATTTTGCATCTCAAGGTTTGTGGAGACTCGCTCCGTATTCATCACATACCACAAGCACGGGGTACCAACGGTGTGTCGCGTGCCCTGTGAAAACAGTCATGGCCGCCTATCCAAGCACGACCCCGTCCCGAGAGTGACCTCATGTCACCCCCGTCACTAGTAATGCGGGCACCATGCTAGTATCGACCTAGGTAATCAATAATGCCCTTTCCCATATAAGGGTAGAGTGGTTGCGCATGTAAGGTTGGAATAACGGTCGCAACTTAAACCAATCCATTTGAAAAACACACACACTTGCCTTGGTACACCACTTCGTCATCAAGTGGTCACCCAACTCATCATCATCTCCCTCAGGCATGAATGGCACCCGACGGGGTTTTATGCAAAGACTTCAAACATGAAGGTTCATGTCACACATGCATCACTAATCTTAACCACTAACCATATGCAAGTCATCTAGCACATAGCAAGATCAAGATCATGGCATGCATCATAAGGTGGAATCAGCTAGGTCACTATCGTAACCCTAACATCATGCATCGGAAACAAACGGGTTCCTAAGAACAAGTGTATCATGGTCAAAGGGCTGCTTGCCTGGATTGGCTTGGTCTTCAAAGTCTTCAAATCCTTCTCCTTCTTCTTCCACAGCAACTTCGTCAAATACGGGATCTATACGTCGCATAATAACCACGGGAAAATAAGAATACAAACAATACAGAAAAATCAAAGTGCTCAGAAAAATGTCAACTCATTTTCGTAGAATACTAGAGGAATTTCTAAGGTGGGGAAAAATCTTAGTTGGAGTTTTGGAGTTACAGAATAGAATCTATTGATTTTTGAACAGGAGTATTACTGCCCAAATTTGAATTTAAATTTGAACAGTACAGCAAAGTTTCATAGATTTGAGGGAAAGTGGTACCATTAAATAGGTTGGAATATTACAAGATTTTAGGAGTTGGAATTATTTAATTTGGACCATTATTCTTTTCTGTAGAAATGTTTAATACATTTACAGAAAAGAAAAAGAAAAATGTGACCTGTGCACTGGGCCAGAGGAGGCCACAGTGCACGGCCCAGGCGGTCCAGCCCAACCGCACGGGAGCCTGCGCGCGCACGTTAGGTTTTTAAACTTGACGGGCGGGGCCCGTGGGTCAGTGACAGAGAGGAGGGGGAGAGAGGTGTGGGGATGACAGGCGGGGCCCGCCTGTCATCTCCAACCTTGCGGCCACGGCGACGGCGAGCTCACCGGCGAGTTTTCCGGCCACGGCGACAGCAACGGAGGCCAGGGATGGACTCAGCGTCGTGTCGCGATTGCTGTGGTGGTGGTGCGGCACGCCGGGGGGGTCTGGTTTGCCGGCGACAAGGTGGGACGGCGGAAGCTCGTCGGGAGGTGGTAGCTGTGGCTGTTTCCGACTGCAAACGGAGGGGGAAACAAGGGGGAAAGGATCAGTGAGGCGAGGGGGTTCCGAATCAGGTGAAAGGAAGGGCAGGGGAGGCCCGTACCACGAGATCACCGGCGGCCCGACGCGGTGGCGCTCCGGTCGATCCCGAGTACTGGGACCTCTTGGGAGCGAACTAAAGGTGCTGGGGGGCTCAGTGGAGTGGAGTGAGGCTGGTGGTGCTGTTGGAGAGGCTCGGGAGGGGCTATATATAGGAGTTCGACGGAGGCCCGTGGTCCAGTGCGCCGGCGAGCTCTGGCTCGAGGCTACAGCGCACGGGAGGCCAAGGGAATGAGTCCGTGGAGTTCCTGGACGATCTCCATGTCCAGTAGAAGTGAGAGGAGGAGCGGGGGAGCGTCTGGAGCGTGTGCGCGTGTGAAGCAGCAGAGTGGCCGTCGCGGGCGGCCAGCGCGCGTGCGACGTCGGCCACTGGAGGGCGCAGGAGGAGGGGGGACAGCGCCGGGGAGGTTGCGGACGTCGAGAGGCCTCGACTGGCGCGGGGGGGAGGCCCGAGGCTGTCGGGGGAGGTTGATTGGCCGAAGCTACAGTGCTTGTCTGCACTGTTGCGTGCTCCAGAGCGCGTGTTTGGCTGGCATCGCCGCGCTCTCGCCATCCTGGTCAAAACCAACGTGCCCAGCAACGTCTAGAAGGTCAGGGGGGAAGTAAAGAATTGGCCTGAGGCCTTGGATGCTCTGGAGATGCTGAGAGAGAGTGAGGGTGCTGGTGAATTGGTGAAAGCTTGCTGTCCAGCAAGGTAAAACAGGGCTTTCACCCCTCAATCATGGAGCTGGGGTGCTGGGGAAGTTACTGGAGGTAGCTAGTATCTCAATGATCATGTGGTAAAAAGTACAGGCCATGGAGAAGAGTAAAAGTGATCAAGTTGGAGGTTTTAGTAAAAAGCCAGAAGGTGTTTGATCAGTGTTTGGTCAAGTAAATGACCTCCACTTGACATGGCACTTAACAGGGTTGAAAGACATGAGGAAATAGGGTGCTTCACCAAATTTGGGCTCATTTGAAGAAACTAGCCAATGTAACTTTGGTGAACCCTAGAAATCAACAGAAACAGTTTAGTCTTGTTTGAGTCAAGCTAATCATCTCCCCTTGATGCACCACTTGGTGTAGCATCATTATTTGGGGTATTGATCATGCCCACAAAGTTTGAAGCTCCAGATAAAAAGTTGGTAATGTAAAGTTGTTCAAATTTGCATTTGAACAGAAAGGGTTTTGAGGTGATCTGATCAAGTTGCTCTATTCCCAATCTTGTGCCATTTGGTCTAGATGCCTTATTAGGTCATTCTAGCATGTGCACCAAGTTTGAGAGCATTTGGACAAGTTTGGCAATGTAAAGTTGCTCAAACTTCAAATATGGATAGAATGGTTATGAAAGGGTTTGAGGATGTTTTCTTGCTTCCCAAGGCATGGGACTTGGCAAGATCATCAAATATGTCATATATGACATGATAGAATTTCCCTGGAATTTTTGGAGAAAGTTTCCTTTGTAAATATTTCAAAAGCTTGAAATATCCAGAAAGGGTTTTAGAGGGTTTAGCCCTTTATTTTGAACATGACCAAGTGTTGAAACTCTTATATATGGACAATATATGTCCTCTGAGTCTCTCTGAATTTTGGCAAATATTTTTGAAATAGTTAAATAATTTTCCCCTATTAAAGACCATTTCTGGCCTTAAGAAAAAGCTTTTAAATAAAATAGGAAAATAACTTTTAAAATTATACCTTTGTGGTTTCTGGGAGTCCTATGACTACTAGGTCTCAAATAAACCTTTTGAAATAATTTTCTCACCCTAAATCAAGTACTTGCAGTGCAAATCTCAATTCAGGGGTTTTTGGAAAACTAAATTTATAAAATACTTTTTGGCCAAATTAATTTTGTAGCAAAATACTATACTGCTATATAACACTTGGCATGATCATTGGGCAGACGTTTTGAGTATGGAGATGAAATCTACAAGAGATCATAGTTGACTTTAATGAGCACATGAAAAAAACAAATGAAGAAAACTCAATTCCAAATAAAAGCCAAATGATGCTAAAAATTTTTGCTGGTCCAAATTTTCATGCTTCAAAGATACAAATAACATGTTACAAAATGCAGGGTGTGACAGGCAGCCATGCCGCCGAAAAAGTATGCACCCCCTCGCCAAGCCACCGATTCCACCCATTCGAAGTAGAGGGAGCCGAGGGCGCCAATGGCAAGGCCGCCTGGCATGTCAAACGCCAAGTGGAGGGCGGAAATTCAGCGCCGGGAGGCGGTCACCACCGTCCAGAGAGGGCCAGCAATGCGATGGAGGCGGGGACGATGGAGTAGGGAGAGGCGTCTCATGCGGGGATGAACCTTCCGCTAGACCACTGCCCACAAGTTGCGTGGGGAGGCCAAGAGATGATCGCGTCGCCGGCCAACTTCTCGCCGCCGCTATGGGGGTACACACCCTCGCCTGGCTACTCCGATGGTGACGCGCATGGCATATTCAACACCAAGGTCACCTTCCCGCATGGTGCGCCACCGCGTGCCTCCCCCTTCAGCTTCAACCCCGACCCGCGCACTCCCTCCCTCACGTTCACCGTCGGCCTCAACACCTAGTACAACTACTCGCTGCTGGCGTACTCAGCATTGCCAACGCCGCCTTTGCGTCGAGGCGCCCCACCCTTCGCGCACGTCTCGGTGCCATCGTTCACCAACACGGGCGCCGACATGGATGAGATCATCATTAGCAGCTCAGTCACAGCCGCTTCCTGCCCCAGTTTCCGTGCGCAAGACAGAATGATGGATTGCGCGATCAACATGGACGATGACGAGCTCGACGACACAGAGGAGGAGGTGGAGTAGGTAGAATAGGCGGAGGTGGAGCCGGTGCCGGCTCCGAAAGGTAGAAAGAAGAAGTGGGCGCCCAACGCTAGGCCGGGCGAGCGTCGCGTCAAGTGGACGTCCAAGGAAGACGAGTGCCTCACAGAAGCATGGAAGACCGTAAGCATCGACCTGATCACCGGCTCGAATCCGAACACCGACACGTACTTGAGAAGGATCAAGACGACATTCGACAAGCGCAAGTTGGTCGACCCCGAGTTCGCCAAGATCCACATGGATCGCGGCGAGAAGGCCATGGCAAAACATTGGGCGACTATCCAGACGGCCTGCAAAAAGTGGCATCGGATTGTGAGGAGGTCGCAACTCCCCTAGAAAGCGGCGCCAACTTCGAGGGACAGGTATGGCCAGTCACGGGCTTAGTTATTTTGCCGTGTACTTCACTGACACTTGTTCTTCGGCTATGCAGATGGTTCGGATATTCAACATGTTTCGCTAGGATAATAGCGACCAAGAGTTCAAGTTCCTTCACGTGTTCTTCCGGAGCGAGTCATGTGAGAAGTGGAGGGAGGTTCGACTCACCCTCGCCAAGGCCAATGAGAACTACAAGCCAGACATGCCTGCCACGGCGGCGGCAGAAGGGCGCCCTAATGGCAACAAAAGAGCCAAGGCGGTGAGGGACGCGGCACCCGCTGCCGAATGGCTGCAATTATCAGTCAAGCCGAAACCTGGGGGCGTGGCTGGAAACTCTATCGCCCGAAGGCGAAAAAACCACCCGCGCAAATGCCAAAAGGCTATCGCCGGGTGCGCTAGGGGCCAAAAGGCTGGAGATGCTCTTATTAGGTAAATTTTGCAAATGATATACCATGCAACATGAGATGCAACTACTGAGGGAGTCCTGGATTATGGGGTCCTTGGGCGTCTGGGCTATGTGACGTGGACCGGACTGGTGGGCCATGAAGATACAAGACAGAAGACTTTCTCCCGTGTCTGGATGGGACTCTCCTTGATGTAGAAGGCAATTTAGGCGTGAGGATACGAAAATTCCTTCCTCTGTAAACCGACTTTGTACAACCCTAGCCTCCTCCAGTTTCTATATAAACCGGATGGTTTAGTCCGTAGAGCAATCATAATCATACATGCTAGACATCTAGGGTTTAGTCATTACGATCTCGAGGTAGATCAACTCTTGTAACCCCTATACTCATCAAAGTCAATCAAGCAGGAAGTAGGGTATTACCTCCATCAAGAGGGCCCTAACCTGGGTAAACAAAGTGTCCCATGCCTCATGTTACCTTTGATCCTTAGACGCACAGTTCAGAACCCCCTACCCGAGATCTGTCAGTTTTGACACCGACATTGGTGCTTCAATTGAGAGTTCCACTGTGCCGTCGTCGAAAGGCTCGATAGCTCGCCTTGTCATCAATGATAGTATCACTTCCGGAGGATCCCTAGTTTCAGAGCAAGCCCTCCGGCTTGGCGGCTTCACCATGGGTGCCCGTTCGGCCGTTAAGCCAAGAGCAAACCCTCGAGTCATCGAAAACCCTCTTCGTATCAGCCATGAAGACCTTCGACAAGATGGATCCGACAGATCTATCGTCCTTGAATGAGCTGCTAGATCGCATCGCCGTCTTGGGGGTCTCAATGGACTATGATCGGATCGGGCATAAACCCGACTAGAGAGAGATTAAAACTCCACCGATCACCCATGAGGTAGCGGTTGTGGAGGAGCAAGCTGACTGTAACTCTTCTCCTACGTTGACAACAAATTATGTTCGGATTTCCAAACTCGGAAAGCTGGATACCTGTCCTCGGGAGGACACCCCCTGTCCCCCGGACACAAAATCAGACATCAAGCCTGAAAATCCACCAGACACTCCGGAACTTGGGCTAGTAAATCGGGAAATGCCTCAAACTCTGGATTCCACTATGGGTCATGGTGCGAATTTAATCCTGCCCATCCACCACAAGCTATATCACTACAAAAAAGACACATCCGTGACATTTTGGTCCGAACAAAACTTTTTTCTCTCATACTTATGACACTTCTATGACAATAATTGTGACAAAACATGGTATCATCATAGATGTGGTGGGGTCCTACTTCTATGACAAAAAATCATGACAGAAAATGGGCTTTTCATCCTGGGCGGGCCGGAGACGCAGCTGCATGACATTCTTTGGGCCGTCCATGATGGAAAAAACCGTGGTAGAAGCGAGGGCGAGGAAAATATCAGGGTGTTCCCGGTTACGGTGGGTGGTTGGGGCCGAGCGATGCGCGTTTCTCTCATACACGCACGCGTGTGGGTGCGAGGCGTTGGGCTCTAACTGAACCCGAGTGATTGCACTGTAGGCTACACATTACTGAACCCGAGCGATCGATCGATGGCTGTTAACTGAACTCGATCGAGCGATTCCTTCGCTACTGCTGCTAACTGAAGCCGATGGATACTGCCTCTGCATGAACAGTGAGCGTTGTTGGGGGGTTTGGATGAACAGTTCCCGGTGGGGGTGGCTGAACAGGACCCCGTGGTGTTGCCTCTGCATGAACAGGACCCCGTTCGATCGAGCCGGTTGGGGCTGCATGAACAGGACCCCGTGGAGGGCTGCATGAACAGGACCACCCCGTGGAGGGCTGGATGAACAGTAGATGGTGGAGGGCTGGATGAACATTAGCCCATGGAGGGGTAGTTAAGCAGGAGCCCGCGGAGAGGGCTGGTTGAACAGTAGCCGGTGGAGTAGCGCGCAGTGGAGGCTGAACAGTCGCAGTTGAAGGGTGGAGGAGGTCGAGGTGGATGAATAGTAGCCCGTGGAGGCTAGAGGGGGTCGACGGTGGTGATGAACAATATCCCGTGGAGTCCCGTTTTGTGGTACGCCACACCCCTCCCGATGAACAGGACCCTTGTTTCCACCGTAGAGCTCCAACACAAGTCCGCTTCCTCCGTTTTGCGGTACGTCACGCCCCTCCCGATGAACAGGAGCCCTGTTTCGACCGTAGTGCTCCAACACAAGTCTGTTTCCTCTGTTTTGTGGTACGCCACACCCCTCCCGATCAATAAGACCCCCGTTTCGACCGTAGGAGGTCCGTTTCCTCCGTTTTGCGGTACGCCAGACCCCTCCCGATGAACAGGATCCCGTTTCGAACGTGGTCAGTCGAACACAAGGCCGTTTCCTCCGTTCTGCGGTATGCCAGGCCTCGTTTCCATCGGCTATTCCGTCCAAGCCCTCCCGATGAACACAATGACGCATTCCGTTCTGACCCAGCCGGTTGGTTCCCCATGAACACGACGATGACGATGTTTCTCCGTTCCGACCAAGCCATGTACACGAGCTCTGGCCGTACATATGCGCGAGTAGGCGTTCGAGACCCTGCTCGTATGTACATACGTGGCCGTATTTTATTTCTTGCACACTTGTCGCTGTACGTACGAGTACATACTACGTGTGTGCCACTACTACGACACGTGTGCGCCTCTACATCGACCAGTACGTACGTGCACATTCGCGACCAGAATGACAATGTTACGTACGCTTGGACCAGGTGGGTCCCGACCATCAGGCACTTCCTTGCCTGTGAAGATGTAGCTCGTGGGTCCCAACAGTCAGGGGGGCGAATCATTTTTTTGCCCGGACGCACTTCCTTGCATGCGAAGATGTAGCTGGTGGGTCCCAGCAGTCAGGGGGAAATGTTTTTTTCACGAAATACGGTGGCCCGTCCGGTCGGTACCCGCTGTCAGGTGGAGGAATGATTATTTTGCGCATAATAAGGATGCACTTCCTTGCTGCGGCCGTGGACCCAGCTGTCAGCCTCTCCACGTACAGTACTCTTCCGATGGAAGTCGTTCCTTGACCACGTTGACCATGCCACGCCGAGAGCACCAGGGCAGTGGACGACGGCGAGGCCTAGGAAGGGGACGACGCGGAGCCGGGGAAGACACGGCAGTGGATGCCCACACGGAGAGGAGTATGAGGGTTCACTAATTTGGCTGCGGTGTGTGGCTGCCATCGCCGCAGAATAACAGGGGGTGTGGGTGAGTAGAGGGATGGCCTGGCCAGCGGTGGGAGTAGTAGGGGCGGTGAGGCCTCCGCGTCATCACAGCCGGCCACGGGAGGCAGGAGCACGAGGCACGATCGACGCTGGTTTGGGCGGCTGGAGCAAGAAGACAAGAGGTTGAAGAAGCACAACGGCCGTCGGATGGACATCGTGCGGTCAATGGAGATAGAATCGTGCATATTGACTAAGTTGACAAAGCCCTCCATCCCCGTCAACTTAGTAGGCCCACAAGTCAGCCTCCCACTATACTGGGTCCCAACTAGCAGAGGGAGTATTCATTTTTTTGTGCGCAATAAGGAGGCACTTCCGTTTGGTCCGAGCTGACAGCGGGGGGAACATTTTTTTCGCGAAATACGGTGATCCGTCCGGTGGGTCCCAGCAGTTAGGGGGGAACATTTTTTTCGTGAAATACGGTGGCCCGTCTGGTGGGTCCCTACTGTCAGGTGGAGGAATACTTATTTTTCGCATAATAAGGAGGCACTTCCTTGCGGCTGCCGTGGACCCAGTTGTCAGCCTCTCCACGACAGTACTCTTTCGATGGAAGTCGTTCCTTGACCACGTTGACCAGGCCGCGCCGAAAACACCAGGATGGTGGACGACGGTGAGGCCTAGGAAGGGGACGAGCGGAGCCGGTGAAGACGCGGCAGTGGATGCCCACGTGGAGAGGAGTATGAGGGCTCACTGGTTCGGCTGCGGTGTGAGGCTGCCATCGCCGCAGAATAACAGGGGGTGTGGGTGAGTAGATGTCAGGACCCCGATCCTAAGTCACACCGATCTAGCTTGTAACACATCATATCACTTTGCGGCCTCACGCACGGTATCCCCACGGGTGCCACCTTACCTGGCCCGGGACCGTTTGCGCATTTTGGCACACGTATATGATAGTGTCGCTAGCATCCATATGACAGAGAACCCGGGCTGACATGGCTAGTTATAAACCAAAAGTGGCACTAAATTACAGAGACATGCATCCATGACCCAGCAACAAACGTGTCGGTCATCAACATATGAACCCAAGTCGTAGCAAGCTAAATGGACTTAAAGGAACAACGCGTGACATTTCCCCTAAGGGACAGACACAATAACGAAGAAGGACACATGCCAGCCAGCCTACGTGTTCCAGAGCAGTAGCAAGCTACCAAGGCTCAGTGGAAGCACTAGGAGGAATTTCCCTATAAGATAGGCTACCAAAGGTAAACAACTAGGTGTCAGATCCCACACATACCAAGCATTTCAATCATACACACAATATGCTCAATATGTGCAAATACAACATTGCATCACAACATAACTCTATGACTCAAAGTACTTTATTTAAGAGGCTCCGAAGATCCATACATAACATATCCATCCAGGTAGGGGTCACATGACCCAACACTCAAGTCATACAAGCATACAAGCACAAGCGGAAGCTAACATGTCTGAGTACAGACAAATTGGAAATAAAACAGGCTTGGTGTAGCCTGACTATCTACAAGGCCCTTCACAAGCTCGTGATCTCCGTCTGGGTAGCAAGCTACTCGTCGACGTCAACGTCTATGTAAAACCCATCAGAAGGGGTAGGGTTCTCCTCTGCAACAATTATTAAGCAAACATGAGTACAAAGGTACTCAGCAAGACTCACAATAGATCCTATCATACATGCATCATTATCTACAAGGGTAGTGGAGTTCAAAGCAGCAAGCCAGCTTTGACTCTTGGCTAACCTATACTACAACTCTAAGCAAACGGCAAGATGAGACTACGCACATGAGTCCTCTACTCACCACAACAATACACTACCGTGGATCCTCTTCCGTCATCCTACGGAAGGGCCATCCACGACACTCACACTTGTCTTGAGACTTTTAGTAGTATCCATCAACTTGTCTATGAACTGTATAGGCAACCAAGTGGTCTATACCGCGAACAACAGCTATTTGAATAGATTGGTAACCCTGCAGGGGTGTACTATTTCACACATGTTTCCACCACTTAGCGTCTGCAAACGACATGTGCTCGGCGGCCTTCAAGCGAAAGCCGACGTGGGTGTAGACTACGACCTAACCAACCACTCAAGTCTCTAGTCCAGGTTTATCGCCTATTTGGGTTCCATCCGTGGAAAGATCCGGCCGGGGTGTCGCTCACGGCCCCCAACGATGTGTACATGGTTCCCGAATCACCAAACGGGCGACCGGTACACCGTGCCACGTACCTGCCGCATCACAGCCCACCTCGAGGGTCAGCGCTGCACACGACCACCAGTAAACTATAAACACCAGAAACTAGTTGCAAACCCTGGACAGAGAACAAGGGCAGTTAATAAGTCGAGCGGGGTCATATTTCGGGGCCCAATGTGTGGTAGTAGCTGAAACTTGAACCACACATACTGATCTCAGGTCCTATGGATGGTTCCAATGAAGCAACCCACCATGTACTCCTACATGGCCTTTCATCAATACCTTTACCAAAACATATTCCACACTTCACTCTCTATACGGGACATGATCATTTCACTCTGATCCATCACCCAGATGAACCAGACCTGACACAACTCTAAGCATAGCAGGCAACATAAACAAATAGCATGGTAGAACACACATCACTTGGCTCAAACAACTCCTACACATGCTAGTGGATTTCAACTATTTACTGTCGCAATGACAGGTCATGCAAAGGAATAGGGTTCAACTACTCCAGCAAGTAGCAGTTCACACGCTGTTGCCTTAATGCAGTAAAAGAGAGCAGGAGCGAGAAGATGGGTTTGTATCGGAATGATCAATGGGTTGCTTGCCTGACAGATTGGTTGTCGGGTACTACTCTTCAGTTGGATACGCAGATGTATCCTCGGGAGCAGGAGCTACCACGGAGAACACCGACGATACAATCAATATACAAACAAATGCAACAATATTATGCATGCTCATGACATGGCAAGATGAATGTGTTTTGGGCTAATGCAACTATAAACAGAAAGGTTTGAGCCCATTTGAATCAAAGATTCAAATTTATACCCAAACTATTATTTATTAAAGTGCATTATCATGTTTTGATGTGAACAACAAGGTTAACTTGCTCAGACATGCATGAAACCCGTGCCATTGGAAATATTGGATTTTTCTGATCAATTTTTCATATATAAATCTTTTCCATCTGAGCTACTATTGAATTTATATGATTTTTTGAAGTTTAAAGCATTTTCTGGAATTCCTGAATTGTTTTAAATCAAATAATCCCAGAAAAGCATTTACTGCGTCAGCATGACATCATGCTGACGTTAGCAGGTCAACAGACTTGGTCCAGGTCAAACCTGACCGGTGGGTCCCACGTGTCAGTGTCATTAACTTTACTAATTGAACTAAACTGCTAATCCTAATCAATTAGCCGGCTGGGCCCACCTGTCATTGACTCTAGGGGGTCAACCTGGGCCCACCCGTGGTCAAAGCGGGGTCAAACAGGCCGGCGTTTAGCCGCCGGCGAGGCCAGATGCGGCGGTGCAGGGCGGGATTCGTGCTCCGGCGACTAAATCGACGGCGGAGCACGTCTACGTGAGGCGGGGGATGTGCCGCATCGAGTGGTGGTGGTGGTTGGCCTCAGGGTCGCCGGAAAAGGCGTCGGCGACGACCTTGGTGGCTGCCGGTGCTCGGGTGAGCTCGGGCTAGTCGCTAGGAGGCACAGCGAGGCTCGTGTAGAGGTGCTCTAGGCTCCTGGGGGTGCGGTGAAGCTGATGAACAGGGTGGCGCGACCGTTGGGTGGCCGGAGCCTCGTCGGCGATGAGCTCCACGGCGGCGCGTGCGGGTGAGCTTCATGATGTCGTTACAGAGCTCGAGAGGGGGAACGGAGAGGATGGGCAGGTGTCCAATCTCACGGCGGTTGCGTTGGAGTTGACGGCGAGGTCGGGGACGAACTGCTGCGACGGTGAGGTCGCCGGCGATCTCGACGGCCAAACGGGGGAGAAGTGCTCGGGGACGGCGCGTTGGGGCTTCCGGCGATGCATGGCTCGATGGAGAGCTTCAACGCGAGGAGAGGGAGCTCGGGGACACGACGGCGAGGCGAGGGGAGCTTGGTGGCTGCGGCTATGGCGGCAGGACGGCGGCGGCTGCGTCGGCCATGGCACGGGGAGGGCGAGGGAGAGAGGCAGGGGGAGTGGATGCGTCCAGCATCTTCGAGGCACGACGTGGAGGTCGTCCAGGTCATTCCCGCGGCGAGGCGGCGGCCAGGCGGCAAGCAGCCGTCGGGGTGGCGCGCGGCCGTGCGCCGGCGTCACCTGCCTGCCTAGCTGCCGAAGCAGCTCGCTGGCTCGGGCCAGCATAGTGCTGGGCCGCCAGGTGGGCCGGCTGGTCCAGGTAAATGGGCTGTGCCCTCTCTCTCTCTTTTCTATTTTGTTTTCTTTTTCAACTTTGTTGAATTCATAAAATGCTGGAAATTTTTTATAAATCATACAAATACTCATGCCCACTGCATATAATATGAACAGCATGGAATACTTTGGTTTATGATTATTTGGGAACCTAAAATATTTTATAGCATTTAAATGCCCAAATGCAAATACAATATGAATTAATCCAGAGACCTTTGGATGTCCTAGAAAATTGTGCACCATTTTTGTCAGAGGTTTAAGACCATGGCAAAGATGATGAACATTTTTGAAGGGCGTTTGGGTACATTGGAAAAGATTTTATTAAACCCTAGTTGTTAGAAGAGGGGTGCTGGGGTTTCTGTCATCCCCATTTCAGGTTTCTGCAAAAAATAAACATGATGCACACTCTAGCTAGTCCTAATGCATGCACTGACTAGGGATGTGACAACTCACCCCCACTCAAAAGAATCTCGTCCCGAGATTCGGGTTCCTCTAGAAAAAGGGTGGGGTACTCAAGTCGAAGACGATCCTCCCTTTCCCAAGTAGCTTCATTCTCGGAATGGTGTGACCATTGAACCTTGAGAAACTTGATATTATGACGTCGAGTAGTACGCTCGGTTTGAGCAAGAATACGAACGGGGTATTCTCGATATGTGAGATTGTCCTGGAGATCAAGCGTTTCGTGGTCCACTCCACGGATAGGATCCGAGAAGCAACGCCTGAGTTGAGAAACGTGGAAGACATCATGAACTCTGGAAATATGCGGTGGTTGTTCCAATTGGTAGGCAACTTCTCCTCGTTTGTCAAGAATGCGAAAAGGACCAATGTAACGAGGAGCCAATTTGCCTTTGATACCGAAGCGATGGGTTCCCTGAAGAGGAGTAACCCGAAGGTAAGCCTTATCGCTGACTTCATAAGTCACATCCTTATGATGACTATCATATTGGCTCTTCTGGCCAGACTGGGCTGTTTTCAATTTCTCACGAACGATGCGAACTTGATCTTCTGCTTCCTGGATCATATCCGGACCAAAGAATTGTCTTTCCCCGGTTTCTGACCAGTTAAGCAGCGTTCCACACCTTCGTCCATACAGAACTTCGAAGGGAGCTTTGCCCAAGCTAGCTTGATAACTATTGTTATAAGCGAATTCAGCGAATGGAAGACACTTCTCCCAATCCATACCGAAAGAGATGACAGAGGCTCGAAGCATATCTTCCAGAATTTGATTGACTAGTTCTACTTGACCACTTGACTGAGGATGGAAGGCGGTGCTATAAGAGAGATGAGTCCCCATAGCATTTTGGAAACTTTCCCAAAATCGAGAGGTGAAAAGACTTCCACGGTCTGAGTTAATCTCCAATGGCACACCATGAAGAGATACTATTCGAGAGATATACAAGTCTGCTAGCTAGCTAGCGGTTATACTCTCTCGAACAGGCAGGAAATGGGCTACTTTGGAGAGGTGGTCGATAACGACGAAGATAGCATTATTCCCTTTCCTGGTCCTGGGAAACCCGGTAATGAAGTCCATACCGATCTTATCCCATTTCCATTCAGGAATAGCTAAAGGTTGAAGGGTGCCAGCAGGCCGTTGATGCTCTGCTTTAACTCGACGGCAAACATCGCAGTTAGCAATGAACCGAGCGATTTCTCTCTTCATCCTAGTCCACCAGAACCTCTGGCGTAGGTCCTGATACATTTTGGTACTACCGGGATGAATTGTGAGAGGTGATTCATGAGCCTCCTTAAGGATCAGCTGCCGTAGATATCGGTTCTTGGGAACCACTAGGCGGTTCTCGAAGAAGACAACACCTCGATTATCCATAGAGGAACTTTTAGCAGCTCCGCTAGCAATGCTCTCTTGGAGTCGGGATATACCCTTATCACGCTTCTGGGCAGCTATGATTTGATCCGTAAGGGTAGGTTTCTCCACCAAGGTGGAAAGGAATCCTCGAGGAACAATGTGAAGGTTAAGCTTACGAAATTTCTCGTGGATAAGTGGTTTCCCTTGTTGTAACATCAGATTTTTACAATAAGACTTACGACTTAGTGCGTCAGCCATAAGATTAGCCTTCCCAGGGGTGTAAGTGATTCCTAAGTCGTAATCTGTGAGCAACTCAACCCAACGTCTTTGCCTGAGATTCAAATCCGGTTGGGTGAAGATATATTTCAGACTTTGGTGATCTATGAAGATTTCACATCGATTACCAAGAAGGTAATGTCGCCATGTTTTGAGTGCGTGGACTACAGCTGCAAGCTTTAGATCATGGGTAGGATAGTTATCCTCATGTGGACGCAACTGTCGAGATGGGTAGGCCATCACTTGACGATCTTGCATGAGTATGCAACCTAGTCCTTGGCACGAGGCGTCGCAATAGATAATAAAGTCCTTGGAGAAGTCTGGTGGTACCAGTACGGGAGCAGATGTCAGGCGTCTTTTCAGTTCCTGAAAGCTGGACTCGCACTGTGGGGTCCACTTGAACTTTTTATCTTTCTTGAGGAAATAAGTTAGAGGTTTAGCAACCTTGGAGAAATTCTCGTCGAAGCGTCGGCAATAGCTCGCTAAGCCAAGGAAACTCCTAACTTGCTTGACCGATTCAGGTGGAGTCCAATCAAGGACGGCCTAAACTCGCTCAAGATTGACGGCAATACCCTTACCAGAGATTACATGACCCAGATAGGTCACTTCTGGCAACCAGAATTCACACTTGGAGAATTTGGCATAAAGGCGGTGCTCTCGAAGTTTCGTCAATACCAGCCTTAGATGCTCGGCATGATCTTCCTTGTTCTTGGAGTAAATGAGTATATCATCGAGGCATACCACGACGAATTTATCCAAGTACTCCATGAATATAGAATTCATTAGTCGAGAGAAAGTGGCTGGGGCATTGGTTAACCCGAAGGACATGACGGTGTACTCGTATTGGCCATAACGAGTAACAAAGGCCATCTTGGGAATGTCCTCGTTCTTGATTTTGATTTGATGGAAGCCCAACCTCAAATCCATTTTGGAAAAGACTGAGGATCCAGCGAGCTGATCATACAGGTCGTTGATCCTAGGGAGCGAATACTTGTTCTTTATGGTGACCAGATTGACAGGTCGATAATCTACAACCATCCATTCTGTTCCATCCTTCTTCTTGACGAAGAGGACGGGACAAGCCCAGGGAGAAGAACTAGGACGGATGAAACCCTTTTTCAAGGACTCATCGAGTTGTTTCTTAAGCTCAGCTAGTTCTAGGGGTGCCATCTTATAGGGTCTCCTAGAGATTGGGGCAGTTCCTGGAACAAGATCTATCACGAACTCGACATCTCTGTCAGGTGGAACACCTGGCAGTTCTTTTGGGAAGACATCCGGAAAGTCACGGACTACCGGGATATCCTCGAGTTCTGGTAGGGGGCTGGCATTAAGAGAGTAGAGCTTACGCTCAGCCATTCGGGCCAAAACATTGACTGTCATGCCGGATGGGTGTGTAAGTTGAACAGTCCTAGTGTAGCAATCAATCTTGGCGTAATGAGCTGTCATCCAGTCCATACCCAAGATGATGTTTATGTCCGAGGACTTGAGAGCTATTAGTGAGGCAAGGAAAACAAGTCTATCGACAAGGATTTCATTCCCATGGCTTACCCTAGAGGTTTGCCATTTTCAACCAGGAGTTTGAATAACCATGGAAGTGGGCATGTCACAAAAAGTCATGTTGTGCATTCGAGCATAGCTCTCAGATATGAATGAATGAGATGCTCCAGTATCGAAAAGAACAGATGCCGGATGGCAGTTAACAAGAAGCGTACCAAGGACGACGTTAGGATCCTCATAAGTTTCCTCAGCAGAGACATAGTTGACATGACCACGTGCAGTGGGGATTGGCTTGACATAGTTCACCTTGCCTGTTGGCTTACCGCGGCCAACGGACCTTCCTGGCTGGTTCTCATGACACTCTCGCATGTAGTGCCCTGGTTCTCCACACTTGAAGCATGTCACAGTGCCAGTACGTGGAGCAAAGTTGGCAGGTGGTCCTCCATAAGTCTTGGCCGGTGCATACTGCTGGGTTGGGCGAAGCACCTCATAGGATGGCCTCGGAGTGAACCTGGGTGGCAGGGCAGTGTTAGGAACCCACACACGGCGCTTGTGAGAGCCAGAGCCGGATGAGGAACCAAAATCACGAGGATGCTTGCGTGTGGCTTCAAAATCAGTCTGACCCGTCTCAGTACTGATGGATTTGTTCACTAACTTCTGGAAGGAGGTGCACTCGTGCAGACGTAGATCTCAGCGAAGTTCAGGGCTGAGTCCCTTGAGGAACCTCGCCTGCTTCTTGGCATCGGTGGACACTTCCTCGGGAGCATAGCGTGCCAAGTTGCCAAACTCGCGACTATAGCCATCCACGGTTAGCCGGCCCTGGATGAAATTGCAGAATTCCTCCCGCTTGCGATCCATGAGACCTTCCGGAATGTGATGTTCACTGAATGCCTCACTGAACTCTGCCCAAGTAGTGATTTGGCCAGCAGGACGCATAGCCTCGAAGTTTTCCCACCAAAGGCTAGCAGGGCCCTCAATATGGTAGGCGGCGTAAGTAACCTTGTCAGCTTCGGCCACACGGGCAGAGTGTAGCTTGTGGGTGATACTGCGAAGCCAGACATCCGCATCAAGAGGTTCAGAGGAATGATGGAACTTCGGTGGGCACATCTTGATAAAGTCATTAATTGACACCACGTCATTCCTCTGGCTTAAGGCAGTATTCTGCTCTATGCGTTCCAGCAGACGGTTGGTCTCTCTCTTGTTCCTTTCTGCCTCGAGCATAACTTCAGCCAAGGAGGGTGGTTGGGGCAGATTCTCATCTCTAGCCCCACTAGCCTCACCCTGCTCCTGAGCAGCAGGAGTGCTGCGAGTGTTGACCATCCTAGGAAAACAAAACAATGGTTTAGACAAGGATGGCAAAACTTTGACATAGGAGTGCAGAATGTAATGGATGACACGGAATGCAAAGATGCTCATCTGTACGACATGGTAATATAGAAACTGCCATATATACACCAGTGGTCATACACACCATACATAGTTTAGTACAAGCCAAGGCTAAAGTACAATTGCGGTGAAAGACGATACATCTCATCAGAGGCACTCCAAGCTCCTATACATCATTTATCTACGCCCCCGGAACTCAGAACACAGTAAGTCATATTCCACAGGACGCGTAGGACTATGGAAATACAACTACTACGACACTACTACTGCCACGGTCTAACTCATACATTCCCGTAGTAATCTTCGTAAAGATTACCCCCATAGCCTGGAAGTGGAACATGTGGATCTGGAAACTCTTGAGCACTCGAAGGCTGTGGACCATAGGGACACGGATGCGGTCTCAGTCTCACTGCTGGTGGTAACCGACGCCCACGTGGAGGTGTAATACCCCCAATGTCACGCCAATCCATACGTTCGGGCAGACGAGTCCGCACGGGGTACAAATCCCACATATCCAGATATCCGGTCTGCACTGCAGGTGCAAGCCGTGTCAAGGTAGTCCAGTGGGCGGCTCGAGTGTTATAAAGCTCCATCCGGAGGGCACGGACCTCATGGTCTCTATCCTCCAGTATCTGAGTAGTAGTCTGAAGTAGTGGCTCCTCATGAGCGGCATCAGTATACAGACTAGTGTAGTAGCCTTCCTCACCAGGAAGTGAGGCTGGCATGTAGCAGAACTCAGTGTTCATCAGCAGGGCATGCCTAGCCCGGATGATGGTCATCATCGAGTAAGCGGCATCCTGCACTGCCATCTCGATGGTAACCCCGAGTCCATAAGACCAATGGATGGGGTCGGTAGCTCCGGGATACGAAGGGTATATCCGGACTGTGCAGAAATACTGACTCTGGTTGAAATCCCGGTACTGTTCCTCCACAGTGTACTCAGGATACCAACAGTAGCCGGTCTCAGTCAACACATGGACTAGCATGGCCGTGTGACCTGACACATTAATGCACCGGGTCAAACGGACCACCTGGTGAGGTGTGCGGTCAGACATCTGAAACACGAAATAATGCAAAGGCATTAGAATTTTTGTAAGAAATTGGGCAGCATAACAACTGTAAATTCTCAAAAAAGATTTTGGGACATCATACAAATGATAGCATAGCCACTCAACAACATCATATCAAGGTTCCGGGTCCAACTAATCAACATATTGAAGCTTGAAATCAACAATCCTAAAAGTCTACGGATTGGTAACATGTGAACCTAATAAGGATGAGATGCCTAGTCCTAAACCCCCGTAGAAAGAATAGGCTGACTCGGATCAGAAGGGCATAAGGTAAAGAAGTAAAAAGAGCCTTACGTTCCCTTCCACAATCAATTCCCCTACATATAACTAAGAATTTTCTAGACTCAACATCGACCAGTTTGGCTTGAGAAACCTACAGGTAGTCCGGCTCTGATGCCAACGATGTCAGGACCCCGATCCTAAGTCACACCGATCTAGCTTGTAACACATCATATCACTTTGCGGCCTCACGCACGGTATCCCCAAGGCTGCCACCTTACCTGGCTCGGGACCGTTTGCGCATTTTGGCACACGTATATGATAGTGTCGCTAGCATCCATATGACAGAGAACCCGGGCCGACATGGCTAGTTATAAACCAAAAGTGGCATTAAATTACAGAGACATGCATCCACGACCCAACAACGAACGTGTCGGTCATCAACGTATAAACCCAAGTCATAGCAAGCTACATGGACTTAAAGGAACAACGCGTGACATTTCCCCTAAGGGACAGACACAGGAACAAAGAAGGACACATGTCGGCCAGCCTACGTGTTCCGGAGCAGTAGCAAGCTACCAAGGCTCAATGGAAGCACTAGGAGTCATTTCCATATAAGATAGGCTACCAAAGGTAAACAACTAGGTGTCGGATCCCACACATACCAAGCATTTCAATCATACACACAATATGCTCAATATTGCACCTGTCGGTGTACTAAGGTAGGGGTACCTCA
This sequence comes from Secale cereale, assembly GCA_902687465.1. Taxonomy (NCBI): domain Eukaryota; kingdom Viridiplantae; phylum Streptophyta; class Magnoliopsida; order Poales; family Poaceae; genus Secale; species Secale cereale. The sequence goes on from LR738712.1 coordinate 554,111,152, forward strand.
GTACCCCAACTTGTGCACGGGCAGTTGCAGCTTCCCGCGGCAGGGTTCACCGCGTGCTCGCCGGAGACCTTCCTGCTCCTTACTAAACCATTCAAAAACAAAGTATACAAGAAAGGAGACCGAGACCCCGTCAAGAGGAGCTTGCCGGGAAGGCCGTACCAGGCTCGAGACTGCCCCACTAGCACAAGGCCCTGGCAAGAGGAGCTTGCCAGGAAGACTAGAAGACACGCCTCGGCGCTATATGCGCCCCGGCAAGGGCCCGGGGAGCGGCAAGCTCCCGGGCCCGGCAAGATCAAGGCCCCGGCAAGGTGCTTGCCGGGAAGGCTGCGCTGTGTGCCCGCGCTCCAGCTCATCGGCCCACGCATCGCCCTGGGGCCTATCCAGGGACGCGTGGCGGATGGCTGTGCAGCCTGGGGTACACGGTGGCACTCCACGGTGGTGGATCGTCGCCGTGGCAGACGAAGACGCAAGAGCGGGAGCTTTTGGGGTCGACGGCGACGGGCATTAAATGCCCTTGTCCCCCACTGTCAAAGTAGGTATAGACCACTGTTCTGCACTGTAGCTCCACTGTTCCCGCACTGTTACAACTACCACCTCTTTTACGTTTTTACCCCTTTCTCCTACGTTGACACCTGTCGATGACCCCTTACACTATAAAAGGAGGCCCATGCACAACGTGGAGGGGGTTCGAAACCTTGATCACTCTCACGCTCGGTGTAGCTGCTTCTTCAAGCTCCCGAGCTCTCCAACTTAATACACAACCAAGCAGGAGTAGGGTTTTACGCGTCTACCGCGGCCCGAACCTGGGTAAAACTGCCCGCGTGCTCGCTTCGATCTGCTCTTCGTGCTCCCTCCGCCCTCGTACCGCACAGACAAGGGGCTCCGGTCCCATAGGTGTTCGTGGCGGACAGTTTCCCCCCGACATCTTTGGCGCGCCAGGTAGGGGGCGTCGAGGTTGTGCGAACCTGATCCGGCGTTCGCGCGGGCGCATTCTTCATCAACCTCTCCGAATTCGTCAACTTCATCAGCAACAACTCCATGGCCCCGAAGAAGAAGGCTTCGGAGGTCGGAGGCCCGTCTGCGTCTCATCCGCCGCCACCAGAGCCAACGGTGGGCGGGGGAGATGCCGTCGGAAGGGTGGTCGCCGGCGAGGACACTCACGGCGCCACCAGATCCAAGAACAGGACGGACGACCGAACCTCGGTCTCCGTGGACGCGCCGCGTCCATCTCAGCACACGACGACCCAGCAGCGCCATACCACGGGAGGTGGTATCCTCTTGCTGGGGCAAGGCCAAACCGGAGGCTCGCGGGACGCCCCGGACCCCCGTCCGGGCACAAGCAAAGCGAAGGCGCCGGCGCTGGACCCCGCTCCTTCTAACGTCATTAGAAGTCCGAGCGTATCCCGCTCCTCGCACCGCTCGCCCGCGTTCCCCTCCACTCCAGCAGAAGCGCTCGCAAGGGCGCAACTGCTCCTTGACTTCCCTCCAGCGGCAGACAAGGCCGAAGAATGGAGGGCCACCATCCGGAGCCTGATAGACTTCGCCAACAACGATTCTCCACAGCAGCCGTCGACCTCGCGGCCGCGGCAAGCTGAGAAGACGAAGGCCGACGGCGACAAGACCGCCGGGGGTGCGACAAGCGTGCACTCCCTGCCGCGGAAACAGAAGACGCCGCCCCGCCGGAACAACCCCGACGACGGATCCACAGCCTCGTCGGACCCGCGGGCCCGTCGGGACCAGCGCCAGGTCCTCGACGACCGGCAACAGGAAGACGCTCGAACCAGAATCGAGCGCCGCCGAGAAGCTCGGTGACAATCAGACCAGAGAGCTGGGAACGCTGTCGACGCGCACGCGCCCGGTGAACCAGGCGACTTGCCGTACGCGGCAGGCTGCCCTGCGTTCACCCGCGAGCTGCGGCGCGTCCAGTGGCCCAGCATGAAGAATTTTAAGCCCGACGTACCGGTGAAGTACGACGGCAAGACGCACCCCTCGGAATTCCTCAGCATCTACACCATCGCAGTGCAAGCTGCCGGGGGGCGCGACGAGAAGATCTTAGCAAACTATTTCCCGCTCGTGCTTAAGCCGAACGTCCGTTCGTGGCTTATGCACTTGCCGGAAGGTTCTATCTCTTCTTGGGCCGACCTTTGCCACCAGTTTGTTGGCGCCTTCACCGGCGGCCACAAACCTCACGGCCAGGAGAGCGATCTCCACATTCTGGCCCAGAAGGAAGGCGAAACCCTGCGCAAGTACATCCAACGCTTCAGCCGTGTGCAGCACAACATCCCTGATGTCCACCCTGCCGCGGTTATCAGCGCGTTCCACCAGAACGTGCGTAACCGCCGCGTGCGTGAGGAAATGGCGATGACCAAGATTCGGGACGTCAGCGAGCTCTACGCTCTTGCTGACAAGTGCGCACGCGCAGAAGAGGGGAGGAGACTCCCCGGAGAGGATGCCGGCGCGGGAGGAAGCGACAGCGACGATGCCGCCCCGGCAAAGAAGAGCCGGCGGCGGAATAACAGAAGGAAGGGCAAGAAAGAGGTGCGTGCCGTCGAGAAGTCCGGCAAGGAGGCTCCCGCCAAGCAAGCGCAGGCTGGCGGCTCCGGCAAGGAGCCTGCCCCTGCGGCGGCGGCCGACAAGCCGGGTAGCTCCGACAAGCAGTACTGTAAGATCCATCGCACCAAGGGTCACGATCTCTCCAACTGCAAGCGCGTCGAATACCTCGTCGAGCAGCAGAAAGCTGAGTACGAGAGGCGCGACAAGGAGAAGGCCCAAGGTGGCGGGGAAGAGCCCAGCAAGAAGCAGCCGTTCAACGGCCGGGGAGGACGCCGCGGCAAGGCTAAGCAGCGGCAAGGAGATCGACCTCCCCGGGGCCGCGACAAGGACGAAGAAGATGACGACGAAGACATGGAGGACGAGGATAACAGCGAGCAGGAGTTCCAGAAGGCCACGGAGGTCCTGTGCGTCGACGGTGGCGCCTCCCTGCACACCTCCCACCGCTAGCTAAAGCAGTGGGTGCGTGAGGTAAACGCAGCGGAGCCGCCCGTGGAGTCTCGCAGGCTCCTCAAATGGTCCAGCACGCCCATCATTTTTGATCTTGAGGATCACCCTGACCGCACCACCGCGGTCGGGTGCTTGCCGATGCTGGTTTCTCCCACCATCCGCAACCTCAAGGTCACCAAAATGTTGGTTGACGGCGGGGCCGGGCTGAACTTGATCTCCTCTGCTGTGATCAAGAAACTCCAGATTCCGGATGGCGAGCTCGAAGAAACCGGTTCTTTCCAAGGAATCAACCCGGGGAGGAGCAAGCCCAAGGGAAAGATCACTCTGCCAGTGACCTTTGGCGGGGAGCTCAACTTCAGGACTGAGCGCATCACTTTTGACGTCGCCGATATTCCATTGCCCTACAATGGAATACTTGGCCGTCCTGCCCTCGCCAAGTTCATGGCAGCTTCCCATTATGCCTACAACGTACTGAAGATGCCGGGGCCGATAAGCGTCATCACTGTCCACGACGACAAGAAGGATGCGCTTATCTGCGCCGACAAGATCTACCGGGATGCGGCAGCTGCAGCCGAGAAGGATACCCTTGCCACTGAAGCTCCCGGGGGGAAGAAGACGAAGACCAAGTCCGGCAAGTGCTCTGGGACCCACTCCGGCAACCGCACCTCTTCGGAGTGCTGCGCTGCCGTCGAGGACGTGCCATCGAGCTCCACCGGCAAGAGTAAGAAAGGAATGGCTGCTCCTCCGGCAACCAAGAAAGTGTCCGCCAAGGAGGACGGCACTGGTGGTACCTTCACCATCAGTGCCACCCTCGACAGCAAATAGGAAAGCGCGCTCGTTGCCTTCCTGCGGGCGAATGTCGATGTGTTTGCCTGGCAACCATCTGACATCCCCGGTGTTCCCAGGAAGGTGATTGAGCACAAGCTTGCTGTCTGTCCTCATGCGCGGCCCATCAAGCAGAAAGTGAGGAAGCAAGCCGTGGAGCGCCAAGAGTTCATCAACGAAGAAATCAAGAAGCTAGAAGCAGCAGGCCTAGTTAGAGGTGTGATCCATCCGACGTGGTTGGCAAATCCAGTCGTCGTGCGCAAGGCCAATGGGAAATGGAGGCTGTGTATAGACTTCACAGATGTGAATAAAGCATGTCCCAAGGATCCATTCCCTTTGCCACGCATTGACCAGATCGTTGACTCCACTGCCGGATGTGAGCTACTCTGTTTTCTTGATGCATACTCAGGCTATCATCAGATCTTTATGGCCAAGGAGGATGAAGAGAAGACTGCATTTATCACTCCATGTGGCACTTATTGCTTCATTCGCATGCCATTTGGATTGAAGAATGCAGGCTCAACCTTTGCAAGGGTAGTATACACTGCTTTTGAGCCACAAATCCACAGAAATGTAGAAGCTTACATGGATGACATCGTGGTGAAGAGCAAGAGCAAGGAAACCCTGATTCAAGATTTGGAGGAAACGTTTCAGAACCTGCGCAGGATACAGCTCAAGTTGAACCCCGAGAAGTGCATCTTTGGAGTCCCCTCCGGCAAGCTTCTCGGGTTCTTTGTATCACAGAGGGGGATCGAAGCCAACCCTGACAAGATTAAAGCCATTGAGCAGATAGAGGCCCCAAAGCGCGTCAAGGATGTCAGAAGGCTTGCAGGTTGTGTGGCTGCCCTCAGTAGGTTCATTTCAAAGTCTGCAGAACGCGCCCTTCCTTTCTTCAAAATCTTGAAGAAGGCGGGTCCCATGAAGTGGACTCCGGAAGCGGAGGCAGCGCTGCAGGATTTGAAACGGTACCTGTCCTCCACTCCAATACTTGTCGCACCTAGACCACAGGAAAAGTTGTTGCTATACCTAGCGGCAACCAACCAGGTGGTTAGTGCTGCGTTAGTAGCGGAGAGGGAGTCCGACGAGGAGTCAGCACCACCGGCAAGCGAATCCAGCGACAAGCAGGGGGCTGCTCCGACAAGCTCTGGCCCCGACAAGGATAACTCTGCGCAGGAACAGGATGAGGTGCGGAAGAAGATGGTGCAGCGTCCAGTGTATTTTGTGAGTTCCCTTCTCCAGGGGGCTAGATCAAGATACTCTGGTGTGCAAAAGTTGCTTTTCGGCCTCCTCATGGCCTCGAGAAAGCTGCGCCATTACTTCCAAGCCCATGAGATAACAGTGGTCACTCGCTTTCCGCTGAAGAGGATATTGCACAACCCAGAAGCAACAGGCAGGATCGTTGAGTGGGCACTGGAGCTGTCAAGCTTTGGACTCAAATTTGAAAGTACTTCAACCATACAGGGCAGAGCTTTGGCAGAATTCATAGCTGAGTGGACCCCAACGCCCGACGAAGAAGTCCAAGAAACAAGTACACCCGTACAAGAAGCAACAAGTGAATGGGTAATGTATTTTGACGGTGCCTTCTCGCTGCAAGGCGCCGGTGCTGGCGTGGTACTCATCGCGCCCACCGGGGAGCACCTCAAATACGTTATCCAGATGCACTTTCCCAGGGAGCAAGCGACAAACAACACTGCTGAATATGAAGGCTTGCTTGCCGGCCTCAGGATTGCGGCCGAACTTGGGATCAGGAAGCTGATTGTGCGTGGAGACTCTCAGTTGGTGGTCCGGCAAATCAACAAGAGCTATCAGAGCCCTTTGATGGAAGCTTATGTCGATGAAGTGAGGAAGCTTGAGGAGCACTTTGAAGGTTTGCAAATGGAGCACGTCCCGAGAGCTCAGAATGAAATAGCAGATGGCCTTTCAAAGTGTGCTTCGATGAAGTTACCTGTGGAACCAGGGACCTTCTTACTCAAGCTGACTCAACCATCCGTTACACTATCAATTGGGCAGTCCAAGAAGAGAAAGTTGGTCTCCGGCGACTACTTGCCGGCGGATCTTCCTGAAACCGCCGCCAAGGTCCCCAAGATCAACAACCACAACGCTGAGGAACAGTTTGGTCCTGCAGATCCTCGGGTCTGTACAGTTGAAGCAAGTGTTCCCGACAAGCCTCGCCCCGGCGAGCTTGCCGGGGGGCCTTCAGCTCCGGCGGGACCAGAGGTCCTCGCCGTAGAAGCTGAGGTTCCCGCAGCGGCCCTCGAGCCTTTAGTCCTTGCCGTTGAGCCTCAGGCTCCGGCATGGGCGCAGCAGATCGTCCGTTTTCTTCAAACTGGAGAACTTCCCGACGACCCTCAAGAAATAGAGAAGATAACCAGGCAGTCAAGTATGTACCAGTTCGTGGATAACGAGCTGTACAGAAGAAGACTCAATGGTGTCAGGTTGAAATGCATCTCCAGGGAAGATGGACAGAAGCTGTTGGCAGAAATACACGGAGGCATATGCGGCCACCACATTGGCGCAAGGGCGCTTGCCGGGAAGGCTTTCCGGCAAGGGTTCTTTTGGCAAGAGGCCCTCCAAGATGCAACTGCACTAGTAACCAAGTGTGAAGCGTGCCAGTTCCATGCGAAGCAGATTCATCAGCCAGCTCAAGCTCTCCAAACAATCCCTTTGTCCTGGCCCTTCTCGGTCTGGGGGCTCGATATCCTCGGCCCTTTCCCTCGTGCTGTCGGGGGCTTTGAGTACTTGTACGTTGCAATCGACAAGTTCACAAAGTGGCCAGAAGTGGAGCCAGTGAGAAAGGTGACAGCACAGTCAGCGGTCAGGTTCTTCAGGTCGATTGTTTGCCGTTTCGGGATCCCTAACAGGATCATCACCGACAACGGTACACAATTCACTAGTCGCACCTTCATGCAGTACGTCCAAGACCTTGGCGCCAAGGTCTGTCTTGCTTCTGTTGCTCACCCGAGGAGCAACGGTCAAGCAGAGAGGGCCAATGCTGAAGTGTTGCGCGGACTCAAGACAAGAACCTTTGACAGGCTGCGCAAGTGCGGAAGAAATTGGATAGAGGAGCTACCGGCGGCTCTTTGGTCAATCAGAACGACACCAAGTCGAGCCACCGGACAGACACCCTTTTCTCTAGTCTATGGAGCAGAGGCAGTTCTCCCCACGGAACTCGTATACGGATCTCCTCGAGTGCTCGCTTATGATGAGCTCGAGCAAGAGCAACTGCGGCAAGATGACGCGTTGCTCCTCGAGGAGGGACGTCTCCAGGCTGCTGTACGAGCTGCTCGATACCAGCAAGCCTTGCGCCGCTACCATAGCCACAAGGTCAAGGCCAGGAGTCTCGAGGAAGGCGACCTTGTTCTTCGGCGTGTTCAGTCCGCCAAGAATTCCAACAAGTTGACGCCGAAGTGGGAAGGCCCTTATCGGGTGAGACGAGTCACGAGGCCCGGCGCTGTCCGCCTCGAGACCGAAGAAGGCTTACCGGTGAGCAACTCCTGGAACATAGAGCATCTTCGCAAGTTTCACCCATAAGGCGCGGTTGCCGTGATTCGCTCCGGCAACCACCTTTTGTACAAGCTTTGCCGCTGTTGCATGTAACCCTTTGTACAAAGCCGGGCGCAGACCCCGTGCATCAGTAAAGTTTCCGTGTTTTGCGCTATTTGCCTTTTGCATGCTTTTCTTTGCTATTTGCATGTGTTATTTGGCAACTTGTGCGATACACAAATCCGGTAAGCATTACAACGCCGAAATGCCATATACTTGTTTCCCTCTCCCTTTTCTTTCCTCTTAAGCAGAAGGAACATTCCTCGCGCACAAGTTTGCCGGGGGGGAAGGAGATGGAGGAGGAACCAAGTGCTGTTCAAGAAAGAGAAGCCTTACCGGAGAGCAAGCAATACATGAAAGCTAAGTGATTAGAATTTGACCAGTTCAAATTTTTAAAATTTTAGTTGTCTTCCTTGAACAATCACACTTTGTATGGAAAACATGTGCGCGGAGGAACCTACCCGTAGCTTGCCGCACCCTTATCTTGTTTTCGAGTTCGCTCAACGATTTAAGTGAGCTGCGACAAGTGTCGCGCCCTTGCTTCATTTCCGAGTACGCTCAACAAGCTAAGTGCGTTGCGACTAGCTGCGGCAAGGTTGCTTGCCGGTGAGACCTTGGCCAGCAGGCTGCTCAGAGTCCAGCACTCAGCGCTCGCGGCAAAGGCCCCTTGCCGGCAAGCTCCCCGGAAGCGTAGGGTGAAAAACGTACAAAGTCAAGGATTAAGACAAGGAAGATAACATTGCACTGATTAATCAAAATGAGATAAATATCTTACAAAGGATAACTTGTCGCGATGGACTAATGAGTTCATGACATAATGTGCAGCAACAAAAAGATAAAGATAATGGAGGCCTAATCTACGCGGTCGCCCTCCTTCCTGGAGATCTTAGCCACCTTGGCGATGATGTGGGCGACCTGCTCCTTCAGGGCCTCCGTATTCGCATCAGCCGGCAAGCTGCGAAGAACGTTGGTGAGGTTGATGCCCAGATTGCGGTACACGATCTTCGTCAGCACGCGCTCCAGAGTTCCCACGCAGAGCAGGCGCGACTCCTCGGCCAGCTGCGCGGGGATTTGGTTCCGGAGACCTGCCAGGGCCGGCGCGATCCCTCTGAAGAAGAGGCTGAGCTTGGCGCTGTGCGGGAGATCCGGGTCCGGCGAGTAGATGAGATGTTCAACTTTCAGCGCCAACATCTCCTGGTCGATGTTGGACGCAGAAGATACCAAGTCTTCAGTCCATACCTCAATGGTCTGGCGGAAGAGCTCGGATGCTTTGTTGACGCTGTCCACCAAGGTCCACTCCTTGCGGAGCTCCTCCTTCAGCTTAGTCTCCTGAGCCCGGGCAGCGTCGAGCGAATCCTTGAGTGTAGCGACCTTCAACTCCAAGTCCTCGATGGAGTCCTTGGCGGCCTTCAACTCGTCGCCCCTCTTAGAAAGGCTCACCTGGAGCTCTGAATTCGTGTGGGCGTCCTTCTCGCGCTCCGTGATGAGCGCGGCAACCTTCTCCGCGCTCACCTTCAGCGCCTTCTCCAGCTGCACGACCTTGGCGGCTAGCTCCTTCTTGGCGTCTTCCGCGGCAACCGCGGCGGCTTTCGCCTCCTTCAATTCCCCGCCAAGGGCCACCTCGCGAGCGGCAAGGTCCTCCTCATGGGAGTCGAGCTCGACCTTCCGCTGCGCGAGCTCTCCTTCTCGCCGGGACAGCTCCACCCCGGCGAGCCGCTGCTGTTCCTCAGCTTCGGCCTTCTCCAGCACCCATTCTTGGTACTCGCCGGCGAGCCGCTCACGCTCCTCCGCCACCTCGCGGAGGGCCGCCTGGTTGGCGGCGCTGAGCTCCGCCGCGCGCTTCTCCATCTCCGCGGCGGCCTTGGCGGCAAGGGCTTCCCGGGAGGCGAGCTTCGCCTGCCTGGCCCGGTAAAGGGCCAGGAGCTGGTGAAGTAGCCTCTCCTCCTCGGGCCCTTCGCTCCCGCCGGGCGCCTCGACAATCTTCAGGCCCGCGGAGGCGAGGACTTCTCCGTCAAACGCCTCACCCTCCGCGGGAGCTCGCGATGAAGACCCCCAAGGCATCTGGATGAAGACGCCATTGGGGGCCTCAAGGTAGTAGCCCTGCTCCTTGTCGGCGGAGGGGTCGGCGGCCGGCGCAGCACTCGATGCTCCCGCCGCCTCCGGGTCGGCGGTGCGGTCGCCGTCCCCCTCCCCGGCCGCTGCGTCCGCAGCAGGAGCGGTCTCCTGCGCGGTCGGCTCGGCGGCCTCAGCCATCTCCTCGGTGGCAGGGGCGCCACCGCCGCCGCCCTGCGCGCCTTCCTCGTCCTCGATGTTGATGACTTCAGTCTCCATCGGCTCGGGAGGAGGAGGATCTAAGAAAAAGAAGAAAAAGAAGTTCAAGTTCAAGCAAATATCCAAAAAGAGGCAAGGCCAAGAAGACAAACTACAGAACATACCTTGGCGGACGTCCTCAGCGGCGGGCTCCCTCGCCGGGGATCTCGGCCTTGGCGGAGTGGCCACCCTCGCCGGGCTGCTCGCCCTTGGCGGGGTACTCTGCCTTGGCGGAGTACCCGCCCTTGGCGGAGCACTCTCCCTTGCCGGAGAGTTCTGCCTTGGCGGGGACGGCGGGGCCTGCGGCTCCTCGACGACAGTCTCCGGGCGCTCTTCCTGCTGTGGCTCCACCTCTGCACAAATCAAGATAAGAAACGTCAAGATGATGAAAGAAGACGAAATCCTCAAGCGTACCCCGACAAGCGAAAGAATAAACCCCAGACTTACGCTGGGGGCTGCGCTGGGGGCTGCTCCTCGGAGCAGCGCTCGGGTCCGGCAGGCTCGGCTCCGGCACACCTCCTGTTGCCGCGGCGGCTGAGTCTTCCGCGGCCTCGACCACAAGTGCCTTGGCCTTCTTCGCCGCGCGCTGAACCAAGGTCCTGGAATCAAAGCAACAAACAAAGTCAGCATCAACAAAAATCAGGACAAAACTCGAGAAGGTGTAAGATCTTGGGCTCTTACTCCTGGTCCTCCTCGTCGTCCTCGCTCAAGGCGGAGAAGTCGTACTCCACCGTCGGCGCGTCGGCGCGAGGAGCGGAGGACGAAGATTCCCTCGCGCGCTTGGTGGTCCCTGGGGCTGGGGGCTGCGAAGACCCAGCCCCTGTGGTAGCCGGCGCCCGAGGAGCGGGCGGAGCCGTTGCTCCGCTCCGAGAAGACCCCTGTCGGCTCGGCGCCGGCCTGCGAGGCGCCTCCGTCGTGGCCCGCGCGCGGGCCGCCTCTGCTGTGGCTGGTGCGCCGGTCGCCCTTGGCGCGGCTTGGCTCCCCCGGGGAGCTGCCCGGCGAGCTGGTTGTTGCCATGGCGCTTGCGCCCTCTCTCCCGTCGCCGTCTTGCGGAGACGCTTCGGTGGAGACTGCCTTGGGCTTGCCGGGGGCGGGGAGCTCTCCGACGAGGAGAGGTCGTCGGCGTAGAGCTCCGTAGATCCGCCGGAGTCCTCGGCCTCCTCCTCCTCCTCTTCCCCGGCCGGCTCGCTGGGCCCAGCGCCCTGTGCTGCGGCCTCTTTTCCCTTGGCGCCTCCGCCCCTCGCGGCGCCTCTGTTCCCTCCGGCGGCACCCTCCATTGCCGCGGCCTCGGCCACGATTCCGTGGATTCCGGAGTGCCTCAGAGAGGGGACCCCGGCGAGCGCGTCGGGAGGGAGCTGCAGCAATCTGCGGATCTCCGCCTCCTCCGCCTGGCTGGACGCATCCGCAACCTCCGCCTCTTCAGGCGTGTATCCAAAAATTCCTGCCGCTGCGGCTGCAGCGGCCTCTTCAACCCGAGAAGCCATGTAGGCAATCTCCTGGTCGGTGGTGTCCCGCGTATGCTCCTTGAGGTCATTCTTGTTCTTCGCCACCTCCGCGAGGTTGTCGTAGAAGTTGAGGACGTCAATGGGCTTGGGCGCGATCCACGTGCGGTCCACGCCGTGCGAATCGCAAGCGGGCATCATGGCGAGGAGACGGTCCCGGACTGTGCTGTTGCAGAGCGGCACCACTTCCCGGGGAGGTCTGAACCACTCAGGGTGTGCCGGGTCGTACTTGAAGAGTTCCCGGACCATCCCCTTCAGCTCCAGCGTGGTGAAGTTGAAGTTGAGCCCGGGGCGCAGCCTCATTATGTCCGCCAGGCCGCCGTACTCCCAGGCCGGCCTCTTCCTGTCTTGGAGAGGGGCGATGCGGCGGCGGAGGAAGTCTGCGCCCACCTCTGCAACGGACAGTTTCGCCATCCGAAGACGAAGAATCCGGACGAGGGCGATGTCGAGCTTGATGTCGTCCGAGTCCAGCTCACTCCAATCCCTGCCGCGCACGATAGGTGTTGTGCGCGGCGCGGTGAAGGACTGCGGCGCGTCCTCAACAATCCAGCACCACTCCGCTCGCCATTCCTCCCACTTGCCGCGGAGCTCCCCCGGCAAGTAGGATCCCTTCTTATTCAGACGGAAAACCCAAGAAATCCCTCCGGAGAGGGGGGCGTCGGCCTCTGCTCTGGGGGTAAAGAAGTGCCTAAAAAGCGCTACGTTTGGGTGTACTCCTATGAAGTTTTCGCACATGTGTGCGAAAACCGCCATGGTGAGGATGGCGTTGGGGGTGAAGTCAAGCAGATGGAAGCCGTATGTGTGCATAATGTCGCAGAAGAAATCAGAGAAAGGAGGGCAGAGACCGCAGTGAAAGAAGGCTGCGAAGAAGTAGTACCCGCCGGGATAGTCGTCCTTGGCGGCGGCCGGATAAGCTCGCGTGCGGGGGTGCGCCTTGGTGTCCTTGGCCCAGAACAAGTAGTACTTGTTCCAGAGCTCCCGCACGCCGAGCTTCGGCGGGAAGACGAGGTGCTTCTTCCGGTACGCGGCGAGCTTCGCCGCTTGCTCTGACTTCTCCCTCTTGGCTTTCTCCGCCTTCGCCTTGTCGGTCTTTGGGGCCATGGCGGACGCGGCGGAAGGAGGGGGACGAAGAGCTCGGCGGCGGCGGAGGTGTGGAAGCAGAGCGCAAGAGAGATCTCTGGAGGAAGGAGACGATGCAATGAAACCGCAAGGAGGGGAACCGCTCCTGCTTCCTCTGCTTTTATGGGGAAGTGGGGGGCGTTTCGCCCTTTCCATTAAGAGATCGTGGGCACGTCCCATCCCACGACGCCGCGATCGACGCGTGTCGTTACGGGGGGATGCGGCGGATACGGAAGTGGATTCGGCGCGCCGCGGGCCGCGTGTGCCCGTGCACTGTTTTGGGCCTGGCCCAACAGCGCTCGGCACCGTGTGTGGCCCAGGCCCGGGGGCTCCTGTCGGTGTACTAAGGTAGGGGTACCTCAGTACCCCAACTTGTGCACGGGCAGTTGCAGCTTCCCGCGGCAGGGTTCACCGCGTGCTCGCCGGAGACCTTCCTGCTCCTTACTAAACCATTCAAAAACAAAGTATACAAGAAAGGAGACCGAGACCCCGGCAAGAGGAGCTTGCCGGGAAGGCCGTACCAGGCTCGAGACTGCCCCACTAGCACAAGGCCCTGGCAAGAGGAGCTTGCCAGGAAGACTAGAAGACACGCCTCGGCGCTATATGCGCCCCGGCAAGGGCCCGGGGAGCGGCAAGCTCCCGGGCCCGGCAAGATCAAGGCCCCGGCAAGGTGCTTGCCGGGAAGGCTGCGTTGTGTGCCCGCGCTCCAGCTCATCGGCCCACGCGTCGCCCTGGGGCCTATCCAGGGACGCGTGGCGAATGGCTGTGCAGCCTGGGGTACACGGTGGCACTCCACGGTGGTGGATCGTCGCCGTGGCAGACGAAGACGCAAGATCGGGAGCTTTTGGGGTCGACGGCGACGGGCATTAAATGCCCTTGTCCCCCACTGTCAAAGTAGGTATAGACCACTGTTCTGCACTGTAGTTCCACTGTTCCCGCACTGTTACAACTACCACCTCTTTTACGTTTTTACCCCTTTCTCCTACGTTGACACCTGTCGGTGACCCCTTACACTATAAAAGGAGGCCCATGCACAACGTGGAGGGGGTTTGAAACCTTGATCACTCTCACGCTCGGTGTGGCTGCTTCTTCAAGCTCCCGAGCTCTCCAACTTAATACACAACCAAGCAGGAGTAGGGTTTTACGCGTCTACCGCGGCCCGAACCTGGGTAAAACTGCCCGCGTGCTCGCTTCGATCTGCTCTTCGTGCTCCCTCCGCCCTCGTACCGCACAGACAAGGGGCTCCGGTCCCATAGGTGTTCGTGGCGGACAGTTTCCCCCCGACAGTGCAAATACAACATTGCATCACAACAGAACTCTATGACTCAAAGTACTTTATTTAAGAGGCTCCGAAGAGCCATACATAACATATCCATACAGGTAGGGGTCACATGACCCAACACTCAAGTCATACAAGCATATAAGCACAAGTGGAAGCTAACATGTCTGAGTACAGACAACTTGGAAATAAAACAGTCTTGGTGTAGCCTGACTATCTACAAGGCCCTTCACAAGCTCAGGATCTCCGTCTGGGTAGCAAGCTACTCGTCGACATCAACGTCTATGTAAAACCCATCAGAAGGGGCAGGGTTCTCCTCTGCAATAGTTATTAAGCAAACTTGAGTACAAAGGTACTCAGCAAGACTTACAACAGATCCTATCATACATGCATCATTATCAACAAGGGTAGTGGAGTTCATAGCAGCAAGCCAGCTTTGACTCTTGGCTAACCTATACTACAACTCTCAGCAGACTGCCAGATAAGACTATGCACACGAGTCCTCTACTCACCACAACAATACACTACCGTGGATCCTCTTCCGTCATCCTACGAAAGGGCCATCCATGACACTCACACTTGTCTTGAGACTTTTAGTAGTATCCATCAACTTGTCTATGAACTGTATAGTCAACCAAGTGGTCCGTACCGCGAACAACGGCTATTCGAATAGATTGGTAACCCTGCAGGGGTGTACTTCTTCACACATGTTTCCACCACTTAGCGTCCGCACACGACATGAGCTCGGCAGACTACAAGCGAAATCCGACGTGGGTGTAGACCACGACCTAGCCAACCACTCAAGTCTCTAGTCCAGGTTTATCGCCTATTTGCGTTCCATCCGTGGGGAGATCCGGCCGGGGTGTCGCTCACGGCCCCAAACGATGTGTAATGGGTTCCCGAATCACCAAACAGGCGACCGGTACACCATGCCACGTACCTGCCGCATCACAGCCCACCCCGAGGGTCAGCGCTGCGCATGACCACCAGTAAACTATAAGCACCAAAAACTAGTTGCAACTCCTGGACAGAGAACAAGGGCAGTCAATAAGTCGAGCGGGGTCATATTTCAGGGCCCAATGTGTGGTAGTAGCTGAAACTTGAACCACACATACAGATCTCAGGTCCTATGGACGGTTCCAATGAAACAACCCACCATGTACTCCTACATGGCCTTTCATCGATACCTTTACCAAAACATATTCCACACTTCACTCTATTTATCGGACATGATCATTTCACTCTGATCCATCACCCAGATGAACCAGACCTGACACAACTCTAAGCATAGCAGGCAACATAAACAAATTGCATGGTAGAACACACATCACTTGGCTCAAACAACTCCTACACATGCTAGTGGGTTTAATCTATTTATTGTGGCAATGACAGGTCATGCAAAGGAACAGGGTTCAACTACCGCAGCAAGTAGCAGCTCACACGTTGTTGCCTTAATGCGGTAAAAGAGAGCAGGAGCGAGAAGATCGGTTTGTATCGGAATGATCAATTGGTTGCTTGCCTGACAGATTGGTTGTCAGGTACTACTCTTCAGTTGGATACGCAGATGTATCCTCGGGAGCAGGACCTACCACGGAGAACACCGACGATACAATCAATATACAAACAAGTGCAACAATATGATGCATGCTCATGACATGGCAAGATGAACGTGTTTTGGGCTAATGCAACTATAAACAGAAAGGTTCGAGCCCATTTGAATCAAAGATTTCAAATTTATACCAAACTATTATTTATTAAAGTGCATTATCATGTTTTGATGTGAACAACAAGTTTAACTTGCTCAAAATGCACGAAACCAGTGCCATTGGAAAGATTGGATTTTTCTGATCAATTTTCATATATAAATCTTTTCCATCTGAGCTACTATTGAATTTATATGATTTTTTGAAGTTTAAAGCATTTTCTAGAATTTCCTGAATTGTTTTAAATCAAATAATCCCAGAAAAGCATTTACTGCGTCAGCATGACATCATGCTGACGTCAGCAGGTCAACAGACCTGGTCCAGGTCAAACCTGACCGGTGGGTCCCGCGTGTCAGTGTCATTAACTTAACTAATTAAACTAAACTGCTAATCCTAATTAATTAGCCGGCTGGGCCCACCTGTCATTGACTCCAGGGGGTCAACCTGGGCCCACTCGTGGTCAAAGCGGGGTCAAACAGGCCGGCGTTTAGCCGCCGACGAGGCAAGACGCGGCGGTGCAGGGCGGGATTCGTGGTCCGGTGACCAAATCGACGGCGGAGCACGTCTATGTGATGCGGGGGATGTGCCGCATCGAGTGGTGGTGGTGGTTGGCCTCGGGGTCACCGGAAAAGACGTTAGCGACGACCTTGGCGGCTTCCGGAGCTCGGGTGAGCTCGGGTTAGTCGCTAGGAGGCACGGCGAGGCTCGTGGAGAGGTGCTCTAGGCTCCTGGGATGCGGTGAAGCTGATGGACAGGGTGGCGCGGCCGTTGGGTGGCCGGAGCTTCGTCGACAACGAGCTCCGCGGTGGCGCGTGCGGCTGAGCTTCGTGCTGTCATTACAGAGCTCGAGAGGGGGAACGGATAGGATGGGGAGGTGGCCAAGCTCACGGCGGTTGCGTTGGAGTTGACGGCGAGGTCGGGGACGAACTGCTGCGACGGTGAGGTCGCCGGCGATCTCGACGGCCGAACGGGGGAGAAGTGCTCGGGGACAGCGCATTGGGGCTTCCGACGATGCATGGCTCGACGCAGAGCTTCAACGCGAGGAGACGGAGCTCGGGGACACGACGACGAGGTGAGGGGAGCTCGGTGGCTGCGGCTATGGCGGCAGGACGGCGGCGGCTGCGTCGGCCATGGCGCGCGGAGGGCGAGGGAGAGAGGCAGGGGGAGTGGATGCGTCCAGCGTCTTCGGGGCGCGACGTGGAGGTCGTCCAGGTCGTTCCCGCGGCGAGGCGGCGTCCAGGCGGCAAGCAGATGCTGCGGTGATGCGCGGCCGTGCGCTGGCGTCACCTACCTGCCTGGCTGCCGAAGCAGCTGGCTGGCTCGGGCTAGGACAGTGCTCGGCCGCCAGGTGTGCCTGCTGGTCTAGGTAAGTGGGCTGTGCCCTCTCTTTCTTTTTCTATTTTATTTTGTGTTTTGCTTTCTTTTTCAACTTTGTTGAATTAATAAAATGCTAGAACATTTTTATAAATCATAAAACTACTAATGCCCACTGTATATAATATGAACATCATGGAACATTTTGGTTTATGATTATTTGGGCACCTAAAATATTTTATAGCATTTAAATGCCCAAATGCAATCACAATATGAATTAATCCAGAGACCTTTGGATGTCTTAGAAAATTGTGCACCATTTTTGTCAGAGGTTTAAGACCAAGGCAAAGATGATGAACATTTTTAAAGGGCATTTTGGGTACGTTGGAAAAGATTTTATTAAACCCTAGTTGTTAGAAGAGGGGTGCTGGGGTTTCTGTCATCCCCATTTCAGGTTTCTGCAAAAAATAAACATGATGCACACTCTAGCTAGTCCTAATGCATGCACTGACTAGGGATGTGACATTAGAGGGATGGCCTGGCCAGCGGTGGGAGTAGTAGGGGGCGGGGAGGCCTCCGCGGCATCGCAGCCGGCCACGGGAGGCACGAGCACAAGGCACGACCGGCGCTGGTTTGGGTGGCTGGAGAAAGAAGACCAGAGGTTGAAGAAGCACTACGGCCGTTGGATGGACATCGTACCGTCAATGAACCTAGAATCGTGCATATTGAATAAGTTGACAAAGCCCTCCGTCCCCGTCAACTTAGTAGGCCCACGAGTCAGCCTCCCACTATACTGGGTCCCAGCTGGCAGGGGGAGTATTCATTTTTTTGCGTAATAAGGAGGCACTTCCGGTGGGTCCGAGCTGACAGGAGGGGAACATTTTTTCGCGAAATACGGTGGCCCGTCCGGTGGGTCCCAGCAGTCAGGGGAAACGTTTTTTTCTCCAAATAAGGTGGCCCGTCTGGTGGGTCCCTGCTGTCAGGTGGAGGAATAATTATTTTCGGTGTAATAAGGAGGCACTTCCTTGCGGCTGTCGTGGACCCAGCTGTCAGCCTCTCCACGATAGTACTCTTCTAATGGAAGTCGTTCCTTGACTAAGTTTACCACGCCGCGCCGAGAGCACCAGGGCGGTGGACGACGGCGAGGCCTAGGAAGGGGACGACACGGAGTCGAGGAAGACGCGGCAGTGGATGCCCACGCGGCGAGGAGTACGAGGGTTCACTGGTTCGGCTGCGGTATGAGGCTGTCGTCGCCGCAGAATAATAGGGGGTGTCGGTGAGTAGAGGGATGCCCTGGCCAGCGGTGGGAGTTGTAGGGGGCGAGGAGGCATGCACGGGAGGCGGGAGCAGGCGGTCCCGCCGGCGCGGGATTTGGCGGCTGGAGCAAGAAGATCAGAGATTGAAGAAACACGACGGCCGTTGGATTGACATCCAACGGTTACGTCTGGTAGAATCGTTTGTTGACGTATATAATAACTACAAAAATCTTGCATACGCGTCAACTTAATTAGCCCATAAGTTAGACCATTCCCTTTTTTTAATAATTTATATATAGCTCATTGCGACTTCTTATGCAATTTATTGCAGTCCGTTTTTAGGTGGGCCAATTTTGCATATTTCTGTGGGTTCCAAACTATTTTTAATACTGAAATTTCGAGCCAGATTTAAAGTACTTTGAAGATATATTTAAATTATGTTAATGCCCAGTGAAATAGGAATCTGAAAATGTGAAAAAATTCAGAAATTATAAAGTAATTGCCAATTTGTCATCTGTTTTTATATTTACAACCAATTTTATATTACTTTCAAGATTTGCAGGCGTCTTGAAAGAGTTGCAGCCCATCAGGGCGTACAAAAATAAATAGGCCTGGATTGGGTATTCTTCAGAAAAAATAAACTAGGCTCATTTTACAGTTTGTTAAAAGTACAACCCATTTTCTAGGTAGTACAACGATTAATACTTTCAACCAATCGTTCAAGACAGAATTCAATAAAATTTCCCACATTTTGATGGGATCCGAAATATTTTTATCCCGAAATTTCTAGTCAAATTAAATATAAATTTGTATTACGTAAAAATCTAAAGAAACATTGCCCGCGCAACAATTAAAAATTAAGATTTTTAAAATCCATAAATAATATTTTATAAACTAATTTCGTGTTTGGTGCATTTTTCTATAGTTACTGCCCAATTTTTAAATTTACTTCCCATTTATTATTTTTTAAAGCATGTTTTCCTGTTAAGCATAATGCATCCCTCCTAGGAAAGATTTGCAGCCCAGCGGGGCGGAGAATAACAAGTTGACCTTGCCTGGGTATTCCGAAAAAAACGTATAGCTGGGCTAGCCATTTTCATCTTGAAAAAAATTAATATCTGGCCTGGATATCTGTCCTGGGCTAGACGGGCCATGTAGCAACCAGACCTCAAACAGTCTGATCTCCATGCATCAGTGTCATCCCTGGATCAGTAATGCTGACACGCATGGTACTCGAAGGATTTATAACAGAGTAGCAATCACACACTTATTACATCGATAGTTCAACGATGAATTTATTACATAAATCATGGCTGAAGGCCATCTAATACGATAACAGCGGAAGGCTTGGAAGATAAATGAGTCCATCAACTCCAGCGGCATCACTGAGTATAGAACCATGACCTAAAAGAGCATCTTACTCGTCGTCTGAAAAGTCTGCAACATGAAACATTGCAGCCCGAAAACGGGTCAGCACATGGAATATGCTGGCAAGGTAACACAAGAGATGCAATGAAAGTAAGGCTATACTATATGCAATATTTGGCTGGTGGAAAGATCTACGGTTAAGTTTTTGCGTAAAGCCAATTTTTCCCTACTTCAAAGGAATGTATTTTAATTAACTATCATGGTAGTTGAAACATCGTTGAGAAGATAGACATCCTCTCAACCCCAATTAAAAGTAATCATTAAACCCAGCAAAATTAAATTAAGTAACATGTTGAGATGCACATGAAAATCCAAGTACTAGATACTCAAGACGTCCATAACCGGGGACACGGCTAATCATGATCAGTTTGTACACTCTGCAGAGGTTTGTGCACTTTTCCCATAAGACTCGATCGCCTCCGTTTGGTTTCTCGCACTGCATGGTGTTTGAGAAACGGATGACCGAGACACAGTCTTTCAGAAGCGCTAGCACCTTTCGATCGGGCGGACCGTACCAACCTACATCCCCTACATCTGCTAGTCCACCATTGTAAGAGTTCGCACAACTTACTCATACTATGCTAGAGCCCATAATAGCATTGTGGTTGCACACGGAAGTTTCTAGTATGAATAATCTCATGATCCCTTTGAGCCTGGGTGGCGGTCCAAAAGAAAAACAGGCAATCCTGGAATACCCAGATGCCTCAATCCACCCAGATGTGTATTAATGTTGCCACCTTAAGTTGAACCATTAATTAAACAATCTCACATCTGTCATGGATTTCACTCACCCAATCCACGTCTACGAGCATAGCATGTCCTAACAGCAAACGTAGAAGTAACTCCCAAGGGTTTGAATGTAATGCAGGTAATAGGTACTACCTCAATCTACTTCCCAATCCAACAAGTTAATTGATCCTACTCATGCAATGTGTGAGGGGTTTGACTAATGCAATGAAAACTGGGTAATTGGAAAGCATGATCAATGTGTTACTTGCCTTGTTGATGATCCGCAAAACCTAGAGACTCAAAGTAGCAAGCGGCGCACTCCGGGTACTCTATCGTAATCAAACAAACAAGCATACAATAAGTACTTAACTAATGCACGGGTAAAACTCAAATAAGAGATCTAACCAGAAAGTTCAACTTAAGAACTCCGGTTTGCAAAAAGAATCAACTCGAAAGAAGCAACGAAACTCAAATTGCAAAAGAAACGAACTCCGAATTACTAGTTGGCCTAAAGTCAAATTTTACAGTAGACAAAATCTTGTTCCAGTTCGTTAAACGTAAAGAGGGCTTCGAGACGAAGATCTGGGATTTTAAATCACCTGATTCCGACTCTCGAGCGAAAAGAAAAACGAAAAACAAGATCAGGGCAGAAATCGCGATCGGAAAAAACGCGGTTTAAATACCCCGAAAAAGAAAAACGACGAACAGGCTAACGAACGAACGTTCGCTGTCTGCGATTAACTAACGAAACCGTTCGTTAAAATGAACGTACGGACGAACGTCCGCTATATAACTAAACCGACGAAAAACCGATCTAAACCGAAAAAAAAACAGATCTAGGGTTCTTCAAAAAAAAACCTATCGGATCTTTCTAAAAAAACCGATGGCGGCGTATACCTCGACTCCGGCGGGGCGGCGGCTCCGGCGAGGTCGGCGGTGGGGGCGGCGGCGTCCGGCGGCGCGGGGCGGCGGCGTCCGGCGGCGCGGGCCGCGGCGGCGGGGAGCTGGTGGCGCGCGCGGCGGCGGCGGCGACGGCGGTGGCGGCGGCTGGCTAGGGTTAGGGTTCGGCACGGCGCGGGCTGAGGGCGAACGGGCCGGCGGCTGCGGCTTATAAAGCCCAGTTTCCCGGTCCGATACAAGACTAGGTCGGTTCCCGTTTTTTTTTAAATAGAGTCCCGGCGCAGTAAAACTAACGAAAGAAATATCAAACGGACTCCAAAATTCCCGAAATAAATTTTCACCGTCCTCTAATAATATTTAGGACAAAGTGAACATTTTTCCCGGACCTAAATGCAATTTTGAAAAACGCGTATTTTTCCTATGCAAATAAATCCGAAAAATAAATCCAGAAAAATTCCAAAAGTGATTTTAATATTTTTCCTCCAATATTTCTGTTATTTTGGAGAAGTCATATTATCTCCGCTCATTTATTTTATTTAGAAATATTTTTAGGTGAGAAAAATAATTAGAATCACACTGTCCTCGTACCGGTATTCGAGCGAACTCAAATACGAAAACGGTAACATTCCCAACTCTCTCCGTAGGTCCTTGAGTTGCTTAGAATTTCGAGGAACTCCACGAACAAAATGCAAAAACATGAAATGGAATTATGATCTATGTATAACATTCCAAATTGAAAATTTGGGATGTTACAAACCTACCCCCCTTAGAATGAATCTCGCCCTCGAGATTCGACTTGGCTAGAGAACAGGTGTGGGTGGTCCTTGCGTAGATCATCTTCTCGCTCCTAGGTGGCTTCTTCCTCGGTGTGGTGACTCCACTGAACTTTGCAAAACTTGATAACCTTGCTGCGAGTAACTCTACTCGAAAATTCGAGAATCTTAACGGGCTTCTCCTCGTAGGTCAGGTCACTGTCCAACTGAATTGCTTCCAGGGGTACTGTGTCTCTAAGTGGTATATCGACCATCTCCGCGTGACACTTCTTTAGTTGCGAAACGTGAAACACGTCGTGCACTCCTGACAATCCTTCGGGCAACTCCAACTTATAGGCAACCTCTCCCATGCGTTCGAAAACACGGTAAGGTCCCACAAATCTTGGGGCTAGCTTCCCTTTAACTCCAAAACGTTTAACTCCTCGCAGAGGCGTTACTCTCAAGTATGCTCTGTCTCCGATCTCATAGGTTATCTCCTTGCGCTTCGAGTCTGCATAACTCTTCTGCCTGGACTGATCTACCTTCAGTCTATCTCGAATCAACTTCACCTTCTCCTCAGACTCTTTGATTAAGTCTGGTCCAAACAATTGTCGGTCTCCAACTTCATCCCACGACAACGGTGTTCGGCATCTCCTTCCATACAACGCCTCGAACGGTGCCATCTTCAAACTGGCTTGGTAACTATTGCTGTATGAGAACTCCGCGTAGGGCAAGTTGTCATCCCAACTAGATCCATAATCTAATGCACAGGCTCTTAGCATATCCTCCAGAATCTGATTGACTCTCCCCGTCTGTCCATCAGTCTGCGGGTGAAATGCTATGCTGAACTCTAGTCTGGTTCCCAAAGTTTCATGTAACTGATTCCAGAACTTTGAGGTAAACTGGGTTCCTCTATCTGATACAATACTCCTCGGAACTCCATGCAGACATACAATTCTGGTCATGTATATCTTTGCCAACTTCGCACTAGTATATGTGGTTTTCACCGGGATAAAGTGGGCTACCTTCGTCAATCGGTCTACTACTACCCAGATTGAATCATATCCTGCTTTGGTCCTGGGCAATCCGGTGATAAAATCCATACCAAGCTTCTCCCACTTCCATTCGGGAATTGGCATAGGTTGTAACAATCCTGCTGGCTTCTGATGTTCTGCCTTTACTCTCTGACACACATCACAAACTGCTACATACTCCGCAATATCCTTCTTCATACCGGTCCACCAGAAAATATCCTTCAAATCCAAATACATCTTAGTATTTCCTGGGTGAATCGAGTACGGTGAATCATGGGCCTCCTGTAAAATCAACTTCCTAATCTCCGGGTCATTTGGCACATAGATTCGATCCTCAAACAATAAGGTGTTGTGCTCATCCTCACGAAAACCTTTAGCTTTTCCTTCGCTCATCCTCTCCTTTATAGCGACAATCTCCTTGTCAGCTTTCCGAGCTTCTCTGATTTTATCCATCAAGGTAGATTGGATATCTAGTGTTGCTACATAGCCTCTCGGAACTATCTCCAACCGTAGTTCTCGTAGGTCCTCGGCTAACTCCTTTGGAAACTCCTCCATCATTAGGGTATTGACATGGCTCTTACGGCTTAGCGCATCAGCTACTACGTTAGCCTTCCCGGGGTGATAATGCAATCTCATGTCATAATCCTTAATGAGTTCCAGCCATCTCCTTTGCCTAAGATTCAACTCCTTCTGAGTGAATATGTACTTCAAACTCTTATGATCCGTATATACCTCACAATGGTTCCCTATGAGAAAATGTCTCCACGTCTTCAGTGCATGCACTACGGCTGCTAACTCCAGATCGTGGGTGGCATAGTTCATCTCATGAGGTTTTAATTGTCGTGAAGCATACGAAACAACTCTTCCTTCCTGCATAAGAACTGCTCCAAGTCCTCGACGTGAAGCGTTGCAGTACACCTCATAATCCTTATGTTGATCTGGCAGAATCAACACAGGGGATGATACCAACCTTTTCTTCAACTCCGGGAAACTAGTCTCACATTCTTCGGTCAAACTGAACTTGGTGTCCTTCTTCAACAACTCCGTCATTGGCTTTACAATCTTCGAGAAATTCTCGTTAAATCTCCGGTAGTATCCTGCGAGTCCAAGAAAAATCCGGATCTCTCCAACTGTTGTCGGTGCTTCCCAATTGGTCACAGTGTCCACCTTAGCGGGATCTACTGCTATTCCTTCTCCGGATATAACATGTCCGAGGAATCCGACTTCCTTCAACCAAAACTCACATTTGCTAAACTTGGCATATAACTGATGTTCTCTAAGCTTCTCCAATACCAAGCGCATATGTTCTTCATGCTCCTCTTCATCCTTCGAGAAGATCAAAATATCATCTATGAACACTATGACGAACTTATCCAAATACTCCATAAACACTTTGTTCATCAGGTTCATAAAGTAGGCCGGTGCGTTTGTCAGACCAAACGACATAACAGTATACTCATACAACCCATACCTAGTGGTAAAGGCCGTCTTAGGGATATCTTGCTCTAGAATCTTCAATTGATGGTACCCTGATCATAGATCGATCTTCGAAAATACCTTAGCTCCTTGCAATCTATTGAACAGATCATTGATCATTGGCAGTGGGTACTTATTCTTGATCGTTACTTCATTCAATCCGCGGTAATCAACAACCATTCTTAATGATCCATCCTTCTTCTCCACTAGAAGTACTGGCAAACCCCAAGGCGAAGAACTTGGGCGTATAAATCCTTTATCCAGTAACTCCTTAATCTGCTTCTTAATTTCCTCCAAATCCTTTGCAGGCATCCTATATGGTCTCTTAGAAATTGGCCCGGTGCCTGGCAAAAGTTCAATAAAAAACTCTATATCTCTATCCGGTGGCATGCCAGGTAACTCTTCTGGAAACACATCCGGATAATCCTTCACTACTGGCACTTCCTCCTGAACAACTCCTGACAGGGAATTTAATCTACTCCTCTTTGACTCATGCCGGGATACATACTTGATCCTTCTACCTTCCGGCGTAGTAAGCAAAATGGTCTTACTAGCACATTCAATATTCCCTTCATACTTAGATAACCAATCCATGCCTAATATCACATCCAGCCCTTGAGATTCCAATACTATTAGGTCCGAAGGGAATATGTAATTACCAATCCTTAAGGGCAACTGATCACACCATGACTTAGCCATATACTCTGCTCCTGGTGAGGTTACTAACATGGGCGATCTAAGGGCTTGGGTCGGCAGTTTGTACTTATCCACGAATCCCCTTGAAATATATGAATGCGATGCACCAGTATCGAATAGAACGAGTGCAGTAAAGGACTTAACTAAGAACTTACCTATAAATGCATCTGGTTGCTCCTCTACTTCTTCCACAGTCACATGGTTCACTTGTCCTTTGTTGAACGGGTTGGGCTTCTTCCCAGCGCTTCCATTGCCGTTCCCATTCTTAACTTCTGGGCATTCATTAGCATAATGTCCAGTCTTCCCGCACTTGTAACAAGTGACATGGCCAAAATCCCTCTTGGTGGGTGTGGATGGTGTAGGGCGGTTCTGGTTTCCATTGGCTCCATTCCCATTCCCATTACCATTGCCATTCTTGGTGCCATTGTGGTTGTGCGAGCTACTTCCTCCATGGGTATGCTGAAACTGTCCTACAACTTTAGGGGTAAAGCGAGGCTTCTGCTGAGCTCCAGAATTATACTTTCCTTGACCATACTTCCTCTTACGACTCTCAATCTGTTGATGCTTTCTTTCAATCATCAGGGTGCGGTCAACCAACTCCTGATAGTTATTGAAAGTTTCCACCATCAGCTGTACACTCATCTCATCATTCAGCCCTTCCATAAATCTCTCCTGCTTCTTGGCATCTGTGGCCACATCATCTGGGGCATAACGAGATAGGGTACTAAACTCATCCACGTACTGAGCCACAGTACGGTTTCCTTGGCACAAATTGCGAAACTCCTGCTTCTTCATACTCATGGCTCCAGTCGAGACATGGGCGGTACGAAAAGCTTGCTGAAACTGATCCCAAGTCACATTGGCTACGGGGTAAGTGGCTGTGTAATTCTCCCACCATGCTACGGCTGGTCCAGACAACTGGTGTGCGGCAAATCGCACCTTCTCAGCCTCCGAGCAGTTGGCGGTGGTCAAATCCCTTCCAATCTTGCATAGCCAGTCATCAGCCACAATTGCTTCGATGCTGCTAGCAAACACGGGTGGTTGCAACCTTAAGAAACGTGTCAGGTTGTCCACAGGTGGTGGTGGTGGAGGGTTGTTGTTGTTGTTGTTCTGGTTGTTCTGGGTGTTCTGGACAAGAAGTTGCATCAGGGTGTTCTGCTGCTGGATCAACTGAGTGAGCTCAGGGGGAAACTCGAATTCACGTCTTGGAGGCATCTGATGGGTGTAGAGGGAAGAGATTAGAATAGAAAAGAGGTCTAAGGGAAAATCACTACCCATATGCACATGATACAAACACACAATCATATCACACCAATCAATTTCAAACAAGGTCTTACAAATCTAATGATCATTTACAAAGGTGCTCTAAATCTAATATATGGAGGTATACTACTAGTCATAGGGTGGTCATCTAAAAATATTGGTCGGCAGAGGATTCCATAATATCTGCCCCGGCTTCATCTTCATAGTCTTCATCCTTGCTATCCTCAGCTTCCGAATCCGCGTCATCTATGATGATATAGTCTTTCGGTGGAATCTCCTTGGGTTCTTCTTCCTCGTCTTCTTCTCCCATGAGTATCCCTAACTTCCGGGTCAAATCATCATTCTTCTTCACAAGTATCTTCATCTCCTCCTCATATCCGTCGCGTGTGGACTTGAGTTCTTCTTCTAGCTCCAAATTCCTATTTAGGGCCTTCTTCAAATCTATCATCCCAGCACACATTTGGTGCTCCTAGCGACGAATGTGGTGGTTCAACTCCTGGATGAATGCTGCAATGGACATACCCTTCCGAGTGCTGATCATATCCCAATTCTCATCTCGGCGTCCACAAATCTGGTAGATGGTGTCCTTTAGCTCCTGCTTGTAGACTTCTCCAATCCTTCCCATAGCAATGTGGGCTGCCATGCTCCTTCCTAGGCTCCATGTAGGTGCGTTAAAGGAAAATGCTATGAGTGAGGTGACGGGTGCGAACGTCCTTCCTGGAACTTGAGCTTGAATCAACCAACGCTCCTCCTCAGGTAGAGTGGCATTGTAGGTTCTGGTGAAACTTGGTAATCCAATGTGTAGATATCTGGTGACCTCCTTCAGGTGTCGTCCAAATAGCGTGTCGTCATCCGTTGCATGAACTTGTGCTTTGCTTCCACCATCCTAAAGAATAGAAAAGATGAGGAGTCAGAAGAGAGAAGAGTGAATTGTGTTCTAGGGCTTGACTTAGTGGTCGTGTCCTACAGTCAGCGTGTGATCTGATACCATCTTGTAGCGACCAGACCTCAAACAGTCTGATCTCCATGCATCAGTGTCATCCCTGGACCAGTAATGCTGACATGCATGGTACTCGAAGGATTTATAACAGAGTAGCAATCACACACTTATTACATCGATAGTTCAACGATGAATTTATTACATAAATCATGGCTGAAGGCCATCTAATACGATAACAGCGGAAGGCTTGGAAGATAAGTGAGTCCATCAACTCCAGCAGCATCACTGAGTATAGAACCACGACCTAAAAGGGCATCTTACTCGTCGTCTGAAAAGTCTGCAACATGAAACGTTGCAGCCCGAAAACGGGTCAGCACATGGAATATGCTGGCAAGGTAACACAAGAGATGCAATGAAAGTAAGGCTATACTATATGCAATATTTGGCTGGTGGAAAGCTCTATGGTTAAGTTTTTGCGTAAAACCAATTTTTCCCTACTTCAAAGGAATGTATTTTAATTAACTATCATGGTAGTTGAAACATCGTTAAGAAGATAGACATCCTCTCAACCCCAATTAAAAGTAATCATTAAACCCAACAAAATTAAATTAAGTAACATGTTGAGATGCACATGAAAATCCAAGTACTAGATACTCAAGACGTCCATAACCGGGGACACGGCTAATCATGATCAGTTTGTACACTCTGCAGAGGTTTGTGCACTTTTCCCACAAGACTCGATCGCCTCCGTTTGGTTTCTCGCACTGCATGGTGTTTGAGAAACGGATGACCGAGACACAGTCTTTCAGAAGCGCTAGCACCTTACGATCGGGCGGACCGTACGAACCTACATCCCCTACATCTGCTAGTCCACCACTGTAAGAGTTCGCACAACTTACTCATACTATGCTAGAGCCCATAATAGCATTGTGGTTGCACACGGAAGTTTCTAGTATGAATAATCTCATGATCCCTTTGAGCCTGGGTGGCGGTCCAAAAGAAAAACAGGCAATCCTGGAATACCCAGATGCCTCAATCCACCCAGATGTGTATTAATGTTGCCACCTTAAGTTGAACCATTAATTAAACAATCTCACATCTGTCATGGATTTCACTCACCCAATCCACGTCTACGAGCATAGCATGTCCTAACAGCAAACGTAGAAGTAACTCCCAAGGGTTTGAATGTAATGCAGGTAATAGGTACTACCTCAATCTACTTCCCAATCCAACAAGTTAATTGATCCTACTCATGCAATGTGTGAGGGGTTTGACTAATGCAATGAAAACTGGGTAATTGGAAAGCATGATCAAAGTGTTACTTGCCTTCCTGATGATCCGCAAAACCTAGAGACTCAAAGTAGCAAGCGGCGCACTCCGGGTACTCTATCGCAATCAAACAAACAAGCATACAATAAGTACTTAACTAATGCACGGGTAAAACTCAAATAAGAGATCTAACCAGAAAGTTCAACTTAAGAACTCCGGTTTGCAAAAAGAATCAACTCGAAAGAAGCAACGAAACTCAAATTGCAAAAGAAACAAACTCCGAATTACTAGTTGGCCTAAAGTCAAATTTTACAGTAGACAAAATCTTGTTCCAGTTGGTTAAACGTAAAGAGGGCTTCGAGACGAAGATCTGGGATTTTGAATCACCTGATTCCGACTCTCGAGCGAAAAGAAAAACGAAAAACAAGATGAGGGCAGAAATCACGATCGGAAAAATCGCGGTTTAAATACCCCGAAAAAGAAAAACGACGAACAGGCTAACGAACGAACATTCGCTGTCTGCGATTAACTAACGAAAACCGTTCATTAAAACGAACGTACGGATCTTTCTAAAAAAACCGATCTAAACCGAAAAAAACAGATCTAGGGTTCTTCAAAAAAAAACTGATCGGATCTTTCTAAAAAAAACCGATGGCGGCGTATACCTCGACTTTGGCGGGGCGGCGGCTCCGGCGAGGTCGGCGGCGAGGCGGCGGGGTCCGGCGTCGGGGGCGGCGGCGTCCGGCGGCGGGGCGGCGCGGGACTGGCGGCGCGCGCGGCGGCGGCGGCGGCAGCGGCGGCGGCTGGCTAGGGTTAGGGTTCGGCGCGGCGCGGGCTGAGGGCGAACGGGCCGGCAGCTGCGGCTTATAAAGCCCAGTTTCCCGGTCCGATACGAGACTAGGTCGGTTCCCGTTTTTTTTTAAATAGAGTCCCGGCACATTAAAACTAACGAAAGAAATATCAAACGGACTCCAAATTTTCCAAAATTAATTTTCGCCGTCCTCTAATAATATTTAGGACAAAGTGAACATTTTTTCCGGACCTAAATGCAATTTTGAAAAACGCATATTTTTCCTATGCAAATAAATCCGAAAAATAAATCCAGAAAAATTCCAAAAGTGATTTTAATATTTTTCCTCCAATATTTCTGTTATTTTGGAGAAGTCATATTATCTCCGCTCATTTATTTTATTTAGAAATATTTTTAGGAGATAAAAATAATTAGAATCACACTGTCCTCGTACCGGTATTCAAGCGAACTCAAATACGAAAACGGTAACATTCCCAACTCTCTTCGTAGGTCCTTGAGTTGCTTAGAATTTCGAGGAACTCCACGAACAAAATGCAAAAACATGAAATGCAATTATGATCTATGTATAACATTCCAAATTGAAAATTTGGGATGTTACAGGCCACAGCTCGCCGAGTTAATACCCTGCTCTCCTCTGAACAACAACGAAAACATCGCCAAGAAAAACTCTACAGTGCTCACGCCTCAGAAACACAAATACCGCTCGAGCTGCTTGGTCCCAGCTGTCAGCCGCACCTTGTGCAGTTCTCTCGTTTATATTGACTACATAGGTTGACAATGGTGTGGGACCGTGATGTCAGGAAAACAGGAGGAAGCAAAAAAATATAGTTGTACATAATAAGGAGGCACTTGTGTACGTACGGCTATGGCCCTAGTGGGCCCCTACTGTCAACCAGTCAAAATAAAGTCATCTCCTGAATCCTCATGGTCATTGACCATGTTAACAATGCTCGGCGCCACGGCGAGCGCAACAACTCGAAGGCGACGGAGAGGTCCTCGCGGGCCCTACGAATGGTTTGATACAGCGCCCACTGCTAATTTAGGAAGCCAGGATCATCGGATACCTATGAGCACCTTCGAGAGACTGAGACGACATGAAACGGTAAGGCCGCACTTGAGAGCTCTGGTTTATTTCACACCTGTATTAAGATACAAGTGTAATTTACTCATCATCGGAAACAACGCGTAAAATACATGCGTAATGAAACCGATGGCCCGAGGTCTGTAAGTAAAACCGGCGGGTTACGTGTGTAATTTGAGAGACCGGTGTATGTTTTACTAGTCGAGATCGACCAACCAAGCGCCTCGCCCGAGACAATCTGCTTTTATTTACAAGCGTCAGTATTACAAGCGGTTTTGGTTGGAAAACGACGATCCAATCACGGCCTAAGATGATGAGTTGGTCGGAAGATCATATGGATTCACGTCTAACCTACCCGACTTGTCGTATAGGCTATCAATGAAACATAAGACGATGAACTTCTTAAGCACGAAAACAACAGAAGAGGATGATCTTCCTAACAAGCAAATCACTGGCATTAGATCGACATGCAAAACAATACGAATCATTATTCTCAGGAGGCACGGTGAACAGCTCGTGATGTCGCATGCCACAACATTCCAAGCTCAACTTTGCAATCAAACACAAGGCCTGGCATTACATAGACAATATTCAGAACAAACTCTTAAAATATCTAAGGTAAGTCAACATTCATGTGACTATGCATCTGAGCAGAGTAAATATTTACTTCTGAACTCAAGACAGGAATAGGAAAAAACGATTGATGTTGCTCACAGCAAGGGTGTCCCACTCAAAAATATCAAATGCATGTCTTCTGGCTAACATCAATGAGCAAAAATTGACAAGGTTTTCCAATTCCAATATATTAAACTAATGTCAATTTTGACAAGCTTTTCCCATTCAAAATATGTAATGCCTATGATTGTGGAACAGGCAGGGTTTGTCATCAGTTTGTCATCTGATAGTGTGGTCGCTCAAGGTGACGGCGAATGATTAGAGAACCATTCGATATATTGTGCATGATGAAGTATTATTATGGAGGACACGAACCATCTGAACATTTTGTGCAGTTCCACTAAAATCAAGCTGAGCATCCCTGTGGATTTCGTATTTATATGCTGCCAGAAAACAAAGACACATCAGCACACACATGAATATTGGCCCGAGTGTCAACCCACCAATCGGTGGACTAACAAACTGAAAGTACGGTAAACAGATTACCATACCCAGATGACCCATCATTGTTGCTTAGAATGACATTGATAGATTTGGAGTCCTGTCCTGGCTTCCTGTACTTGGTTGGGCACTTTTTTCCCAGTGCACTCCACGTGTTGTAGAGTTTCCTATGCTCTCTGCAGACTAGTCATGTCACTAGCGTCTACTAATACTCTGTAAAGCTTCTCGATCATTCCTTGTGTAATGTAGCGCAAACAATGACTGCTTGTTTCTGCAAAGTGGTAAGACCAATTGGACCCACTAATGCATCAGTTTGCCTTAGACACATTGGCTCCTTTTGTGCAATTCAACTAAAATCAAAGTCGGAATAAAATCGAGCTTTAATTTGATTTTCCTATAAGCAACAAAAGGTATAAGGGAATCGATTACTGAGAAATAACGGTTAATGACTTGTACTCCCAGAAGAAAAACATCTACTAATCTACCTTATCTTAATGGGAAACAAAGCAGGAGAGTAGCAATTCTCAATCAGTGTGATTCATTCATATTAACTGAGACATTATATTAACAATGCCTTGTTTCAACATGTATAAAGAATGACAAAGCAGAAAAGTATCATTCCTAAAACAATGCGACTGATTCATTTTAACAGAGACATTATCTTACCAATACCTTGGTTAAACATGTAGAAAGAACTACAAAGCAGGACACTACCATTTGTAAAACACTGTAACTGATATATAATAACAAAGATATTATCTGAACAATACATTTCATAACCATGGACTCCGGCCGATCCCTAACAGAAATGGTACTCCCGCCGATCCCTAACAAGTGTTGCAGTTTTGAACTAAGATTCACTAGTTAATTCTGAGGAAAGTCGGTACTGACCTTTCAAGACCAAGATTTGAAATAACGCGTGACGAAGACCTCAAAGAGATATCAACACATATATGGAAATCCGGTCTCATTTTGTGCAGTTCCACCAAAATTAAGCGAAGCAAAATGTCGCAATAGCAACAAGTTGAATAGATATCCCTATTTTAACAGAGGCAAAAAGGAATCAGTTACTGGCCAATAAAGGCCGATGAAACATGCGGCCACAAAAATGGTAATCCCGCCAATCCCTAACAAGTGTTGCAGTTTCGAAATAAGATTCAGTAGTTAATTCTGAGAGTGGCATTGCTTAATTTTACCAGCGTCATTAGATTAACAAAAAGCATAAACAATTCCAGGGGAGAGTGGGCGCAACAACAAAATGTGCTTCCATCTACTTATAAAGGAGGTGATGCAGAGTTTATATAAAATAGTACTAATACAAGTAGCACAACATCTCAAAACACACTGCACGATCATGTGGATGCATGGGACATGGGACATGCCGGCACCATGTGCGTCCACACATATAAATGGGTGATGTAGAGTATGTAGCCAAGCAGCATATCTGCGTTGGTCCCATATTTGTTCTCTTTGAAACTTTTTCCGATGTGAGGGCAGCAAATCTAGTCATGCACAAACTACCCGACCACCCAGTTTCTTTCCCTTTTCAACAAAGAGTTCGGTTCATTACATATATGTGTACTGGGTTACCACCTTTTTCCCTTTTCGACCAACAAAGCGGCTGGATAGCTAGTCTATACTACTTTCCCTCCCTGCTTTCCTCATTGAACCACGTCCTAGATTCATGCTCCACCCCACCGCACCCTTCTTTCCTCTTTGAACCAAGACCTAGATTCGACTACAGAATCGAAAAAGATCAGCATGCAGCTAGACTAATGACGGTTTCAA
Organism: Secale cereale; assembly: GCA_902687465.1. Lineage (NCBI taxonomy): Eukaryota > Viridiplantae > Streptophyta > Magnoliopsida > Poales > Poaceae > Secale > Secale cereale. Next base: position 554,144,286 of record LR738712.1, read on the forward strand.
AGAAACTTATACCTTAGGGTCATTGGGATGTGGCAAGGCGTGCGGTGGGAGGTCAGATCTGCCCACACTACGTACGGCAGCGAGGGAGAAGGGGTCGGTGGCCCTCCCGCACAGGCACTGGGTGACAGAGAAAAGCGGAGCCGGTAGTGGATTACCTCCCTCGCCGAAGGCGATAGAGTGAACGATGCACCTCCTCCCCTTCTCGGTGCGACGGGATCCGGATGCCTCCTTCGCCAGCTGTGAGGGGGGTGAAAGAGACAAAGGCCACAACGCAGTCTTGTTTAGATCTGGTGAAGAGGGTGAGAGACAGTGAATATAGCAAACCCTAGCAAAGGAACGCCGAGCCTCCATCGTATA
>LR738712.1:554144745-554164956 GCA_902687465.1 Secale cereale
TGTGTGTGTGTGTCTGTGTGTGTGTGTGTGTGGTGCGACGAGAGTGTGGAGAGTGCAAACCCTAGCGAACAAGCGCTGAGGCTCCCGCTTATATATATACTGTAGTACGGACTGAGCTCCGGTGCCTTAACTGCACATACTTTCAGCTGTATGACAGGTGGGCCAGCCATATTTTGGGCCGCCTGTCAAAAACCCAAAGGCAGGTGCACTAAAGTCAATGAAACTGCGTCCATATAGTACTCGTGTATACGGCTAATATATAGTGGAGTGGTTTTCTTATTCTCTCCATAACAATCGTTTTAAATTGTGTAAGTACGAAATGAAACTCTTTATTTAACGTACCAGTGAAGAAAACTACTGTGTACTTCCGATGAACTAACGATCCACGCGTCCTGGTCGCACTTCCTGTCCTTCACGTGCGGTACACTACCCACCCTTCAGTGAACAGCCACACATGCGCCAAATTATCGAAAAGGTGTGAGAGTGTGTAGAAATAAAGAATTTTAATTTCAATTATCGAAAAGGTTTGAGAGTATGTACAGTTTTCCCTCTCTAATAATTATGGTTTGTTGTGTTTGACCTAAACTTGGTCAAACTTTACAATGTTTGACTTCAGTCAAATCTAATATGCAGAGTAAATAAAAATGGAGGGCTACTACGTCCATCCGGGTTTTTAGTCCACACCATTTTTTTAATCAAAGTTAATAGCTGGACAAATAAAATTAAAGGGGAGCTGGAGAAGGCTTAGAAATCAATACAAAACTTATGCTCTTAGTACCAACGTCGATCCTTCTTCGAGGAAACATTTGGTTCATAGTCAATTGTGTGATAAAATTGCACCAACGTAAAAGACGATTGCGTCTCCAACGCAACCAAGGTGAACTGATGAAGGGTATCATCTTTGTGGGTAACAAGCAAAGAGCACTGATGAAGACATCTTGTTTTTCATTGAAAATCGATCAGCTTCACCAGCCGACGCAACCATGAGGCGCAACCATGAGCATTGATAGGTCATCATGGTGATGCATCATCCATTTGGCATCAAGTTTGGGTGAGGCACCTATGAAGTTCGACAAAATCCTCACTGTGGTCTGTTTCTTCTCAGTAGTCAAGATCGAGGAAGGAAGAACCACGTGGCAGAGGACAGTGAGGCGGAACTACAATGGCCATCCAATTTTGTGCAGTTCCACTAAAATTGAGGAAGACATGCCCAGGTATGGAGATACGCATCACTGTTTCCAAAAATATAAAAAAGGTATATAGTGTTGTTACTTTGATTTACAAGATTAACGACGACATCTCAATTGTCAATAAGAATTATGAAAAGTACACAAACAAACAGAAGCATCATGATTATCTTGATGGGAACTAAACCAGGATACCCGAGAAAAAAACATTTCTTCATTTAACCAGTGATAGTATTAGATTAGCAGCAGCAATAGGAGCATATGGACAATGACCACACAACCACCATGTACTTTTTGTCGAAACAACATGTATACCTCCACCGAGGCATAAATCAGGATAACTTTTCGAGTGGCATTTCCTCTATAAGAGTAGTAGGTGATGTTGGACCAGCCGACAAACCCTAGCTACTATACATGGGGAGCTGGGGAGTAGTCCCATAGAAGAAAACCCGCATACAGCAACCTGGGGAGCTGGACCAGTACAAGAAGTCATACCTCAGGTGGGCGAGATGTCGCTTAGGAGCCAGCGGGTTCTGCCCACACGACGGCAGAGAACAAGGGCACAGAGGACCTTCGTCCGCGCCAGCCCTGGCTTCGAGAGGATGGTGCGCATCGCCTTCCTCCATCGCCGACGGTGACAACGTCAATGCTGCACCTCCGCACCTCCCGCAGCAGACGAGATTCGGTCGGATCTTTGACCACCGATGAGGAGAGAGATAGTGTGGACACTGTCATCTTGTTTTGATATGGAGAGGGTGAGAGAGCGAGACGCGAGAACTCTATCAAACAAGAGGCTGTAATGGAGTGAAACAATCTCTCCATAGCAGTGGTTTTAAATAGAATACGTCGTTCCCGGAGAAAAGAAACGAAAACTGGCGGACAATTTTTTAACATACCAAGAAAGAAAACTCGATCAAAAACACGCCCCCACTTCCAGGTCGCGAGAGTCGTCGCGCACACACACATAGACATAGACATGCATATCCGTGTTTACATAAAATTCCATTTCCATCTCCATCTCCAATCATATTTGTCCAACTGGCACATTATTTACATTGTTAATAATATAAGCGGCAATATTAACGTATGGCATCTCTTGTTCATCATTGCGCGTGCTTTCGGACCGAAACAGTCAGTGCCGCATTCATGCCCGGCCAGAGCGGACACGACCTGTCACTGGGGCCATCATTGAAGAGTGAAATGATGGTTGCTTCTTCCGACTAACTTACTGTGTGATTTGACTGCTCCTTTAGTGTCCCCTACACGTAATCCCCCTACGTGTATGCAAAAGTCACACGTACACATGGACGCAAAAATGCGCGCGACGCCTTAATGCATGCATGTCCAAGCACATGACGGAACACACATGGTCACGCTCAAGTGCTCAACCTACACATGCATGCACACACATACTCATCCAGGGTGAGCTAGTGACCGTATAAACACCAAAAAGTGTATATATTGAGCGCAATGAGCGTATTATGAAGTCTACTGACCGTATTTTTACAAATATACAGTGATAGACAGTGTATTTATCTCGTTTGAAATTAAGCCATATTAACCGGAGAGGAGGCAATATGGACTAGCATTACTTTGATGTGTCCCGTCAACTTGCCCAACAAGGAGAAGCTTGCAAGACAGGAGAAGCTTGCGCGCGGTGGCTCGCAGGACAAGGAGAAACTTTTGAGTAATGCAAGATGTCCTTTGCTCAGGTGCTGGACGTGCAACAGTTAATTCGGTGTCAGATTGCCAGAAGAATACACTATACTAGTAGTACTATTATTGTTGCACTTCCCGAAGAGGCGAGCAACCAAGCGCCAAGTTTATAGTAGTCTATAGAGGTACACTAGGAACCGGATGGAGGAGCGTCTGCACTCTTATTATATTTTTAAAATGTGATAAAGCAATCGTCAACACATTTGGTTCTCTTCGAGGGTTCTCACGTGTGATAATGGTAGTTGATTGCATGGAATTCTCGCTTAATTCTGGCTCATATCCTGTTACAAATAGGAGCGCTCGGTAATATTTCCTCTTTTTTTTTTGTTATTCAGCATGTAAACAGGTCAGCAAACCTTGCGGCGCATCTTTGTGCGAATCGTGCTTGCTGCACTTTGAATGTGGCCGAGAGCTGGCTTGATGAAACACCTCGCTTCCTACTTCTTTTTTTGCGGGGTACCTCGCTTCCTAGTGACCAGTGTCTTGGCTGATCGTCCTAATAATGCTTATATATGAATAAAGCTGTCTCATTTACCCACAAAAAAAGATTAAGCCATATTAACAAAAGGAGGGAGTATGGACTAGCACTACTTGTTGGTGTGTCCCGTCAACTCGCAGAACGAGGAGGAGCTTGCAACGTACCCTCGCCCAGGCGGTGGACATGCATCAGTTCATTTGGTGTCAGATTGCCAGAGGCATCCATTGTAGTAGCGAACATGCGGAGTACCATCATTGTTCGACTTCACGAAGAGGAGAAGAGCCAAGCGCAAGGTTTAGTAGTACAAGTAGTACTACTACTAGAACTGCATGGTGGAGCCTCTGTAATCTTACTTTTCTTTAATCTCTGATAAAGTACACATTTATACCGGATAAGGGTGGAAAACGGCAGCCCAACATGTAATGATGATATCGATCAACCATGCTCGAATATATCTTGGCCTCCGTGCGAGCCCGTCAGTGTGTTCTCGCTCCTCGTCTCTCTCAAGGAACGGCGGGTTGGCCATTTTGCCGTCAGTTGAGATTGGTTTGCTCACACTCCGGTCCCACATGTCAGTGATATGCCAAGAGGAGGTGCGTTGACCGACTGGCCGTACACATACTTGGTTTTGCACCTTCATACTACTCCTCCCTTTGTCACAGTTTACAGGGCACGCTTCATTATGATGCATTTCTCTCAATGCATTTCCACCACCAGAGAGACTTTACACGCGTTTGGTTTAATGCTCAATTAATTAGGGCGTGGTAACCGCAATTTTCTCTCGATGTAATACTACGGAGTGGAGTAAGTGCATGCATGTGTGTACCTTGGGTGGAAGCACTGCATGCATGTGTGTACACATTATTTCCTCTAGTAATAGACGCCATGCTATAACTACCAATGCTATTTTTCAGGTCGTTCGCTAGTTGCCTTGGTCCCAGAGATTTTCTCTTTTTCTGAAGCGCGCTCTATAAACAGTGACAGATGGAGTAGTATGAGCGGATTCAAAGAAGAGTGTATTCATGGTTGCTTCTTCGGAGCAACATACAGTGCGAATGGTGGGGCTTATGATTTGACTGCTCATTACTCACTATTAATGCGGCGCAACGACCGGTCTGAGTCTCCCATGTGGCTGTGCACTACCCCCTTGGTTCTTAAATATACTCCGGAGTATTTGTCTTTCTAGAGATTTCATTGACTTACTACTCAAATATTTGTCTTTTTAGAGATTCAAATGGACTACTACATACGGATGTATATAGACATATTTTAGAGTGTAGATTCACTCATTTTGCTCCGTGTGCAGTCACTTGTTGAAATCTCTAGAAAGACAAATATTTAGGAACGGAGGGAGTACACATACGAAGCAAAATGAGTGAATCTACACTCTAAAATATGCCCATTTGAAATTTGTAAAAAGACAAATATTTAGGAACGAAGGAGTATAATTTTGTGCATGGCACATGGACCCGGATGCCGAAGAGGCTTCTGGCAATGCTATCAAGCTTCCAGCATTTGTTTACATAATTGACGTACTATACAAATAATTTTCCACCGACATGAAATTGTACAATGGTGTGAGCTTTCAGCTTTTGTTTCGTGTGTCTTGCCATCGATGCTCTTTCGGAAACAACAAAAAACTAACTTCCTTGCTAATCAGAGCTAATATTTACATCACAACAAAAGACAAAGTTGTGAGAAGGTGTTAAATTAAAATTGATCCATGCTTTCATTGGCAGCAACGTCCCCACAGCTCGGTCTAAATCAACAAGGCATGTTGGGAAAAAAAGTAGCTGTCTGGAGCATGCAACATTCCGATCATTTTGTGTAGTTCCACTAAAATAGAGCTGAGTGTCCCTATTCCAAAGATATTAAGTGTGATTACGATAATAGAGGACTGCTGATGAAACAATAAACACACAAATAGAAGCCGGTCACCTTTGCAGTCTCTCTTAAGACTAACTAGTTGGAGAAGATTAGGCTCGGAGTTGGATGAGGAGGATTGAGCAAAATCAATCTCCCTTTGTGCAGTCGCACTGAAATGTAGAGACGTTGCCCGTGTGACATTTTGGTTGAACTGCACAAAACACTCTTAAGAAAAAGTGATTTGTGCAGTTCACCGAAAGGTCGCAATAGCAACGATGTGAAATGGATAGCCATGTTTGAAAAAAAGAGGTAGAAAGGAAACAATTACTGGCCAATAACAGTTGATGACACATGCGACGACAAAAAAGAAGCATATTCCTTGTCTTAAGGGGAGATAACAACACGGTTGTGTTTGTATAAAACGGTGTGAGGACGAGATTGCAATATGGAAAGTACGCCGGACGAGCTATCGCCTTGGGCAAAGAACTATGGAAGATCCACATGCAACGACGTGGGAAGACGGGCAGTGGAGCAAGGCCGGATGGGATACCTGGAGGTCGTCAGGATGTAACTAGGTGAGTGGTGGCGGGCAGAATCTGCCCATACTGCGGCAGCGAGCAGGTGGCGTAGGCCCTACCACACCGGAGCTTGGTCAGAGAGAACGGCGTGTACCGCAGGTCGGGACGTGCTGCCTCGACGCCGTTGAACGGAGAAACGATGCACGTCCTCCCATTCACCACAGGCGGACATGATGCGGCCGGATCAGTGACCAACGGTGAGAGAGAGAGAGAGAGAGAGAGAGAGGCCACCGCAGCCTTGTGTGGGATACTCTGAAGAGAGACAAACCAGGCAGGCATGCTCCATTGTATATAGTGGAGCGGACGACCTTTTTCTCCATAAAAATCGTTTTATATTATGTACGTGCCATTGAGCGATATAACTTTATTTAAAAATAACGCGCCAACGCATCAAGTCGAACTTTGTTTCGTGCACGGGTGGTACATGACCTCCATAGGTAAACAACCGCTACACGTGTTCAAATTAGCACGTGGGCTTCCATTTCGTAAAGAAATGAGCTCCACCGTGTACCCGCGCGGGTGTGGCTTGGCACGAAGCGTGAGTACGTTCATGGTGCACCTATTATCTTCTTATATACGTACACCACCTACGTTGGGTTGTGTGAGAGAGAGACAAACATAGAGAGATATAGTGTGTGGGTTTGTGAGAGTTTTTTGGGGGGAGGGGGGTGGGGTCAATCAAAAAATGTTAAATATGTAATGTATGTGAAATAGAGTCCTGGATATGTCATATATATAGAGGGCGATCCAAGAGAAGAGAGTGGAGGTATCATCGGCTTGAGGTGTCCATAGAATCGAAGAGAGGGACGATGTGTGTGTGCGCGTGCACCATCGGTAAAGAGTGACATCGAATTTGTGTGTGCCCGCGTCAAAGATATAGAGTGGATGGCCTACTGGAATGTGAGAGGGGACATGTGTGACACCCCGAAACCGATGCGCTAGGTGTGAGCCAGTTATTCGTCGTCGTTGCCATGTCATCTGCTTGCGTGTTGCATCTTTGCCTTATCATCATGTGCATTGCATCATCATGTTTTCAAAACTTGCATCCGTCCGAGTTCCCTCGTCCTCTCCGTTGTCCATTCTGAGCCCAGACACACTCGCACGTGCCCGCGGCACCTTCGAATATTTATTTTATGAGTGTCCAAAAAATGTTCTCGGAATGGGGTGAAACTTGGCGTGTGGTCTTATTATAGTCTAGACAGACCGCCTGTCAAGTTTCGTCCCATTTGGAGCATGTTTGGTAGCCCAAACGGATATATATAGCGGCACTAGTCGCCGGTTAATTCGTCGGACGTTTTCGGTCTCTGAAAACCCTCGCAGGCCTCTTCTCTTCTCTCTCCACAACCCCTCCTACATAGCCCACTACCTCCACCTAGGCCCATCCTACCCCCCTCTCAACTGGTGCCATCCGATCGAGATCGGAGGGCTTAAAACAACCCCAAACCCTAATCCTAGGCCCCCTGCCTATTTAAGCAGCCCCCCTTGCCATTTTAGCCCCCCTAACCCTATCCCCTACCTCCAGCCGCCGCCCTGCCTTGTCTTCCGTGCCAGGCCAGTGCCCCGTCGCCACTTGGCCATTCCAGCGCCGCCGTCTCCTCACTTCTGCCACGTGGCACCGCCCATAGGGCCAGCCGCCACCTGCGTCTCCCTTTGGCCAATGGGCATCCGCCACATCGCCCCCAGGCCTCTCCCCCGTGTCCCACTTCCCCGCGGCCCAGGTGCCCAGCCGCCCGGACACGTCCGCTCCAGCCCGGACTTTGCCCCCCCGGAGGTTGTTATTTTTCCCTATGTCCCTGAGAATTTGTAAATTTATGTGCATGTTTGAGTGGCTGTAACTTTTTGTGTGTATGTCCAAATTGAGTGAATTATATGTCAAAATGATCGTGGTGATATGCTCTTCATTTTGTTCCACTGTGGCATGCTTGTTTGAGTTCATCTTGATGATCTAATCATCGTTGCAAGAGTGACACATGTTTAAAACTGCTGTTAGCTGTAATTTTGTTAGCATGTTTGTGATGTGATAACTTTGTGCATGTTTATCCAAATGGAGCATATGACATGTCAAAATGTTCATTGTGAAGTGCTCTACATGATGGTTGTTGTAGCATTCATGTTAGGTGCCATATTGCCATGTTAATCTCTCTTGCAAAAGTGCATGTGGCTGTTAAGTGCTGAAACTTGTTAGGAGATGTTGTTTTGCCTTGCTCATTGCTATTGGTGTGATTGTCTTCATGCCACATGTCAATATGTTTTAGAAGCACAATCATATGGTCTTTGCTGTGGTGCAATCCCCTTTCCATGATATGCCTTGAGGTGACTTAAACAAGCCTGTAAACATGCCATGTCGATGTTGCTATTTTATGCTTAGTGGAAAAACTGCTAAGTCTGGAATCTGTTAAACCCGATGCTATGTTTGCTTGACGCCCCACTCCAATTCGTGCTTGTTTTAGTATGTCAAATGATCATATTTTGTTGTCCATGTTATGCTCTATCCATTCATGCCCTTGTTTGCTTATATGGCCTGTTGTAGCTTATTTATTTCTTGCTCTCAAGTTGCTATAAATTTTACCTGTCAGACTTTTATCAGCATGATCAATTTCGTGAACCTTGTTGTTATTGATCCATGCCTCCTATGGAGTTGCTCCAATGGAGTTGTTTGATGTATGCTATGTCTATTACATGTCCATGATCTTTATATACTTAGTAGAGTTGATATGCTAGTTGTTTTGTGACTCTGAAGGCAGCATCGTGATGATGATTTTGCCTTCCCAGATTTTGACTAAGTCTAGATAAATTTATTGCAACTTGCCATGCTTGTTTAGATGTGTTCCAGCAAGCTTTTGGGTGTGTTCTAAGTTCACGCTTGTTAAGTATCATGTCTATTTCATATCCATGCCTCTTGTTACCATGTTTGAGTGTTGTAGCATATATATACCTTGCTCCAAAGTTGCTATGTTGCTGTTTTTTGACAGCTTGTTGTTATATCTTGTTTCATGTGTATGTGTTGAACCGTTGCTCTTTGAGTGTGTCCTATATGAAACTTGTGTGATTTTGCATGTAGAAGCATAATATCATGATGTTTTCATGTTTGGAGTGTGTTTACTTGTTGTTTGGATGCATTTTGCTTATTTGACATATTTGACTTGTTTTGCTCATATCTTCTAGGCCGTAGCTCCAAATTAAACAAACTTTATATGAAACTTGACTAGAAGTTCGAGTAGATCATCATGGTGCATGTTAAATTGCTGTTTAACAACTTGAACTTAAGGTTTGTTAAGATCTGGACCAATTGTGAAATGTGCATATGAGGACTTACCGGAGTTGTTATGTGATGATTCCGGCCTCATTTAACTTGTTGGTTTGTGTTGTTCTTGTGTGCTTCATCCCTTGCCATGTATTGCATCATATAGACTTGTCTTGCATCATACTTGGTTGAGCATCTTGTCATGTTCTTGTGTTGTGTGTTTACCTTGTCGTGTGCTTCTTCTCGCTAGTTCTTTTCCGTTGCTTTCGTGAGGATTCATTCGTCTACATGTGGTTCGTCTTCGTGGCGTCTTATTCATCTTCTTCATGGACCTGTTCTTCTTCCTTGTGGGATCTCAGGCAAGATGACCATCACCTTGGATACCTTTACTATCATTGCTATGCTAGATGTCTCGATGCTATCGTTATATGTCGCGCTACCCATCATTTGTTGTCAGCCTCTCCTTGTTGCCATGAAACCTCTAACCTTTGACACCTTCCCAGCAAACCGTTGTTTGGCTATGTTACCCGCTTGCTCAGCCCCTCTTATAGCGTTGCTAGCTACAGGTGAAGATGAAGATCATTCCATGTTGGAACTTGTTGTTGGAATATCACAATATCTACTATTATTATTAACACACCTATATACTTGGCAATGGGTGGAAGGCTTGGCCTTTTGCTCGTTGTTTTGTTCCACTCATGCTAGCTTAGGAGCTGATAAACCGGTGTTATGTTCCTTGTTTTTGCGTTCCTTACACGGCTGGGTATATGGGGACACCTTGACAGTTCGTCTTTGAATAAAACTCCTCCAGCAAGGCCCAACATTGGTTTTAATTTTCTCATATAAAAACTTAATTAATTAATTAATTGTATTTGGAGTTAGCGCTACCCGAGGATTCTTTCTACATAGCAGGGGGGCAGTGCTGATGGTGTTGGTCCCAAACGGGGAGCCTGCAAGGCCACCTTGGGGAAACCCGAGGGCTGGTTTTACCTGTAGCATTGCCCATCCAGTCGTGGCCTGAGACGAGATACGTGCGGCTACTATCAGGGTGTCGACACACCGGGAGGTCCTGCTGCACTTGTTTTACCATTATCAAAATGTCTTGTGCACCGGGATTCCGAGCCTGATCAGATTGTCCCTAAGACAAGGGGTCATATTATTATTATCTCTGCTGATCGTGAGAGCTTGTGATGGGCTAAGTTGGGACACCCCTGCAGGGTTATGATCTTTCGAAAGCCGTGCCCGCAGTTATGTGGCAGATTGGAATTTGTTCATGTCCGGTTGTAGAAAACTTGACAGAGGATCCGAAGTAAAACACCCAACGGTGTGAGTAACCGTGACCGTCTCTTTCCACTTTGAGAAGAGAACACGGCGGGGTTATGTTTGACTCGTAGGTAGTTCAGGATCTTTAGCAATCACTACTAGTTTGCGATCGTTGCGTAGATGCTCATCTTATTCTTGGACTCGTAAGTTAGCCACCATATATTCTTAGCCGCTGCTGCAACCTCACCACTTTACCTCTTCCTTCCCATTAAGCTTTGCTAGTCTTGTTACCCATGGTTATGGGATTGCTGAGTCCTCGTGGCTCATAGATACTACAACAACAGTTGCACGTGCAGGTTTCCGATGACCTGACGTGAGAGCGTTGATCTTTGAGTTGGAGTTCTGTCTTCTTCTTCTTCGTCAGTCTTGGGTTAGGTTTCGGGTCGGCAGCCTGGGATAGCAGATGGATGTCGTTGTGCTTTTCATGTTTGCATCCGTAGTCGGATGCCTTGTATTGATGTTGTGGTATTCATGTGACTTGTATGTTTTGTTGTATCCCCCACATATGTATGTAATGGTACGATGTAATGATATCCATCTTGCTAAGCGCCTGAGATGCAGTTGTGCCCCAATCATGTATGAGTCACGTGATCGGGATAGAATCGCATCTTGGGCCTGACAAGTTGTTATCAGAGCCTCGACCGACCATAGGAGCCCCCTTGATTAATCGTAGTCTGGCCGTTGTTGAGTCTAGCAGAAAACTTTTTTGGAGTCTAGTTATATCGGAGAGTAGGAATTCTTTCTACTCCTCAGTCCCTTCGTCGCTCTGGGAGGAATCTTGACGTAGGTGTTTTGAATTTCCTCTCTTCCCCTTCAAATTTTTTTTAGGATCACACGGTTAGTTTTCGTTTGTTGCGTTGTTAGTTCTTTCATCTGGCGCATCTCTTGTCAAGTCGATTTGACCCTCCTCGTCTTTTGCTTCAATCCTCAGTTCTTTCCATCCGACGGTGTTTTCCCCGTCCGAAGTTGTCTTTCTTTTTCCCACCCGCCCACCCCTTTGCTTCTCGGAGCCGGAGTCCGTAATCGAGTATCCATCCTACTCGTGCTAAGCCTTTGCTTTCTTTCCTTAATTATTTCAACTACTGAATTCTTGTCTAGTTCGTCCTTCTTCATCTCTTTTCTTTCCGGCGGTTCCAATTCAAAAATTGTTTTCGGTGTTCATCATATTCTTTTCCACGGCTCAGATGTTTCCCCTTGCTCGTTCGCCCCTTGCCATTTAATTGTTCCGGAGATTCGAAGAAATCTCAGGATATTCGTCTGTCTTCCAATTAATTCGAGGTTGTCACCTCATTCGAGTTTTTCAATCGTTCCGGTGCATCATCTCCTTTTCCTTCCAACGGTGTTTTTCTTTTAGTGGGCCCTAACCCACAGGTCTTTTCCCTGGATCTTACCTGGCTCCTCTATTTTTCCGGAGTTATTCTCAAATTCTTTTCAAAAGTGTTATGTAAGTATGGACTCCATCAGTCACGTGCCTTCCGAAGTTCGTTTTCTAATTATTTTCATCGTTGGTTCAACCTTTCGTATTTTCATTCTTCCGGAGTATTTCATGAATTCTTTCTTTGTGTTCCTCCGAAGGCCATCATTTCAGAAGATTTCTTCGTTCTCAGTTTTCAACTTCGTCCTCCAAATATTCTTCATCGATGCCTCTTCGCTCATCTCACATTCGTCCGGTGCTTTGTTCAAATTCATTTCTATCTCTTATTAACAGGAGTGGTTTCGAATTCATTCTTGTTCCTTCAGCTCTTGTTTCCTGCCTTCTACCTCCTTAATTCTTGTCGTATTCCTTGTTCATCTTGTCTAACGAAGTGTTTACAACTTCTTTCTTCTCCGTCGTGTTCATTCTTCCAAGTTGTTCAACCTCTCAAATATTATTTGGTTTCACTCTTTTGTCCTTGAAGAACTTTGTTCTTCCTTTTTTTCTCATCCGTCTCGTTCCTAAGATCTCGGGACGAGATCTCTTGTTAGTAGGGGAGTGTTGTGACACCCCGAGACCGATGCGCCAGGTGTCAGCCAGTTATTCGTCATTGTTGCCATGTCATCTGCTTGCGTGTTGCATCTTTGCCTTATCATCATGTGCATTGCATCATCATGTTTTCAAAACTTGCATCCGTCCGAGTTCCCACGTCCTGTCCGTTGTCCGTTCTGAGCCCAGACAGACTCGCACGTGCCTGCGGCACCTCCGAATATTTTTTTTATGAGTGGCCGGAAAATGTTCTCGGAATGGGGTGAAACTTGGGGTGCGGTCTTATTATAGTGTAGACAGACCGCCTCTCAAGTTTCGTCACATTCGGAGCTCGTTTGATAGCCCAACGGATATATATAGCGGCACTAGTTCCCGGTTAATTCGTCGGACATTTTCGGTTTCCGAAAACCCCCGCGGGCCTCTTCTCTTCTCTTCCCACAACCCCTCCTACACAACCCACTACTTCCACCTAGGCCCATCCAACCCCCCTCTCGACCGGTGCCATCCGATCGAGATCGGAGGGCTCAAAACAACCCCAAACCCTAATCCTAGGCCTCCTGCCTATTTAAGCAGCTCCCCCTTGCCATTTTAGGCCCCCTAACCCTATCCCCTACCTCCAGCCGCCGCAATGCCTTGTCTTCCGCGCCAGGCCAGTGCACCATCGCCACTTGGCCATTCCAGCGCTGCCGCCACCTCACTTCCGCCACGTGGCACCGCCCCATAGGGCCAGCCGCCACCTGCGTCGCCCTTCGGCCAATGGGCATCCGCCACATCGCCCCCAGGCCTCTCCCCCGTGCCCCACTTCCCCGCGGCCTGCCGGGCCCAGGTGTGGCCCGCCCAGGCTTGCGCAGCCGCCCGTCCGCCCCGCGCTTCCTGCGTCCCTCGCCCGAGCTCCAGATCGGGAGAGAAGCTCCTGATCCAGAGCTTCGCCGCTGCCTTGAGCTCTCCGGAGTGCAACTCCCCCGCCGCCGGTCATTTCCCCATCACCCCTCGCCGCCGGCGCAAGAGCTACCCGCCGCCCAACCCTCGTCATGCTCCGCCGCCGCCAACTCGAGCTGCGGGAGCTCGAGCCCCGCCAGAGCCGCGTCCATGGCGCCGCCGCGCCTCGGCTCGCCGCTGGTCGCCGGTCCGGCCCCCGTCGTCGCCGGATCTGGCCGAGGACGGGCTCCCCTCACCGGATCTGACCTCCCCGGTCCTCGTCCTCCCCGGCCCGAGGCTCCCCCGATCCCTCCGGCCTTCCTCAACGCATGCCGTCGCCCTCGCCGCCGGCAGCAGCCACGGCCACGTTCTCGCCGGGCCGGACATGTCCGGAGGAGCTGGACATGTCCGCCCCCGCCTCTTTTGTGTGGATGACCAGTGGGCCCGGATGCCCAGCCGCTCGGACACATCCGCTCCAGCCCGGACTTTGTCCGCCCCCCCCCCCCGGAGGTTGTTATTTTTCCCCAAGTCCCTGAGAATTTGTAATTTATGTGCATTTTTGAGTGGTTGTAACTTTTTGTGTCTATGTCCAAATTGAGTGAATAATATGTCAAAATGATCGTGGTGATATGCTCTTCATTTTGTTCCATTGTGGCATGCTTGTTTGAGTTCATCTTGATGACCAAATCATCGTTTCAAGAGTGACACTAGTTTAAAATTGCTGTTAGCTGTAATTTTGTTAGCATGTTTGTGATGTGATAAGTTTTTGCATGTTTATCCAAATGGAGCATATGATATGTCAAAATGTTCATTCTGAAGTTCTCTACATGATGGTTGCTATACTATTCATGTTAGGTGCCATATTGCCATGTTAATCTCTGTTGCAAAAGTGCATGTGGCTGTTAAGTGCTGAAACTTGTTAGGAGATGCTGTTTTGCCTTGCTCATTGCTATTGGTGTGATTGTCTTCATGCCACATGTCAATATGTTTTAGAAGCACAATCATATGGTCTTTGCTGTGGTGTAACCCCCTTTCCATGATATGCCTTGAGGTGACTTAAACAAGATTGTAAACATGCCATGTCGATGTTGTTGTTTTATACTTAGTGGAAAAACTGCTAAGTCTGGAATCTGTTAAACCTTATGTTATGTTTGCTTGATGCCCCACTCCAATACATGCTTGTTTTAGTATGTCAAATGATCATATCTTGTTGTCCATGTTATGCTCTATCCATTCATGCCCTTGTTTGCTTATATGGCCTGCTGTAGCTTATTTATTTCTTGCTCTCAAGTTGCTATAAATTTTACCTATCAAAATTTTATCAGCATGATCAATTTCGTGAACCTTGTTGTTATTGATCCATGCCTCCTAGGGAGTTACTCCAATTGAGTTGTTTGATGTATGATATGTCTATTACATGTCCATGATCTTTATATACTTAGTAGAGTTGATATTCTAGTTGTTTTGTGCCTCTGAAGGCAGCATCGTGATGATGATTTTGCCTTCCCAGATTTTGACTAAGTCTAGATAAATTTATTGCAACTTGCCATGCTTGTTTAGATGTGTTCCAGCAAGCTTTTGGGTGTGTTCTAAGTTCATTCTTGTTAAGTATCATGTCTATTTCACATCCATGCCTCTTGTTACCATGTTTGAGTGTTGTAGCATATATATACCTTGCTCCAAAGTTGCTATGTTGCTGTTTTTGGACAGCTTGTTGTTATATCTTGTTTCATGTGTATGTGTTGAACCGTTGCTCCGTTTTGAGTGTGTCCTATATGAAACTTGAGTGATTTTGCATGTAGAAGCATAATATCATGTTATTTTCATGTTTGGAGTGTGTTTTCTTGTTGTTTGGATGCATTTTGCTTATTTGACATGTTTAACTTGTTTTGCTCATATCATCTAGGCCGTAGCTCCGAATTAAACAAACTTTATATGAAACTTGACTAGAATTTCGAGTAGATCATCATGGTGCATGTTAAATTGTTGTTTAACAACTTGAACTTAAGGTTTGTTAAGATCTGGACCGATTGTGAAATGTGCATATGAGGACTTACCAGAGTTGTTATGTGATGATTCCGGCCTCATTTAACTTGTTGGTTTGTGTTGTTCTTGTGTGCTTCATCCCTTGCCGTGTATTGCATCATATAGACTTGTCTTGCATCATAATTGGTTGAGCTTCTTGTCATGTTCTTGTGTTGTGTGTTTACCTTGTCGTGTGCTTCTTCTCGCTAGTTCTTTTCCGTTGCTTTCGTGAGGATTCGTTCGTCTACATGTGGTTCGTCTTCGTGGCGTCTTCTTCATCTTCTTCATGGACCTGTTCTTCTTCCTTGCGGGATCTCAGGCAAGATGACCATCACCTTGGATACCTTTACTATCATTGCTATGCTAGATGTCTCGATGCTATCGTTATATGTCGCGCTACCCATCATTTGTTGTCAGCCTCTCCTTGTTGCCATGAAACCTCTAACCTTTGACACCTTCCCAGCAAACCATTGTTTGGCTATGTTACCCGCTTGCTCAGCCCCTCTTATAGCGTTGCTAGCTACAGGTGAAGATGAAGATCATTCCATGGTGGAACTTGTTGTTGGAATATCACAATATCTACTATTATTATTAACACACCTATATACTTGGCAATGGGTGGAAGGCTTGGCCTTTTGCTCGGTGTTTTGTTCCACTCATGCCACCTTAGGAGCCGATTAACCGGCGTTATGTTCCTTGATTTTGCGTTCCTTACACGGTAGAGTATATGGGGACCCCTTGACAGTTCGTCTTTGAATGAAACTCCTCCAGCAAGGCCCAACATTGGTTTTGAATGAAACAGTTCGTCTTTAAACCGCTACCCAAGGATTCTTTCTACATAGCAAGGGGGCCAGTGCTGATGGTGTTGGTCCCAAACGGGGAGCCTGCAGGGACACCTTGGGGAAACCCGAGGGCTGGTTTTACCTGTAGCATCGCCCATCCGGTCGTGGCCTGAGACGAGATACGCGCAGCTACTATCAGGGTGTCGACACATCGGGAGGTCTTGCTGGACTTGTTTTACCATTGTCGAAATGTCTTGTCCACTGGGATTCCGAGCCTGATCGGTTTGTCCCTAAGACAAGGGGTAATATTATTATTATCTCTGCTGATCGTGAGAGCTTGTGATGGGCTAAGTTGGGACACCCCTGCAGGGTTATGATCTTTTGAAAGCCGTGCCCGCGGTTATGTGGCAGATTGGAATTTGTTAATGTCCGGTTGTAGAAAACTTGACAGAGGATTCGAAGTAAAACACCCAACGGTGTGAGTAACCGTGACCGTCTCTTTTCACTTTGAGAAGAGAACATGGTGGGGTTATGTTTGACTCGTAGGTAGTTCAGGATCTTTAGCGATCACTAATAGTTTGCGACCGTTGCGTAGAAGCTCATCTTATTCTTGTACCCGTAAGTTAGCCACCATATATTGCTTAGCCGCTGCTGCAACCTCACCACTTTACCTCTTCCTTCCCATTAAGCTTTGCTAGTCTTGTTACCCATGGTTATGGTATTGTTGAGTCCTCGTGGCTCACAGATACTACAACAAGAGTTGCAGGTGCAGGTTTCCGATGACTTGACGTGAGAGCGTTGATCTTTGAGTTGGAGTTCTGTCTTCTTCTTCTTCTTCGTCAGTCTTGGGTTAGGTTCCAGGTCGGCAGCCTGGGATAGCAGATGGATGTCGTTGTGCTTTTCATGTTTCCATCCGTAGTCGTATGCCTTGTATTGATGTTGTTGTATTCATGTGACTTGTATGTATTGTTGTATCCCCCACGTATGTATGTAATGGTACGATGTAATGATATCCATCTTGCTAAGCGCCTGAGATGCGGTTGTGCCCTAATCACGTATGAGTCACGTGATCGGGATAGAATCACATCTTGGGCCTGACAACAGGTGCAGTTTGTCTCTGTGGCATGGATACCTACCTACAGCGCTCGACTATTGGTGTATGTGGTGGGGGGGGGGGAAGGGAGCCTAATTAACTATAGAGGTACAACGGCTGGTATATGTGTGGAGGAGGAGAGAGGCCTACCTCGTGTATTAAGGGAGATCGATCTACCTCATGTATTAAGGGAGATCGATCGGCATCCATGCATATGTGTAGGAGAGGAATAAGGTTGGGAGAGAGACAGAGCTAGAGTGTTGGAGGGGGTGGTAGCGGAGTTCCTTCTAACAAATGGTGGGATAGGCTTGCTAGACAACCGGAGGGCACGCCTGCAATATCAATAAGAAAGGGGGTGGTTGCCTGTCTGTGCAAGTGCGTGTCAGAGACGGTTCAGGAGGCATGCACGAATGATGAGCGGGGGGCGATATGGATGTGGTTAGCAGACATAACTACATAGGAAGATGAATCGTCCTTTGTTAGAGAAAGGAGAGACATAAATTGTGAGGTACGTCGATCGATGGGGGTGGGGGAATAGTTAAAGTCGACCTAGGTTTATGTTGGGAGATCGATCGGTATACATGCATGTGTGTTAGAAGCAAATGAGGCACGGTGAGAAGGATAGAGAGAGAGAGGGATGCATCTAGGAGGTGGTGCGAGAGTCATACTATATCGAGGGGGAGGAGTGTGCGAGTACGAGATCAATGAAGAGAGTGGTGGGAGTGAGGCATGGACGGTGATAAGAGAAGAGGGGAAGCTTGTGTTTTGTGCTAGCACACCTGGCTAGAGAGGCATATCGATCGATGGGTGCCGTAAAGAAGGAGTTGGGGGGCCTACACACACCGTGGATGAACGACCTAAAGTGAAAAGACAAATTTGCGCGATGGAGCTAGAGAATGCCGAGGGAGGGTGAGAGGGATGTGGGCGTCTGCATGCACGAGAGAAAGTTTGTGCTAGCTAGCTACAAAGATAAGAGGATTGTGTGGGTCTAAAAGACGAATAGAGATCATACTTCATTATAAAAAGCGAATTCGGATATTTGAAGAATTTATCATAGTGTTTTAAACCGACGCATGTGTGAATATATATAACGGTGATACACATGGTGTGGTTATGAACATGTTATACTACATATAATATATTTTATCTCTACTCTTATAAAAAACCGGAGTTGTTGATGATGGTGCCATCCTGCAATATACGCCGTCTGATTTATATCTGACGGATAGGAAGGAAACTATGGCAATTTTGAAAAAAGATACCCACACCCCTCTCCATATTTGCAAATCAGGCCTCCCCTTGATCATGTTGATGTTCTGTGGAATGCTTGGGCATCTTGCTAGTACTACGTATAACATATAGAACATTGATCATAATTTGGGCTAATGTGTGGCTTTTGCAGCTCGGGTCTAAATACTTGTCATAATGTAGGGGCGGGGCACTATACTATGTGTGATAAACACGGTGTACACGTATGGAACATGGTTTAGATTATGAATATATAGTTAGTACATCAATGTACTATTATTTGGAATCAACATCAAGTGTATTCAAAAAATAGAATTCGAGTTCATGTAGTACACATAGTTCAGATCTATCTCTATAGTAATCATGTGGTGTGTTATTAAGGTAATACACGAATGATGGTTGAAGTTGGCAACAATCATGATTGTAGATTGTTATTGAAATAGAGAAACGAATTCAAATTCAGTTCGAATTGCAACGCTAGTATAGACATTTGGAATGCACTAAAATGTTGGTATGAGTAGGTTACATGCATTATACAGCAAATGAAAAAAATTAATTGGACATAACATGGATTCATACTACCGAATAGCATTTAATTGCACTAAATTGTTGGTATGAGTAGCTTTAAATAGCATTTTTGTAGTAAAACGGGGCAAGACTCTCTCTTTGTGTAGCGTGAATAGTTTTTTTTCCTTTTTGGTTGAGGGAAGTGTGAATTGATTTGGTACGTACAATTACAATATTACACGTTAGGCTTGTCCCCAAAATTCAACCCACGCCCTGAAAATTTAGATATCGTGCTCCAAAAACAGGCGCCTTCACAACCCGCGCCGTGCTATCCCGAAATTACAACGCGTGCGAAAACTCCCTCCAGCTGCCAAATCCCGACACGTGAAATCCCCCTTCTAACACTAAGTCGAAAGGTCCGCTAGTTCAAATCGGTGGGGGGTACTTTTGTAACACACCCTACATTTTGGACAAGCACATCTCCATCGCCTCCTTTTTGCCATTTGAAATCCCAGGCCGCCATAACCTCTCCGCTCCAACCGCGAAACCCCACCCTCCTTCGTCTGACACCTCACCGCTGCCCCGCCGGAGCCTCTTCCCCGATGACGTCGTCCAACGCAGCAGCTTGACGTCCCTCGTCCACCTCCAGGGATTAGGATCAGTCGTCCATCTCGTCGTCCCGCCGGTTCAGCCGCCCCGTCCTCCACCTCCAAGAAGCTGCTCCGACGATCGCCTCGTCTATCGCGGCTGCTCCATCCCCACAGCGTCGCCTTAACCTGCTCCACTGGAACCGCAGCATCCTCATCGACTCCTCGGACGAAGCCGAGACCTACTCGGTGCCACCAAAGAGGTTGCACACTCATTGCATTGCACCTTCTCCTTAGCTCGACCTCCTGGCGCCGACGGTGCTCCATCCCGCACCCCCATGGAGCGGCTACCTTGAAGCCGGCGCCGCGGGCGACATCTCCACGGCGGCTCTCCCCAAGTGCGAGGCCCCTTCGGCGGCGGTGTCCATACCAGCCGGATCTGCTACTACTGCTCCGGCTCTCACTCGCTCGCTCGCGCTGCTGCTGCTGCTGCTCCGGCTCTCGCTCGATCGCTCGCTCGTCCAGCTGCTGCTGCTCCGGCTCTCGCTCGATCGCTCGCTCGCCTAGCTGCTGCTGCTCCGGCTCTCACTCGCGCTGCTGCTGCTGCTCTCCCCCTCACTCGTGCTGCTGCTCTGCTCCGATTTAGCTACACTTCAGTCGAATGAATCGACTTTTGGGTCAGTCGATTTTCAGGGG
>LR738712.1:554165005-554202369 GCA_902687465.1 Secale cereale
TAAGGAAGAACCTCCCGCAGCGGGGACGGGGGCTCGCCGGAGAGGTACCCCACTATCTATCTTAGGGTTCAGGGTGGGGGCGGGGGGCCTATAGGGATGGCCGGGGCGGCGGCGGACAGGCGGTGGGGAGTTGTTTCGTGGCGGCGAGGCGGCGCTTGGGCCGGCGGCGAGGCCGGTGGTGGCTGACGGTTCAGGGGGGTGTAGGTTGAAGATGAACTGCAGGCCCTCCCTAAACTACATGTCAAGTGCCTCTCTGCTAGCGTTCAGTTTCGACAGTAACATTCAGATTCCACAGTAAATTTCAGTTTTGACAGTTAAGTTCAGACTCAATAGTTTTTACCTCATCTGTTGTAGTCAGGTGGTTTTTTGTGATGTAAATTTTACATCTATTTTACATCATCTATTGGAGATGCTATTAGAATCCCACTTGAGATTGACGATGTCTGTCTTGTGCTGCTTCAGTCTTGACGTCTTACGGCTCACCGGGGCTGCTCCAACGATAGAACGAACCATCACAACAGAGCAGTGCCCTGGACGCCGTCTACAGATCCCTTAGATCTTCCTCCACACCTCCGACATCCACCTCTGCCTCAACTGCTTCGGCGACCAACCCAATGATGCTGAGGTCGACACGGCTACGGCAAAGAGGTTGCACACTTGTTGCATCACTTATTACTATACATTCATGTCGATCCATTAGGGCTATTTTGGATCGACGGAAAAACATAGCAATAGGGAATTTTCCAATGGCACTCTACAATTCAATTATTCATGCATTTTGTTGAAAGGAATGAAGCAAAACATCCACCTAGACCTACTTTTCAAAATCCTATGCACGAAAACAAGACCAAGTGCATTAGTGGCAGAATAACATTCTAACTTTACACGTTTTCATATGGTTTCACTTTATTTTGGCCATGTTTCTTTGCATTCCTCTTCTCTTCCAATTCCTGCAAACGAAACTCCCAAGTTGACAGAAATCATGTGTTTTCAGATGCCCTGTTTACCATGTGCATTCCTATCCTATTATGGTGTTTTTCCTATCCCTGCGTTTTTAGAATCATGCAAGCCAAATGAGCCCTTACAGAATTACTTCAGCTACAGGTAGGTGTCGAAGGGAACTTTGTGTGGTTTGTCCTGCTCTTGCCGCGACGTTGTCCACCTCACTTGAGGTGCTCCATCAACAGAAACATCCACCAAACCAGACATGATGACTCCTGATAGTCTTTCGCCGCCTCAGATCTCCTTCCCTGCCGCCGGCACCCACCGCAACGGCATCACCATCATCGACTCAGCAGATGAACCTGAGGAGTACACGGGTCCACAAGAGAGGTCGCACTCTTTTGATTCTGCTTATGTTATGCATTGCTTAAAATTACCTGCTACTTTATCATCCTATTCACCTCTTGGACTCCAAGTTAGGTCCAAATTAATGTTCAAACTTGAGTTCTAAATTAGTTGTGGGGCACATATCGAGGAAGCAATGAATAGTATCTCGGTCTAATATCTGGTTCACCTAGGGTATGCCTATTGTGTTCATCTTGGTTGGGAAACAAATAGTAAAGCAATCATTATCTGTCTTTTTATTAAATTAAAGCAATCATCAGCCTGCTATCATTATTTTTGGATCCATCCGCTGGTTGTTACCATCACTCTAAATTTCTGCATGCTCTCCTTACATAATTTCACCATATTTTTTTCGCATGCATGTCAGATATTGTACACAGTCATGCTAAATATGTAGAGATAAAGAGAAGAGTTTTGCGCGGCAATACAATGTCATGCAGACATTGATCCATGCTGGGTTTAATGGCAAACCCTCCCCACCCCTCTCCAGATTGTAATCCAGAGGAAGATATCTATTCTGAGGCGGATTCAGACGCCGCTGACCACTCCTATTTACCCCCCAAGGTGTTTGCTCTACCTTGGCATGATGATGTTAGTCATATCATGCATATGTTGCCTTGCAGTGCCTACTTTTGACATCATATATGTCATCTGCTTAGTTTAGACATGTTCAGTCGCCACCTGTTTAGTTTCCATATCATATACCGGAATTATGCAGTCGCATGTCTTTTAGCCAGCCATAATATATGTGTGCAATGCCATCCTGTTTAACCAGGCATCATATATTTGAATGATATCTTGCCCATCCTTTCCTTCATTACATTTCCATTTGTCGACAATGTTTGTACATTAAACTACTCTTCATGTGAATCAGACATTTGGGTGGGAGATTGAAAAATCTGGAGTGAAAACATGGCCTTCAGAGGAGACAGTGCTTCCTGTCGAAGCAGATCTCTTGTTGGGTCCTATCCCCCCACCGAGGTGTATGCTCTAACTTGGCACGGAGTTTTAGTTATTCATCAGATCTTTGATTTATGTTATGCTATGCTATCCAGTTTAGATAGACATCATATATGTGAAATTATGTCATGCTATCCGTTTTAGTTAAACAATATACATGTCAACTATTTCATGTCTTCTTTTTTCCACACTATCTATTGCATCTGTCTCTCATACAATGTCTGTACATTCAACTATGTTTCCTGTTTATCAGCCATTTGAATTGGAGTGGGTGATGCCAGCATCTAGCGGACTAAAAACACGGTCTTCAAATAAAACCGTGCTACCTCTTGGTGGAGATAGCACCCTGGTTGTACATGCACGAGAACCAGCCCTACCACACAAACCCAAACTCTCACAGATTGTACCCCTACCGCGATGGAGAGAGAACCAGCTTCACCCAATCTAACCCCAACCCCAGCAGATAGTAACCCAGTTCCTGTTGACACAGCACCATCTCCACCACATAGCTCCCAAACAAGAGCAGTTAGTAAGGTAGCTCCAGTGCCCAAAGGGCCAGTACTACCACGACGAACCCCAACTCCACCAGTTAGTACGCCTATTCCTATGGTGGAAGCACTACCAGCTAGTCATACTTTAGCATCGATCGCATTTGATGTTGTTAAATCGTATGTGCGTATCTTCCCATCTTGGAAATATGATACTGAAGATGAAGGAAAATGCCAGTTGCAGGTGTTTGTCCAGGAGTTATGTGTAAGTAATGTTATTCATGGCAATTATTTTGCTTTGTCACATACATCCTACCTCCATGATGGTTATAATACAGCAAATTTTCCCATTTTTCTCTATAGAGAAGGACTGATTTGGAAACTCAGGATGAGGTAACCTGTGCTAATACCTCTGCTATCTTCAAGAATGCTTGGTGGCAGTATCGGAATTACCTGAAGAAAACATACTTCACTGTCAAAGAAACTCATCAAATTCCCTTACGTTCTCCTGATACACATTTACTGGACGATGACTGGGAACGCCTTATTCTGTACTGGTCGCGAACCAAGAATGTGGTAAGGTCTATGAGCTCATTTTCTATTTTTAAGTACTATATTCTTGTGTCTTACTGTACTCTGTTCATGTTGAACAAGTTCCTAAACCTGAAGAACAACTGTTCTAATTTAAGATTCCATTGCTATCATAGTTCCAGAAAGCGCTAGGCGTTAATTGTGCGTTTTGCCACCGCCTTGCGCTTTACTGACCAAAGCACATGCTTATGCGCAGTTATGCACAGATTAAGTGTAGTTATGCGCAATGTGTTTTGCCAACGCCTAGAGCCTAGGCGCGCTTAAGCACTCGCTTAGGCGCGCCTTTTTTAACTATGATTGCTATCATGCATACTGCTTTGCTCTTGTATCACTGTATTTACTCATACTGCTTAAGCACTCGCTTAGGCACAGCAGGTATGTTCATGCATGTTTCTATAACAGGCTTGCTCTTATCAATACCTCTGTTGATTTCAATTTCAATTGTGTATACAGTTGACTTCTCATATCATGCACATTACTAACATCACAACAAAGCAAATAGTGTTCTTGTACATGTAGACCCGTGTGTCGGGGGAAACTGTCCGCCACGAACACCTATGGGACCGGAGCCCCTTGTCTGTGCGGTACGAGGGCGGAGGGAGCACAAAGAGCAGATCGTAGCGAGCACGCGGGCAATTTTACCCAGGTTCGGGCCGCGGTAGACGCGTAAAACCCTACTCCTGCTTGGTTGTGTATTGAGTTTGGGCGCTCGGGAGCTTGGAGAAGCAGCTACACCAAGCGCGAGAGTGATCTAGGTTCCGAACCCCCTCCACGTTGTGCATGGGCCTCCTTTTATAGTGCAAGGGGTCACCGACAGGTGTCAACGTAGGAGAAAGGGGTTAAAAATGTAAAAGAGATGGTAGTTGTAACAGTGCGGGAACAGTGGAGCTACAGTACAGAACAGTGGTCTATACCTACTTTAACAGTGGGGGACAAGGGCTTTTAATGCCCGTCGCCGTCGACCCCAAAAGCTCCCGCCTTAGCGTCTCCGTCCGCCGCGGCGATGGATCCATCTCCGTGGAGTGCCACCGTGTACCCCAGGCTGCACAGCCATCCGCCACGCGTCCCTGGATAGGCCCCAGGGCGACGCGTGGGCCGATGAGCTGGAGCGCGGGCACACAGCGCAGCCTTCCCGGCAAGCATCTTGCCGGGGCCTTGATCTTGCCGGGCCCGGGAGCTTGCCGCTCTCCGGGTCCTTGCCAGGGCGCATATAGCGCCGAGGCGTTGTCTTCTAGTCTTCATGGCAAGCTCCTCTTGCCAGGGTCTTGTGTTAGCGGGGTAGTCTTGAGCCTGGTACGGCCTTCCCGGCAAGCTCCTCTTGCCGGGGTCTCGATCTTATGTCTTGTATACTTTGTCTTTGAATGGCTTAATAAGGAGCAGGAAGGTCTCCGGCGAGCCCGCAGTAGACCTTGCCGCGGAAAGCTGCAACTGCCCGTGCACAAGTTGGGGTACTGAGGTACCCCCTACCTTAGTACACCGACAGGAGCCCCCGGGCCTGGGCCACACACGGTGCCGAGCGCTGTTGGGCCAGGCCCAAAACAGTGCACGGGCACCCGCGGCCCGTGGCGCGCCGAATCCACTTCCATATCCGCCGCACCCCACGGTAACGGCACGCGTCGATCGCGGCGCCGTGGGATGGGACGTGCCCACGATCTCTTAATGGAAAGGGCGAAACGCCCCCACTCCCCCATAAAAGCAGAGGAAGCGGGCGCGGTTCCCCTCCTTGCGCTTTCATTGCATCGTCTTCCTTCTCCAAAGATTCTCTCTTGCGCTCTGCCTAAACATCTCCGCCGCCGCCGAGCTCTTCGTTCCCCTCCTTCCGCCGCGTCCGCCATGGCCCCAAAGACCGACAAGGCGAAGGCGGAGAAGTCCAAGCGGGAGAAATCGGAGCAAGCGGCCAAGCTCATCGCGTACCGGAAGCGGCATGTCGTCTTCCCGCCGAAGCTCGGCGTGCGGGAGCTCTGGAACAAGTATTACTTGTTCTGGTCCAAGGAAACCGACGCGCATCCCCGCACGCGAGCATATCCGGCCGCCGCCAAGGACAGCTATCCCGGCGGGTACTACTTTTTTGCTGCCTTTTTTCATTGTGGTCTCTGTCCTCCTTTCTCAAACTTCTTCTGCGACGTCATGAACACATACGGCCTCCATCTGCTTGACTTCACCCCCAACGCCATCCTCACCATGGCTGTTTTCGCACACATGTGCGAAAACTTCATAGGAGTCCACCCCAATGTAGCTCTCTTTAGACACTTCTTCACTCCTAGAGCAGAGGCCGATGCCCCCCTCTCCGGAGGAATTTCTTGGGTCTTTCGTCTGAATAAAAAGGGGGCGTACTTGCCGGGGGAGCTCCGCGGCAAGTGGGAGGAATGGCGAGCGGAGTGGTGCTGGATCGTAGAAGACCAGCCGCAAGCCTTCACCGCGCCGCGCACAACGCCCATCGTGCGCGGCAGGGACTGGAGTGAGCTGGACTCGGACGATATCAAGCTCGATATCGCCCTTGTCCGGATTCTTCGTCTTCGGATGGCCAAGCTGTCAGTTGCTGAGGTGGGCGCAGATTTCCTCCGCCGGCGCATCGCCCCTCTCCAAGACCGGAAGAGGCCGGCCTGGGAGTACGGCGGCCCGGCAGACATCATGAGGCTGCGCCCCGGGCTCAACTTCAACTTCACCACGCTGGAGCTGAGGGGAATGGTCCGGGAACTCTTCAAGTACGACCCGGCACACCCCGAGTGGTTCAGGACTCCCCGGGAAGTGGTGCCGCTCTGCAACAACATCGTCAGGGATCGGATCCTCGCCATGATGCCCATGTGTGACTCGCACGGCCTGGACCGCACGTGGATTGCTCCGAAGCCCATCGACGTCCTCAACTTCTACGACAACCTCGCAGAGGTGGCGAAGAACAAGGACGACCTCAAGCTGCACACGCGGGACACCACTGAGCAGGAGATCGCCTACATAGCTTCCCGGGCTGAAGAGGCCGCCGCAGCCGCGGCGGCAGGAATTTTCGGATACTCGCCGGAACAGGCGGAGGCTGCGGACGCGTCCACCCAGGCGGAGGAGGCGGAGATCCGCAGGTTGCTGAAGCTTCCTCCCGACGCGCTCGCCGGGGTCCCCTCGCTGAGGCACTCCGGGATCCACGGGATCGCGGCCGAGGCCGCGGCAATGGAGGGTACCGCCGGAGGGGGTAGAGGCGCCGCGAGGGGCGGAGGCGCCAAGGGAAAGGGGGCCGCAGCACAGGACGCTGGGCCCAGTGAGCCGGCCGGGGAAGAGGAGGAGGAGGAGGAGGCCGAGGACTCCGGCGGATCCACGGAGTTGTACGCCGACGACCTCTCCTCGTCGGAGAGCTCTCCGCCCCCGGCAAGCCCGAGGCAGTCCCCGGCGAAACGTCTCCGCAAGGCGGCGACGGGGGAAAGGGCGCAGGCGCCCCGGCAACAGCCAGCTCGCCGGGCAGCTCCCCGGGGAAGCCAAGCCGCGCCAAGGCCGTCCGGCGCACCAGCCGCAGCGGAGGCGGCCCGTGCGCGGACCACGACGGAGGCGCCTCGTAGGCCGGCAGCGAGCCGGCAGGGGTCTTCTCGGAGCGGAGCAGCGGCTCCGCCCGCCCCTCGGGCGCCGGCTACCACAGGGGCTGGGTCTTCGCAGCCCCCAGCCCCGGTGAACACCAAGCGCGCGAGGGAGTCTTCGTCTTCCGCTCCTCGCGCCGACGCGCCCACGGTGGAGTATGATTTCTCCGCCCTGAGCGAGGACGACGAGGAGGACCAGGAGTAAGAATCCAAGACCTTATATCTTCTTGATTTTTGTCTTGATTTCTTGTTGATGTTGAGTCTGTTTATTGTTCTGATTTCAGGACCCTGGCCCATCGCGCGGCGAAGAAGGCCAAGGCGCCCGAGGTCAAGGTCGCGGAAGACTCGGCAGCTGCGGCAACAGGGGGTGTGCCGGAGCCTAGCCTGCCGGACCCGAGCGCTGCTCCGAGGAGCAGCCCCCAGCGCAGCCCGCAGCGCAGCCCCCAGCGTAAGTCTGGGGTTTACTCTTTTCGCTTGTCGGGGTACGTCTGAGGATCTGGTTTTGTCTTCATGCCTTGACGTTTCTTGTCTTGTTCCGTGCAGAGGTGGAGCCACAGCGGGAAGAGCGCCCGGAGACCGTCGTTGAGGAGCCGCAGGCCCCGCCGTCCCCGCCAAGGCAGAACTCTCCGGCAAGGGAGAGTGCTCCGCCAAGGGCGGGTACTCCGCCGAGGCAGAGTACCCCGCCAAGGGCGAGCAGCCCGGCGAGGGTGACTACTCCGACAAGGCCGAGCTCCCCGGCGAGGGAGCCCGCCGCTGAGGACGTCCGCCAAGGTAAGTTTTGTGATTTGCTTTCTTGGCCTTGCCTCTTTTTGGATATTTGCTTGAGTCTTAAACTTCTTTTCCTTCTTCTTCTTTTTAGATCTTCCTCCCCTGAGCCCATGGAGACGGAGGTTATCAACCTTGAGGAGGAGGGCGCGCAGGGCGGCGGCGGCGACGTTCCTGTCGTCGAGGAGATAGCCGAGGCCGCCGAGCCGGCCGCGCAGGAGACTGCCCCGGCTGCGGACGCAGCGGCTGGGGAGGAGGACGGCGACCGCACCGCCGGCCCGGAGGCGGCGGGAGCATCGGATGCTGCACCGGCCGCCGGCCCCTCCGCCAGCAAGGAGCAGGGGTATTATCTTGAGGCCCCCAACGGCGTCTTCATCCAGATGCCTTGGGGGTCTTCATCGCGAGCTCCTGCGGAGGGCGAGGCGTTCGACGGAGAAGTCCTCGCCTCCGCAGGCTTGAAGATCGTCGAGGCGCCCGGCGGGAGTGAGGGGCCCGAGGAGGAGAGGTTGCTCCACCAGCTCCTGGCCCTTTACCGGGCCAGGCAGGCGAAGCTCGCCTCCCGGGAGGCCCTTGCCGCCAAGGCCGCCGCGGAAATGGAGAAGCGTGCGGCGGAGCTCAGCGCCGCCAATCAGGCGGCCC
The DNA here is from genome assembly GCA_902687465.1 of Secale cereale. NCBI lineage: Eukaryota > Viridiplantae > Streptophyta > Magnoliopsida > Poales > Poaceae > Secale > Secale cereale. The sequence goes on from LR738712.1 coordinate 554,173,353, forward strand.
TCCGCGAGGTGGCGGAGGAGCGTGAGCGTCTCGCCGGCGAGTACCAGGAGTGGATGCTCGAGAAGGCTGAAGCTGACGAACAGCAGCGGCTCGCCGGGGTGGAGATGTCCCGGCGAGAGGGAGAGCTCGCGCAGCGGAAGGTCGAGCTGGACTCCCATGAGGAGGACCTTGCCGCTCGCGAGGCTGCCCTTGGCGGGGAGCTGAAGGAGGCGAAAGCCGCCGCGGTTGCCGCGGAAGACGCCAAGAAGGAGCTTGCCGCCAAGGTTGAGCAGTTGGAGAAGGCGCTGAAGGTGAGCGCAGAGAAGGTTGCCGCGCTCATCTTGGAGCGCGAGAAGGACGCTCACACGAACTCCGAGCTTCAAGTGAGTCTCTCCAAGAGGGGCGATGAGTTGAAGGCCGCCAAGGACTCTGTCGAGGACTTGGAACTGAAGGTCACCACTTTGAAGGAATCGCTCGACGCTGCCCGGGCTCAGGAGAATAAGCTGAAGGAGGAGCTCCGCAAGGAGCGGACTTTGGTGGACAGCGTCAACAAGGCATCCGAGCTCTTCCGCCAGACCATCGAGGTATGGACCGAAGACTTGGTTTCTTCTGCGTCCAACATTGACCAGGAGCTGCTGGCGCTGAAGGTCGAACACCTCATCTACTCGCCGGATCCGGATCTCCCGCACAGCGCCAAGCTCAGCCTCTTCTTCAGAGGGATCGCGCCGGCCCTTGCAGGTCTCCGGAACCGCATCCCCGCGCAGCTGGCCGAGGAGTCGCGCCTGCTCTGCGCGGGAACTCTGGAGCGGGTGCTGACGAAGATCGTGTACCGCAACCCGGGGATCAATCTCACCAACGTTCTTCGCAGCTTGCCGGCTGATGCAGACACGGAGGCCCTGAAGGAGCAGGTCGGCCACATTATCGCCAAGGTGGCAAAGCTTGGCAGGAAGGAAGGCGACCGCGTAGACTAGGGCTCCATTATCTTTATCTTTTTGTTGCTGCACATTATGTCACGAACTTATTAGTCCATTGCGACAAGTTATCCTTTGTAAGATATTTACTTTATTTTGATCAATCAGTGCAATGTTATCTTCCTTGTCTTAATCCTTGACTTTGTATGTTTTTCACCCTACGCTCCCGGGGAGCTTGCCGGCAAGGGGCCTTTGCTGCGAGCGCTGAGTGCTGGACTCTGAGCAGCCTGCTGGCCAAGGTCCTCGCCGGCAAGCAACCTTGCCGCAGCTAGTCGCAACGCACTTAGCTTGCTGAGCGTACTCGGAAACGAAGCAAGGGCGCGACACTTGTCGCAGCTCACTTAAATCGTTGAGTGAACTCGAAACAAGATAAGGGTGCGGCAAGCTACGGGTAGGTTCCTTCGCGCACATGTTTTCCATACAAAGTGTGACTGTTCAAGGAAGACAATTAAAATTTAAAATTTGAACTGGTCAAATTCTAACAACTTATCTTTCATATGCTGCTTGCTTATATTGCTTGCTTTCCGGTAAGGCTTCTCTTTCTTGAACAGCACTTAGTTCCTCCTCCACCTCCTTCCCCCCCGGCAAACTTGTGCGCGAGGAACGTTCCTTCTGCTTAAGGGGAAAGAAAAGGGAGAGGGAAACAAGCATATGGCCTTTCGGCGTACTAATGCTTACCGTATATTTGAGTGTTGCACCAAATGCCAAACAGAACATGCAAATAGCAAAGAGAAGCATGCAAAAGGCAATCGATGCGAAAAACACAAAAACTTTACTGATGCACGGGGTCTGCGCCCGGCTTTGTACAAAGGGTTACATGCAACAGCGGCAAAGCTTGTACAAAAGGTGGTTGCCGGAGCGGATCACGGCAACCGCGCCTTAGGGGTGAAACTTGCGAAGATGCTCTATGTTCCAGGAGTTGCTCACCGGTAAGCCTTCTTCGGTCTCGAGGCGGACAGCGCCGGGCCTCGTAACTTGTCTCACCCGATAAGGGCCTTCCCACTTCGGCGTCAACTTGTTGGAATTCTTGGCGGACTGAACACGCCGAAGAACAAGGTCGCCTTCCTCGAGACTCCTGGCCTTGACTTTGCGGCTATGGTAGCGGCGCAAAGCTTGCTGGTATCGAGCAGCTCGTACAGCAGCCTGGAGACGTCCCTCCTCAAGGAGCAATGCGTCATCTTGCCGCAGTTGCTCTTGCTCGAGCTCATCATAAGCGAGCACTCGAGGAGATCCGTATACGAGTTCCGTGGGGAGAACTGCTTCTGCTCCATAGACTAGAGCAAAAGGTGTCTGTCCGGTGGCTCGACTTGGTGTCGTTCTGATTGACCAAAGAGCCGCCGGGAGCTCCTCTATCCAATTTCTTCTGCACTTGCGCAGCCTGTCAAAGGTCCTTGTCTTGAGTCCACGCAGCACTTCAGCATTTGCCCTCTCCGCTTGACCGTTGCTCCTCGGGTGAGCAACAGAAGCGAAACAGACCTTGGCGCCAAGGTCTTGGACGTACTGCATGAAGGTGCGACTAGTGAATTGCGTACCGTTGTCGGTGATGATCCTGTTAGGGATCCCGAAACGGCAAACAATCGACCTGAAGAACCTGACCGCTGACTGTGCTGTCACCTTCCTCACTGGCTCTACTTCTGGCCACTTTGTGAACTTGTCGATTGCAACGTACAAGTACTCAAAGCCCCCGACAGCGCGAGGGAAAGGGCCGAGGATATCGAGCCCCCAGACCGAGAAGGGCCATGACAAAGGGATTGTTTGGAGAGCTTGAGCTGGCTGATGGATTTGCTTCGCATGGAACTGGCACGCTTCACACTTGGTTACTAGTGTAGTTGCATCTTGGAGGGCTTCTTGCCAAAAGAACCCTTGCCGGAAAGCTTTCCCGGCAAGTGCTCTTGCGCCAATGTGGTGGCCGCATATGCCTCCGTGTATTTCTGCCAACAGCTTCTGTCCATCTTCTCTGGAGATGCACTTCAACCTGACACCGTTGAGTCTTCTTCTATACAGCTCGTTATCCACGAATTGGTACATACTTGACTGCCTGGTTATCTTCTCTATCTCTTGAGGGTCGTCGGGAAGTTCTCCAGTTTGAAGGAAGCGGACGATGTGCTGCGCCCATGCCGGAGCCCGAGGCTCGACGGCAAGGACTAAAGGCTCGAGGGCCGCTGCGGGAACCTCAGCTTCTACGGCAAAGACCTCTGGTCCTGCCGGAGCTGACGGTCCCTGTCCGCCACGAACACCTATGGGACCGGAGCCCCTTGTCTGTGCGGTACGAGGGCGGAGGGAGCACAAAGAGCAGATCGTAGCGAGCACGCGGGCAATTTTACCCAGGTTCGGGCCGCGGTAGACGCGTAAAACCCTACTCCTGCTTGGTTGTGTATTGAGTTTGGGCGCTCGGGAGCTTGGAGAAGCAGCTACACCAAGCGCGAGAGTGATCTAGGTTCCGAACCCCCTCCACGTTGTGCATGGGCCTCCTTTTATAGTGCAAGGGGTCACCGACAGGTGTCAACGTAGGAGAAAGGGGTTAAAAATGTAAAAGAGATGGTAGTTGTAACAGTGCGGGAACAGTGGAGCTACAGTACAGAACAGTGGTCTATACCTACTTTAACAGTGGGGGACAAGGGCTTTTAATGCCCGTCGCCGTCGACCCCAAAAGCTCCCGCCTTAGCGTCTCCGTCCGCCACGGCGATGGATCCATCTCCGTGGAGTGCCACCGTGTACCCCAGGCTGCACAGCCATCCGCCACGCGTCCCTGGATAGGCCCCAGGGCGACGCGTGGGCCGATGAGCTGGAGCGCGGGCACACAGCGCAGCCTTCCCGGCAAGCATCTTGCCGGGGCCTTGATCTTGCCGGGCCCGGGAGCTTGCCGCTCTCCGGGTCCTTGCCAGGGCGCATATAGCGCCGAGGCGTTGTCTTCTAGTCTTCCTGGCAAGCTCCTCTTGCCAGGGTCTTGTGTTAGCGGGGTAGTCTTGAGCCTGGTACGGCCTTCCCGGCAAGCTCCTCTTGCCGGGGTCTCGATCTTATGTCTTGTATACTTTGTCTTTGAATGGCTTAATAAGGAGCAGGAAGGTCTCCGGCGAGCCCGCAGTAGACCTTGCCGCGGAAAGCTGCAACTGCCCGTGCACAAGTTGGGGTACTGAGGTACCCCCTACCTTAGTACATCGACAGGAGCCCCCGGGCCTGGGCCACACACGGTGCCGAGCGCTGTTGGGCCAGGCCCAAAACAGTGCACGGGCACCCGCGGCCCCTGGCGCGCCAAAGATGTCGGGGGAAACTGTCCGCCACGAACACCTATGGGACCGGAGCCCCTTGTCTGTGCGGTACGAGGGCGGAGGGAGCACAAAGAGCAGATCGTAGCGAGCACGCGGGCAATTTTACCCAGGTTCGGGCCGCGGTAGACGCGTAAAACCCTACTCCTGCTTGGTTGTGTATTGAGTTTGGGCGCTCGGGAGCTTGGAGAAGCAGCTACACCAAGCGCGAGAGTGATCTAGGTTCCGAACCCCCTCCACGTTGTGCATGGGCCTCCTTTTATAGTGCAAGGGGTCACCGACAGGTGTCAACGTAGGAGAAAGGGGTTAAAAATGTAAAAGAGATGGTAGTTGTAACAGTGCGGGAACAGTGGAGCTACAGTACAGAACAGTGGTCTATACCTACTTTAACAGTGGGGGACAAGGGCTTTTAATGCCCGTCGCCGTCGACCCCAAAAGCTCCCGCCTTAGCGTCTCCGTCCGCCACGGCGATGGATCCATCTCCGTGGAGTGCCACCATGTACCCCAGGCTGCACAGCCATCCGCCACGCGTCCCTGGATAGGCCCCAGGGCGACGCGTGGGCCGATGAGCTGGAGCGCGGGCACACAGCGCAGCCTTCCCGGCAAGCATCTTGCCGGGGCCTTGATCTTGCCGGGCCCGGGAGCTTGCCGCTCTCCGGGTCCTTGCCAGGGCGCATATAGCACCGAGGCGTTGTCTTCTAGTCTTCCTGGCAAGCTCCTCTTGCCAGGGTCTTGTGTTAGCGGGGTAGTCTTGAGCCTGGTACGGCCTTCCCGGCAAGCTCCTCTTGCCGGGGTCTCGATCTTATGTCTTGTATACTTTGTCTTTGAATGGCTTAATAAGGAGCAGGAAGGTCTCCGGCGAGCCCGCAGTAGACCTTGCCGCGGAAAGCTGCAACTGCCCGTGCACAAGTTGGGGTACTGAGGTACCCCCTACCTTAGTACACCGACACCGTGATACCCATATGAAATCTTGTTGTGCCTTGTAGTTTCCCACGCTTTGTATTCCTTCACTTCTACTTTGTCTTGAACTGATATGATTTGAATCGTGTCTCTATTTTGATTTGGCAAGACAATGCAGTGACCATTGGACATAGATATATGTTTGTTTCATGATTTTATTATGTACTAGTACTTGGCAATAGAAGCCTTGGTAGTTTAACCCTGTCCACCTTACTAATGAACTGGTTCACGGAAATGAGTTTCATATACTAGTACATGCTAAACTGTTATGTGTCTGCTTGTTTCTTCTTTTAGAATGGTGACATAATATTGGGGAAGAGTGCCTTATTAAGCAATGGTGAAGAAAGTAATGCAGATAAGGTTCAGGAAAGTGACACATCCTTGTTGGTCTCTAACAAAGCTGATAAAACAACTAAGGTAGACTATCTCGAAGACAGTGAGACAACCCGAAAGTCCTGTCTTGGTTTAGTGTTGGAGTTACTCGCCACTACCGCTTGCACAAGCTATTCAAACTCACTTTCTGAATCAGTTCGGTTTCTTGATTCTCAACTACAAGCTGAAAGACATTGATTAGCTGTGTTGCGACAAGAAGCGGAAGGACTGCGGAAGTCCCAGGAGCATTCAGATGCATACTTTCTGGTGCAACAGCAAGCATTGGAGGATTTTAGCGCCAAACAGGACAAAGCTAATAAGCTTGCTAAGCTTATTGCCAGCATGGTGGATACCACGTTTCTTGAGGTCTTCTGAACTTGTTTCAGTTATGCTCATGTTTTGCTGTCGCGTTTATTTGCACTGGTGGCCAATTTTGACGGCCAGTGTATGCTTTGTTCCCTATATTTGCACTGGTGGCGAACTTTGATGCCCAGTGAATGTAATATGTGTAATAGCGGTAATAGGCTAGCGTCAATTGCATGCTTATTTATTTCCTTATTGTCTTGTTTATTTGTTTTCTTGTAGTCACTGTTGTTCTTTTTCCGTGGTTTGCTAGTGGCCGGAATAACATATTTTTTAGAACTAGGCCACATTAACAATGGGCTACATATTTACTGTAGTTAACATGGGCCTCCTACGGGCCATAGAAACAATGGGCCTTCTAAGGGCCGTAGAAACAATGGGCCTTCTACGGGTCGTTGACACAATGGACCTTCTACAGACCGTATCATCAATGGGCCTTCTACGGGCCGTATCATCAATGGGCCTTCTACGGGTTGTATGATCGGTTGGCCAAACATGGGCCAATAACAGACCACATTATGGCCGTAAATGGGCTAGAGTTGAAATCGTCCGTTCATGGGCCGACCATAATGGCCCGTTGTTAATATGTCGTATTTGATGACGCTATGGAAATGGCCCAACGTATTAACGGGCCACAAACGGGCCGACTGTAACCACGGGCTGTATTTAGCCCACAAGCGGAAAATGACAGTAACGGGCCAAAAGTAAACAAATGCTGGAAATGAGCCCAAGAATAAATGGGCCGTATTTGATGACGCTATGAAAACGGCCCAACATATTAACGGGCCACAAACGGGTCGACTGTAACCACGGGCTGTATTTGGCCCACAAGCAGAAAATGACAGTAATGGGCCGAAAGTAAACTAATGCTAGAAATGAACCCAAGAATAAGTGGGCCCTGAGAAGGCCGAAAGATAACATGGGCTGGAAACGACCCAACGGAATAATGGACCGTTAATGGGTATAAAGTGATACACTGTTCATTACGGACCAGTTTTAACAAGGGTCGTTAATGGGCCGAGAGTAATAAGGGCCTCATATGGGCCGAAAGACGTCATGGGCCATACATGGGCCGGAAGTTAAAACGGGCTGGAATTATATTGGACGGCCCAGATGACGCTACTGGGCCTAATTCGGATAGTCCGTAAATGGGCCTTAGGTTAGTGGGCTGTAAATGGGCTATATGCGAACATGTCGTTAACAGACTTGCCGTGGGCCAGCCCACCACCTTTTGACCAAGTCAAACGGGCCGGCCTTTTCATAGGAATGGGCCTCTGTTGGGCCATGCCACATGTCGGTGTATCATAGGCCCTTTGGGTCCAATGAGTGAATGACATCTGTCCCAACGGTGAGCCGACACGTGTTTCCTCCAGCCAATGATGATTTTACACGTGGAAAATCCCCATTGGTCGGGGCTGTTAGCGGGTTATCGGATCCAAAACCGGACCCGGTAGCTTAACGTGTTCCGTTACGGTGGATACCACATGTCGGTCACCCTTGATGAAAGCACTTCTGTGACGCGCGATTTATCATCATGGAAGTGGACGCTTCCGTGATGATAATTTTGGTAATGTGATGGAACACTTCTACGACAGCACAGGTATGACTATCTTGATTCTGTCATAAAATCGTCATGGATGTACATGCATGACAGAAAACGTGACCTACTGTGACAAACACGTATCATCATGGAAGTGTATTTTTTTGTAGTGATATTCTCCAAGCAATTCCGGCCCTCCGGACATATGCGACCTAATGTATGTGCGACAGCAGCCTTAGGAGACAGTCCATTACTTTTGGGCAAGATTCCTCCTTGGTAAAAACAAGATAAAATACTGTTGCGACGACGACACAATTTTGGTATTTTGTAACAACTATACGGACGAAGGGATCCTTAACGCCCTCAGTCGCCATCGTGTGCCAAACTTTGAAGATTTGGCACACATAGTTCGGTAGTATTGCGCAATGGAGAGCGCTTAGAAAAGCTAGACGACTCGCTAGGAACCTCAGGCCTTTAAGCCATCTCTCGGGCGGGCAAAAATGATGCACCCTCGCGGGGCACCTAATCATCACCCTGCAGACAAGAAAACAAGCCCTTTATGGGACATAGAACTGTCTTTGAAGAATGGCTCGATAGGCCCTGTCAAATACACTCAACACCGGATACCGAACCAACGCACAGCCTACGGGCTTGTTGGATACTCCGGCAGGTGGCCAAGAGCGGCGAGGGTATCCTCACCAACAATACCACAAAATATACTCTTCGGAGGATGATGATTTCATAGTATTCACGGTCTTCGAGACCTTCTCATCGAATAATCGGCGCAAAAGGGCGCTCCGCGACCTCGCCGAAGTCTGCCAAATAGCAGCAATAAACCCTTGGAACGATACGGCAATCACTTTCAAAGCCGATGACGAACCAAGGTCCTGCTCAGTCCGGGCACCACCCGCATTGGTCCTAAACCCAATCATGGACTGCTTTCGGCTCACTAAAGTGGTAATGGACTGTGGCAGCGGATTGGACGTCATCTATGAGGACACGCTCAATAAAATGCAAATGGACAGGAGTCGCATGGAGCAGAGCAATACATCCTTTAGAGGGATCATCCCCAACAGGGAAGTAAGATGCTCACGGAAAATTAAACTGGATGTGGTATTCGGTGCACCAGACAATTATAGGTCCGAAGAGATAATGTTCTAGGTGGCCCCTTTCAACAACGGATATCATGCCTTGTTAGGGCGAGATGCATTCACACACTTTCAAGCTATACCTCATTGCAGGTATATGAAGCTAAAAATACCCGGACCCAGTGGTGTTATCACTGTCTCTAGTGATCCGGACATTGCACTCTGCGCCGAAAATAAAATTGCATCCCTGGCCCTCGAGGCACTGTCCGAAGCCCTAGCGGCCGAGGAACTCACCGCTCTGCGTTCCATAGTGGATAGGGACGATGTAATCCTTTATAAAAGGCCTAAATCCACCTCCTTCAAACCAGCGGACAAAATAGTCAAATTTCAAATCCACCCGACAGATCCCAAGAAAACAGCTTCTATCGGGGCACAGCTGGAACCCACGGTCGATGCCGCATTACGAGCGTTCTTGCGCGAGAACTGGGATATCTTCGCCTGGCACCCCTCGGATATGCCAGGAATCCCACACGCGCTGGCCGAACATAGTCTCAATATACTGAAGGGATACAAGCCGGTCAAGCAAACGCTCCGGCAATTTTCCGAACCCAAGCGACAAGCTATGGGGGAGGAGCTAGCCAAGCTACTCGAAGCCGGGTTCATTAGAGAGATCAAACACCCGGACTGGCTAGCAAACATGGTCATGATACCAAAGAAGGATAAGTCATGGCGCCTATGTGTCGATTTCAAAGACCTTAACAAAGCCTACCCTAAGGACCCCTTCCCACAACCTCGCACCGATCAGATTATTGATGCAACCGCAGGACACGACTCATTGTGTTTCCTCGACGCATACTCCGGATACCATCAAATTAAGATGAAGGAATTTGACCAAGCCTCAACGCCATTTATCACCACGTACGGGCCTTTCTGCTTCAACACTATGCCTTTTGGGCTCAAGAATGCCGGCACCACCTACCAATGCATGATTCAAACATGATTGGAAAAGCAAATTGGCAAAACTGTGGAGGCATAGACTACTATAGGATGGTCCAAAAGCGACACTACGATCAGAGACCCTTCGACGAAACTGTGTGTGATGCCATAATCGCAAACGATGGTGTAAAAAACCGTCAAAAGGTGCAAAACGTTTGTGATGACAAATGCATCAAACATGGTTCAGAATTTAGTTGTGCTTGCGATGCAGGGCATACGGTTCTAATCAATTAACTGTTTGGGATGAGGAAGCACAAAAGAAACGGGCAGCCAGATGAAGGCATGTGCGATATACGGCATACGGTTCACTAGGATGAACTGTGTGTGATTAGGCAACACAAAAGAAACGGACAGCCAGATCAAGGTGTGTGTGATACGCGGTAAACAGGTCTGTAATCTGAAATGTGTGCGAAGACCAATAATAACACAGACGATTGCTGCTAATAAGCCATGTGAATTTCTCTGTCTATAGTAGAATAACATGTATATATATAACTGAAATAAACATCCAATTACATAAGTGACTATATAGATCATTTGCACACACCTCAATAAAAAATTGCATGCATTCTAAAGTAGGAGAAACGATCGTCTAGTCATCTACTTCTTGTGATGCTCCCGCCACTGCTATGAGGCTCGATCCCTCGTCTGGGTCAGGAAGAAGACAGTTCCTCATGTCAATGATCCACCTATAAATCTCGTAGCTTGTGTACACGTCCATGGCCGCGTACTTGACAAGAGGTTCATCCAGTCTCTTATGCCACACACTGTGTCAGGCGTTCTCGTCCTTATTGCTCTCTTGCTTCATCTTCGTGTAGTAGGGGTCGATGATGGCCGAGGCGAGGTCAACCAAGGAGTTCATTTTGCTTTTGTCGCTGCCCCTGACCTTATAGTGGTGTTGGATGTTGACAAGATTCCGGCCTTTCAAGTCCAAAACCTTGAGTGCTTTTAGATTGTTGGTGGTGTCCACCGTAGCGAAATTGTAGTTGGAGCTGTTGATAAACCTAGAGAAACGCTCGCAAGGCCTTGTGGCAAGGTGGAAGTGGTAGACGAGGATGTCATGTCGCACGCACAACTGGGCGACGACAACCTTCTAATCGTGCCCGGCATGACCGATGGTGTACTCGAGGTCGAAGCCGACCACTCGGTACTTGTCCTCGGCAAGGAACTACTCCATAGTATGTATGGAGCTCTCCACTGAGACCGGATCGTTCATGTACACCACCAAGAGGGCCTTCCCCCTCACGTGGGTGTCCACTATGTGATGCGTGCTGAACTGCCAGCCATTGTCGTTGGCGGCCGCTGGGAGCGCCGTTGGAGCCACGGGGAGCGCCATTGGAACTGCTGGATGTCCTCTCTGCATGTGTCCTCGTGGGTGTGCTTATTGTGTTTTGTGAGACGAGAGATGAAGATAAATGGCCGCATGAATAAAAGGGGGCCGGGCGGCGTGGATTCTCGGCGCATCCGCATGGCAGTTTTTGTAGCGGGTAATTACATAGTCGCGCCGCGCCCGGCGCAACTGCTTGCACACGAACGTGTGTGATCGTGCGCGTGGAGGGACGAGGGTAGAGCACCCGGAGGGACGCGAGAGCAGAGTGCACGCGGCGGGACACGAGCAGAGTGCGTCACGGCCGCCTGAACCGCAAGCAACCACACACATAGACCAGTTGAATGCGCAGGAAATGGTCGCCTACAACCCAGCCGGCAGTTGCGCCGCTGCGTAGAGAGCGGCCCTGTGGTACCACCTCCGTCTAGTCTATAGTCTCCTTTATATTCCGTGCCATACTTTGCCCTCAAATTTAACCAATAAAATGTTAATGCATGTTTAAAAAACTATATAATTGGATATTATGTTCAAATACAAATCAACCTATATAATCTTTGGCGACATGCATTCGTATTTTATTAGTTAAATCATACTTATAAACCAGGACGGTGGTATAGTAGGTAATTAAATCGCAAACATTTTTTATTAACCGTATGTTTATGTGTCCTTTCGTCCTCCTCTCGCACGTCTTGCCACCCCGCTGCCGCAGGCGGCTTATAGCGCAAGCTTGTGCAGCGTGCGGGGGCGTTCTTTTTGCCAAACGGTGGCGCCAATGAATCATCGGTAGGCCCGTTCCCGCGCAAGCTTCCCATCCGACTCAGTGAAATCCCCCAAAATCCCAATGCTTACCAGCCTGCTGTAAAAACTCTCACGACCGACGAGTCATGCGTCATATTTTCTCCTCCATCCCTGTAGCTTATCTCGTCTGCTTCTCCCACATTCGCCAATGGCACCGGTCCATCGTCGTCGCTCAGCCACTCCGCCGTCATCTGAGGACAGCTCCAGCTGGGAGGCTACACTGCGGTGGCGGCGCAGTCCCCGACGTAGTGTAGTGCACGTGGCATCCCTATTGGGTGTGCGTGGAACACCCACCACACGCTCCGCCCCTGGTGCCCGTCGCAGCTGTTGCCGGCCGCAGTTGCCGCCACACCACCGTCGAAAGCCAGGGCCATCGCCCACTTTGCCGCCACGGCTGGAAGGCGGGACATGGCCGTTGTGGCCGCCACCCCACTGCCATCCACTGTGGCCATCACCCGCTCGCACCGTGGCCCGAAGGTAGGAGGTGGTGGTCGTGGCCACCTCCCCATCGTCGACCGCCATGGCCGCCAGCCCACAGTCGACCGTCGGGGTCATCACCCGCTCTGCCACCGCCGCCTGAAGGCGGGAAGCGGAGGTGGATGCCCGCACGTGCGACAGCGAACTTGCACGCTACACCGAGTTCCTGCGGGAGGAGGAGGAGCGCCTCGTTGAGCACGCAAAGAGCCTTACCACCGCAGTGGCCGCGGCACACGCCGCCTCAGAGGCGAGGAATCAGGAGATCTACAAGGAGAACCGCTGCTTCGAGAGGGGTCGTCTGGAGCAGCAGAGGGCGTTCGAGGTGAGCATCGCAGAAGCTGCATTAGCGGCAAGCACCGCATTGCGGTTGCCCATCTCGTCGGTAGGCTCCTCCTACGCCGCCTCTTACTGAGTGTGCTCGGCAGAGTAGAGGCAGCCGGAAGTAGTACAAAGCCCTTCCGCAGTAGTAGTAGTAGTAGTAGTAGTATTTAGGGGCTATTTTGTTCAGTTCATCTGACTATAGATGTGGTGGAACTGTACAACGTACTTAAAATTAGCTGGTATATATATTTGAAGTAGCTATTTCAGTACGTGGTTGGCAACAATTTGGGAAACGTTTGGTCGGTTCAGCTGTCGAGTTGAACTGCTCGTATAAATGAAGAACGACTGCTTCATCTATGAATGAAATCTATGCTTAATTACTGAATTTTAGTTGCAAAAATTAGATACTGCTAGTGATTTTTAGCTTCATATTTTGACAAATCACTATGTTAAAAGCATTGGCAAATCTTACCAAATTGTTTGTACGTGGTTGCACACGGGTCACCCAAAACAACCATTTGTGTTGAAGGGATGCACAAATCACGCGCTGCTCTCACTTTGCATACGGGTGTTCTATTTAAAACGCTTGCGATCAAGAGCTGCAGAAATCCTGCTCGGCACATTTTCTCTTGGCTTCCTGGGGAAGCTGTCGGTTTGCGTAAGGGTGTTCTAACTAAAACGTTTGCGATGAGTGTTTTATATTTCAAAAGTGAATTAAACTGTGATGGAGAGGATGCGAGCAAGTCGGGCGGCCATGGAAGTCAAAGGGCTCGCTTCCCAGTGAGCATGCGCAGCGTACAGCTCGCACACTTCCCGGTGATCCTGCGCACTCGAGCACAGCTTGCACGCCTCTCAGTCACCCTGCGCACCGGACGGCGCTCGCACGCCTCTCGTTGAGTCAACGTCAAGCAGCTGTCTGCACGACACCTCCTGCAGCCATTAAAACCAAGACACGTGGCGTCACGTGAATGGTTAATAGAATTTTGGATTTACTAGAATTTAAAAACCAGGCATCTCAATGTTTTTGCGGCAATCAACGGTGCCTGGTGTTTGAAATTCATCCCCATTTCTTGCATGGGACCTAAGCATGCACCCAAGGACACCTATTTGATTTTTCAACCAATTTATATGCACTGGAGCATGTTTTGTAGTTCAAATTTGAATTACGCACACAAATGTCCAAACGAACCCCAAAAATCACAAAAATTCACACAACACTCATGTTGTTCTATGTTGACACGAGTAAAAAAACTGAAAGTAATAAGAGGAAATGGATATCGTTTCGTCCCCAAAGGTGGGACGTTCCATATCGAAAATCATCATGCTTGTTGTGAGAAGCTCCGGTTTGTGAGAAGCATATACCCTAACCTACCCCAAATGGGACAAAATTTGTACCACGGCATGTTGATGTCGCTCCATGATAGCATGCCAAGTTTCATGAATTTCAGACAAGTTTTGGATTTACTAGAATTTAAAAACCAGGCATCCCAATGTTTTGCCGGCAATCAACGGTACCCTGGTGTTTGAAATTCATTCCCATTTCTTGCATGGGATCTAAGCATGCACCCAGGGACACATATTTGATTTTTGAACCAATTTATATGCAATGGAGCATGTGCATGTAGTTCAAATTTGAATTATGCACATAAAATACATTGAAAACTCAGTTAATGCATAAAAATGTCCAAACAAACCCCGAAAAATCACAAAAAATAACACAACACTCTGTAGTCCTATGCTGACACGAGAAAAAAAAATTGAAAGCAATAAGAGGCAATGGATATCGTTTCGTCCCAAAAGGTGGGATGTTCCCTACCGAAAAGCATCATGTTTGTTGTGAGAAGCTCCGGTTTTAAAGAAGCATATAACCAAACCTGCCCAAATGGGACAAAATTTGTACCACGGCATGTTGATGCCGCTCCATGGTAGCATGACAAGTTTCATGAATTTCAGACAAGTTTTGGATTTACTAGAATTTAAAAACCAGGCATCTCAATGTTTTGCCAGCAATCATCGGTGCCCCGGTGTTTGAAATTCATTCCCATTTCTTGCATGGGACCTAAGCATGCACCCAAGGACACATATTTGATTTTTCAACCAATTTATATGCACTAGAGCATGTGCATGTAGTTCAAATTTGAATTATGCACATAAAATGCATTAAAACACAGTTGATGCATAAAAATATCCAAACGAACCCCGAAAATCACAAACAATCACACAGCACTCCTGTTGTTCTATGCTGACACGAGAAAAAAAATTGAAAGCAATAAGAGGCAATGGATATCGTTTCGTCCGCAAAGGTGGGACGTTCCCTATCGAAAACCATCATGCTTGTTGTGAGAAGCTCCGGTTTGTGAGAAGCATATACCCAAACCTGCCCCAAATGGGACAAAATTTGTACCACGGCATGTTGATGCCGCTCCATGATAGCATGCCAAGTTTCACGAATTTCAAACGAGTTTTGGATTTACTAGAATTTTAAAACCAGGCATCTCAATGTTTTGTCGGCAATCAACGGTGCCCCGATGTTTGAAATTCATTCCCATTTCTTGCATGGGACCTAAGCATGCACCCAAGGACACATATTTGATTTTTCAACCAATTTATATGCACTGGAGCATGTGCATGTAGTTCTAATTTGAATTATGCAAATAAAATGCATTGAAAACTCAGTTAATGCATAAAAATGTCCAAACGAACCCCGAAAAATCACAAAAAATCACACAACACTCATGTTGTTCTATGGTGACACGAGAAAAAAAATTGAAAGCAATAAGAGGCAATGGATATCGTTTCCTCCCCGAAGGTGGGACGTTCCATACCGAAAACCATCATGCTTGTTGTGAGAAGCTCCGGTTTGTGAGAAGCATATATCCAAACCTGCCCCAAATGGGACAAAATTTGTACCACGGCATGTTGATGCCACTCCATGATAGCATGCCAAGTTTCATGAATTTCAGACGAGTTTTCGATTTACTAGAATTTAAAAACCAGGCATCTCAATGTTCTGCCGGCAATCAACGGTGCCCCGTTGTTTGAAATTCATTCTCATTTCTTGCATGGGACCTAAGCATGCACCCAAGGACACAAATTTGATTTTCAACCAATTTATATGCACCGAAGCATGTGCATGTTATTCAAATTTGAATTGTTCACCTGAAATGGCTAGAAAACCAATTTAATGTATAAAATGTTCAAATGAACCCTGGATAATTCCACTTCTTTTATGACACACATATAGTTGCATGTTCACTCCAGATAAAAGGTCTAGCAATTCAAACATCATCCATTGCCGCTGTGACCCCATTATGTAATTCAAATCAAGATGAAAAATCAAGTAGACCGCACACAATTTATTATCAACAACCGTGTGAGATGTAGTACAAAATATCTTGGAGCACCGTCGGTGTATAGTACGCCTATGGCTTATGCGAGAAGGTGCGTCGGCTGCAGTCAACAGACGGCATCTCAAGCACACTAGCTCACTCCCCAAATATCATTTCACTATTCAATCATTTCCGGTCAAAGATGGGCATGTGGACGCACGTCGTTAGGGCAACTTCAGTGGCCCACTTCGGCGAGAGCGCGGCCGCAGCCGCCATCCGCGTGCTAACAAGGTGCATGAGCGCGGCCGTAATTTGCGACCGGGTGGCAAAGGCAGCCCAAATGACCGATGTTGCTTCTCAGGTGGCGGCAGCAACATCTACCTCGGGGATAGCAACTGGCGAGAACGGCACATCAGCTGTCCGTTCCGCAGCGGCAGCCTTAGCACTAATGAAGGCTACCCATGACCATGTCGAGGCCACCCACGTCCATCTCCTGGCAGTCACCACACAAATCGAATGAAGCTTCTCCGACAATGGTCGGCAACCCACAATCGAAGAGCTGGCAATCGCCGAGAGCGTTCGGGCAGCCATCCGTTCCTCTACCGCATACCTTGCAACGACGGAGCGCGTTCAACCCAGATCGCATCTGCCCATGCCCAGCTCGTGGCGGCCTTTTCCAAAGAGACGGCGGACACGTATGGCGAGATGCTTACCGAGTATGGTGCGATGGATGCCATGGAGCCCCTTCCCTAGGAGACCGTCGGGCGTGAGCTGGACATGGAGGCGGTAGCGGAGATCGACGAGCACCAGCCGTAGTAATACTCTTTGTTTGGTTTAATTAAGAGCGATCATGTTTAATTTGTTAGAGTAATGTTTAGGTCAGCTAGCTTTGTTTAATTGCCGAACTTTCTTGATTAAGAAGTGTGGGTGTGTTGTAGTCTCCTTTGTGTACCCAAATTATGCAATGATGTGGATGACCACTGTAACCATGAAAATTCGAACCTAAACTTTTGACCTTCAAACTCATCACGGGTTAAGCTATCTGAATTGTTTGTGATGTCCACATATTGTACACAGTTCTGAAAAAGGGACCATGTCTGATGACACTTTGCGCGCCAGTTTTTTGGCTGAAGCGATTCCAAATTTTCAGCTTCCGCGGAAATATCTATCTCCCCACCCCCCCCCCTTACCAAAAGCCACATTTCCCCTATTTTCGCCTTCCTTTCCAAGTTGAAACCTTCACTCCTTGCTTGCAGCGCCGCCGCCTCCTCGCCGGCGACCCTCCTTCACGCTGCTCGGATTCCTCTATCCAGGCAGGTAATCCATACCCGACCCCCATCCTCCTCCTCCTTCCACATCCCACATGCCCCCACCGCCAGCACGAGCGTGACACCTTCCACCCAAATCACCGACCCCTCCACCAAAAAAGCGCCGGCCTAAGCCATGGTGCACGTAGTATAGCCAAGGAGCATTAAGCAGCGGAGAAGCAAATCATGGCCGCACGCCCGGATGAGGTCGTGATGGCTGCCATTTATGCCGACCCCCAGATCTTGAAGGAGCACCTTGCCATTTACTAGCTGCGCCGGTTAAGCATGCTCAGTTTACCCACTGCATGTGTTCCTCCCTTTCCTTCATGAATTCTAGTGAATTGTGCTATCTAATTTCACCACGCAATCTGTTGCTCTAGTGTATATGTTATATATGTCGTGCAGTGTGGTGCTCACTTATTAACTGTTTTGTTAATTAGTTGTCATCTTCACTATTCAGTTAACTGTTTGGTTCAATTCTGCAAATGTGATGTTCAATTCTTCAGGCTGCAATTTCGTATTGTCTTCCATGTGAGAAATAAATCGAATTTATCTTTACAAAATTGTGGGTGCATTCTGTTATTGTATACCATGTGATGAATAAATTGAATTTGGCTATAGTAAATACATGAGAAACAAATACAATTGCTACAATTGGCTGTAGTTAACTGTTTGGTTAACTCTCTGATCTTCTATTAGGAGTATGTTATATTGTGCAATGCGGCGCTCAGTTAATGTTTGGTTCATTTGTTGTGGTGTTTAGTTAACTGCTTGGTTCAATTCTGCAATGCGATGTCCAATTGTCGTGGGTAGAATTTTGTATTGTTGTGCATCTGAGGAATAAATTGAATTTGGCTACACTTAATACATGAGAAACATATACAAGTGATATATTTCCTAGTTCTTAATCATGCTTGGTTTGGGTAAATGGGTTTTCCATGTGGCTTCAATTAATCAGATGAATCTGCAATGTGCTTATTTTTCATCAACATATTTTACTGATAGCATGTGAACCCTTACTTAACCTGATGACTAACTACCTTATATGTGTTGCAGGGAAACAATGGGAAGCACTGAGGTTTACAATCGAGGTTAGCACGTGCATGGTCCGTTGTCTAATAGCACATTATTGTGCAATTGCAGGAACCATTCTAATATTTAGGTTTTTAACAATTTGGTCTTGCACATGTAGGTCATGCGGTTAGAGGTTTTGACCCACTGTTCGACCCTTTTTGCATACGGGGAAATGAGTTGTCCATGAATATCAATCAAATCAAGAAACTCAGAAAGATTGTTAGGATAAAGAAATTAGCGACAAAAAACAAAAAGATCTTTGTCTGCACAATGAAGACATCGGTTCACTACAAGATGGTACTAACTATTATACCTTGCCTTTTTTTATTCCTTTGCCCCATTTCCAATATAGAGAATATATTTATGCACATCCTTGTTTTCAGGCCTTTCCAAAGCAGCTCACTAATGATTACCCCTCAAACCACCTCTATGGTCAGGAGGTGAGGAAGTTTTTCATACAACACCCACGGTTCAATATTGAAGTGTTCCTGAAGAGGATGAAGGATGTACGATCAATCATCCACAGGCACTGGCCTAAAGTTGCAAAGACCTTCAACATGAATGAAGGCTCAATATTCGCCTTCCGCTTCAGCAGTTTTCCAGATGAGATGCATCTGTCTATATACCGTCTATGATGTTAATTTCGAAAGTTTCTACAAGTTGCATGTGGAACTTGCTGCTGGTGCAGTTGTCTAATGGGGTAGCTGAGTGCTGAAGCTATATCATGTTGTACTCTGATGTATTTCAATTATGAAATTCTGCTTCCTTAATATGGAAATGAAATATATTGTGTGCTTAATATGAAATGTCAATTAGATTAATAAATGGATTATGAATAATAAGATAATTAGCTTGTAATGGCGAATTAGCCTGCTAATTGTGTTTTTCTATTGCAAACGGTTATTGAAAAAATATTGTGGGCGATGACCTCAGGCAACGCACACAGTTTCTAGGAATAAGCTGTGTTGGATCAATGAACAATCACACATGACTTTCTCTTCAAAACTATTTACGTTAGGCCACCCTGCGCAAATGTTTACCACATAAAAATTGTGTGTGACGGACAGCCTTTGCCACACAGTTTCTTTTACGGACCATGTGTGATACATTGAATAACGCAAACGATTTAACGGGAAAAATTATGTGCGATGTACCTATGAACGGAAACGTTTTCCTTGGAGCGACTGTGTGGGATGTGCATACGAACAGAAACATTTAGCGAGGACAGACTGTGTGGGATGTACTTGCAACCAGAAACAATTTTGCCGTATAATTGTATTTTTTAGATCTACTTTACGTATTTCCATATTTGAGTGCTCGTCGGTCGCACACGGCCTCATTTTGCCGAACGTGTGTGCCAGGAGGGCATATCTCGACAGTTTCTGGGTCGTGTGGGAAGGACCCCCATATCGCCCACACTCACATGGCGATGGTTCCAAATGTCGTCGCAAAAAGGGGTTTTAAACCGTTTGTTTAGGACCGACACGCACCAGTGATATGTAGACGATGTAGTCATCAAAACCAAGCATGTTGAATCATTGGTGGACGACTTACACCTTACATTCGACAACCGCCGGAGATATGATATAAAGCTCAATCCCGAAAAGTGTGTTTTTGGTGTCCCCGCCGGCAAACTACTCGGGTTTATTCTTTCCAATAGAGGAATTGAAGCGAACCCAGCCAAAATCCAGGCCCTGTCACAATTGGCAACACCAACTGACCTCAAGCAGGTCCAAAAACTAGCCGGGTGCGTGGAAGCTTTGAGCCGCTTTATCTCCAGACAGGGAGAAAAAGTAATGCCATTGTATCGCCTGCTACGACGCACCGACCACTTTGTGTGGACAGATGCTGCAACAACCGGACTGGAGGAAATAAAAACTTTGCTAGCAAGCAACCGCATCCTGGCCGCACCAAACGTGGATGAACCAATGTTGCTCTACATATCCGCAACTCACCAGGTGGTGAGTGAGGGAGGCCTAGACTACGGGGTCCTCGGGCGTCCGGGCTATGTAATACGTGTCGGACTAATGGGCCATGACGATACAAGATAGAAGACTCTCCCCCATGTCTGGACTGGACTCTCCTTTGCATGGAAGGAAAGCTTGGCGTGCGGATATGAAGGTTCCTTTCTCTGTAAAGTGACTCTGTACAACCCTAGCCCCTTCCGGTGTCTATATAAACCGGAGGGTTTAGGATGTAGAGGCATTCATAATCATACAGACTAGACATCTAGGGTCTAGTCATCTCGATCCCGAGGTAGATCAACTCTTGTAACCCATATACTCATCAAAGTCAATCTAGCAGGAAGTAGGGTATTACCTCCATCAAGAGGGCCTGAACCTGGGTAAACAAAGTGTCCCCTACCTCCTGTTACCTTCGATCCTTAGACGCACAGTTCGTGACCCCCTACCCTAGATCTGCCGGTTTTGACACCGACATTGGTGCTTTCATTGAGAGTTCCACTGTGCCGTCGTCGAAAGGCTCGATGACTTCATCTATCATCTACAACAACGCCGATGGGGAGGAGATTTTTCTCCCCGACCAGATATTCATGTTCGGCGGCTTCGCGCTGCGTGCCAACTCGCTTGGTCACCTGGAGCAGATTGATAGCTACGCGCCCGGTCACCATATCAGTTTCGAAAATCTAAACTATGTTGCTGACATCCGAGGAGATTTGATCTTCCTAGGGTTTGCGGCTCCAACCACCACTTCGGCCGTTGATCCGGAGCGCGTCACTCAGTCCGAAGACGGGAGTCTCGAGCCCGTCGGACTATCTGCGGCCATAAAACCCAACACTGGAGAACCAGAGATGGTAGCGCCGCTGGCAGTTATCGTAAAGCCGAACTCCACTCCGGACACTAGTTCCGAACTCTCGAAGTCCGCATCTTGTGAGCTTGGCCAAGGAACTTTGGTCCCCATCCAAACCACACTCTTAAACGAGGCTCTAGATTTGATGCGATCCCCCGCCATCACAGAGGAACCGCTTCCGAATTACACCCAGCCCGGACTAGGGGCTGAAAATAGGGAACTTTACTTCCCACCCACCACCCACTTCTTAGCCACTGTCGAGGATCTAACCGACATGCTCGACTATGCCTCCGAAGACATCGACGGTATAGGCGACGATGCCGGAGAGGAGCAGGCCCCAAACCCACCGTTTACTGGGCGCTGGACAACCACTTCCTTATACGACGTATACATGGTGGACACACCTAAAGAAGACAACGGCGATGATACGAAGGATCCAGTCGAGGAAGAACCTCCTAAGATATCGCCGAATCACCAACATCGGCAGCATCGCCCTAAATCGCGCCATGGAAAAGACAGCGATACCGGCACGGGAGAAAATGATACTCCGGAACACACCGAAGAACAAGAACACCCTATTGAACCAACATCCGAACGGGATGATCGGGAGGACGGGCAAGTCGACCCTGACAAGCAAGCAGGGAGCGAAGACTCGAAAGACAGTAGCTATCTGCCACTCTTCGAGGATGATGTGAGCCTCGGCGATGAAGACTTTATCATGTCAGAGGAACCCCTTGAACAAGATCGCCTTAAGCGCCGGCT
Source organism: Secale cereale (assembly GCA_902687465.1). NCBI lineage: Eukaryota > Viridiplantae > Streptophyta > Magnoliopsida > Poales > Poaceae > Secale > Secale cereale. Next base: position 554,195,091 of record LR738712.1, read on the forward strand.
AATAGCCACGACAAGAAGCCTCAAAAAGAAGCAGCAGCAGCTTTGAGCTGACCAAGAACTGCTCGACGACCGATGGACCGATGTCCTGGAAGCCGAGGAGTACAGCCTTGAATGCCCAACAAAAAGCTATCTGAAGCGTAAGCTGCTACCCCAATTCAACGACGAAGCGCCACTCGCGCGTAATGCGACTGACGATCCTGACCGACCGCCACGCGGCTGGGACAGAATGGCAACTCACGGCAAATACCAGCCTGCATCACCTTGCCTTAAAGGCAGAGAAACAACAACTCGGGGATACACATACGACCTACGACAGGACCTGGAGAATAGAGGTGGTCAGACCAGATCCATTTACAGATCGCGAGGGCGTGCACCAGCACGAGAGGACGACTACCAATCCTGGTGCGACAAGCGAAACCACGCCCGGGCCGAAAACCGCACACGGACTTCATCCGGACTGCGCCGCACACCCCCTTTGCTTCACCGATGAGGTAATGGAGCACCAGTTTCTAGAAGGGTTTAAACTCGTGAACATCGAATCATACGATGGCACAACAGATCCCACAGTATGGATTGAAGATTTTCTTTCCCTTCTACGGTTGGCCGGAGCGAGGTTGTGCAAAGAGCGGGTCTAAGAGTCAGCACAACAATCGTTTACCCAGGTTCGGGCCGCGAGGATGCGTAATACCCGAGTCCTGCTTTGGTGTATATTTGAGTGTTCTTGAGTTCTTCAGCTAGCTACGGTGCCAATCCCGCTTTCCAGGGTCCGAATCCTCCTCCAGTATGCCGCTAATGGCTTCTCGCCCCTCGTTGGTTACCCCAAGTGGAAGGTTTGAGATGTAGCGTAGCGGTAGTTTTCCCTTGGCAAAGATACCAAGGATCGAATCCCGTGAGACTCCAAGGGTCGACAAGAAGGTGTCAACTGCTAACGGCGCCAGATATTTAGCAGCTGACAGGACCTGCACACAGATACAAATAACTTTGCTCCCAACGAGTACAGAGAGGTTGTCAATCCCTCCGGCCTTGTCGTTTAGAAAGGATCAAACGGAAGAGATAATAGTGATAGGTATGACTGCAACTAGGAAATAAGAACAGTAAGTAAATAGCGGATGTGATCAGTGATGGTAATATGGACCGGGGTCCCATGATGTTCACTAGTGATGTCTCTCTCCCAAAAGACGATAAAACAGCTAGGCGGGGTAAACGAATTACAGCTGGGCAATTGACATGATTATGTGCGCAAACCAATGCTAACTATGCTGCAAAGAAAGGTAGAGGCTAAAAAGCATGGGCGGTACGCCAAGGCAAGTAGACCGAAATCCATCTGCATCTACTACTAATCATCCACCTTGAGATATCTATCAAGAACATCTCGCTGGTATTAAGTTGCGAGTCCCACCCGTAGTGTAAACTCAAAGCAACAGACAACTGCATTAAAAGAACTTTGCGTAAAGTAAACAATCCTTGCACCCGCAAGTACAAGCACCGTTGTTTTCCCCCTTGTGGCAACAACACATCCCCTAGACTCATGTTTCTGTCACTCAAGCTAGTCATCGAGGGGCATGAACCCACAATCACGCATAACGTTCCCTCTTGGAGTTACTACCTACTACTTGGCCAAAGCAATAAACAACAACGGAGAACATGCAAGAATTACTCAAGAACATAAATATAAAAGAGGTAAATCAAATATATTACTCACACACAATATGAACATAATCTCATAATCCATCGGATCCCAGCAAACTCATCATAGCAACAGCATAAGGATTGCATATGTGCCTCGATCATGTAGGGCAGCTCACGAGGTCTAATCGGTGAAGAACAAAGAGGGGAGGAGAACATCACATAGCTACTGGTCATGGACCCATGGTCCAAGGGGGACTACTCACAACTCATCCGGGAGGCGTCCATGGTGGTGGAGAAGCTCCCGGTGGTGGTTCTCCCCTCCGGCAGGGTGCCGGGAAGAGTTCTCCTGGTGCTCCCGATCTTGGAAGCGCAGCGGCGGCGGAACAGAGATGAGATCGCGAAAAAGGGTTCCGTCCTCGAGGGTTTCGGGACGCGGTGTAAATATATGCCAAAGGGGGGCACCAGAGGCGGTAAGGGGGGCCCAGGCGCCCCCCCCCCCCCCAGCGCGGCCAGGAGGAGGGCCGCCCCCTTCAGGGCGCCTGGAACCCCTGTGGCCCCCCTCTGGCCCTACTTCGGCCGCATGGAAGCTTCTGGAGCGCTGATTTTTTATATATTTTTCCCGGAATTTTTCTCGCAATTTAAGTAATGGGAAAACCTGAAATACAAAAACAGCAGAAAACAGAAACTGGCACTGGGGTGCACCGAGTTAATAGGTTAGTCCAAATATGATCAAAAGTGTATGGAAGTGCATAAATATCATAGCAATATCACACAAAAGAGGCATGGAGCAAGATGAAATTATAGATACGTTTTGGACGTATCAACATCCCCAAGCTTAATTCCTGCTCGTCCTCGAGTAGGTAAATGATAACAAGCATAATTTCTGTGGTGACATGCTATCAACCATATAAGAACTTTTCAAAGTCACATGACAAATGCTTACTGAGATAATGAATCTTTAGTAATTAAGTTGCCTCATGAGAATATCACAAAGAACTGAAAGTTTTACAATATGATACTGAAAACACCCACTAGATTTGCAGTGAGCATGGCGTGCAAACATGACAAAGTGATACCTCGCTTGCCCCCTTTAGTGAAGCAAAATATAAATGCAGGAGCACCTCCGAAGTTTTCAGTGACGACTAGATACAATGATTTCAGAATAAACGATATCATAATCATGCAGAAGACAATGGTACTTTGGGACAATGCACATTACACTCAGAATGACAATCATGCTCTGAATAGTTGGTGCTTTGAAGAAAGAAGGTGGAGACTCTCAAACCGTGGCTTTTGATGGCAAGATTGAAAACCCGTGGTCGGAAACAAAGACTAAACATGTACCAGAGCTCTTGGTTTTAAAAAACAGAAGTTAAAATTATTTTTGGGAGATGCATATTTCGTCAACGAATGCTAGTAGATAACTCAATTACTTCTCGAGCTGGACAAGTTTCGAGGAACGGCTCCCGCACGGGGACGATCACATCCCCTTAATCTCCTTTGTTTATCACTGCCAAAGTTTTCTGATTTCTCATGAACAAAGCGTGCAGGAGGGCTTGTTTGTTGTATATTTTTTATGAGCCGGGCGCACTCATTGCCAGTTCCTTCTCGTATTAGGGGTTTGCAGATTAGACATGCAATCCCGGGGTGAAACTTGTCCAACTTAAAAAGATCATGAATTAACTACTACTTCCTCATGAGCTAAAACAGAGACACAAAAGAGAAATGCTTTTGAATAACTTCGAGATGGTACAAGATAGTCTTCGTTAGGAATGGCAAGTAAATACCATGTATAGGAAGGTATGGCGGACTCATATGGCATAACTGGTTTAAAGGATTTTGGATGCACAAGCAGTCAGTCCACTTAGTACAGGCGAAGGCTAGCAAAAGACTGGGAGCGACCAACTAAGAGAGCAATGACGGCCATAATCATGCAGAGCGACAAAGCAACATTGAATCGGGCATGGAAGTTATATCGCTACTCAGAAATTAAAGATCATCAAGGCTTGATGGACTTTCTTTACAGTCTTAAATATGCGTGAGCATATGCCAAGTCAATCAAAATAAATTCTTGGAGGAAGATATCACTAAACCATACCACATCATAGGCAAACAAATCATGTCGGTACTCCAATAACACATTAAGAACCCCCAGCTATTTTAGACTAACCATAAGAAAACATGAACTACTAAGCACCATTATGCACATAGCATTTTTATCATAGACATATCAACCAGTGCCACAGAAGCCAACTCTCTTAACAAGATAAGCATGATAACTCAAGAGAGTTCCAGAAGCAACCAACTAAACAAAAGCTCTTTAAAAAGAAAAGCATGAAAACTAAGAGCTAAACATGACAGCAGCTATTGAAAGACAAAGAACATACACAGCAAAGATAATCATGAAAATCCTATGTTGTGTTCTAGGTTGAAGTGGAGCGTGTTTCTCTCCCACACAAAGAAAGCTGGGTTCTAACTCGTTATGAACAACAAGCAAAGCTAAAGAAAACTAAAAAGGAAACTAAAAGCGAGACGCTCCAAGCATAGCACATAACGCATGAAGTGATTAAAATATAGTGGAACGAAAGACGAACTGATAATTGTTGATGGAGAAGGGGATGCACGGGGGCATCCCCAAGCTTAGACGCTTGAGTCTTCTTGAATATTTCTTGGGGGTGCACGGGGGCATCCCCAAGCTTGAGCGTTTGACACTCCTGAATCTTTTTATCATCTTCCCTCGCACACTTGAAAACTCCCTTCATACATAACTCATCATAATCTGATTAGCGAGGTTAGTACCCATAATAAAATAATTTTTCCTTGCTGGAAATAAGGATAATCTTGAAGATCTACTGTTTCTCAAGATTGCCAAAAGGTTTTTGCAAAGAAAAAGCAAGCTCAAGGTTTGCAAAACGAAGAAAAGGCAAAACAGAACAGAATCTGTGAAAAACAGACCAGCAGGTAGTAAATAATTTTTTCGGGGTACTTCTGCAACTCAAATCAAAAAACTCAGAACAGACGCCCGAAAGCCAATTGTATAGAGCACGCTGTCGAAAAAATTCAGACCAAAAAGATGATCTGGTGATTTTATACGAATTTTTCTGTCCAAGGACAGAATCTGTTTCCTGGACAGCACGTCACAACTTTTGAACTTTCTTGCAATCAGAGGCTAAACTTGGCACAAAGCTGAAAAGTAAAGATACAATGATGATGCTACTGTAGTAACAAAAATCAAGACACAACAAAAGCAAAATAAAACTTTATTCATTGTGGGCTGCCTCCCAAAAGCGCTTTCTTTTATGCCTTTAAGCTAGGCATAATGCAAAGAGATCAAGTTGTATCAATTGAACCATCATCAAGATCATCAAAAAGCTCTTCAATAGTACAACTAGTCTTAAGAGGTCGTTCAAATAAAGGCCTAATAGAGATGCTTCTAGGGAGAATACCAAAAGGAAAAAAGTCATTGGAAGATTCATTTATAAATTTATCAAAGAGAGGTGTTTCTTCCAAAGTCTTCACAGTTTCAACCCCTTTGGCAATATATGGATTACTTTTCGATCGAGGGGCCTTTGGAACGTAAACGAACTTAGGCTCCTTCTTTGCCGGAGTTTCTACCTTTTTGGTTTTGATTGAGGAGAAAGTAGTTCCTAAAGTGTCAAAGATTTCCTCAATCTTGTCTATCCTAGAAGAATCCAAGTCATGGGATTTGATGATCTCCAAAGTTTTGAGAATTTTATGCATGGAGCTATCAAGCCTATTCAAATTCCCTTGGATCTTACGGTCCAACTCATTTATCTTATTAATGTTTGGCATCTCTAGCTCTATCTTTTCAGGTTTTTTTGATAATGTGAGCTAGGGTAATGTCCTCTTGAATGCTAACAAGAGGGGGATTTCCAACAAGATTTTCAATAATACTAAGAGATTCCCAAACTGGGGCTTCTAGGAAATTTCCATTGATAGCAGAATCTAGAATAAACCTATTCCAAGAAGTAATTCCAACATAAAAATTTCTAAGCAGGATAGTAGTAGATTGCTTCTTGGTGGATCTTTTATGAGAATCATTAATTCTATACCAAGCATCTTTTAGACTTTCCCCACCTCTTTGTTTAAAGGTGAGAACTTCTGCCTCACCAAAGGAAAAAGGACCAGACATAATGCCAACTAAAAAGCGAGATAACTATTTTTGTGATTTTTGATAGAAGACACTAAACCAAAACTGAAAGGTAAACTAACAAGACTAAAAAGCAAAGGTAAAAGATAGCGTGCAACTCCCCTGTCTCGAAGAGTGGAGTCCCCGGCAACGGCGCCAGAAAAATTTGCTTGATGGCTTCTCGCCCCTCGCTGGTTACCCCAAGTGGAAGGTTTGAGATGTAGCGTAGCGGTAGTTTTCCCTAGGCAAAGATACCAAGGATCGAATCCCGTGAGACTCCGAGGGTCGTCAAGAAGGTGTCAACTACTAACGGCGCCAGATATTTAGCGGCTGACAGGACCTGCACACAGATACAAATAACTTTGCTCCCAACGAGTACAGAGAGGTTGTCAATCCCTCCGGCCTTGTCATTTAGAAAGGATCAAACGCAAGAGATAATAGTGATAGGTATGACTGCAACTAGGAAATAAGAACAGTAAGTAAATAGTGGATGTGATCAGTGATGGTAATATGGACCGGGGTCCCATGATGTTCACTAGTGATGTCTCTCTCCCAAAAGACGATAAAATAGCTAAGCGAGGTAAACGAATTACAGTTGGGCAATTGACAGGATTATGTGCGCAAACCAATGCTAACTATGCTGCAAAGAAAGGTAGAGGCTCAAAAGCATGGGCGGTACGCCAAGGCAAGTAGACCGAAATCCATCTGCATCTACTACTAATCATCCACCTTGAGATATCTATCCAGAACATCTCGCTGGTATTAAGTTGCGAGTCCCACCCATAGTGTAAACTCAAAGCAACAGACAACTGCATTAAAAGAACTTTGCGTAAAGTAAACAATCCTTGCACCCGCAAGTACAAGCACCGTTGTTTTCCCCCTTGTGGCAACAGCACATCCCCTAGACTCATGTTTCTGTCACTCAAGCTAGTCATCGAGGGGCATGAACCCACAATCAAGCATAACGTTCCCTCTTGGAGTTACTAACTACTACTTGGCCAAAGCAATAAACAGCAACGGAGAACATGCAAGAATTACTCAAGAACATAAATATAAAAGAGGTAAATCAAATATATTACTCACACACAATCTGAACATAATCTCATAATCCATCGGATCCCAGCAAACTCATCATAGCAACAGCATAAGGATTACATATGTGCCTCGATCATGTAGGGCAGCTCACGAGGTCTAATCGGTGAAGAACAAAGAGGGGAGGAGAACATCACATAGCTACTGGTCATGGACCCATGGTCCAAGGGGGACTACTCACAACTCATCCGGGAGGCGTCCATGGTGGTGGAGAAGCTCCCGGTGGTGGTTCTCCCCTCCGGCAGGGTGCCGGGAAGAGTTCTCCGGGTGCTCCCGATCTTGGAAGCGCGGCGGCGGCGGAACAGAGATGAGATCGCGAAAAAGGGTTCCGTCCTCGAGGGTTTTGGGACGCGGTGTAAATATATGCCAAAGGGAGGCACCAGAGGCGGTAAGGGGGGCCCAGGCGCC
>LR738712.1:554202379-554222785 GCA_902687465.1 Secale cereale
GGCCAGGAGGGGGGCCGCCCCCTCAGGGCGCCTGGAGCCCCTGTGGCCCCCCTCTGGCCCTACTTCGGCCGCATGGAAGCTTCTGGAGCGCTGATTTTTTATATATTTTTCCCGGAATTTTTCTGGCAATTTATGTAATGGGAAAACCTGAAATACAAAAACAGCAGAAAACAGAAACTGGCACTGGGGTGCACTGAGTTAATAGGTTAGTCCAAATATGATCAAAAGTGTATGGAAGTGCATAAATATCATAGCAATATCACACAAAAGAGGCATGGAGCAAGCAGAAATTATACATACGTTTTGGACGTATCAGCCGCGGGCCTCCTTTTATAGTCAAAAGGGGCTGCCACAGTGGCACACAGGAGGTGGAAAGGTGTACAGTGCATAGGCTTATCCCATTACATTATGGGACAAGACGCAGTAAATGCGCTGCTTAGGTGTCTATTTGCTTTATCGGGGATGGAAAAGAAGCGCGCCCCGTCCATGGTCGCTCCGTCTGGTCGCGACGCGCGTCCAGGCCAGCGTGGCAGGCAGCTGAGATGGTGTGGTGGTAGGGTCTTCACGAAGATCTGTATGCCACCATGCAGGTGCTTGATTAGCTAGACCAGGAACCACGTATCGCCACGTGGGTGCCTGCCTGGGCTAGCGGGTCAGTCGTCGAGCTCGGGCGACGACGGGGCGGCAAGGGCTTGCCGCAGTCTTGCGTCAGTTCCCGGCAAGGGTCTTGACGGGGCCTCTGTGAGTGTCCCTCGGCAAGAGGCTTGCTGGGGCTCCGAGGTGTCTTCGGCAGGGAGCCTTGTCGGGGCCTCATGGGCATCCTCGACAAGGAGCCTCGCGATCATCATGTCTTCTGATTCTTATCTTGGGAGTCACAGACCTTTCACTACTAGGAAAAGGGCTATAGATGATATGGCCACTAATGGCGCACCAGACATGTGGTGCGCCATTAGTATATACTAATGGTGCACCATGTGTTGGTGCACCATTAGTGTCCAAATACTAATGGCGCACCAGACATCCGGTGCGCCATTAGTAACAACTTCTTTTTTAAAAAATTTACAGACATACTAATGGCGCACGGTGGCACAGTGCGCCATTACTAGTTTAACTAGTAATGACGCAACTCCAACTCAGTGCGCCAGTACTATTTTTTTGCAAAACTACTAATCCGCACCTCTCACTAATGCGCCATTAGTAACACTGGTTACTAATGGTGCATTGATGAGTGGTGCGCCTTAGTAAAGTGAGACCAGCTAGATATTTTGGACAGCCACACCAACACACTCACTTTCCCCACTTCATTCTCTCCACCTCCTCCTCCAAGCTTGTGTCGGCTGCCTCCTCCTCCTCACCTCATTTGCACCATAGATTCATCAAAATTAAGTGGTTAAATTACCTTTTTTGATAGGTAAGTAAGACGGAAAGCTATCTTTATGTTGTAGATCATTTTTTCTCCCTCGAGCTCCAACAACCGTGCACATGCACTTTTTATGGCCTAGCTAGATCTATGTATGTTTGTGGTGTTGCATATATGTTTGTGTTTGCAGGTACCGGTATTTGAAATGCGATAGTTGCCAATATTTTGCTGAAATGTTGATTCATTTCCGTTTCGGCGAGAATTTTGGCACTATGCATTCTTTTTGGTCCTATTTTTAGGGAAAGTCATGCCAAATTTTTTCTTGGTTCTAAAATATCGTTTTGCTCTACCCCGCAGGCGACCATGGTCCGCACGATGACCGAAGGCATCGTGAATAGGTTTTTGAGCTCCGTGAAGGCCGAGATGCTTCAAAAGAACGAGATGGAGAAAAGATGTCCGTGTTGAAGATGCAAGCTGAAGAGCCTTATTGCGGACCCGGATTCTGGGCAGGTGCGGGACCACCTGCTCTTGCGTGGTTTCATGAATGGCTATTGGTGGCAAGGTGATGAAGATGACTATGAAGTCGTCCATGGACGGGCAAGAAAGGAGGAAGGGCAGCAAGACAACCACCGCGGCGAGGGCGGGCAAGAAGATGAAGAATCTCCAGGACATGATCACTACAGTGATGATGTACACAATAATCATGTAGAAGATGCCGGACATGATGATGAGGAAGATCAAGACGAAGGGCATGATCATGATCTAGATGAAGATGCCGAAGCAGACGACGATGGAGGCTGGGTGCATGACCCTCATATTCAAGAGCTGCTTCTCAAGCAGACGGATAATGCAAGAGCTGCTGCCCGAGAGAAAGCCAAGCTGTATCAACTGGAGATAGACGCGGTTACTCCATTGTATGAAGGATGCAGGCCCGAGGATACCCGCCTAAAAGTAACGCTCATGGCTCTGGAGATGAAGGTAAAAGACAAAACAACCGACACATGCTTCAATGAGAACATGTCATTCTGGCACAAACGTCTTCCCAAGGGAACAAGTGCCCGACCAGTTTCGAGGAGGCGAAGAAAATCGTGTGTCCTCTGGATTTACCGCACGTGAAATACCATGTGTGCATGAACAATTACATCATTTATCGGGACGAGCACGCAGAGTCTACCATATGTCCGATGTGCGGCGTCACTTGATACAAGAAGCGGAAGAAAGCTCCTCGAAAAGTGGTGTGGTACTTTCCGAACACTCCTCGTCTACATCGGTATTTCGCAGACCCTAAGTTAGCAAAGCTCCTGCGTTGGCACGTGGATAGGGAGGAGAAGAAGCGAGAAGATGACGGAAATGATCCAGAGATAAATAAAAAAGACAAGATGCTGAGTCACCCTAAGGATGTGAGCCAGTGGCAAGCGTTGAACTTCGAAGACCTTGAATTTGGGAACGATCCAAAGAACATCATGCTGGGCGCGAGCACCGATGGAGTCAATCCATTTGGCAGCCAGAGAAGCACACATAGCACCTGGCCTGTGTTTGTGTGGATGTACAACCTTCCCCCTGGTTGTGCATGAAGAGGAAGTAAATTCACATGAGTATGCTAATTGAAGGGCCGAAATAACCAGGGAACAACATCAATTTGTATCTGGGGCTGCTGAGGGAGAAGCCAGACACGCCGTGGAAAACGCCAGCCAATACGTGGGACGCCGCAGAGAAATAATATTTCCCTATGAGAGCCGCACTGCTCATGACGGTGCACGACTATCTCGGTTACGGATATGTCGCAGGGCAGGTGGTCCACGGATTTTCTGGATGCGTCAGGTGCATGGATGACACAACGTATCACCAGCTAGATAGAGATCCCGGGTCTTTGAAAACCGTGTTCATGGGACATCGAAGGTGGCTTTGCGAAGATGACCCGTGGAGGAAACGCAAGGATCTGTTCGATCGTGAAACCGAACCCCGAAGACGCCCGCGTACAAGGAGCGGCGAGGAAATAGACAAGCTGTTGAAAAATTGGAAAGATTGCCCACTGTCGGGAAAGAAGCAACAGGCGCCAGAGCCGGGAAAGAAGCGAAAGGCGCCAGAGCCGCTACTGAAGGTATGGAAAACGAGGTCTGTTTTCTGGGACTTGCCATACTGGAAGATCCACCGTGTGCCTCACAGCCTTGATGTCATGCATATCATGAAGAACGTGTACGAGATTCTGCTTGGTACCCTGCTCAACATGCCAGAGAGGACCAAAGATGGGCCGAAAGCAAGGGTAGACTTGAAATCAATGGGCATCAGGCAGGAGCTTCACGCTAATGATGATGATGATGATGATGATGATGATGATGATGATGAGGCGAAGCAGGACACGGAAAGTTGTTGCAAAGGCAAAAAGGCCAAGAAGACCGGAAATGACTACCCTCCCGCGTGCTTCACTCTAAGTCAGGAGGAGATCGAGCAGTTTTTCACCTGCCTCGTAGGAGTAAAACTTCCTTACGGTTACGCAGGGAAGATAAGCAGATACCTAGACCCAGTGAAGCAGAAGTTCAGCGGGATGAAGTCTCACGACTGTCACATGCTGATCACGCAGATACTTCCAGTTGCAATCCGTGGGATCATGGACGCGCACGTCCGTGAAACGCTATTTGGCCTATGCAACTTTTTCGACATCATCACTCGGAAGTCGGTTGGCGTGAGGCAACTCGGAAGGCTACAGGAAGAGATCGTGGTGATACTATGCGAGCTTGAGATGTACTTCCCGCCCGCATTCTTCGATGTTATGGTGCATCTGCTGGTCCATATCGTGGAGGATATCATCCAACTCGGGCCGACGTTCCTGCACAGCATGATGCCGTTCGAAAGGATGAATGGTGTCATCAAAGGATACGTTCGCAACATGTCACGTCCAGAGGGAAGCATAGCCAGGGGCTTTCTGACCGAAGAGTGCATCTCCTACTGCACGAATTATCTAGGCATCGAGAACCTCGTTGGTCTGCCCATCAACAGGCACCTCGGCAGGCTCGCTGGAAGGGGTCACCGCGAGGGTCACCGCTAAATGCATGTCGACTTCGAGGGTCGACTCGCCGACTTTGAAAGATCAAACCTAGTCGCGCTACAACACATAGACGTGGTCGATCCTTGGGTGGTAGAGCACAAAGCCTTTATTGAGAAGACGTACAATGACCGAGGCCAACAGAGGACGGACAAAGATATAATCAAAGAGCACAACTCATGTTTCACGCGTTGGTTCAAGGAGAAGCTTCTGTCATACCCTTCACAAGAGGATTCTTCCGCAGAAGAAAATCTCATATTCTCCTTGTCACAGGGCGCCGAGCACAACCTTATGACCTATGAGGCGTATGATATCAACGGGTACACGTTCTACACCGAGGACAAGGACATGAAGAGCGATGGTTATCAGAACTCCGGGGTAACGATGGAATCCTACACCGGTAATGACAAGGACAGATACTACGGAAGGATCGAAGAGATCTGGGAGCTGAGCTACGCTGGAGAGAAGGTCTCGATGTTCCGTGTCAGATGGGCCAAGAGCGTCCTAAAAGAAGACCGGTATTTCACCACCATGGTTATACCCGAAGCCAAATCCAAGACCGCGGGCGCAAATGTCACCGCGAAAAATGAGCCATGGGTACTGGCTTCCCAAGTGGACCAATGCTTCTTCATTACCGACCCGTTAAAGCCCAGTCGTGTTATCGTGAGGAGAGGCAAAAGTAAGATCATCGGAATGGATGGAGTCGTCAATGAGCAAGACTTCGACAAGTACGGCAACCTGAAGATGGAACATGACGATGACGATGAAGTGCCATACACCACAAGAAGAAGCAGGACCACCCTACCTAAAGGACGTCCGTTCAAGAGAAGAACTCCATTTGCGAAAAAGAAGGGCAAGACGATTGTGAACAGATAGCTAGCTAAGATTGATTATATTTAAATTGTAGCCTTCATTTCTCGATTGTATTTCGACATATTCATAAATGTTTTTTCATGGGCACTTTTTGAATTCATGAATATTTTTTGAAATTTGATGATATTTTTTCATATTCATAAATGTTTTACAAATTCACAAATGAATGCAACTAAAAATCCAAAAAAAAGACTAGTTCTGCTTGGTTATATGTTACTCCCAAAAGCATATAAAGTTTGTCAAATTTGGAGCTATGGATATTTAGTTATGATTTAAACAAGTTTGAACATATTTAAACACAAATAAATATCAAACAACATTTTAAATGTTGTTAACATGGCAACAAACTGCATATTATTTTTCTACATGAAATTCTCAGCATCTAGCATATGTTGTTATATTTGGATGCATGGATAAAAAGATATGTGCAAAGAAAAAAATGCATAAAAACAAAAATTGGGGAGCATGGGAATCGAACCCAGGACCTCCTGGTGTGTGCGTTGCATGCTGACCAGTCGGGCTACTAGATGGGGTTTGGTGGAAGATAACCTGTGGGCTCGAACAGAAATAGAAAAAAAATACTAATGGCGCACCACGAGGAGGTGCGCCATTGCTATATATGTACTTATAGCGCACCAGGGGGAGGTGCGCCATTAGTATTCTGCCCCCAACCATACACTTCTCTCCTCTGGCCTCTCTCCCTCGCCCTCGCTCGCCAGATCCCCTTTCGTCCCTCTCCCTCGTGCTGCCTCGACGCCGCCGCCCCGACCCCCGCCGCCCCCGCGCCGCCACCCCCGCACTGCTACGCGCTCCCCGTCGCCACCCGCGCGTGCTACCTGCTGCGGGCCACCTTCCTCTACGCCGGCTTCGACGGTGATGACGCCTTCCCGGAGTTTGACCTCTACCTCGGCGCCACCCACTGGTCCCTCGTCGTCGTCTACGACGGCGCGCGCCTCTCCAACGCCTCTCCAACGCGCAAGCATCTCCGTCTGCCTCTCCAACGCCAACACCGGGTTGCTGTACCGCACCGACGCCGAGGTCCGCGCCTTCCTCGCCCTCGCCGCCCACATCAACTTCGGCGCGCCATCGCCAGATCCGGTCAGGTACCTGCCGCTTCTTCTTTTTTCCCTTTCTTCTTCTTCCTCTGTACTGTAGATTCAAAAATGTAATCAATCATCTTTCAGTTGCAATATTCTTCCTACAAAATCACCTCCAGCAAATGGTGATTTCTTTTTTTACACAACCAATATAAACCAAATTTTGTCAACTCCAGCAAACTAGTGTCTTTTTTTTACTGTAGATTAATATCCTCCTTAAGTAGGCCACCGGAATCATTGATTTTGCAAACCATGCCCCAATTGGTCATGTGATGTTTTTGGTTTACCATCAACATTCCCAAAAACTTGAACAATGAGGCATCTATTGCATGTTTACCATAGAGTAGGACTAGAGGAGTATCTATCTATCTATCTGAATCTGAAATCAAACATCCATGTTGTTGAGATATATCTCTCCATCAGTTGGAACTTTTGAAGCAATTGGGTGGAGCATGAATTCAATACATACATACATACATACATACATACATACATACATACATACATACATACGGCAACCATTGGTATTACTTAGTTAATAACCATTACAAAAAGGGTGACGGGACATCCATTGCTCAAACCAAACCCCCAATTCATAACCAGAGCACTCAACTTGATCATACATGATTTAGATATACACAGTTTTGGCCTTGTGGGTAAGGTCACATGGTGTCTGACAAGCCGCATGTTCGCCACTTGATCTTAGCTTGTTTCCCATTAACAAAACGTTGTAAAGCGTGGCTAAGACCTGGATATATCTGTTTAGTGCTTGCCAAATTTGTTCTTGTCTTACTGTCAAGTTAGACCTTGGATCCGTAGCGACCGATGGATGAAAGGGCGAGGATTCACAATCACAACACTCTCACCAAATATAGAAGTGGTTTCTTATATCCATGTGCGACACTGTAAACTCTAGAAGTCTGAATTACCAAGTGTGTGCTGCACAGCAGGGTCCAGCCGTACGTGTTCTCTTTCCCAAGAAAATATTTCTAACAAATCGACCTTATTCAGTCTGCAAGTTTGCATCACCAAAGCTACAACAGTTGGGTGGAGCAAGTGTCTGTCTCTCTTATATATTTTGCTGTCTCTCTTATATTTCATAAATAATAAGGCCACGCATACATTTATTTTTTATTTGTGGAAGGCAATGCAAATCTGGCTCATTTTATTGAGATAATACAGCAGGTGTTTCTCTTATATATGTGTTGTTATTAACAGTGGGTAATTAACCTAACTATTCATTTTTCCTTAGGTTAATATAAAAATGTCCAGTGGGCACATATAAATTCATTTTACCTACTGTCTTGTATATATATTTGAAAATGATTGCTGCTAGCTGTTAATTTGCTGGTACTAGCTAGAATTTGGCACTGAAAAGCAAAAGCAAAAGCTAATTAACTGCTGGGTAATAGCACTAGTACTAGCTAGCTAGAATATGTGTTGTTATTAACAGTGGGTAATTAACCTAATTAACTGCTGGTACTAGCTAGAATTTGGCACTGAAAAGCAAAAGCTACAATTAACTACTGGTATTAGACATGCTTGACATTATATATCAGTTTGTCTAGTTCTTGTTTTGGTAGTAGTAGTTTGCTTTGCTTATCCATGAGTATCAGTCAATTGGTGAACCTGGAGCAGCTTTTTGCTAGGTTTTGTCTCCGACCATCTTGTTGTGATGATTTTGCAGGTACCCCGAGAGGCCCTTGAGTTTGCTGGAATGTCGATTAACTTCTGTTCTGGCAAATTCGGGTACTCCATATGTCCTATTTTCAGCAAAGGTCATGCTGAAATTTTCCGTGAATTTTAGCATGACTTTGCTAAAAATAGGACATATGGGGTACTTGTGACTAATGCATGGGCCGGGGTATCTTAGTACTTAATTAAGTAGGATCAACTGACCCTTTATTCTTGCTGCATTAAACCATAGGTGGCAATAGAGCCAAGTGATTAGGCCCAACTTAGAATTCTCCTTCCCAGCTTAGCTTTTAGGATGCTTCGGTGTCGACAAACCATAAATTATAAAACCTTGGATTTTAGGGTGCCTCGGTGTCGATAAAAACCGAAATGATGAAAGCTTAGGCTTTTAGGGTGCCTCGGCGTTGAAAACCCCTAAATGATAAAAGCTTAGCTTTTAGGATGCCTCGGTGTCGACAAACCCTAAATGATGAGACCATGATCTTGTTCCTTGACAATAACCAACTTTTTGACCAAACTTTTTTCCTATTTAGAGAGAAACATGGCCCACAACGATGAGGCCGGCGGTTCGGGCGGCAAGGCATTCTGGGAGCTGTCCCAGGAGATGGAGGAACAACCTCACTTCTATGAGGACGGCGCGAAAGACACCGATCCTGACACCACTGATGGTGCCGCCAAGGATGACCCCACTGATGGTGTCGTTGGGGTTGACACCACTGATGGTGCCGCCGAGGATGCCACCACTGATGATGGCGGCGCACGCACAGATGGCAGCCAGCCGAAGAGGCAACGGAAGGACCGGCGTCCGACCGTGCTCCGCACCGTCAAGGAGGAATTTACTGAAGTGGACTCCGATAGGAATCCAACGACGCCCAAACAAATAGTCAAGGGGTACTCGGTTCAGCTCGGGTGCATTCTCCGGAGCACCGTCTCGATCAACACCGAGAACCTAAGACATAAGGACCAAGAGAATTTGCGCAACCTCCTCTTCACAAAGCTGCACGAACGATACAAGTTCCCCGCTGAATTTGAAAACAAAAGCCTCGCAGGGAATAAAGTGAACAATGCCGCCCTCACGAGGATGAGCACGGCCCTGTCTACTTGGAGAAGCTCGGTGAAGAGAATTGTTGACAAAGGTTTTAGTTATGAGAAGATCAAGGAGAAAAATCCTTCGACCACCGAAGATGACTACAAGGAGTTCAAGATCAAGTGCGAGAGCATCGCAACCTCCGAATCAAGTCAGTGGGGGAAAGAAATGCGGCAGTTGAACTTAGGGGAACACACACTTGGTCCCGGTGGTTACAGAGTGGCGGAGCCTATATGGGACAAGCAAGACGCGGAGCGTGCCGAGCAAGGCCTACCGCCCCTCTTTGATTAATACGGTGACAAGCAGACCAGGAACTTTGTCAGGACCCAGTAAGAAAGGAGCTCACCACGGATCCGAAGACCAGGGCCCTTGAGCTTGTTCTGGTAAGGAATACACCCCTGCATAATTAGCTACATATGGTTGCATTCTAATTAATGAAGCCAAATTTCTAAATGGTTCACATTCCTTCCGCAGGCGACTGAAAGCAGTAGCGCGGGATCGACTCAGAGCACCCCTTGGGACACCACTCTAAATAGGGCGTTGAATGTAATGAAAAAAAAGGATAAGCTCAGTAAGCCATCGTCAGCTGGTTGTGTGGCCGGCAAAGGCTTGTCCACAAAATGGTCGTCATACTATAACACTGGTGGGCGAAAGGAGAAACAGACCAGCTCGGAAAGCCAGGCGCGCAAGGTTCAAGAACTCAAGGCACAAGTGGCGCGGATTCCAGAGATTGTCCCAGAGCAAGTGCAACAACAACTGGGATCGACACTCGCCGGCATTATGCCTACCTTGATTCAAGGGCTGACGACGTGGATTGCGGGCGGCCAACAGGGGCCGCCCCTGATCCCCAGCTTCACGGCCAGCAACTCGCAGAACGCGCAGGCGGGGCCATTGGTGTCTCCGGCGGAGGCGGCATTGGTGTCTCCGACGCCGGCACGGGCATTGGAGCTTAATGCACCCGGGTGTACGCCGGCCGGCACCTCTGCAGCAAGCGGCCCCTCCGTCAATTGCATGCCCGCCATTGGCGGTGGCTCGACATTAGCCGAGCTCGACGCCATCACCACGGTAACTAATTAAGCCTCTCGGCCAAGGACTTCATCTCCTTGCCTTTGACTGGGCATCCCTGACGCCCAACATGTTTTCGCAGGGCGCCGTCGACGTTCCGTGCACTCTCCTGCACTTTGTGAACGACGAGTTGGTCGATGTCGCCAAAGGCAGAATCGTTCAACCGGGCAAACCCATGTTCCACGGTAATCCGATGCTGCCCACCGTGTATAGGGTTCGACTGGTTCGGGTGCTGCCAAGCTGCGACGAGTTGTTACCTCCGATTCGACCCGTCGGGGCCAACGAAGATGATGTGATGACCCTCAGCGCCTGCCTAAGCTAGCCCCTACTTTGGCCGAAGAGCCAGATTCATTTGGCGGTGGGGGACACCACCCCAAAGATAACACCACCAGTCTTGCCGGCGCCAAGCCATGGCAAGACCGCCGCAACGCTGCCGGACATCCCTATGGCACAGGATCCGAACATGCATATGGCACAGGATCCGGACGACGACGGCGACGACAACGACGACGGTACATTTGCCAATGTCGATAAGTACTTTGCTGATCATGGGTACGATGGCGAATTCATGGGGCCTCCTTCTCAAGAACCCAACCCTACAAAAGACGATCGAGATCTAGCTGGTACCACGGAGAAACCAAGTTGCAACAGGCGTCGTCTGGCGTTCAGTTCTCAGGAGACGCCTCTAGCTGCCGACTTCACCGAGCCTCAGATAGCCGAGGTGCGAAATATTATCAGCCTCAACACACTCAAGAAGGCGGTCTGTGAGCAGAACTCGGTCCCATTACAGGAGAAGAAGATGGCACAGAAAAGAAAGAGTAACAAGGGTGCGAGCCTGCCGGCACCGAGTACGATCCGTGCTTAGGACGGGCCACCTTCACCTACGGATATAATGAGGAGGGTTGTCAGGACCCCGATCCTAAGTCACACCGATCTAGCTGTAACACGTCATATCACTTTGCGGCCACATGCACGGTATCCCCACGGGTGCCACCTTACCTGGCCCGAGACCGTTTGCGCATTTTGGCACACGTATATGACAGTGTCGCTAGCATCCATATGACAGAGAACCCGGGCCGACATGACTAGTTATAAACCAAAAGTGGCACTAAATTACAGAGACAGGCATCCATGACCCAGCAACGAACGTGTCGGTCATCAACGTATGAACCCAAGTCGTAGCAAGCTACATGGACTTAAAGGAACCATGCGTGACATTTCCCCTAAGGGTCAGACACAGGAACGAAGAAGGACACATGCCAGCTAGCCTACGTGTTCCGAGCAGTAGCAAGCTACCAAGGCTCATTGGAAGCACTAGGAGGCATTTCCCTGTAAGATAGGCTACCAAAGGGAAACAACTAGGTGTCGGATCCCACACATATCAAGCATTTCAATCATACACACAATATGCTCAATATGTGCAAATACAACATTGCATCACAACAGAACTCTATGACTCAAGGTACTTTATTTAAGAGGCTCCAAGAGTCATACATAACATATCCATACAGGTAGGGGTCACATGACCCAACACTCAAGTCATACAGTCATACAAGCACGGGCGGAAGCTAACATGTCTGAGTACAGACAACTTGGAAAATAAAACAGGCTTGGTGTAGCCTGACTATCTATAAGGCCCTTCACAAGCTCCAGATCTCCGTCTGGGTAGCAAGCTACTCGTCGACGTCAACATCTATGTAGAACCCATCAGAAGGGGCAGGGTTCCCCTCTGCAACAGTTATTAAGCAAACATGAGTACAAAGGTACTCAGCAAGTCTTACAACAGAACCTATCATACATGCAACATTATCAATAGGGGGTAGTGGAGTTCATAGCAGAAAGCCAGCTTTGACTCTTGGCTAACCTATACAACAACTCTCAACAGATTGCAAGATATTACTACGTACACGAGTCCTCTACTCACCACAACAATACACCACCGAGGATCCTCTTCCGTCATCCTACGGAAGGGCCATCCATGGCACTCACACTTATCTTGAGGCTTTTAGTAGTATCCATCAACTTGTCTATGAACTGTAAGAGTAACCAAGTAGTCCGTACCGCGAACAACGGCTATTCGAATAGATTGGTAACCCTGCAGGGGTGTACTTCTTCACACACGCTTCCACCACTTATCGCCATTTACTCGACATGTACTCGGCAACCTTCAAGCGGAAGCCGAGCAAGGGTGTCGGCCACGACCTGACTAACTACACAAGTCTCTCCATCCAGGTGTATCGCCTATTTGGGTTCCATCCGTGGGGAGATCCGTCCGGGGTGTCGCTCACGGCCCCAAACGATGTGTACAGGGTTCCCGAGCCACCAAACGGGCAACCGGTACACTGTGCCACGTACCTGTCGCATCACAGCCCACCCCGAGGGTCAGCGCTGTGCACGACCACCAGTAAACTACAAACACCAGAAACTAGTTGCAACTCCTGGACAGAGATCAAGGGTAATTAATAAGCCGAGAGGGTCCATTGGTTTCGGGCCCAATGCATGGTAGTAGCTGGAAATTGAACCACACATACAGATCTCGCGTCCTATGGACGGTTCCAATGAAACAACCCACCACGTACTCCTACATGGCCTTTCATCGATACCTTTACCAAACATGTTCCACACTTCCTTCTCTTTACCGGTATGATCATTTCACTCTGATCAATCACCCAAATGAATCAGACCTGACACAACTCTAAGCATAGCAGGCAACATAAACAAATAGCATGGTGGATCACACATCACATGGCTCAATCAACTCCTACACATGCTAGTGGGTTTCAACTATTTACTGTGGCAATGACAGGTCATGCAAGGGAATAGGGTTCAACTACCGCAGCAAGTAGCAGTTCACACGCTATTTCCTTAATGCAGTAAAAGAGAGCAGGAGCGAGAAGATGGGTTTGTATCGGAATGATCAATGATTGCTTGCCTGACAGAGTGGTTGTCGGGTATTGCTCTTCAGCTGGATACACAGAAGTACCCTCGGGAGCAGGACCTAACACTTAGAATATCGGCGATACAATCAATAAGCAAACAAATGCAACAATATGATGCATGCTCATGATATGGCAAGATGCATGTGTTTTGGGCTAATGCAACTATAACCAGAAGGGTTTGAGCCCATTTGAATCAAGGATTCAAATTGAAACTCAAACTACTATTTATTTAAGTGCATTATCATGTTTTACAGTATACATCAAGGTTAACTTGCTCAAACATGCATGAAACCAGTGCCATTGGAAAGATTGGATTTTTCTGATCAATTTTCATATATAAATCTTTTCCATCTGAGCTACTGTTGAATTTATATGATTTTTTGAAGTTTTAAGCATTTTCTGGAATTTCCTGAATTGTTTTTAATCAAATAATCCCAGAAAATCCTTTACTGCGTCAGCATGACATCATGCTGACGTCAGCAAGTCAACAGGGCACCCAGGTCAAACCTGACCAGTGGGTCCCTCATGTTAGTGTCTCTGGAGCTAACTAAAAAGAGCTGAATACTAAAATAAAAGTTAACAGGGGCTGGGCCCCTCATGTCAGTGACTCACTACACTAATGACAGCAATTAGTACTTATTTAAAAACCTAAACTGAGATTAGTCAACGTCCGGCCCCGCATGTTAGTGACACGGGGGGGTCTAGGCGTGGTCAAAATGGGTCAAACCAACCGGCGTCTCGCCGCCGGCGAGAGCCAGGACGGCGGCGCAGCTCGGAAACTGCGTTCCCATGACCAAATCAGCGGCGGAGAGCATCTACAGAGAGCTAGAGGAGTCGTGCATCCAACGGGACAAGCCGGAGCAGCTGGGTGGTCGGAAACGACGGCGGTGACCTCAACAGCGGCGGCCGGAGCTCGCGTGCCGATGAACACTACGACACAGGGCACCGGAAGTCCAACGGTTGGTTCCTACGGGTGCTACGAGCGCTCCTGAAGATGACGGGCATGTGCACGAAGCCAATTGGGCACTGGAGCCTCGTCGACGGCAGGCTTGTGCGGCGGCGTGCTACGGCAAGCAAGGGGGCGGCATCTACAGCGAGCAAACGGAGCGGGGAGGAGAGGGGTTCGACTCAGGAGCTCACAGGGAGGCGGATGAGATGCTCAGCGGGCTCGGGGAAGCGTCGAGGCGGGTGCACGGTCGCCGGCGATCTCCACGGCCATAGGTTGAAGACGGCGACGGTGAGGGTGAAGCCGGGCTTCTGGCGTTGTGTAGCTCGGTGCGGAGGACGAGTAGGACGAGGCAGAGCTTCTAGGCTAGTTAGCTGGGCGAGAGAGGCACGGTGGCTATGGCGAACGGCGTCGATGGCGACGGTGGCGCTTGGTCGCGAGGCGCGGAGCGAGGGAGACGAGACAGGGAGAGAGGGGAGCGGTCGAGGGGGTCGAGGGGGTCTGCGTGACGTCGTCCAGGTCCATCCAGGGGGTCGAGGAGGCCAGCCAGGCAGGCAGGAGGTGGCCGGCGCGTCGTCGGTGCTCGCCACCGAGCTGCTTCGTGCGCTAGCGCGGCGAAGAAGACGGGGATGCCCCTGGTGGGCTAGGCCGGTTGGGCCAGGCAGGTAGGTGGGCTCAGGTAAGTTTGCTTTTTCCTAATTTTTCTATTTACTTTCTGTTTCATTTCTTTTGCAACTTTGTTGAATTAAATAAAATGCGAGAACATTTTTATAACTCATAGAACTAGTCATGCCCACTGTATATAATATGAATAGTAAGGAACATTTTAGTTTATGATTATTTGGGCACATAAAATATTTTATAGCATTTAAATGCCCAAATGCAAATACCATATGAATTAATCCAGAGACCTTGGATGTCCTAGAAAATTGTGCACCATTTTTGCCAGAGGTTTAAGACCAAGGCAGAAATGATGAACATTTTTGAAGGGCATTTTGGGTACATTTGAAAAGATTTTATCAAACCCTAGTTGTTAGAAGAGGGGTGCTGGGGTTTCTGTCATTCCCATTTCAAGTTTCTTTGAAAAGTAAACATGATGTACACTCCAGCTAGTCCTAATGCAAGCACTGACTAGGGATGTGACAACTCACCCCCTCTCAAAAGAATCGCCTCCCGAGATTCGGGTTCCTCCGAAAAGAGGGTGGGGTACTCAAGTCGAAGACAACCCTCCCTTTCCCAGGTAGCTTCACTCTCGGAATGATGTGACCATTGAACCTTGAGAAACTTGATATTGTGACGTCAAGTGGTACGCTCGGTTTGATCAAGAATACGAACGAGGTATTCTCGATATGTGAGATTGTCCTGGAGTTCATGCGTTTCGTGGTCCCCTCCGCGGATAGGATCCGAGAAGCAACGCCTGAGTTGAGATACGTGGAAGACATCATGAACTCTGGAAAGGTGCGGAGGTAGTTCCAATTGGTAGGCAACTTCTCCTCGTTTGGCAAGAATGCGAAAAGGACCGACGTAACGAGGGGCCAATTTGCCTTTGATACCGAAGAGATGGGTTCCCTTAAGAGGAGTAACCCGAAGGTAAGCCTTATCGTCGACTTCAAAAGTCACAGCCTTATGATGACTATCATATTGGCTCTTCTGGCGAGACTGGGCTGTTTTCAATTCTCACGAACGATGCGAACTTGCTCTTCTGCTTCCTGGATCATATCCGGACCAAAGAATTGTCTTTCCCCGGTTTCTGACCAGTTAAGAGGTGTTCGACATCTTCGTCCATATAAAACTTCAAAGGGAGCCTTGCCCAAGCTGGCTTGATAACTATTGTTATAAGTGAATTCGGCAAATGGAAGACACTTCTCCCATTCCATACCGAAAGAGATGACAGAGGCTCTAAGCTTGTCTTCCAGAATTTGATTGACTCGTTCCACTTGACCACTTGACTGAGGATGGAAGGCGGTGCTGAAAGAGAGATGAGTTCCCATAGCATTCTGGAAACTTTCCCAAAATCGTGAAGTGAAAAGACTTCCACGGTCTGAGTTAATCTCCAACGGCACGCCATGAAGTGATACTATCCGAGAGATATATAAATCTGCTAGTTGGCTAGCAGTAATACTCTCTCGAACAGGCAGGAAATGAGCTACTTTGGAGAGGCGGTCGATAACGACGAAGATAGCATTATTCCCTTTCCTAGTCCTGGGAAACCCGGTAATGAAGTCCATACCGATCTTGTCCCATTTCCAATTAGGAATAGCTAAAGGTTGAAGGGTGCCAGCAGGCCGTTGATTCTCTGCTTTGACAACTGCGCCCCCTACCTGGCGCGCCAAAGATGTCGGTACGAAACGACACCTATGGGATCACTGGAATCCCTTCTACGGTCGGCGGGCGCGAGGTTGTGCAACGAGCGGGTCTAAGAGTCAGCATAGCGATCGTTTACCCAGGTTCGGGCCGCGAGGATGCGTAATACCCTAGTCATGCTTTGGTGTATATTCGAGTGTTCTTGATTTCTTGAGCTAGCTACGATGCCTGTCTGTGGCACCCCGGCTCAGAGAAACCCGAGCGCCCCGTATTCCAACCCAGAGATCGACGAGAAGTCTTCTGGAATACAGAACTGCTTAGCATAGAACAAATCATCTCTTATTACACGAGTAAAATTACAAGGTCTGATGTTACAAAGGAGGACATCAGCATGGCGACACTACGCCTGCGATACTACACTTGCTCTATGCTAGCAGCGAAATAACTCATAGCAGCGGAATACATCTAGCGGCGGAATAACGACGAAGGTGGTGAACTCCAATCCGCAGGGACTCTGGCTGGGACACGATCTAGCTCGCACGAACGGTAACCTCGACAAACAATCAAGCAATCATGGCATCACCTGCAATCTGGCATGACACGCCGGGTCAGTACATTAAATGTACTTGCAAGCTCACAACAACAAAAAGAATCAAAGCAAAACAACAACATAGCATTAACAGGTTAATTAATTAACAACTATCAAGATGAAACAACTACTAAGCATGGTATGAAACTGATACAATACTAATAAATCACCATCTCAGATTTATATAATTATATATCTCTTGGCTAACCGACCAAGTACTATACCATCTTGTCACCTCGTGACCAAAGTCCAAACGTGATCTTTTTGGCGATCACTACCATGACCAACACTTGGTCTACATTATCATCAATATCCTGCACTGCTCATCATATCAATATATATATAAATCACCTATAATTTATTTTTGTTATTCCGTCATTTAAGTGTGGATCGAACGGCGTGACCTAGTACGAACCCATGCCCATGACCGAGGACGCGGCTAACGATAGATTAATTAGACTCTACAGAGGTAGTGCACAGTACCCACACCACAGAACCCATGGCCTCTTTCTCCCATTCGGGTGGACCAACGGCATTCCGACAAAACTGATCTATTGTCATGACACTCTCCCGGCCACTCTGACTCATT
Source organism: Secale cereale (assembly GCA_902687465.1). Classification (NCBI taxonomy): domain Eukaryota; kingdom Viridiplantae; phylum Streptophyta; class Magnoliopsida; order Poales; family Poaceae; genus Secale; species Secale cereale. Next base: position 554,219,967 of record LR738712.1, read on the forward strand.
CCCCACTGGGATAGTCCTGGGTGGCCCCGTGTCTACCAAAGACACCAACGGCCACTGTCGTGGCAAAAACAATAAAAAGTCCCAAACGGGGAAAAAGCGCTTAATATCCAACTACGCACACACAAGACTTATGTCCGTCTACCTGATCAGGGTAGAACGTGCCCATAACCTTCCCTCGTTGGAGGCACCGGCGAGAGGCATGACAATAGCATCGCATTAGGGCCTTCCCATAAAGGCAAATGTGGTTGCACTGGGGAAAGCCCGGTTCGGTGGCACCTGACCAACTTAATGAAGGATTCTCAAAAGTTGTAGTTGTGATACCGAAACTCATATATTAACTATCAAACTAACAGTCCAAGTCATAGCAATATCCAACAAATAAACCCAAAGGTTAATAACATCATAACAAAATACTCCAAGGATAGCATAACATCTCTATCATGAAAATCCAGGAACGATAACACTACTATGCGAATGTCAAGAACTAACTATCCAGCTATGATTCACATGCAAGCATCATCTCCAACATCATTCTCCAAAACAATATATCAACTAGCATCATGATGAAAATAATACTAGCCTCTAATAATCCAAAGGCAACATGACAACCAAAGCAAATACTCCAAAAAAATAACAGATACTAGCATGAAAATAGCCACTAAGAATCCGAAGGCAACATAACCATGAAAATATAAGTCCTACAACTCCAAGCAATATCATGGCAATAACAAGATTAAAACAAAACTCCGAGAAATGCCATGAACAAGATCATACGTAGCTAATGCAATATTTTAAATAAGTTCAAATAAAGAACCATGTCACTGCATTGCAATCATGCAACTGGATGGTGTGGCTTGCCTGGGGTGGAAGAAATCACTGGGACAAAATGCGAGAAACTAGCGGAAAGGATCGTCGGAAAACGTTCTCTCTCGGAGGGGGCTGTTTAACAGCAAGGGCAAAATGGTCATTTTCAGAATGTTGAAACATAATGAAAATGATGCCAACAGAACGGGCTCAACGAGACGAAGAAATGGGCTTTGGATTCACCTCATTTGGAGTTGTGGGTAAAAAGTTATGCATGTTTTTCTGCCAGGGACCTATCTGTAAATAAAACCATCACAAACAGGCCCTGGACAGAGAAACAGAACGTGCACCCGAAAAAATACGCTTTCATTACACGAAAACGTACGCAAGTGGTTTACGTTTCCACTTCAACACGATGCAGGGGCTTGAGCAGCTGATGGGCGGGTCCCACGGTGGGGCCCGTCACTTATCCAGCTCAGCCACCCGGGTCAACGCATGCAGGGCGAGACCGGCCGCCTGGGTCGCTGCCAGGTGGGGTCTGCGGGGAGGAGGGGCCCGCCTGTCCTGGCTCCTTCTTCCTCCTCGCTGTACCCCGACGGGGCAGAACAAAGGCGCGGCTCCGGCGACGACCTCCGGCGCCACAGGCCATCTCCCACGGCATTCCGCCTACAGATGTATTGAAGAGGAAGAGCCGCATCCGAAGAGGCAGGTCACAGCCACCGGGGATGGACGGGGTGGCAGCAGCTTCGGCGCCGGCGAAAGGCGGCTCGGGCGGCGATGGGCGTCGCGGCCAGAGGTCATAGGAGGAGAGGGAGGGGTGCTGGTGTGGCTTTGGAGGGGTGGTGGAGTCCTCTGGTGGTGGAAGGAGGAGTGGACGAGCTCGGGGTTGCTCGAATTTGAGCAAGGCCCGACGGTGGACACGGCGGCCATGGGCGAGGTGAGGTAGCTTCGGGGCTAGGGCGAGAGAATGGGGAGGACGAGAGGAGTGAGGCGAGGTCGATGGTGAGGAAGGGAGGGTCTCGGGTGGCCATTTATAGGCGCGGGGCGAGGTGCTGAGCTGGCACCACCGCGGACCATAGTTGCCAAATTCCCGGGTCGATGGGAACGAGGAACGGGAACGAGGGTCGAGGATCGCTACGTGGGCAATAGTAGGGAACGACGGGGTATACATCTTTCAAGCGAACCAATCGATAGGTGGAACGTGAACCAATTGATTCGGGAACGACGACCCCGGAACGATAGGCGCGGTGAGGTACACGACCCTCCCTAGATTTTGGAGATGCACACAAGGAAAGCTAAATCAGCGTTGTACTGTTACTGAGGTAGCATATCGCTAATTAGATGGCTTGATCCTAGAGCCCTTTAACTGCGTTGCATATACATGGCAGCACTTTAACTACGTTGTCCATGCATGGCAACCTGCAAAAAATTCAAGGAAAGTTCTAATTGTCCTTCGGGGCTTCAACAAAATGGCTACCGCTGAAGTTCATACAGCAGCTCGACGCAACATTGGAGCCGCCGGCCAGTTCACTTCAGCACTTCGGCGCCATGTCCACGACGACGCCGCCGCCGACCGCCGCCGCGTCTCGCCTGCGCAGCGGCACAAAGCCGGGTTTCTGGTGCGACACAACGGCGGTGGGATGCGCACGGGACTGTCGGCCGCCCGGTACCACGTTCACGTTGCTAGAAGGCAGATGCCATGGACTCCTGGTAAGTCTCGACATCTCCATGAATCAATCTTTCAATCCAGATGCCGATGACGAGTTGGGTCGAGATCCAATGTTTGGGGATTGGAGTAGCTGAATCGGAGCCGTGAACCTAGAGTTCCGGGGTCGCGTTCCTGCCATCGAATCCTGCCGTTCCCTGTGTCGTCCCCGAACCCCGATCCGGGTCGACGATCCCGGTACACGGGACGTGGCACCGTTCCCCGTTCCCGGCAACTATGCCGCGGACGCGTGTCCGGTGCCGTCAAATTGGAGGCAGGCGATGAGGGAGCACAGTGGAGGAGCATCACC
>LR738712.1:554222814-554259561 GCA_902687465.1 Secale cereale
AACGATGCTGACGATCAGAAGAAGCATCCGAGGGATGCTCAGGGACAAACAGGGCACTGTGGCCACTGTTGGATTCGGCGGCGGTCGTCGGCAAGCGTCGGTGGCCGTCGGTGGAGGAAGCGGCCGATGGGGAAGAGGGGTCCAGGGGGTCTGCGACGGGGAGGCGAGGCCAAGGGACAGACTCACGACCTGGAAGAAGACGAGGGGCTGGGGTGCCTAAGCGAAAACAGTGCATGGGCGCGGCCACTGCACACAGAGCACGCGGACAGACACGCCCTTGTCGTGATCACCACGGGCACTGGCAGGTAGTGGGGGAGTTGGGCAGTAAAATGTTGTCTACTGGGGAGTCCTTGCTGGGTAAGTATCAGCTGTGGAGGTAGAATGGTGAAAAGCCCTCCGGTTGAGTGGTAAAGATCCTCTCAAGTTTACTGCAGTAAACTTCGAGGAGAAATACTGATCAACAGAAAATGATGTGGAGCCAAAAGGCTTGTCTGGGGGTTTTAGGTAAGGAAGAACTTACATTCTGGTAAGTTTGAGAGGATTAGGACCAAGATAAATCATAGTTGCTTTGCAACTGCCAAATCTGGTCCAGAAACTAGAGCAAGATGTTGCACTCAAATGGTGTGGCCACTTGAGCTCAAATTTGGCATGGCTTAGGTATTTGGTCATACTAAGATGTTGTAGAAATTTCATAGCCATTGGACAAGCCAAATTGGTACTACCTTCACAAGCATCCTTTCTGTCCAGAAACTTAGGAAAATTCCTAAGGGAAAATGGTTACATAAAATGTGCCACAAATTGGTGGAGGTAGGTTATATGAGTTAGAGAAGGTCCTGGAGTATTTTCAGCCATAGTGGAGCAAGATAAAACACACTTGCTTCACAAACTGAAAATTCGGACAGAAACAAAGATTTGAAGGTGTGCTCACATGGTAGATTGGATGGAGATAAATTTTGGAGGAGTTGGATGAAATGATCCCAAGAAGAGGCATGAAAAATTTCAACTCATTTGTATGCTCCTAGCTAGTACTTCCTTCACAATGGCTTCTGTTTGACAAAAACTTTGAAAATTCACTGAGGAAGATTGGCTAGGCAAATATAGTTGAATTTTGGCATGTGGCAATTATTTGGACATAAAAGAATGCCCAACAAGTTTTGGGTCAATTGGGAAAAGATAAATAGCACTTGGTTCACAAAGTGCCATTTAGGGCAGAATAGGAAAAGGAATATCTGAGAATTATTTTTGAACATGGCAATGAAAAGTTTTGCCATATTCTATGAAGATATGACCCAAACAATTTATTAAAATTTATTTGGGAATTTTTGGAGTGACAGAAATATAGGTTGCTTCACATCCTAGGGCAGACAGGGTTATTCCTTTAATAGAAAAGAAATATTCCCTAGAAAAAGGAATTAGGGTTTGGTCAGGCAGTGGAGTGACATGATCTTGGCAAGGTTTTGAGAACGATGAGCCACTTGGGAGGTCAAAAGAGGATGATTTCCCAGGTGACAAGGCCACAAAATCACTCCAAAAGGAAAAACAGAGCAAAAACCAATAAATCAAAAAGAAAAAGAAAAGGGCCAAAAACCAGGCTGTCACAAACCTTCCCCCCTTAAAGAAATCTTGTCCTCGAGATTTGTTGGCTCAGGGAACAAGTAATGACTTGAGGATATCGTTTCCAACTCGGATATCCATTTCCTTTATTTATTGTTCCCCTGAGAATTTTAGATGATCTGATTATCTTAGCTCGGGGTGGTTTGCTTCACCTTTCCCCAAATTCTGACGGGTTTTTGCTCATATACCAATTCATTTTGCTGCCGCTGATTCTTCCATATCTGCAGTGATATCAAATGCATCTGAGTATAAATTTTCTTTTGGTCATGAAAACCTTTTTACTTCTGCCATGGGTGGCTTCAAATAAATGCAGGCCTTCTGGTTCCAATAAATGCTGAGAATTATTTATGGCCACCTTCTGACGGGATCTGACTTCCCATAGGTGGTACTAATTTATTTTGATATATTCCTTTGGCTCGAGCAGGAGATATAAGCCAACGATTTGACTGCATTTTGTCGTGAACAGTATGGCGGTGCGGGGAATTATAGCTGTGTCATACCTCGAATATTTATATCTTGAGACTGGCCCAACAGGGGGCTGACGGACAACTGCTTTTCCTAACAGACTAATCGTGTACTGGATTCCGTCGATGGCTATACCAGGTCTGAGCTGATTTGCTTGGCTTTTGATTTTTTCTCTTCTTGTCTTAATACTCATTTGAATTCTTCACGCTAACCATTCCAAATGGGTCAGCGGAATATGGAATCCTTATAAAACAGAGTATGCCACTGAGAGTATGCCTTTGTGGATCCATATGGAATTACGGCTTTTGACTGACCTGGTTATCCGGACCCTGTTGGTCGCGCAAAAATCATCATACCTTTGCTGTCAGCCTTAACCTTTCGGCGGTCATGATTTCTTGGGCAGGATACCTTACTGAATTAACCTAGCCATGCTTGTCCTTGATTCTTCGTATGACCATGGGTTCTGTCAGGGGAATTATTTTGACAGGCGTATCTTGATCCTTATCCCCTGGCAGGTAACATTTCTTCAGTGGCAGGTTTATCGTCTCTCAAGTTTTAAATCACAGGAAATGATCATTTGAACCCTTGTAAGAAAGCGGCAAATAAATCAGTAGCCACCAGAACGGTCTTTACAACTTACATCTGGGGCATTACTGAGATAACTCAACCATGTCTCATCAGGATCATTTTCCAGCTTCACTGGTACTTGTACAGAGCTTAGTGTTGCCGTTAAACTTGATAATCCCTTATCACACTAAGGTATAAATCTGGCTTCCTTCGCATATCTTGGAGAATCTAATTTCCGAGGCAGACTTGTTTTCTGACTGATTCTTGCATATGACTAGACTATTGCGGATCAGATTTTCAGGATGCTGTGTCATATGCTATCATTTCACCATTTAATATTTTGCACAAATGCCGTACTGAAGGAGATTGGATGGCTTATAGTGGAAACCATAGAGAGCGTTTTGCCGAGGAAGACTGTGTGTAACATCCCAAATTTTCAATTTGGAATGTTATACATAAATCATACTGTATTGCATGCTCTTTGCATTTTTGTTCGTGGTGTTCCTCGAAATTCTAAGCAACTCAAGGACCTACGGAGAGACTTGGGAAGTTTACCGTTTTGTATTTGAGTTCGCTCGAATACCGGTACGAGGACAGTGTGATTTTAATTATTTTTCTCTCCTAAAAATAGTTCTAAATAAAATATATGAGCGGAGATAATATGACTTCACCAAATTAACAGAAATATTGGAGGAAAAATGTTAAAATCACTTTTGGTATTTTTCTGGATTTATTTGCGATTTTATTTGCATAGGAAAAATGCGCGTTTTCCAAAATTGCATTTAGGTCCGGGAAAAATGTTCACTTTGTCCTAAATAATATTAGAGGACGGTGAAAATTTATTTCGGGATTTTTGGAGTCCGTTTAGTATTTCTTTCGTTAGTTTTTCTGCGCCAGGACTCTTTTAGAAAGAAAAAAATATAAAAAGAGGGCAAACCGACTTAGGGCCGTATCCGCCCACGACTCTGGGCTTTATATAGCGACCACCGGCCCGCTAGCCCAAGCCAGCCGCAGCCCCACCCTAAACCCTAGCGCCGCCGACCCAAGCCGCCGCCGCGCCAAGCCGCCGCCGCCGCGCCAAGTCGCCGCCCAGCCGCCCTCCCGCAGCCGCGCCGTCGCCCCGCAGCCGCCGGACCGCCGCCGCCGGACCCGCCGGAATCCTGCCGGAGTTCGTCGTTTCGAGGTAGTCATCGGTTTTTTAAAAAACCGATCGGTTTTTCGTAAACCGTAGATCCGTTTTTTTAGGTTTAGATCGGTTCGGTTTTTCTTCGGTTTAGCTATTTTGCGGACGTTCGTCCGTACGTTTGTTTTAACGAACGCTTTTCGTCCGTTAGCCGCAGACAGCGAACGTTCGTTCGTTAGCCTGTTCGTCAGTTTTCTTTTTCGGGGTATTTATCCGCGATTTTTCCGATCGCGATTTCTGCCCTGATCTTGTTTTTCGTTTTTCTTTTCGCTCGAGAGTCGGAATCAGGTGATTCAAAATCCCAGAACTTCGTCTCGATGCCCTATTTCCGTTTAACCAACCTGAACAAAGTTTTGGCTACTGTAAAATTTGACTTTAGGCCAAGTAGTAACCAGAGCTTGTTTCTTTCGCAGTTTGAGTTTCGTTGCTTCTTTCGAGTTGATTCTTTTTGCAAACCGGAGTTCTTAAGTTGAACCTTCTGGTTAGATCTCTTCTTTTGGAGTTTTATTAGTGCATCATTGCTTGTTTGCTTATGTATGATATTGTTTGCTTGCGATAGAATACCCGGACTGTGAAGCATGCTACTACGAGTCTCTAGGTTTTGCGAATCGTCAGCAAGGCAAGTAACATCTCGGGACCCCGATCCTAAGTCACACAGGTCTAGCATGTAACACATCATATCACTTTGCGGCCTCACGCATGGTATCCCCATGGGTGCCACCTTACCTAGCCCAGGACCGTTTGCGCATTTTGGCACACGTATATGATAGTGTCGCTAGCATCCATATGACAGAGAACCCGGGCCGACATGACCAGTTATAAACCAAAAGTGGCACTAAATTACAGAGACAGTCATACATGACCCATCAACGAACGTGTCGGTCATCAACGTATGAACCCAAGTCATAGCAAGCTACAAGGACTTAAAGGAACAACGCGTGACATTTCCCCTAAGGGACAGACACAGGAACGAAGAAGGACACATGCAGGCCAGCCTAAGTGTTCCGGAGCGGTAGCAAGCTACCAAGGCTCAGTGGAAGCACTAGGAGGCATTTCCCTGTAAGATAGGCAACCAAGGATAAACAACTAGGTGTCGGATCCCACACATAGCAATACACATTACACGTACGCATAACATGCAATTACGTGCTGTACAACATGGCATCACAACATAAGTCAACAACTCATATAGATAAGGCCCAAAAGAGCCATCATAGCATTTATTACAAACAGAGGTCACATGACCCAACATACAGAGCATACAGGCAACGGAAGCATAACATGTCTGAGTACAGACAACTACAAAAGAAAAAGGCTTAGAAGCCTGACTATCTACAAGACCCTCCCAAGGGCACAAGATCATAGCTGAGGTAACAAGCTAAACGTCGAAGTCCACGCGAAACCACTAGCGAGACTGAAGTCTCTCTGTAAAAACATAAATTAAGCAAACGTGAGTACAAAGGTACTCAGCAAGACTTACATCAAAACTAACTACATATGCAACAGTATCAACAAAGGGGTGGTGTAGTTTGACTGCAGCAAGCCAGCTTTGACTCGGTGGCTATCCTAAACAACAACTGCAAGTAACTCTTTTGGTGTGGCGCACACGAGTCCACATGTTCACCACACAATACACCACTATGGATCCGCTCTCGTCTCCCTACGAGAAGGCCATCCATAGCACTCACACTTGTCTTGAGTATTTTAGAGTATCCACTTTCACTTATCTATGTACCACGTAAGCATCCAAGAAGTCCATAACCGCGGACTTGGCTATTCGAATAGATCATGTTAACCCTGCAGGGGTGTACTTCTTCACACACGCTCTCGCCACTTACCGCCATGTACACGTCGTGTATCTCGGCAACCTTCAAGCGGAAGCCTGGTGAGGGTGTCGGCCACGACCTGACTAACCACACAAGACTCCAGTCCAGGTTTATCGCCTATTCGGGTTCCATCCGTAAGGAAATCCGGCCGGGGTGTCGCTCACGGCCCCAAATGATGTGTGCAGGGTTCCCAAGCCCACCAACTGGGTGCCACTTGGTACACCGGGCCACTGCACCTAGTCTGTCCCAAGCCCACCTGTACCGGGTGCCACTTGGTAGACTACTAGCACTACCTACAAACACCAGAAACTAGTTGCAACTCCTGGACAGAGATCTAGTTGATTAATAAATCGAGAGGGGTCGAGTTACCGGAACCCAATGTGTGGTAGTAGCTAGTCATTGGACAACTTACATAGAACTCAGTTCTTAAGGACGGTCCCAGTGAGACAACCCACCATGTACTCCTACATGGCCTCTCACCACTACCTTTACCAAATCGTGTTCACACACAGTAGGACATGTTCACCACATTCCAATTCATCCCCGATGAATCAGACCTGACACAACTCTAAGCAATAGCAGGCATAACCAGAAAGCATGAATGAGTAGGAACAACATGGCTCAAACAACTCCTACTCATGCTAGTGGGTTTCAACTATTTACTATGGCAATGACAGGTCATGCAGAAGAAAGGGGTTCAACTACCGCAACAAAAAGCAGTTCAAAACGTTGTTGTCCTAATGCAGTAAAAGAGAGCAGGAGCGAGAGAGTGGGATTGTATCGGGATTCTCAATGGGGGTTTTGCTAGCCTGGCACTTCGGAAGATAGCAATAGTTCTTCATCGGTGTCATCGAACTCATCGTCGGAACGTCGTCTACTGAGGGGGGACAGAACCAACAAACAAAGAAGAACACAATCAATGCAATGCAACAATATGATGCATGATCATGATATGGCAATATGTTGTGGTTTGAGCTAATGCACCTAGCAACAATTTAAATGAAGTTGGTTTGAAACCAAGATTCAAATTCAAACTCCATATGTGATTATTCAAATGCCAGTTATTTTATTTGACCTGATAAGCAAGCATAAGTTGTTCAAACATGCATGAAAATGCCATAAACAGAATCCTTGAATTTTTCTGATCATTTTTCATATATAAATTATTTTCATCTGAGCAACGGTTGATTTTATATGAATTTTAGAAGTTTTAACTAATTTCTGAAATAATTAAATCATTTCTGATTTATTTAGAATTCCAGAAAGGCTTTATAACATCATAGTGACATCATCACTACGTCAGCAAGTCAAAGGCGCCAGCCCAGGTCAAACCTGACGGCTAGGACCCACATGTCAGTATCTCAACTAATTAACTAAATTAGATAACACTAATTTAAACCTAACTCTAATTAGTCAAGGGCCTGTGCCCACACGTCAGTGAGTTAGGGCTAATCCTACTTTAATTAAACCTAAACTAGGTAATTAGCAGGGACTGGCCCCACACGTCAGTGAGTTAGTGGTTGATTAAGGGCATGGGGCCCATACGTCAGTGACACGGGGTGGTCAACCCCCCGGTCAACAAGTCAAACTCGCCGGCGTTCTGCCGTCGGCGAGGCCAAACACGGCGGCAAGCTTCGGATTTGGTCCTCCGGCGACCAAATCGTCGGCGGAGAGCACCTACATGGAGCTGGCACTCGCGCGCATCCATTCGTGTCAGCGGCTGGAGCTAGGGTGGCCGGCAAAGGCGCTGGCGACGAGCGAGGCGGTGGCCGGAGTTCGGGCATCGGCGACATATCACTACGGTGCACAAAATGACGAGCTGGTGGCGGCGTTAGCTTGCTGCGGAGCTGCTGAGCACGTAGCAATGCTCGAGCGTGACGGATGCTAGCTAAAACAACAATGGCGCTTAGTGCGGCGGCGCTGAGTTCTCGGGCATGACGGGGACCGAGGCTAGCAGAGACAAACGGAGGGGGCGAGCATAGGGGAAGGTGCAGAAGCTCACAGGGGATCGAGGGAGAAGCTCAGCGGCTCGGGGAAGCTTCTGCGACGGTGAATCGACGGTGGAGGTCCTCGGTGGCCGGCGGTGAAGAAGGCGATGATGGCGATGATGGAGGACGTCCGGGCTCGATTCCTTCGGCTTGGAGATGGAGAGCATCGCGGCGGACCTCGGGGACAGCTCGGGGAGGCGGGGCAGTGGTTGTGGCTGCGGTGGTTGCGAGCGGCGGTGACGAGCCCCTCTCGGTGGCTACGTGCGAGAGAAACAGAGGAGGGGGAGAGAGCAGCGAGTGATGGGAGGGGAGCGAAGCCTCTGGGCGTCTGCGTGGCGTCGCTAGAAGGCCCGGGGAGGAAGCAGGAGGTGGCCAGAGCGGCGTCGGCGCTCGTCACGCACCTGGTTGTCCTCCTGGCAGAGGAGGAAGATGACAAGGGGGCGCTGGGGGGCTGGGCCGGCCACTTGGGCCACCAGGTGGGCTGCACAGGTGAGTTGGCCCAGGTTAGCCTCTCTCTCTTTTAATTATTTCTGTTTTCTATTTTCTTTCATTGTAAACTTTAGGGCTTTAATAAAAATGCCAGGGCATTTCCAAAAATCATGAAACCAAGCATGGCTACTGTTTAGAATAAATCTAACAGTAAACATTTTAGTTTATGATTGTTTGAGCATTTAAAATAATATATAATATTTAAATGCCCAAATGCAAATAAGATATGATTTAATTCAGTGCCCAAAGTAATCTACAAAAATGTTCACCATTTTTGGTTTGGTCTCAAAGCCTTGCCAAAATTAGCAAACATTGATGAAGGCATTTTGTTCATTGGAAAATATTTTAGGTTAAACCTAATTGTTTTGATTTGGTGCTAGGGTTTAAACAATCCTCAATTCCAGTTTAAAGAAAAGTTTAGACATGATGCAACCAATCTAGCACTAGGCAGACAGAAACTAGGGATGTGACAACTCACCCCCCACTAGACAAGAATCTCGTCCCGAGATTCAAGACGTGAGATAAGAAGTCAGAGGGGACACTAACTAACACAATCTTCTCGATTCAACTATCCTCCTTGAAGTTGCTGATTCATTGCATCATGTTGATCTTGGCATCTTTGCTTTCATGATCTTGGTCCAACACTGTGATAATAGAAGAAACTCTACAGGAATCGATCTTGCCAAAGATCGAGCAACTCAGATCAACTCATGGAGCGAGATGTTGAAGCATCTCTTGAGCTGAGACAAGGAACACACATCCAGAGGGATGGAGTGAAACAAAAGCTGAAGATTCACTTGGTAGGCAACCAATTCCACACCCAAGAAGATGGTGATTGAGGTCACCAGACGGGGCACCTTAGAGAAGGTGACACATAGAATTATTCCCTTTAGTGGCAAAAAGAATTACTTTTGATATAGAGATCACTGAAATTCCCTATACCAGCCTGAAGCAAATCACAATCGATAGTTTGAAGGAGTTCGAAGGAACGACATACTCCATCTAGAATAGATGATGGGGACTACCTTGTTGAAGACAACACAACGGATGATTTTGCTTATTATCGGAAATGGATGGAACCCATGGTAAAATGGCACATTGGCGGTGCAAGCTGGGAACAAAATTCAAATGCTGGGAATGGTTCTGGTAACTGGGAAGAAACCCAACAGTAGAGAGTGAATCTACTCTTGGAGAGGTTATAGCATAACCAAGAACATTGGGAGCAATCCCGGTTAGTGCCGGTGATAAAACCTACTTCTTGTGCGTGCTCTCAAGAACTTGAGCATTCCCATGTTCATCAAGGTTTTACCAATATCCGTGTCAAGGATCCTGGCAACACATCATACTACCACGATGAACGGTGATGGAGGATGCAGATGCAAAGGAGGATAACACCGTCTCAGATTTTACCTTAGCGGAGCCAAGGAAGCAAAATCTGGATGATCGACCGAGAGACATTTAGCACTCCGCTTCTAATGTTCTCCTTGATGTGTTAGCGTAATCCATTCATAGATATGTTTAGTATCTTGAACATCAAGTGAAGGTCGGACTTCGGAAGCACAAGGATCCATAAGGAACAACTAGGGAGTAAGTCCGACGAAATCCTTATGGGGAGGTGGCCAACTTCTTCAGTCAAGATGCTACAACAATAGGTCTTCCGGCTGGTGTGTTGGCCACAACATCCACTTACCGGTTATCGAGTGACCAATATTATAGTTCTTGGAATATGCTCCAACCATCATATCTGCCTGAGATTCAGTTCTGGTTGGTGTCAGGATATTCCAGACTCATCAAGTCTAGGAAGAAAAATGAAAGTTTGCAACCCAAATCGACGAGACAACGTTGCGAGATTCTCGGGGAATAAACTGCGATAGTAAGCTCCAAAACATGAGCTAATTCTGCTATGTACCTGTGAACACGTTGTCCCAGACAAGCGTGACCACATAGTAGTCTTATAATAAAATACTACCGAGTTCAGATTGGGAATCATCATCGAGGATATCGAAGTCCTAGCATAAGTCATGATTCTTAAGAAGGAACTTCTTCTCCTTGAACAATTCAGTCAGTGGCTTGGTGTACTAGGGATACATATAGAATGAAGGTTGCAAGTCTCCAAACCACAGAATACTTCGCACATGTGCATAACTGACTTGGGATGACTCTAGAGGAAGCAAAAATAAGCCTTCTCGAATTCACGGCGGCAACTTCCATCAGATGCACATGAATTAGAGGAAGTCACTTCTTTCACCAAAACATATACCTCATGAACGGAACATGGAGGCATTGCTTACATAGTTTCCAACACTAGCTTAATGTTCATCACAAATCATGGAGAAGAATAACATGTTGCCGATGGGTTCGACAACAATTCATCGAGGCTTCCAAAAAAATGGAATTCCATAACTATGTGAACAAGGCAATAGCATTGGTCAGACCAAAAGACGTAACGGTGTATGCTCGAGGGGTCAACCACGAGTAAGACAACATTACAAATATCATTGGTTCTGATTTGACTTGACTATAGCCCATACTCAAATCAAAGTTTGGATAAGATGATAGATCCATTAACTAATCACGAGGAGCAATCGATGAAATACCATCTTTCTTCAACACAGATACAAAATATCCCTTTGGAGTGAGCTATGTGGATTAAGCTTTTATTTTCCAACTCTCCAAGTTGTTGTTTATCTTAACCAACTTGCTCAGGGTATCCGACACAGATTCTTGGAGAACGGGTGGTTTATATGTAAACCAACTTGATCAAGAGCTCAACATAACGGTCAGGGATCAACCTGGTAATACTTCCGAGAAGATATTCGGAAAATCATGAACCATCGATATGTTACTAAGCTCGCAAACAATCTTGCTTTTCAGGGCGAGATGATATGATCACAAGAGTGAGGGTTTATGCAATCCTAACTCATTGATCAAAGAGTGCACCAGAAAAATGGACTAGGTAGCACGATCAATCTTAGAATGATGGTTCAGTAACCAGCATGCTAAGAATGAAACTATCGTCCATTAACCACCAAGCAACAGGGTTCGTAGGAGTATTGATTTCACACATCACAATTCACTTGTCGGTATTCCGGTTCTAACAACGCGGAGACCGAGGAATGAACGACGATGGTGTGAAGTATTACTGTATCAAGAGTTTATAGGAGGTTGTGCAATTCCCATGACATTCTTGATATAAAGATGGTAATACTCCAAGGTAGAATAGATTAGAAGATGGATTAACATTCTTCATCTATGGAGTACAACTTATTTGACCCAATCCTAGGAATGGATGAGGTACTGGAGTTTGTTTCTCCTAGTCATTCCAGAATAGAATGACCTGACAGACCACAAGAGTAAAAGGCATCGATGAACACGAATGCACAACCACTCCTGGCTATCAACTGATAGACGGGGTCATAATACAACTAAAAGGGACAACTCAAAGGAACATATAACTCTCCGAGTTGTGGATGCATAGACTAGCATGTCGAACTCTCAACATACTTCTTCCGGATAGTCCATCCAGAAAGGTAGGACTGGCAGAGTCACAATTTGAATGGAGTACTACTCGAGAGCACTCTGGTTGTGATCTTTTGGTTCAGGAAAACTTCTGCCAAGGATGGTTCATGGTATTTGGAAGAATGATATACCACGGACCTCGAGGACTATCACAAAGTTACTAATATCCTAAAGGAACAAGCAAATGCTATCAACATGAAGTAAGTAGGGTGAAGCTCGGGTTCAAGAACCCAGAAATGGAATACCTACTAACTAAATGGCATCACGGGATGCTTTCGAGAATAATGGCCAGAATCATCACACTGGGAATATAAAGCATTGCTTGATTACTGGGTGATTCTCTAAGACACCTAAGGTCATAGTAATAGTTCCAACCTATATGTCGAGGCAACGGAGTACCTCAACACACCGACTAGTGTTGTTAATCTGGCCTAAAGGACACTAAGAACAGGTAGGAATGATTTGCAAATGCATCAGACTATTTCGAAACCTGGAATGACTCGGACAGCATAACAGCTATAAATGCTCGAAAATACTTTTGAGATCCAAGCAAAAGGGTAGCATAAACACTTAGCATCATAAAGTCAAGGTCCTGAGTCCAACAGTTGAACAAACAGAAGTAGTAGAGACTGAACTGAGGGTTGAAACCACATTAACGTGATCCTGATGATTAGAATGAGAAGCCTAGTGTTCTTAACACCCGTAGAAAGGAGAAGGTGACTCAGATCAGAAGGTCATAGGGTAAAGAAGTAAAAAGAGCCTTACGTTCCTTTCCACAATCAATTCCCTTAATATAACTAAAGAGTTTCTAGACACGACTTCGACCAGTTTGTCTTGCTAATCCTACAGGCAGTCAGGCTCTGATACCAAAGCTGTCGGGACCCCGATCCTAAGTCACACAGGTCTAGCATGTAACACATCATATCACTTTGCGGCCTCACGCACGGTATCCCCACGGGTGCCACCTTACCTGGCCCGGGACCGTTTGCGCATTTTGGCACACGTATATGATAGTGTCGCTAGCATCCATATGACAGAGAACCCGGGCCGACATGACAAGTTATAAACCAAAAGTGGCACTAAATTACAGAGACAGGCATACATGACCCAGCAACGAACGTGTCGGTCATCAACGTATGAACCCAAGTCGTAGCAAGCTACAAGGACTTAAAGGAACAACGCGTGACATTTCCCCTAAGGGACAGACACAGGAACGAAGAAGGACACATGCCGGCCAGCCAAAGTGTTCCGGAGCGGTAGCAAGCTACCAAGGCTCAGTGGAAGCACTAGGAGGCATTTCCTTGTAAGATAGGCTACCAAGGGTAAACAACTAGGTGTCAGATCCCACACATAGCAATACGCATTACACGTACGCATAACATGCAAGTATGTCATGTACAACATGGCATCACAACATAACTCAACAACTCATATAGATAAGGCCCAAAAGAGCCATCATAGCATTTATTACAAACAGAGGTCACATGACCCAACATACACATCATACAGGCAACGGAAGCATAACATGTCTGAGTACAGACAACTACAAAAGAAAAAGGCTGAGATGCCTGACTATCTACAAGACCCTCCCAAGGGCACAAGATCGTAGCTGAGGTAACAAGCTAAACTTCGAAGTCCACGTGGGACCACTAACGAGACTGAAGTCTCTCTGCAAAAACATAAATTAAGCAAACGTGAGTACAAAGGTACTCAGCAAGACTTACATCAGAACTAACTACATATGCAACAGTATCAACAAAGGGGTGGTGGAGTTTGACCGCAGCAAGCCAGCTTTGGCTCGGTGGCTATCCTGAACTACAACTGCAAGTAACTCTTTTGGGGTGGCGCACACGAGTCCACATGTTCACCACACAATACACCACTATGGATCCGCTCTCGTCTCCCTACGAGAAGGCCATCCATAGCACTCACACTTGTCTTGAGTATTTTAGAGTATCCATTTTCACTTATCTATGTACCACGTAAGCATCCAAGAAGTCCATAACCGCGGACCCGGCTATCCAAATAGATCATGTTAACCCTGCAGGCGTGTACTTCTTCACACACGCTCTCGCCACTTATCACCATGTACACGTCGTGTATCTAGGCAACCTTCAAGCCGAAGCTTGGCGAGGGTGTCGGCCATGACCTGACTAACCACACAGGACTCTAGTCCAGGTTTATCGCCTATTCGGGTTCCATCCGTAAGGAAATCCGGCCGGGGTGTCGCTCACGGCCCCAAATGATGTGTGCAGGGTTCCCAAGCCCACCAACCGGGTGCCACTTGGTACACCGGGCCACTACACCTAGTCTGTCCCAAGCCCACCTGTACCGGGTGCCACTTGGTAGACTACTAGCACTACCTACAAACACCAGAAACTAGTTGCAACTCCTGGACAGGGATCTAGTTGATTAATAAGTCGGGAGGGGTCGAGTTACCGGAACCCAATGTGTGGTAGTAGCTAGTCATTGGAGAACTTATACAGAACTCAGTTCTTAAGGACTGTCCCAGTGAGACAACCCACCATGTACTCCTACATGGCCTCTCACTGCTACCTTTACCAAATCGTGTTCACACACTTAGCTCACACACAGTAGGACATGTTCACCACATTCCAGTTCATCCCCGATGAATAAGACCTGACACAACTCTAAGCAATAGCAGGCATAACCAGAAAGCATGAACGAGTAGGCACAACATGGCTCAAAAAACTCCTACTCATGCTAGTGGGTTTCAACTATTTACTGTTGCAATGACAGGTCATGCAGAGGAAAGGGGTTCAACTACCGGAACAAAAAGCAGTTCAAAATGTTGTTGTCCTAATGCAGTAAAAGAGAGCAGGAGCGAGAGAGTGGGATTGTATCGGGATGCTCAATGGGGGTTTTGCTTGCCTGGCACTTCTGAAGATAGCAATAGTTCTTCATCGGTTTCATCGAACTCATCGTCGGAACGTCGTCTACTGAGGGGGGACAGAACCGACAAACAGAGAAGAACACAATCAATGCAATGCAACAATATGATGCATGATCATGACATGGCAATATGCTGTGGTTTGAGCTAATGCACCTAGCAACAATTTAAATGAAGTTGGTTTGAATCCAAGATTCAAATTCAAACTCCATATGTGATTATTCAAATGCCAGTTATTTGATTTGACCTCATCAACAGGCATAAGTTGTTCAAACATGCATGAAAATGCCATAAACAGAATCTTTGAATTTTTCTGATCACTTTTCATATATAAATTATTTTCATATGATTTTATATGAATTTTAGAAGTTTTAACTAATTTCTGAAATAATTAAATCATTTCTGATTTATTTAGAATTCCTGAAAGGCTTTATGACGTCATAGTGACATCATCACTACGTCAGCAAGTCAAAGGCGCCGGCCCAGGTCAAACCTGACGGCTAGGACCCACATGTCAGTGTCTCAACTAATTAACTAAATTAGATAACACTAATTTAAACCTAACTCTAATTAGTCAAGGGCCTGGGCCCACATGTCAGTGAGTTAGGGCTAATCCTACTTTAATTAAACCTAAACTAGGTAATTAGCAGGGACTGGCCCCACACGTCAGTGAGTTAGTGGTTGACTAAGGGCATGGGGCCCATACGTCAGTGACCCGGGGTGGTCAACCCCCCGGTCAACAAGTCAAACTCGTCGGCGTTCTGCCGTCAGCGAGGCCAAACACGGCGGCAAGCTTCGGATTTGGTCCTCCGGCGACCAAATTGTCGGCGGAGAGCACCTACGCGGAGCTGGCACTCGCGCGCATCCATTCATGGCAACGGCTGGAGCTAGGGTGGCCGGGAAAGGCGCCGGCGACGAGCGAGGCGGTGGCCGGAGTTCGGGCATCGGTGACGTATCGCTACGGTGCACAAAATGACGAGCTGGTGGCGGCGTTAGCTTGCTGCGGAGCTGCTGAGCATGTAGGAATGCTCGGGCGTGACGGATGCTAGCTAAAATAACGATGGCGCTTAGTGCGGTAGCGCTGAGTTCTCGGGCATGACGGGGACCAAGGCTAGCAGAGACAACGGAGCGGGCGAGCATAGGGGAAGGTGCAGAAGCTCAAAAGGGATCGAGGGAGAAGCTCAGCGGCTCGGGGAAGCTTCTGCGACGGTGAATCAACGTTGGAGGTCCTCGATGGCCGGCGGTGAAGAAGGCGATGATGGCGACGATGGAGGACGTCCGGGCTCGATTCCTTCGGCTTGGAGATGGAGAGCGTCGCGGCGGACCTCGGGGACAGCTCGGGGAGGCGGGGCGGTGGCTGGGGCTGCGGTGGTTGCGAGCGGCGGCGACGAGCCCTCTCGGTGGCTGCATGCGAGAGAAACAGAGGAGGGGGGAGAGAGCAGCGAGTGAGGGGGAGGGGAGCGAAGCCTCTGGGCGTCTAAGTGGCGTCGCTAGAAGGCCCGGGGAGGAAGCAGGAGGTGGCTACAGCGGCGTCGGCACTCGCCATGCACCTGGTTGTCCTCCTGGCAGAGGAGGAAGATGACAAGGGGGTGCTGGGGGGGCTGGGCCGGCCACTTGGGCTGCCAGGTGGGCTGCACACGTGAGTTGGCCCAGGTTAGCCTCTCTCTCTCTTTTAATTATTTCCGTTTTCTAATTTCTTTCTTTGTAAACTTTAGGGCTTTAATAAAAATGCAAGGGCATTTCCAAAAATCATGAAACCAAGCATGGCTACTGTTTAGAATAAATCTAGCAGTAAACATTTTAGTTTATGATTATTTGAGCATTTAAAATAATATATAATATTTAAATGCCCAAATGCAAATAAGATATGATTTAATTATGTGCCCAAAATAATCTACAAAAATGTTCACCATTTTTTGTTTGGTCTTAAAGCCTTGCCAAAATTAGCAAACATTGATGAAGGCATTTTGTTCATTGGAAAAGATTTTAGGTTAAACCTAATTGCTTTGATTTGGTGCTAGGGTTTAAACAATCCCCAATTCCAGTTTAAAGAAAAGTTTAGACATGATGCAACAACCAATCTAGCACTAGGCAGACAAAAGCTAGGGATGTGACATAACACTTTGATCGTACTTTATTTTACCCAGTTTTTTATGCATTAGATCAAACCCTCACACATTGCATGAGTAGGATCTCTTAACTTGTGGGACTGGTAAGTAGATTGAGGTAGAACCTATTAGCTGCATTATTTTCAAACCCATGGGAGTTACTTCTACGCTTGCCTAGGTTGCTATGCTATGCTCGTAGACGTGGTTTGGGTTTGAGTGATATCCATGACAGATGTGTGTTGTTAATTAAGGATTCAACTTAAGGTGGCTACTTGAATACACATCTGGGTGGATTGGTTGCAGGGCACCTGGGAAACCCAGTGTTATCCTAGGAAATCCCGGGGTTCCGTGTGATTTTTCCTATGGAATGCCACCCAGGCTCAAAGGGATCATAAAACTATTCATGCTAGAAACTTCTGTGTGCAGCCACATGCCAATATGGGCTCTGACATAGTTGAGTAAGTGTGGGAAACCTTTCCGTGATGGGCTAGCAGATGTAGAGGGATTGTAGGTGTACCGGCCTATCTATCCGGTTAAGGGGACCTCTTCGGAAAGACTGTGCCTCGATCATCCGTTTCTCAAACACCATGCAGTGCGAGAAACCAAATGGAGGCGATCGAGTCTTGTGGGAAAAGTGCACAAACCTCTGCAGAGTGTACAAACTGATCATGATTAGCTGTGTCCCCGGTTATGGACAACTTGAGTATCTGGTACTTGAATTATTGGTTGATCTCATCACTCTATAATTTAATTTGTTGGGTTAATGATGAACTTTTAATTTGGGATTGAGTTGGAGGTACCTTCTCAATGATTTTCAACCAACAAGATAGTTAAAATAAAATTTATTCCTTTGTTGTAGGGAAAAATTAGCTTTTTGCAAAAACTTTAACCTTAGAGCCTCCACCAGCCAAATATGCATATAGTATAGCCTTTATTCTGTTACTTGCATCTTCTGTGTTATCTTGCCAGCATATTCCATGTGCTGACCCATTTTCGGGCTGCAACATATTACGTTGCAGAATTTTCAGACGAGGAATAAGACGTGCTAGGTCGTTTTTCATGCACTCAGCTATGCCGTTGGAGTTGATGGACTCACTTATCTTCCAAGCCTTCCACTGTTATTTTGTTAGATGGCCTTAAGCCATAGCTTTTGTAATAAGTTCTCATTGGATACATTCGATGTAACAAGTGTGTGATTGCCACTCTGTTATAAATCCTTCAAGTACTATGTGTGTCAGCATTACCGATCCAGGGATGACACAGATCATAGAGACTTCGGTCCATTCGGATCGTGGTCGCTACAAAGATGGTATCAGAGCACACGCTGAATGTAGGACACGACCACTAAGATAGACCCTAGATCACTCTTCTCTACTCATTTCTGACTTCTCTCCATCTTCTACTTCTTTAGGATGGTGGACCCAAGGAACAAGTTCACTCAACCGGATGAAGACACACCATTTGGACGATACTTGAAGGAAGTCACTAGGTACCTGAACATAGGAATACCAAGCTTTACCGGGACCTACACCGCCACTTTACCGGAGGAGGAGCGATGGAGCATTCAAGGTCAAATTCCCGGAAGAACCTTCGCACCATCCACTGAGCCAATAGAGTTTTCTTTTGATGCACCAACCTGGAGTCTAGGCAAGAGCATGGCCGCCCACATCACGATGGGAAGGATCGGAGAAGTCTACAAGCAGGAGCTGGAGGACACCATCTATCATATTTGTGGATGCCGAGATGAGAGTTGGGATATGATCAGCACCCGGAAGGATAGGTCCATTGCAGCATTCATCCAGGAGTTGAACCAGCACATTCGACGACAAGAGCACCAGATGTGCGCTGGAATGATAGATATGAAGAAGGCACTAAACAAGAATTTGGAGCTAGAGGAAGAAATTAAGTCTACTCGTGACGGATATGAGGAGGAGATGTTGATACTGGTGGAGAAGAATGATGATTTGACAAGGAAGCTAGGAGTATTCATGGGAGATCCAGCACCGGGAGGGGAAGAAGAAGAGAAAGAAGAACCCAAGGAAATTCCTCCCGAAGATTACATTATCATCGACGACACGGATTCAGAACCCGATGATAGTAAAGACGAAGACTATGAAGATGAAGCTGGAGCAGATATCATGGAATCGTCCGCCGATCAATATTTTTAGATGACCACCCTGTGACTAGTAGTTTACCCCCATATATTAGCTTAAGAGCACTTTTGTAACGGTAGTTAGATTTGTAAGATCTTGCTTGAAATTGATTGGTGTGATATGATTGTGTTTGTCTCATGTGCATATGGGTAGTGATTTTCCCTTAGACCTCAATTCTGTTCTAATCTCTTCCCTCTACACCTATCAGATACCTCCAAGACGTGAGCCCGGATTTGATTTTCCCCCTGAGCTCACCCAGTTGATCCAGCAGCAGAACACCTTGATGCAACTTCTTGTCCAGAACACTCAGAACAACGAGAACAACAACAACAACAACAACCCTCCACCACCACCACCCGTGGACAACCTGACACGTTTCTTAAGGTTGCAACCACCCGTGTTTGCTAGCAGCATCGAACCAATAGTGGCTGATGACTGGCTATGCAAGATTGGAAGGGATTTGACCACCGCCAATTGCTCTGACGCTGAGAAGGTGCGATTTGCCGCACACCAGTTGTCTGGACTAGCCGCAGCATGGTGGGAGAATTACACAGCCACTTTCCCCATAGCCAATGTCACTTGGGAGCAGTTCCAGCAAGCTTTCCATACTGCCCATGTCTCAACTGGAGCTATCAGCATGAAGAAGCGGGAGTTTCGCAACTTGCTCCAAGGAAACCGTACTGTGGCACAGTACGTGGATGAGTTTAGTACCCTATCTCGTTATGCCTCGGATGATGTGGCCACAGATGCCGCTAAGCAGGAGAGATTTATGGAAGGGCTGAATGATGAGATGAGCGTACAGTTGATGGTGGCAACTTTCAACAACTACCAGGAGTTGGTAGATAAAGCTCTTATGATTGAAGGGAAGCACCAGCAGATTGAAAGCCGCAAAAGGAAGTATGGACAAGGAAGGAATAATTCTGGAGCCCAGCAGAAGCCCCGATTCACTCCGAATTCGGGAGGATATACCCATAACCATGGGATTCCCCACAACCACAATGGCCCTAAGAATGGAAATGGGAATGGAGCAAGTAGTAACCAGAGCCGCTCTACACCGTCCACACCCGCCAAGAAGGATTTCAGCCACGTCACTTGTTTCAAGTGCGGGAAGAATGGACACTATGCCAATGACTGCCCTGAAGCTAAGAGTGGGAATGACAATGGAAGCGCCGGGAAGAAGCCCAACCCGTTCAACAAAGGACAAGTGAACCACGTGACCGTGGAGGAGGTAGAAGAGCAACCAGATGTTGTTGTCGGTAAGTTTTTGGTTAAGACATTTAACGCAATAGTTCTTTTCGATACTGGTGCATCGCATTCATACATTTCAAGGGGATTTGTGAATAGACATAGGATGTCCACCCGAGTTCTTAAGACCCCCGTGTTAGTAAGTTCACCAGGAGCAGAGTATATGGCACACCAAGGATGTTTTCAGACGCCATTGACCATAGGACGCCACACTTTCCCCTCTGACCTAATAGTCCTGGAGTCACAAGGATTGGATGTGATATTAGGTATGGATTGGCTATCGAAGTATGGAGGTAACATCAATAGTGCCAGCAAGTCTATTTTGCTCACCACCCCGGAGGGAAAAAGGATTATGTATGTATCTAGGCATTCGCCTACAAGGACGCAAGTACATTCTCTCACGGGAGTTGTTCAGGAGGAAGTGCCAGTAGTAAAGGATTATCCGGATGTGTTTCCAGAGGAGTTACCTGGCATGCCACTGGATAGAGATATTGAGTTTTTGATAGAGTTGTTGCCTGGCACCGGACCAATATCTAAGAGACCGTATCGGATGCCAGCAAATGATCTGGAGGAGATCAAGAAGCAAATTAAGGAGTTGTTGGAGAAAGGATTTATTCGCCGAAGTTCATCACCTTGGGGAGCCCCAGTGCTTTTGGTCGAGAAGAAGGATGGATCTTTAAGAATGGTCGTTGATTATCGAGCACTGAGTGAAGTGACAATTAAGAATAAGTACCCGCTGCCGATGATCAATGATTTGTTTGACCAACTTCAGGGAGCGAAAGTATTCTCCAAGATAGATCTACGATCTGGATACCACCAATTGAAGATCTGAGAGAAGGATATACCTAAGACAGCCTTCACCACACGGTACGGGCTATATGAGTATACAGTTATGTCATTTGGATTGACTAACGCGCCTGCATATTTCATGAGCACGATGAACAAAGTGTTCATGGAGTTCTTGGATAAGTTCGTCGTGGTATTCATAGATGATATTCTGGTGTACTCGAAGGATGAGGAAGAACATGCAGAGCGTTTGCGCTTGGTATTGGAGAAGCTCAGAGAACATCGGTTGTATGCCAAGTTTAGCAAATGCGAGTTTTGGTTGAAGGAAGTCGGATTCCTAGGGCATGTTATATCGGGAGAAGGTATAGCAGTGGACCCCGTCAAAGTGCAGGCAGTCACTGAGTGGCTGGCACCCACTTCAGTTGGAGAGATCCGTAGTTTTCTTGGACTCACGGGATACTACCGGAGATTCATAGAAAATTTCTCCAAGATTGCAAAGCCAATGACGACATTGTTGAAGAAGGAGATAAAGTTTGATTGGACTGAAGAATGCGAAGAAAGTTTCCAGGAGTTGAAGAAACGGTTGACGACAGCCCCAGTGCTGATATTGCCAGATATACGCAAGGATTTCGAAGTGTACTGCGACACCTCATGCTTAGGACTTGGAGGAGTACTAATGCACGATGGAAGAGTGGTTTCCTATGCATCCCGTCAACTGCGACCACACGAGTTGAATTACGCGACGCATGATCTGGAGTTAGCAGCAGTAGTGCATGCACTGAAAACCTGGAGACATTATCTTATTGGAAATCGTTGTGATGTGTACACGGATCACAAGAGTTTGAAGTACATTTTCACACAAAAGGAGCTGAACCTTAGACAAAGGAGATGGTTGGAGCTTATCAAGGATTATGATATGAAGCTGCACTATCATCCCGGAAAGGCCAACATCGTGGCAGACGCTTTGAGCCGAAAGAGTTATGCCAATACCCTAGTAAAAGGGAGATTGCCACAGGAGTTAGCAGAAGATCTCAGGGAGCTTTGTTTGGAGATAGTCCCTAGAGGTTTCATGGCAACGTTGGAAGTTTAGTCGACACTGCTGGGAAAGATACACGAAGCCCAGAAGGATGATAAGGAAATTGCAAAGATAAGGAAAAGGATGAGTGAAGGAAAAGCCAAGGGATTTCGTGAGGACGAACACGACACCTTGTGTTTTGAGGATCGAATCTATGTGCCCAACGACCCGGAGATCAGAAAGTTGATACTGCAGGAAGCACATGATTCGCCATACTCCGTACACCCCGGAAACACAAAGATGTATTTGGATTTGAAGGAACGTTTCTGGTGGACGGGAATGAAGAAGGATATTGCCGAGTATGTAGCCGTATGCGATGTATGCCAGAGAGTAAAGGCAGAGCATCAGAAGCCAGTAGGATTGTTGCAGCCTATGCCGATACCCGAATGGAAGTGGGAGAAACTTGGCATGGATTTTATCACCGGATTGCCCAGGACCAAAGCAGGATATGATTCAATCTGGGTAGTGGTGGATCGATTGACGAAGGTAGCCCATTTTATCCCCGTGAAAACAACATACACCAGTGCGAAGTTGGCCAAGATATACATGACCAGGATAGTATGTTTGCACAGAGTTCCAAGGACCATTGTATCAGATAGAGGAACACAGTTCACCTCAAAGTTTTGGCATCAGCTACACCAAACTTTGGGAACGAGGCTGGAATTCAGCACAGCTTTTCATCCGCAGACCGATGGATAGACCGAGAGAGTCAACCAGATCCTGGAGGACATGTTGAGAGCCTGTGCGTTAGATTATGGATCTAGTTGGGATGATAATTTTCCCTACGCGGAGTTCTCGTACAACAACAGTTACCAGGCCAGTTTGAAGATGGCACCGTTCGAGGCATTGTATGGAAGGAGATGTCGAACACCATTAATGTGGGATGAAGTTGGAGACCGACAGTTGTTTGGACCAGACTTGATCAAAGAGTCTGAGGAGAAGGTGAAGTTGATTCGAGATAGATTGAAGGTAGCTCAGTCCAGGCAGAAGAGTTATGCAGACTCAAAACGCAAGGAGATAGCCTATGAGATCGGAGACAAAGCGTACCTGAGAGTATCGCCTCTGCGAGGAGTTAAACGTTTCGGAGTTAAAGGAAAGCTAGCCCCGAGATTTGTGGGACCCTACCGTGTTTTGGAACGCATGGGAGAGGTTGCCTATAAGCTAGAATTGCCCGAAGGATTGTCAGGAGTGCACGACGTGTTTCACGTTTCTCAACTTAAGAAGTGCCATGTGGAGATGGCCGATATACCTCTTAGAGACACAGTACCCCTGGAAGCAATTCAGTTGAATAGTGATCTGACTTACGAGGAGAAGCATGTTAAGATCCTCGAATTTTCGAGCAGAGTCACCCACAGTAAGCTTATCAAGTTTTGCAAAGTTCAGTGGAGTCACCACACCGAGAAAGAAGCCACCTCGGAACGAGAAGATGATCTACGCAAGGACCACCCACACTTGTTCTCTAGCCAAGTCGAATCTCGAGGGCGAGATTCACTCTAAGGGGGGTAGGTTTGTAACATCCCAAATTTTCAATTTGGAATGTTATACATAGATCATACTGCATTGCATGCTCTTTGCATTTTTGTTCGTGGCGTTCCTCGAAACTCTAAGCAACTCAAGGACCTACGGAGAGAGTTGGGAAGTTGACCGTTTTGTATTTGAGTTCGCTCGAATACCGGTACGAGGACAATGTGATTTTAATTATTTTTCTCTCCTAAAAATATTTCTAAATAAAATATATGAGCGGTGATAATATGACTTCTCCAAATTAACAGAAATATTGGAGGAAAAATGTTAAAATCACTTTTGGTATTTTTCTGGATTTATTTGCGATTTTATTTTCATAGGAAAAATGCGCGTTTTCCAAAATTGCATTTATGTCCGGGAAAAATGTTCACTTTGTCCTAAATATTATTAGAGGACGGTGAAAATTTATTTCGGGATTTTTGGAGTCCGTTTAGTATTTCTTTCGTTAGTTTTTCTGCGCCACGACTCTTTTAGAAAAAAAAAGAGGGCAAACCGACTTAGGGCCGTATCCGCCCAGGACTCTGCGCTTTATATAGCGACCACCGGCCTGCTAGCCCGAGCCAGCCGCAGCCCCGCCCTAAACCCTAGCGCCGCCGCCCCAAGCCGCCGACGCCGCCGTCGCGCCAAGCGGCCATCCCGCCGCCCTCCCGTAGCCGCGCCGCCGCCCCGCCGCCCTCCCGCAGCCGCCGGACCGCCGCCACCGGACCCGCCGGAGTTCGTTGTTTCGAGGTAGTCATCGGTTTTTTTAAAAAAACCGATCGGTTTTTCGTAAACCGTAGAACCTTTTTTTAGGTTTAGATCGGTTCGGTTTTTCTTCGGTTTAGCTATTTAGCGGACGTTCGTCCGTACGTTCGTTTTAACGAACGCTTTTCATCCGTTAGCCGCAGACAGCGAACGTTCATTCGTTAGCCTGTTCGTCAGTTTTCTTTTTCGGGGTATTTATCCGTGATTTTTCCGATCGCGATTTCTGCCCTAATCTTGTTTTTCGTTTTTCTTGTCGCTCGAGAGTCGGAATCAGGTGATTCAAAATCCCAGATCTTCGTATCGACGCCCTATTTTCGTTTAACCAACTTGAACAAAGTTTTGGCTACTGTAAAATTTGACTTTAGGCCAAATAGTAACCGGAGCTCATTTCTTTCGCAGTTTGAGTTTCGTTGCTTCTTTCGAGTTGATTCTTTTTGCAAACCAGAGTTCTTAAGTTGAACCTTCTGGTTAGATCTCTTCTTTTGGAGTTTTGTTTGTGCATCATTGCTTTTTTGCTTATGTATGCTATTATTTGCTTGCGATAGAATACCCGGACTGTGAAGCGTGCTACTACGAGTCTCTAGGTTTTGCGAATCGTCAGCAAGGCAAGTAACACTTTGATCATACTTTATTTTACCCAGTTTTTTATGCATTAGATCAAACCCTCACACATTGCATGAGTAGGATCTCTTAACTTGTGGGACTGGGAAGTAGATTGAGGTAGAACCTATTACCTGCATTATTTTCAAACCCCTGGGAGTTACTTCTACGTTTGCCTAGGTTGCTATGCTATGCTCGTAGACGTGGTTTGGGTTTGAGTGATATCCATGATAGATGTGAGTGTTAATTAAGGATTCAACTTAAGGTGGCTACTTGAATACACATCTGGGTGGATTGGTTGCAGGGCACCTAGTGAACCCAGTGTTGTCCTAGGAAATCCCGGGGTTCCGTGTGATTTTTCCTATGGAATGCCACCCAGGCTCAAAGGGATCATAAAACTATTCATGCTAGAAACTTCCGTGTGCAGCCACATGCCAATATGGGCTCTGGCATAGTTGAGTATGTTGTGGGAAACCTTTCTGTGATGGGCTAGCAGATGTAGAGGGATTCTAGGTGTACCGGCCTATCTATCCGGTTAAGGGGACCTCTTCGGAAAGACTGTGTCTCGGTCATCCGTTTCTCAAACACCATGCAGTGCGAGAAACCAAACGGATGCGATCGAGTCTTGTGGGAAAAGTGCACAAACCTCTGCAAAGTGTACAAACTGGTCATGATTAGCCGTGTCCTCGGTTATGGACAACTTGAGTATTTGGTACTTGAATTATTGGTTGATCTCATCACTCTATAATTTAATTTGTTGGGTTAATGATGAACTTTTAATTTGGGATTGAGTTGGAGGTAACTTCTCAATGATTTTCAACCAACAAGATAGTTAAAATAAAATGTATTCCGTTGTTGTAGGGAAAATTTGGCTTTTCGCAAAAACTTTAACCTTAGAGCCTCCACCAGCCAAATATGCATATAGTATAGCCTTTATTATGTTACTTGCATCTTCTGTGTTATCTTGCCAGCATATTCCATGTGCTGACCCATTTTCGGGCTGCAACATATTACGTTGCAGAATTTTCAGACAAGGAATAAGACGTGCTAGGTCGTTTGTCATGCACTCAGCTATGCCGTTGGAGTTGATGGACTCACTTATCTTCCAAGCCTTCCCCTGTTATTTTTTTAGGTGGCCTTAAGCCATAGATTTTGTAATAAGTTCTCATTGGAGACATTCGATGTAATAAGTGTGTGATTGCCACTCTGTTATAAATCCTTCAAGTACTATGTGTGTCAGCATTACCGATCCAGGGATGACACAGAACACAGAGACTTCGGTCCATTCGGATCGTGGTCGCTACACTGTGTACCGTGCTTTAGAAGCTTTCCCCCCTTAAAGAATTGCTAGGGAAAACTTGGTACCGTATGCCGGAAACCTTTTGTGGTTGCTTGCTGAAGAAGACAGAGTACAGCAGAAGATTCTCACTGCGATATGCGGACCAATTTCCACATATTTAATCATCTTAATATTTTTTCTCTTGATTTCTTGAGGCAGACATACGTTTTGAATGAATTGTTCTTCTGACCAAAATATTGTTGATCCGATTCTTGAGCGGTACTGCCACATATTGGAAACTCATCATATAATCTCTGAGGTCGGTGTAATAGTATGGTACTGACGTGGACTGAGTGGCTTGTTTGAGAAAAAATTATCTTCATCTGTCACAAGCTTTTATCGAGGTATCTTGTTGAGAAAGACCATGTATCTTGGACCTGAAGTTGTTCACATATCATGCTTTGAGAAAAATTGAGGAGCCTTGCTTCATAAATCTCTCGTGATAGCGTGTGGAATAATACTGGGTTCCTTATATCCAAAACTTCGTACTGATATGCAGACTGAAATCCATACACACGCCCATAATATTCTGAGGCTGATTATTTGCATGAGAAAATGGTTTGACTGCCTTCCATGAGCATGCCACATTCTGACTTTATTTCGGATGATAATATATTTCATGCCTTGCTGAGCCAAAAAAATTGTATATGGTCTATACCTTTGCTAGAAAATATACCGTTTATCTGGTACCTGACTTGTCTTGCTGCTGACTTGATTATTACTGATGTGAGTATTTTTTTACTGATGTAGACTTGACTTATATGTACTGTTGTGAGGAGTGCTCGCTGATGCAAAATTGATTATCAGTCTCAAAATCAGATATTTCCCCATTTCACTGCAGTCGGCTGAGAATTCCATTCTGTTGAGCTGAGTTTCCAGATATTTGAACTCCTTACTTCTTCGAGTCCGGTGTCAGTTCATGAGCCATTCCTTATGGGGGGGAAATAATGTAACACCGGGGCCCAAAAGAAAGAAGCGAAAGGAAACTCAACTAAACAAAAGCACAACACAACAATCAAGTCACACACAATCAACGTCACATATTACTGCTAATCACACAATATGCATACCTACTTAAGCACACAAAATCGCGCGGGATCTCCGGTTCTATGATCTAGCATGCTGTGACGATGTGCACGAGAGTGAATAAATGTGTGGAAGGATTGGTGTCAACAGCGCTACACCAAGTGCTAGCTTAGCCAAGTGGCAACCTGGACTAGCGCGGAGGCGAGGACGTACTTGGTAACCATGTAGCAGGACACGAATGTCGCAACCACAGTATTATCAAGCGAATGGAAAATATCCGTACTCGTCTAAGAAAATAGGGGAAAACTGCGGCTGCTGGCATTGCCCTTTCTTGATGACTAAGACCATTAAGGGTTGCCAACACGACAAGAAAAAGGACGGTCCGGGGTAAAACATGTCTACCACCGAAAACAAAATGAGGCTGAAGGAAGGAACTCGGCGCGATACCTGAGCACCATTTTTGCAAACCGTGTCAGGATCACTTGGCATCACTCTGCTGGGACAGAAATGACACCAAACGCCGAAGAACAAGCAAGAAAATAAAACTAGAGAAATGCAAAGGCTGAGCTGTAGTGGATCTGAACCGATGCCACCTACCCTCACCAAATAAATCGTTAGTGTCAAAATAATAAGGCTATATGCATGCTATGCAACAAACAAATGCAACACCCAAATGCAACAAACAAGCCAGACTCTATACTACCGCTTACTACCGGTTACTACCACTTGCGCTAACTAACGCGTCCTATAGCCAGACATGCTCTGATACCAAGCGATGTGGCACCCCGGCTCAGAGAAACCGGAACGCTCTGTATTCCAGCCCAGAGATCGAGGAGAAGTCTTCTGGAATACAGAACTGCTTAGCATAGAACAAATCAGCTCTTATTACATGAATAAAATTACAAGGTCTGATGTTACAAAGGAGCACATCAGCACGGCGACACTATGCCTGCGATACTACACTTCCTCTATGCTAGTAGCGAAATAACTCGTAGCAGCGGAATACATCTAGCAGCGGAATAACGATGAAGGTGGTGAACTCCAATCCACAGGGACTCTGGCGGGGACACGATCTAGCTCGCACGCACGGCAACCTCGACAAACAATCAAGCAATCATGGCATCACCTGCAATCTGGCATGACATGCCAGGTCAGTACATTGAATGTACTTGCAAGCTCACAACAACCAAAAGCATCAAAGCAAAACAACAACATAGCATTAACAGGTTAATTATGAATGTACTTGCAAGCTCACAACAACCAAAAGCATCAAAGCAAAACAACAACATAGCATTAACAGGTTAATTAATTAACAATTATCATGATGAAACAACTACTAAGCATGGTATGAAACTGATACAATACTAATAAATCACCATCTCAGATTCATATAATTATATATCTCTTGGCTAACCGACCAAGTAATATACCATCTTGTCACCTCGTGACCAAAGTCCAAACGTGATCTTTCCGGCGATCACTACCATGATCAACACTTGGTCTACATTATCATCAATATCATGCACTGCTCATCATATATATATATATATATATATATATATATATATATATATATATATATATATATATATATATATATATATATATATATATATATATATATATATATATATATATCACCTATAATTTATTTTTTTTATTCCGTCATTTAAGTGTGGATCAAACGGTGTGACCTAGTACGAACCCATGCCCATGACCGAGGACGCGGCTATCGATAGATTAATTACACTCTGCAGAGGTAGTGCACTGTACCCACACCACATAACCCATGGCCTCTTTCTCCCATTCGGGTGGACCAACGGCGTTCCGAAAAAACCGATCTATTGTCATGACACTCTCCCGGCCACTCCGACTCATTCCCCACTGGGATAGTCCTGGGTGGCCCCGTGTCTACCAAAGACACCAACGGCCACCGTCGTGGCAAAAACAATAAAAAGTCCCAAACGGGGAAAAAGCGCTTAATATCCAACTACGGGCACACAAGGCTTATGTCCGTCTACCTGATCAGGGTAGAACGTGGCCATAACCTTCCCTCGTTGGAGGCACCAGCGAGAGGCATGACAATAGCATCGCATTAGGGCCTTCCCATAAAGGCAAATGTGGTTGCACTGGGGAAAGCCCGGTTCGGTGGCACGTAACCAACTTAATGACGGATTCTCAGAAGTTTTAGTTGTGATATAGAAACTCATATATTAACTATCAATCTAACAGTCCAAGTCATAGCAATATCCAACAAATAAACCCAAAGGTTAATAACATCATAACAAAATACTCCAAGGATAGCATAACATCTCTATCATGAAAATCCAAGAACGATAACACTACTATGCGAATGTCAAGAACTAACTATCCAACTATGATTCACATGCAAGCATCACCTCCAACATCATTCTCCAAAACAATATATCAACTAGCATCATGATGAAAATAATACTAGCCTCTAATAATCCAAAGGCAACATGACATCCAAAGCAAATACTCCAAAAATAATAATAGATACTAGCATGAAAATAGCCACTAAGAATCCAAAGACAACATAACCATCAAAATATAAGTCCTAGAACTCCAAGCAATATCATGGCAATAACAAGATCAAAACACAACTCCGAGAAATGCCATGAACAAGATCATACGTAGCTAATGCAATATTTTAAATAAGTTCAAATAAAGAACCATGTCACTACATTGCAATCATGCAAATGGATGGTGTGGCTTGCCTGGGGTGGAAGAAATCACCGGGACAAAATGCGAGAAACGCGCGGAAAGGATCGCCGGAAAACGTTCTCTCTCGGAGGGGGCTGTTTAATGGCAAGGGAAAAATGGTCATTTTCAGAATGTTGAAACATAATTAAAATGATGCGAACAGAACGGGCTCGACGAGATGAAGAAATGGGCTTTGGATTCACCTCATTTGGAGTTGTGGGTAAAAAGTTATGCATGTTTTCCTACCAGGGACCTATCTGTAAATAAAACCATCACAAACAGGCCTTGGACAGAGAAACAGAACGTGCACCCGAGAAAATATGCTTTCATTACGCAAAAACATACGCAAGTGGTTTACGTTTCCACTTAAAGATATGGCAGGGGCTTGAGCAGCTGACGGGCGGGTCCCACGATGGAGCCCGTCACTTATCCAGCTCAGCCACCCGGGTCAACACATGCAGGGCGGGACCGGCCGCCTGGGTCGCTGCCAGGTGGGGTCCGTAGGGAGGAGGGGCCCGCCTGGCCTGGCTCCTTCTTCCTCGTCGCTACACCCCGACGGGGCAGAACAGAGGCGCGGCTCCGGCGACGAGCTCCGGCGCCACAGGCCATCTCCCGCGGCGTTCCGCCTACGAATTGATTCAAGAGGAAGAACCGCATCCAAAGAGGTAGGTCACGGCCACCGGGGATGGACGGGGTGGCAGCAGCTTCGGCGCCAGCGTAAGGCGGCTCGGGCGGCGATGGGCGTCGCGACCAGAGGTCATAGGAGGAGAGGGAGGGGTACTGGTGTGGCTTTGGAGGGGTGGTGGAGTCCTCTGGTGGTGGAAGGAGGAGTGGACGAGCTCGGGGTTGCTCGAATTTGAGCGAGGTCCGACGATGGACACGGCGGCCATGGGCGAGGTGAGGTAGCTCCGGGACTCGGGCGAGAGAATGGGGAGGACGAGAGGAGTGAGGCGATGTCGATGGTGAGGAAGGGAGGGGCTCGGGTGGCCATTTATAGGTGCGGGGCGAGGTGCGGAGCTGGCACCGTCGCGGACGCGTGTCCGGCACCGCGGACTTGGAGGCAGGCGACGAGGGAGCACAGTGGAGGAGCATCACAGGGGGGCAAACGACGCCGGGGAGCAGAAGAAGCAGCCGAGGGAGGCTCAGGGACAAACAGGGCACTATGGCCACTGTTGGATTCGGCGGCGGTCGTCGGCAAGCGTCGGTGGCCGTCGGTGGAGGAAGCGGCTGACAGGGGAGAGGGGTCCAGGGGGTCTGCGACGGGCAGGCGAGGCCAGGGGACAGACTCACGAGCTCGAAGAAGACGAGGGGCGGGGGTGCCGAAGCACAAACAGCGCCTCGGCGCGGCCACTGCACACAGAGCGCGTGCATAGACACACCCTTGTCGTGATAACCACAGGCACTGGCAGGTAGTGGGGGAGTTGGGCAGTCAAATGTTGTCTACTTGGGAGTCCTTGCTGGGTAAGTATCAGCTGTGGAGGTAGAATGGTGAAAAGCCCTCCGGTTGAGTGGTAAAGATCCTCTAAAGTTTACTGCAGTAGACTTTGTGGAGAACTACTGATCAACAGAAAATGATGTGGAGCCAAAAGGTTTGTCTGGGGGTTTTAGGTAAGGAAAACTTACATTCTGCTAAGTTTGAGAGGATTAGGACCAAGATAAATCATAGTTGCTTTGCAACTGCCAAATCTGGTCCAGAAACTAGAGCAAGATGTTGCACTCAAATGGTGTGGCCACTTGAGCTCAAATTTGGCATTGCTTAGGGATTTGCTCATAGTAATATGTTGTAGGAATTTCATAGCAATTGGACAAGCCAAATTGGTACTACCTTCACAAGCATCCTTTTTGTCCAGAAACTTAGGAAAATTACTAAGGGAAAATGGATACATAAAATGTGCCAAAAATTGGTGGAGGTAGGTTATATGAGTTAGAGAAGGTCCTGGAGTATTTTCAGCCATAGTGGAGCAAGGTAAAACACACTTGCTTCACAAACTGAAAATTTGGACAGAAACAAAGATTTAAAGGTGTGCTCACATGGTAGATTGGATGGAGCTGAATTTTGGAGGAGTGGGATGCAATGATCCCAAAAAGAGGCATGAAAAGTTTCAACTCATTTGGATGCTCCTAGCTAGTACTTCCTTCACAGTGGCTTCTATTTGACAGAAACTTTGAAATTTCACTGAGTAAGATTGGCCAGGCAAATATAGTTGAATTTTGGCATGTGGCAATGATTTGGACATAAAAGAATGCCCAACAAGTTTGGGGTCAATTGGGAAAAGATAAATAGCACTTGCTTCACAAAGTGCCATTTAGGGCAGAATAGGAAAAGGAATATTTGAGAATTATTTTTGAACATGGCAATGAAAAGTTTTGCCATATTCTATGAAGATATGACCCAAACAATTTATTAAATTTTATTTGGGAATTTTTGGAGTGACAGAAATTTAGGTTGCTTCACAACCTAGGGCAGACAGGGTTATTCCTTTAATAGAAAAGAAATATTCCCTAGAAAAAGGAATTAGGGTTTGGTCAGGCAGTGGAGTGACATGATCTTGGCAAGGTTTTGAGAAGGACGAGCCACTTGGGAGGTCAAAAGAGGATGATTTACCAGGTGACAAGGCCACAAAATCACTCCAAAAGGAAAAACAGAGCAAAAACCAATAAATCAAAAAGAAAAAGAAAAGGGCCAAAAACCAGGCTGTCACACTGTCCCGCTTTCCAGGGTCCAAATCCTCCTCCAGTATGCCGCGGGCCTCCTTTTATAGTCAAAAGGGGCTGCCACGGTGGCACACAGGAGGTGGAAAGGTGTACATTACATAGGCTTATCCCATGCCATTGCGGGACAAGACGCATTAAATGTGCTGCTTAGGTGTCTATTTGCTTTATCGGGGATGGAAAAGAAGCCCGTCCCGTCCATGGCCTCTCCGTCTGGTCGCGACGCGCGTCCAAGCCAGCGGGGCAGGTAGCTGAGGTAGCGTGGTGGTAGGGTCTTCACGAAGATCAGCATGCCACCACGCAGGTGCTTGATTAGCTGGACCAGGAACCACGTATCGCCACGTGGGTGCCTGCCTGGGCTAGTGGGTCGGCCGTCGAGCTGGGTGACGACGGGGTGGCAAGGGCTTGTTGCAGTCTTGCGTCTGTTCTTGGCAAGGGTCTTGCCGGGGCCTCTGTGAGTGTCCCTCGGGAAGAGGCTTGCCGGGGCTCCGGGGTGTCTTCGGCAAGGAGCCTTGCCGGGGCCTCGTGGGCATCCTCGGCAAGGAACCTCGCGATCGTGATGTCTTATGATTCTTATCTTGGGAGTCATAGACCTTTGTCTTCACAAAGATCTGCATTCCATCATGTGGGCGCTTCTCGAGCCTTGGTTCCAATGTTGTTGATGACGTTGGAGCTCATGGGCTCAAGGGTGGTTGCGATGGAGGCGTTTGGGTGAATTCCCCGGCAAGAGCCCTTGTCGGGGGAGAGCCTGTCTCCTTGCTTGGTCTTCATGTGCCACCATCTTGGCGTTGTTCTGCTAACTTTGCGTCTCCGGGTTCTCTCCTCTGCTCTGTTATGTTTGGTCAAAGGCATGGCTCTGACTGCATGTGCACAAGTAAGGGGTAAAAAAGGGCGCCCCTATTTTTGTACACCAACAAAGCCAAACACGACAACAGTGGCCAAGTCCCGGACACTACTAAACAAGTCCGGACTACACCCCAGAGCGACAGCACTGCTCGCCAGGAGCTCAGTTAGCAATCCGGCCTCCGTCTCAGCCCCAAGCTAATCGCGGCCTACGTGCCACGCGTACATAACTAAACGCTAAAAATACCATGGGCAAAGACGGAGGCACAACAAGGATAAAGTCCACAATACGGCTAGACCATATCCGGACACCATTAGTTTCCCCTTTTTTCTCTTAACTCTACCTTTTTCAGGTTCCTTACAACCCGTGTCACCTTTTCAACGGTGCTAAGGCCTCTTCTCAAGGCCAATCTTGATGACGCTGAGTGACGATCCTCTTGAAGGAGACAAGAAGCACGGCAAAGTACCTCAAAGGGTCTCTAAAGACCGCCTCGACTATTTGCAACAACCTGGGCACAACATTCCCCTATGCTCGGCATGTAAATAGCCTTGTGTACCCTTTTGTACTAATACGTCTTGACGTATCAACCAGACTATAATGGAAACAGGTCCTGGCCTGACCTATCGACTTATCTTTTAATCTATGTTTCCCTATCTCGGTTCAACTATCATGTACGCGTCGGTACGATTTAAATCGACAGGGGCTATGTTAAGCCACATACATCCTTTTATTACTAAAATAAAGTCTGAACACTTTTATAAAGTCCGAATATAGCATTATATGCATCGGCTGCGAATCATGTCTTTGGTCAATAGTTGGGTTGCCCGGCTCCTGTGATTGCTACATTACGTTCCGCTTGTTCGGCTAAGGTAGTAAAGGGAGAACTACTGCAATTGTGTTTCTGGTTCATCCGGTCAAGCACCTCAGTAGAGAAAGCCAAAAACTGACTATCATGATGCGGCAAGAGCTGGTCAGCTATTCGGTGACTACAAATCTTTTTTGATTTCTTTTTGCAATACGCAAGGGGCCGGCCTCCGCTCAGCCAGGCGTTTATAGCACCCAAGTTCGGATAATCGAACAATACCAGGGGTTGCGCCTGCACTTCAATTATAAAACTCATATGGCTTAGTGAGAGCGATAAAGCAACATAGTCTGATTGCCTGGTTCGCCGCACTAACACCTCCTTTGCAGACCAAATTGATGGGTCAAGCGTGTTTAGGTGCTATCCTGAACACCCCCGTACTATCTACGTGGGTGCTGAAGCCAATGACTTGCCAACTCTCAGATATTGTAAACGGCCGCACAGGAGGAAATATTTCAAATTAAAATAAAATAACATATCATACATAAAGCCTTGTTTTCATAATGCAGGATTGGACAACACGGACACATTCATCCAAATATAATGTCCTTTGAACACTGGCCCTCTACAATGTGGGATCCCTCTAGGACATCATTGAAATACCGCTCCGGCGTGCGGTGCTCTTTGCCTGCGGGCGGACCCATGGTTGCGAGCTTGACGGCGTCCATCTTCACCCACTGTACCTTGACGCGGGTGAAGGCCATCCGCGCACCCTCGATACAGGCCGACCGCTTCACAGCATCAAGCTGAGGGAGGCATTGATTAGCCGCCTCACAAGCCCGAAGTAGCTGCTGGGTATGGGCTCGGCAAGCCATAGACGGATTATAAAATCCCTCATGGCCAATTGTGATGGCCTAGCTTATTA
Source organism: Secale cereale (assembly GCA_902687465.1). Classification (NCBI taxonomy): domain Eukaryota; kingdom Viridiplantae; phylum Streptophyta; class Magnoliopsida; order Poales; family Poaceae; genus Secale; species Secale cereale. The sequence goes on from LR738712.1 coordinate 554,257,984, forward strand.
GGGATGATAGACTACTCATATCAATAAGGAATTCCTTCTTTTCCGGGAGCCCATTCGGATAGAACTCCAAAATTAAGCGTGCTCAGCTTGGAGTAGTTTCAGGATGGGTGACTGACCGGGAAGTTGCTCCCGGATGCGCACGAGTGAGGACAAAGTGCGCAAAAAAGACTAGTATTGATATGTGAGGCCAGTCTAGATCCCGCCAGGAGTAACGACCACCGGCGGGTGTGTCCGGGGTGTTGTAAGTTGGTATCAGAGCCGACCCTCGCGGTTACACGGATGTTTGCGGACAGTTTGTAGTCATGTTGTGCATGACGTTTGTGACCCGTCGTGGCACACGGAATGGCACATGTGCTTCCCTGGAAGCACAGACGGTTGTGCCAAGAGGGAACGTTCCTGTGGCCCGACGAGGACGTCGGTTCCTCTGAGTGAAGGTTTATGTGATGGCCTGGCTTATTAGGGATGAAAGACTACTCATATCAATAAGGAATTCCTTCTTTTGCGGGAGGCCATTCGGATAGAACTCCAAAGTTAAGCGTGCTCAGCTTGGAGTAGTTTCAGGATGGGTGACCGACCGGGAAGTTGCTCCCGGGTGCGCACGAGTGAGGACAAAGTGCGCAGAAAATACTAGTATTGATATGTGAGGCCAGTCTAGATCCCGCCAGGAGTAACGACCATCGGCGGGTGTGTCCGGGGCGTTGCAAGTAAGGTTGTCGCGACCAGTCCTTCAGTAAAATAATTACCGGAAGACCTACCTCATTATTAACCAGCAAGGAAATATTATTCCTGCTGGCAGACAATTCTTTGATACAGAATTCCAGTACACTGAATATTATACAAGGTTGAGCTGGATTTGCTCAACAATTTTATTACAAGCGCGCCAATATAATACATAAAGGCGGATATGACACAAGGCAGGGTGGCATACTAATGACTCGCAATAAAAAGTGGTGGAATATGTCATAGTGAAGTGGGTGGTGTGACTCCAATATAATACAGTCCATCGGGTGTCGGAGTGAGACCCAATGAATTTATTTGGTGGTAAGCGGAAGCGGTTATAAAACAGTGATCAACTCCAGGATCGCAGGGGACTGACTGGGACTCCTCTAAGTGTCGGACTCGCTATCGAACTCTTCATCCATGAGATCGCCTTCGTCCACATCTGGCCAAATCAACAAGCCAGGTGAGTACTTTGAATGTACTCGCAAGACAGTCTGGACTTAAGATATAACAAATGCCAACATGAATGCATATGAGTATTCCAGCAAAAATGTGAGCGGAATAAAATATGAATGCGCTGAAGGTAAAGATGGAAGTCGGCCGGTAATCCTCTCGAAGTCCAAAGATAATAATAAAGAGACCAAACGAGGGTCTGGGTGACTCCTCGTAGGAACAATAATAAATGTTAACAGGCCACAGTCGGGCGTCTGAGCGACACCACATAAAGGGCTTATAAATAAAAGAATGCCACCGTAGGACATCAGAGCGACATCACATAAAGGGCTTATAAAAGGAAAGAATGCCACAGTCGGACGTCTGAGCGACATCACATAAAGGGCTTATAAATAAAAGAATGCC
>LR738712.1:554259657-554326430 GCA_902687465.1 Secale cereale
CATCACATAAAGGGCTTATAAAAGGAAAGAATGCCACAGTCGGACGTCTGAGCGACATCACATAAAGGGCTTATAAATAAGAGAATGCCACAGTCGGACGTCTGGGCGACATCACATAAAGGGCTTATAAAATGAAAGGATGCCACAGTCGGACGTCTGAGCGACATCACATAAAGGGCTTATAAAATGAAAGGATGCCACAGTCAGACGTCTGAGCGACATCACATAAAGGGCTTATAAGTAAAATAATGCCACAGTCGGACATCTAAGCAACATCACATAAAGGGCTTATAAATAACAGCAGTTCAATGATGTAATACTACTGAAAGTAAATCAACACAGAGGTGGGGGTGAGTTCATCTACCAAATGAACTTGACGAAAATACTATTCTGATCATCAACAAGAATGTACTAGAAACGGTCACCGGGTTGACATGAAGGTTGACCCTAGGCCATAAACATGGCTACTGAACGAATTTAACTCTGCAGAGCTTGTACCATTAACTCATAGCCAACGGGTTCTACTAGCCACGTGGGCTAGTCCCGTCTACGGTGTTTTAGTAGAAACTCAACTAACCAGTACACACCCATTTAACATCATGTCATCCGGAATCACCCGCGACGACATTCACGGAAAACTTTAAGACGGGGAGGCTACAACCTCGAATAGCATGGGATCTAATTTATATATGCGCGCTCTAAGGGGTGCCCCCCTCTCGGCCCCAACCGGAAACACCCATGCCCCCTGACCGGATGACGGGCTTTAATCCAGGGCCATGGAACCCTCATCCCAGCCCCTCTACTTGGTGTGTACTCGGGAAGTGGTTTACAACTGACTAGACCGTGATCCCAACGGACGGCCTAAGATAGTACCGGAAAAGGAGGCGGACGGAGTCATGATATGATCTCCGTTGATATGGAGTTAACCAACTACCGGCATGCTTCAACAATACCAGCATGCCACCCATCATATCACCATATGATCGAGGTGGTTCAACTTTAAACTCTCGGGGCTCACCCGAAGATTACTTGCATGAAATATAACCATACACAATGCTTATATAACCGTGCTTATGAGAAGAGCTACTCGAGCAAAACATGCAACACACTCATCATATCAGAGGTTCAAACATGCTTGCCTGGTTCTGAAAAGTCGGAGCCTAACTCGGTGTGATTCGCGTCTCCGTCACGGCCTCCGGTATCTATGTATTCAAACAAAATACATACTAACATAAATACCGCGCGTGCAAAAAAAGTTGTTCAAAATATTTCCACATAATATGACAAAAAAACTTGACAGAAAACCAAGGTGGACAGAAAAAGAATCAACTCAAAATCACTTCTAGTTTAAAAGATATTAAGGTTTCTGTCCAGGGACCCATCTGTAATGAAACAGAAAAGATCCAGGGGCTAGAACAGAAAATAACAAAGCGAATCGATACGTAGTACGCCAACCTCAGAGGAAAACACACTTTTCCCGAATACGCTAACAGAAAACGATTCGAGGGGGAGAGATGTGAGGCTGACAGGGGACCCCACTTGTCGGGTTTGAAAACCAGAAGCAGAGCCGCGCCGGCGCCGGTGCTGCGGTGATTGCCGACGTCGATCCACGGCGAGTTAGGGGAGGGGGAAGGTATCTACGGCTTCACGATGGTCTTCCGCGTCGAACGGCGGTAGAGTTGGGTGTCGGTGAGCCCCATGTCGACGACGACCTTATCTCCGCCGGACGGCGGCTCGGTTGGTCGTGGACCTCGTCGGGGAGGGTTTCTGGGATGAAATTGAGGTGGGGGTTAGGCCTAGGTGGATGCCAGGAGGCTACGCTCAAGTTCATGGCGGCGGAGAAGCCCTCACCGGAGTGAACGGAGCTGGAGCCCGAAGCGGAGGTAGCCGGCCGGGGCTGGGGAAGAAAGGCCTCTCGGGGCTCTTCCAGAGGTTGGGCGCGGCCTAGGGAAGTAGTGGAGGCGTGTGTGCTCGAGCACGAGCTCGGGGGTGCCCTTTTATAGGCGGCTCAAGGTGGCTGCCGCGAATGGATAAGTCCGGCGAGCCAATTACGGCGTTGCAGTGGTCGGACGGCGGGATTAGGAGCTTGAGCATCATCGAGGAGATGTTGCGGTTCCATTCCCGCGCCTAACCTAGCAGAAGAGGTGGAGTTACGGCCTGTCCTCGGCGGAACGGCCGTGCGGCTTGTCGGCGGCAGAAACGGCGCTCTGCGCATGCCAGGCCACGACGACGGTGTGCCAGGCATGCGTTGGCTGTGGAGGTGGACACGCGGAGCACTGAGGTGGTCTGGGCGGCGCAAAACGGCGTGGAGCTGCGGCGTTGCTTCTGTCAGCCGCCACGGGCGGCGCTATGGCCGTGGCAGTCGCCGGCATGGTCGGGCCAGGGCGCCACCGACGCCCAGAAGCTGCCAAGCGACCGCGTGGCGCGTGGATAAGAAGAAGCTGCAGTGCAGTGTCGAGCCAAGGAAGATACATATGAGGTTTTGTCGCTGCGCCTGACGACTGTCGAAACTGACGAAACTGACGAAGTGTAGACAGTTTCAGTTAACAGTTCTGAATTTAACAGACAGTGTAGACTAGGTGTTTGATGAAATGTTTCTGGTATTTTTGCAATGCTTCTGGAGCTGATTTTTGGTGGAGTGGCCTCTTGATGTACCTAGAGGCTGCCTGATTTTTCACAGAATTTTTGGAAGAAGATAAATATGAATTTCACCAAATTTTGCAAATCTGGTCCAAACTTGCAGTAGGTGAAATTTGAAAATTTTGGACTATGGACCAATGAAACAAGATGGATCTAGGTTGTGGGTACTAAGGACTATCTAGGAGAGTTGGTTCGGAGTCAAATAACTAAAAGGAAAAGGTGGCTCCTTTGCAAATCACCAAGGTCCAATATAAAAGACAGAATTATTTTTGGAGTGAAATAAATAGGAGAAAAATTCCAATAGGGTTATAACTTGCTGGAATTGATGAAATACATGTCCCAAGGTGTGGAGAGGGCCTTGGAGAGGATTGTTCCTGTTGGGATCATGGCAAGATGAAGGTTGGAGGGGAGATAAGTCCAAGGTTAAACTTGAGAAGTTTAAATCAAGAAGTGGAGAACTCAAACAACTTCTTTTGAAACTCAACTTGTGCTTGAGCCAAACACAAGAGAAAAACTTCAAGGCCAAAAACCAAGCTTGAGAAGACACACAAAGCTTGGCTAAAGGGATTTCAGAAGGGCAAAAGAAAAGATCAAACAATCCCCTTGCAAAAAGGCCAAAAGTTTGAAAGAAAAACCAACTCAAAATTTTTGGGGTGTTACAACACCTACCCCCTTAGGAAAAATCTCGTCCCTGAGATTTCAGCTGATCCTCAAATAGGTGTGGATGTTCTGCCCGAAGGAAATCTTCCCTTTCCCATGTTGCCTCATCCTCTATGTGATTACTCCACTGAACTTTGAGGAATTTAATAGTTTTCTGACGGGTCCTCCTTTCAGACTCCTCCAAAATCTTTACTGGGTGTTCTCGGTAGGTGAGATCCGGTTGCACATCAAGGTTTTCATGTGACACATGTTTCTCTGGGTTGCTTAAACACTTCCGTAGTTGCGAGACGTGGAACACATCGTGGACGTCGGACAGTTCCTTGGGGAGGTCCAGTTGGTAAGCTACTGTGCCTCTCCGTGCAACTATATGGAAGGGTCCGATGAATCGTGGTGCTAGTTTCCCTTTGACTTTGAATCGTTGTAGTCCTCTCATCGGTGACACACGCAAGTATACGTCATCACCGGGCTCAAAACTTATTCCCCGATGCTTTTGATAGTAATAGCTCTTTTGTCGGCTTTGGGCGGTCTTGAGTCGATCCCGTATCATTTTTACTCTCTCCTCGGCTTCCTTCAACATATCGGGGCCAAATATGCGGCTGTCTCCTGTTTCCGACCAATTCAATGGAGTACGGCATCTTCGTCTGTACAAGGCTTCGAAAGGTGCCATCTGCAGGCTAGCTTGGTAACTATTGTTATATGCGAACTCAGCATATGGTAAGCTTTCCTCCCAACTGGCCCCATAGGTGAGGACACATGCCCTTAGCATGTCTTCGAGTATTTGATTTACTCGCTCCGTTTGTCCTCCAGTCTGGGGGTGGTAAGCCGTGCTGAACGTTAGTTGTGTCCCGAGGGCTTGCTGCAACTGGTCCCAAAATTTTGAGACGAACTGAGTGCCCCTGTCGGATATTATAGTCTTGGGAACACCATGTAGGCATACTATCCGGGTGAGGTAAAGCTTGGCGAGCTTTTGAGTGGTGTGCATTGTCTTGACGGGTTTGAAATGTGCCACCTTGGTCAGTCTATCTATGATGACCCATATGGCATCGGTACCGTGTTGTGACCGTGGTAGTCCAACAATAAAATCCATACCAATATCATCCCATTTCCATTTTGGTATCTTGTTTGGCTGTAATAGCCCTGCAGGTTTTTGGTGCTCGGCTTTAATGAGTTGACATGAATCGCAGCATGCAATAAATGTGGCTATATCCCTCTTCATGCCGTGCCACCAAAATCTTTCCTGAATATCTTTGTACATCTTTGTACCTCCAGGGTGGATCGAGTATGGGGCAGTATGACTTTCTGCTAGAATCTGCTGTTTAAGGTCGTTGCTATTGGGTACGCAAAGTCTGTCTCCGAACCATAATATTCCTTCACTATCCATGGTGAATTCTGAGGCCTTGCCCTGACTTACTTTTCTTTTCATTCCTTCGATGCTGGGGTGTCCGAGTTGAGCCTTCTTTATTTGCTCTATCAGTGTAGGTTGTATTTCTAGCTTGGATACTTCGCCTTCCATGACCATCATTAGGTTGAGTCTGGCGAATTCTTGCTGAAATTTGGCTCTCCGGTTCTGTATGTTGCCGCTGTTCGGGCTGGGGTTACGGCTGAGAGCATCTGCTACCATGTTTGCTTTCTCGGGGTGATAGTGGATACCAACGTCGTAATCTTTTACCAGTTCCAGCCAGCGTCGTTGTCGTAAATTGAGATCTGGCTGAGTGAAAATATAGCAGAGGCTCTTATGGTCCGTATATATTTCACAGCGATTCCCAAGCAAAAAGTGCCTCCATTCCTTGAGTGCATGAATGACTGCTGCCAACTCCAAATCGTGAGTAGGATAATTTTCTTCATGTTTTCGCAGTTGCCGGGATGCGTAGGCGACTACTTTGCCTTCTTGCATCAGTACGCATCCGAGGCCTTTGCGGGATGCGTCGCAATATACTTCAAAGCTCTTGTGTATGTCTGGTACAATTAATACTGGGGCAGTTGTTAACCTCTTTTTGAGCTCTTGGAAGCTTTTCTCACATGCTTCGGTCCACTCGAATTTCTTATCCTTCTTGAGTAGATGTGTCATAGGTTTGGCTGTGGTAGAAAATCCTTCAATAAACCTTCTGTAATATCCGGCCATACCGAGGAAACTGCGTATATCCGTTACACTGGCTGGTGACTTCCAGCCAAGTACAGCCTTGACTTTATCTGGGTCCACAGCAATTCCTTCTTGTGTTAATATGTGTCCTAGGAAACCCACTTGTCTCAGCCAAAATTCACATTTGCTGAATTTGGCGTAAAGTTGGTGTTTCCTTAATTCTCCCAGTACAATGCGGAGGTGTTTAGCATGTTCTTCCGGTGTCTTGGAATATACCAAAATATCATCAATAAATACCACCACAAATTTGTCCATGAATTTCATAAATACCTTGTTCATGAGGTGGACGAAATATGCGGGGGCGTTGGTCAGTCCGAACGGCATCACTGTAAACTCATAAAGTCCGTATCTTGAGGTGAACGCTGTCTTTGGGATATCTTCCGTCCGTACTTTCAGTTGATGATATCCTGACCTTAAGTCAACCTTTGAGAAAACCTTGGCTTGCGCGAGCTGGTCAAATAAATCATTTATCCGTGGCATCGGATATTTGTTCTTGACTGTGACCATGTTGAGTGCTCGGTAGTCTATACACAGTCTCATGGTCCCATCCTTCTTTTTGGCAAATAATACCGGCGAGCCCCAAGGTGAGGAGCTAGCCCGTATAAATCCCTTGTCCAGCAGTTCCTTTATTTGTTTCTTTAATTCAACCAACTCGGATGGCGCCATTCTGTATGGTTTCTTATATATGGGTGTGGTTCCCGGTGCTAGCTCAATAATGAACTCTATTTCTCTGTCTGGCGGCATGCCTGGTAATTCCTCGGGAAATACGTCCGGAAATTCACATGGAACCTTGCTTAACTCAGATGTATCAACTTTGTTTAATTTTGGTTGCCGAGATACTGGTCTCTCCTGAGCTGCGACTCTTATTGTTTTTCCATGATGATGAGTAAGAATCACTGTTCTGTTGAAGCAGTCTATAAATCCTTTATTGGTGGTTAGCCAGTCCATACCTAGGATAACATCCAGGCCTTCATTTTCCAACACGATGAGGTTTGCGTGGAATTTAAATCCCTCAATTTCAATGGTCAAACCTTGGCAGTAATTCTGAGTGATCTGCTTACTTCCGGGGGACTTGATGGTCATTGATTTTCCCAAGGGAAGCATTGAAAAATCATGTTGCAAAGCAAAACTCTTCGAAATGAACGAATGAGAAGCTCCAGAATCAAACAAAACTGTGGCAGGTATTGTGTTGACAGGGAACGTATCGAGTACGATATCCGGTGCATCATGTGCCTGCTCCTTGGTCACATGGTTTAGGTGGCCCTTCCTGTGGTTGTTATTGGGGTTGAAATTGTTACGCTTGGGCGCGGAATTGATTCCGTTGTTGTTTGGCTTTGGCGCTGAGTTTCTTTGCTTAGGGCACTGTTTAGCATAGTGCCCCTCTTCTCCACATGCGTAGCAGGTAACACCTGGACGATAGGTGAAATCCTTGTCTCTTGCATGAAAATTCTTATTTGGACGTGTGTCGTTGGTCGTGGGTCTGTTCACACCATTCCTCTGAAAAATTATTTTATTCTTGTTGTTGCGGGGGTGGTTGGTCTGATCAATTTTCCTCTTGTGAATATCTTCCAGGCTTCGACGTTCATTTTCCAGTGTAATGGCTTTGTCCACCAATGTCTTGAAATCTGAAAATGTGTGTACGACTAACTGGCATTTTAGTGCTGGTGCCAGTCCGTCCAGGAATTTCTCCATCTTTTTATTTTCCGTCATTCGCTCTTCATTGGCATATCGTGATAATTGCGCAAACTGACTGTTGTATTCCTGTACTATCATGCCACTCTGCTTGAGGTCATTAAATTCTCTTTTCTTGATCTTCATAATACTCTTAGGGATGTGTGCCCCACGAAAGCCTTCCTTGAAATCTTCCCAGGTGATATTATTTACGTCGGGATGCATAAGCAGATAATTTTCCCACCAAGACGCGGCTGCTCCAGTAAGATAATGTGGCGCGTACATCACTTTTCACGGTCTGAGCATTGTGCTACAATTAATTTCCTTTCAATATCTCGAAGCCAATAATCGGCCTCAAGAGGCTTGTCTGTGTGTGAAAAAGTTGTCGGACGCGTCTTCTGAAATTTAGACAATTTTGAGTGCTGTTGGTATGGTTCACGGTGATTTCCCATGTTAATGACATGGTTCATCATTTCTTGGTGCTGTTGCTGACTTTGCTCGTAAAGGCGGCATACTTGAGAGAATGCTGTCTCACTGCCCTGCTGACTTGACTGCCCCTGTGAGAAATTGTTGTTTGTCTGTGTGCCAAAATTTTCCTCCGGCGGACTTGGCATGGAACGTGTCCAGGGACGAGTCATTTCTTACTCTGGGGTAACAAGGCAGAAAACCTGAGAAGAACCGAGCAGCAAAATAAACCCAGATTTTGCAAAAACGATCAAACACGAGCTCGAAAGAAATTTTCGAAATAAACTGGTTGATTGCGCACGGAGAAGGCTGCTAGTACATATACTACATGTCGGTTCTAATTATACATACGTCACTCAGGGTGTGCGCACACATCCTGACATGTTATTTAAAGCTAGTGCACTCCTCCAGGGTCCTACATGATGCGCAAACAGACTACTCCCAACAACCTATTTTACATAACACACAAATATTACAAGCGAGCGCGGCGCATCGCGAAATGACGCGCTAGTCGGAGATGTTGAAGATTTCCCTCGGCCTGCCGATGGTAAGGCCCAGTGGTGCTGGAGACTCAACTTCCTCCTCACTGATGGGCTCCAGGCGCGGAGTAAGAGTACGAGGTGTCGGAGCAGGTGCAGCAGGCGGTGCAACTCTGACTGGAGTAGGAGCAATGACTTGGTCAAACTCCTCAGTGGTAGGCAGACGGCGAGCGGTGGCTACGATGGAAGGTGCATAGGATGCGGTGGACGAAACAAAAGTCATTGGTGGTGACGTATGGAGCAGCTCCCTCCTGTTGGTGGAGCCACTCTGGACCATCTCCATATGGGTGGCCACCAGGTCGTCCACCAGATTATCAAAGGCTGCCTCAAGCGCCTTGAGGTATTCAACCATTGATTCAATGGCTTCTTCACGCTCCCCATTTGTGCATGCAAATGCATAGTGGAACGTATAAGGCACGTGGCAAGGGAGGTAACGGAAGCGACGAGTCTTCATCGAAGGCAGAATGTCCCGGAGACGAGCTATCGCCTCACGGGCAGCCATCTGCATGGCATGCCTCTCCGTAGGTATGGCTCTGCCCACAAAACGAAGGCGGCGCACTTCAGAGCGCCCACCTTTCAAGTGTACCACAGCCTGATGCATAGACACGCTGTCGTTGAGCTTGTGACGGTAGAGTGTAAATTCGGGACGTGTGGATGGCCCAATCACGACTTTGGTGATGGCGATGAGGAGCTTGACAAATCCCTCAGGAATATTGGTGAATACCTGTGCATCACAGTCGTTGTTGGCCATCTACAAAAGTAGACAAAAATTCCGAATAGTCGGGCCATAAATTTATGTTGACCAACAGAAAAATTGCTACAGATGTAAAAATGCCGAAAAGCAAATTTTTTGCTAATAACCGATTAGCGAGCGCACCTAGTGGCTTCCTACAGTCAGCCTGGCTCTGATACCAAGGTTGTCGCGACCGGTCCTTCAGTAAAATAATTACCGGAAGACCGACCTCATTATTAACCAGCAAGGAAATATTATTCCTGCTGGCAGACAATTCCTTGATACAGAATTCCAGTACACTGAATATTATACAAGGTTGAGCTGGATTTGCTCAACAATTTTATTACAAGCGCGCCAATATAATACATAAAGGTGGATATGACACAAGGCAGGGTGGCATACTAATGACTCGCAATAAAAAGTGGTGGAATATGTCACAATGAAGTGGGTGGTGTGACTCCAATATAATACAGTCCATCGGGTGTCAGAGTGAGACCCAATGAATTTATTTGGTGGTAAGCGGAAGCGGTTATAAAACAGTGATCAACTCCAGGATCGCAGGGGACTTACTGGGACTCCTCTAAGTGTCGGACTCGCTATCGAACTCTTCATCCATGAGATCGCTTTCGTCCACATCTGGCCAAATCAACAAGCCAGGTGAGTACTTTGAATGTACTCGCAAGACAGTTCGGACTTAAGATATAACAAATGCCAACATGAATACATATGAGTATTCCAGCAAAAATGTGACCGGAATAAAATATGAATGCACTGAAGGTAAAGATGGAAGTTGGGCGGTAATCCTCCCGAAGGCCAAAGATAATAATAAAGAGACCAATCGAGGGTCTGGGTGACTCCTCGTAGGAACAATAATAAATGTTAACAGGCCACAGTTGGGCGTCAAAGCGACACCACATAAAGGGCTTATAGCAAAATAAATAACAAGAATGCCTCAGTCGGACGTCTGAGCGACATCACATAAAAGGCTTATAAATAAAAGAATGCCACAGTCGGACGTCTGAGCGACATCACATAAAGGGCTTATAAAAGGAAAGAATGCCACAGTCGGACGTCTGAGCGACATCACATAAAGGGCTTATAAATAAAAGAATGCCACAGTTGTACATCTGGGCGACATCACGTAAAGGGCTTATAAAATGAAAGGATGCCACAGTCGGACGTCTGAGCGGCATCACATAAAGGGCTTATAAAATGAAAGGATGCCACAGTCGGACGTCTGAGCGACATCACATAAAGGGCTTATAAACAAAATAATGCCACAGTCGGACGTCTAAGCGACATCACATAAAGGTCTTATAAATAACAGCAGTTCAATGATGAAGTACTACTGAAAGTAAATCAACACAGAGGTGGGGGTGAGTTCATCTACCAAATGAACTTGACGAAAATACTATTCTGGTCATCAACAAGAATGTACTAGAGACGGTCACCGGGTTGACATGAAGGTTGACCCTAGGCCATAAACATGGCTACTGAACGAATTTAACTCTGCAGAGCTTGTACCATTAACTCATAGCCAACGGGTTCTACTAGCCACGTGGGCTAGTCCCGTCTATGGTGTTTTAGTAGAAACTCAACTAACCAGTACACACCCATTTAACATCCTGTCGTCCGGAATCATCCGCGACGACATTCACGGAAAACTTTAAGACGGGGAGGCTACAACCTCGAATAGCATGGGATCAAATTTATATATGCGCGCTCTAAGGGGTGACCCCTTCTCGGTCCCAACCAGAAACACCCATGCCCCCTGACCGGATGACGGGCTTTAATCCAGGGCCATGGAACCCTCATCCCGGCCCCTCTACTTGGTGTGTACTCGGGAAGTGGTTTACAACTGACTAGACCGTAATCCCAATGGACGGCCTATGATAGTACCGGAAAAGGAGGCGGACGGAGTCATGATATGATCTCCGTTGATTTGGAGTTAACCAACTACTGGCATGCTTCAACAATACCAGCATGCCACCCATCATATCACTATATGATCGAGGTGGTTCAACTTTCAACTCTCGGGGCTCACCGGAAGATTACTTGCATGAAATATAACCATACACAATGCTTATGTAACCGTGCTTATGAGAAGAGCTACTCGAGCAAAACATGCAACACACTCATCATATCAGAGGTTCAAACATGCTTGCCTAGTTCTGAAAAGTCGGAGCCTAACTCGGTGTGATTCGCGTCTCCGTCACGGCCTCCGGTATCTATGTATTCAAACAAAATACATACTAACAAAAATACCGCGCGTGCAAAAAAAGTTGCTCAAAATATTTCCACATAATATGACAAAAAACTAGATAGAAAACCAAGGTGGACAGAAAAAGAATCAACTCAAAATCACTTCTAGTTTAAAAGATATTAAGGTTTCTGTCCAGGGACCCATCTGTAATGAAACAGAAAAGATCCAGGGGCTAGAACAGAAAATAACAAAGCGAATTGGTACGTAGTACGCCAACCTCAGAGGAAAACACACTTTGCCCGAATACGCTAACAGAAAATGAATCGAGAGGGAGAGTGTGAGGCTGATAGGGGACTCCACTTGTCGGGTTTGAAAACCAGAAGCAGAGCCGCGCCGGCGCCGATGCTGCGGTGATCGCCGGCGTCGATCCACGGCGAGTTAGGGGAGGGGAAGGTACCTACGGCTTCACGGTGGTCTTCCGCGTCGAACGGTGGTAGAGTTGGGTGTCGGCGAGCCCCACGTCGACAGCGACCTTATCTCCGACGGACGGCGGCTCGGGTGGTCGTGGACCTCGTCGGGGACGGTTTCTAGGGTGAAATTGAGGTGGGGGTTAGGCCTAGGTAGATGCTAGGAGGCTATGCTCAAGTTCACGGCGGCGGAGAAGCTCTCACCGGAGTGAACGGAGCTGGAGCCCGAAGCGGAGATAGCCGGCCGGAGCTGGGGAAGAAAGGCCTCTCGGGGCTCTTCCAGAGGTTGGGCGCGGCCTAGGGAAGTAGTGGAGGCGTGTGTGCTCGAGCACGAGCTCGGGGGTGCCCTATTATAGGCGGCTCGAGGTGGCTGCCGCGAATGGATAAGTCCGGCGAGCCAATTACGGCGTTGAAGTGGTCGGACGGCGGGGTTAGGAGCTTGAACATCATCCAGGAGTTGTTGCGGTTCCATTCCCGCGCCTAACCTAGCAGAAGAGGTGGAGTTACGGCCTGTCCTCGGCGGAACGGCCGTGCGGCTTGTCGGCGGCAGAAACGGCGCTCTGCGCGTGCCAGGCCACGGCGACGGCGTGCCAGGCATGCATTGGTTGTGGAGGTGGACACGCGGAGCACTGAGGTGGTCTGGGCGGCGCGAAACGGCGTGGAGCTGCGGCGTTGCTTCTGCCAGCCGCCACGGGCAGCGCTGTGGCCGTGGCAGTCGCCGGCGTGGTCGGGCCAGGGCGCCACCGACGCCCAGAAGCTGCCAAGCGACCGTGTAGCGCGTGGATAAGAAGAAGCTGCAGTGCAGCGTCGAGCCAAGGAAGATACAGATGAGGTTTTGTCGCTGCGCCTGACGACTGTCGAAACTGACGAAACTGACGAAGTGTAGACAGTTTCAGTTAACACTTCTGAATTTGACAGACAGTGTAGACTAGGTGTTTGATGAACTGTTTCTGGTATTTGTGCAATGCTTCTGGAGCTGATTTTTGGTGGAGTGGCCTCTTGATGTACCTAGAGGCTGCCTGATTTTTCACAGAATTTTTGGAAGAAGATAAATATGAATTTCACCAAATTTTGCAAATCTGGTCCAAACTTGGAGTAGCTAATATTTGAAAATTTTGGACAATGGACCAGTGAAACAAGATGGATCTAGGTTGTGGGTACTAAGGACTATCTAGGAGAGTTGGTTTGGAGTCAAATAACTAAAAGGAAAAGGTGGCTCCTTTGCAAATCACCAAGGTCCAATATAAAAGACAGAATTATTTTTGGAGTGAAATAAATAGGAGAAAAATTCCAATAGGGTTATAACTTGCTGGAATTGATGAAATACATGTCCCAAGGTGTGGAGAGGGCCTTGGAGAGGATTGTTCCTGTTGGGATCATAGCAAGATGAAGGTTGGAGGGGAGATAAGTCCAAGGTTAAACTTGAGAAGTTTAAATCAAGAAGTGGAGAACTCAAACAACTTCTTTTGAAACTCAACTTGTGCTTGAGCCAAACACAAGAGAAAAACTTCAAGGCCAAAAACCAAGCTTGAGAAGACACACAAAGCTTGGCTAAAGGGATTTCAGAAGGGCAAAAGAAAAGATCAAACAATCCCCTTGCAAAAAGGCCAAAAGTTTGAAAGAAAAACCAACTCAAAATTTTTGGGGTGTTACAACACCTACCCCCTTAGGAAAAATCTCGTCCCTGAGATTTCAGCTGATCCTCAAATAGGTGTGGATGTTCTGCCCGAAGGAAATCTTCCCTTTCCCATGTTGCCTCATCCTCTATGTGATTACTCCACTGAACTTTGAGGAATTTAATAGTTTTCTGACGGGTCCTCCTTTCAGACTCCTCCAAAATCTTTACTGGGTGTTCTCGGTAGGTGAGATCCGGTTGCACATCAAGGTTTTCATGTGACACATGTTTCTCTGGGTTGCTTACACACTTCCGTAGTTGCGAGACGTGGAACACATCGTGGACGTCGGACAGTTCCTTGGGGAGGTCCAGTTGGTAAGCTACTGTGCCTCTCCGTGCAACTATATGGAAGGGTCCGATGAATCGTGGTGCTAGTTTCCCTTTGACTTTGAATCGTTGTAGTCCTCTCATCGGTGACACACGCAAGTATACGTCATCACCGGGCTCAAAACTTATTCCCCGATGCTTTTGATAGTAATAGCTCTTTTGTCGGCTTTGGGCGGTCTTGAGTCGATCCCGTATCATTTTTACTCTCTCCTCGGCTTCCTTCAACATATCGGGGCCAAATATGCGGCTGTCTCCTGTTTCCGACCAATTCAATGGAGTACGGCATCTTCGTCTGTACAAGGCTTCGAAAGGTGCCATCTGCAGGCTAGCTTGGTAACTATTGTTATATGCGAACTCGGCATATGGTAAGCTTTCCTCCCAACTGGCCCCATAGGTGAGGACACATGCCCTTAGCATGTCTTCGAGTATTTGATTTACTCGCTCCGTTTGTCCTCCAGTCTGGGGGTGGTAAGCCGTGCTGAACGTTAGTTGTGTCCCGAGGGCTTGCTGCAACTGGTCCCAAAATTTTGAGACGAACTGAGTGCCCCTGTCGGATATTATAGTCTTGGGAACACCATGTAGGCATACTATCTTGGGAACACCATATAATTTTGAGACGAACTTGAGAAGTTTAAATCAAGAAGTGGAGAACTCAAACAACTTCTTTTGAAACTCAACTTGTGCTTGAGCCAAACACAAGAGAAAAACTTCAAGGCCAAAAACCAAGCTTGAGAAGACACACAAAGCTTGGCTAAAGGGATTTCAGAATGGCAAAAGAAAAGATCAAACAATCCCCTTCCAAAATAGCCAAAAGTTTGAAAGAAAAACCAACTCAAAATTTTTGGGGTGTTACACCAATCCGGCCACCCTATGTAGTTCGGACAACTGTTTCAGCTGGTCGTTGAGGGGTACAGGATGCTCACGCGTAAGATACTGCGACCAGAATAGTTTTTCTGTTGAGCTCCCGTCTTCGGCTTGGAAGAACTCCGCAGTTTCAGCAACACTCCGGGGTAGGTCCACAAACACTCCTGGGGAACTCCAAATTCGGGTCAGTAAAATGTATTTCTTCCTCACAAATTTGCTCTGCATATTAAAGGCCTTACCAGCCGCAATTTGCCTTGCCTACTGGATCTCCCAGCAAGTGTTTTGAGCTTCAGCCCGGGCCTCCTGAGCATTTTGGAGAGCCTTGGCAAGTTCGGATTTTTGATCCGACACTTGGCACTCTAAGCACTCACATTTGCTGATAGCATCCTTGAGCTCTTGCTGGACTTCCTCCACCCTCGACTCATGCTTTAGGCGGGCGGCTCATTCCTCCTCCGCCTTTTTCTGGGCTTCGGCCAGGGCACTCTTGAGGGTCTTGACCTCAGAAGCGTCAGCTGCGAGTAGAGTTATAGCACTCACTCAGATAACAAATTATGACTAATATTATTTCAGATACATATTCGGTATTTCATACCTTGCCGTTCTTCCAACTTTCGCCTCAGCTCAGACGCTTCAGCGGCATGGGAAGCTGACGCGTGCATCGCAGCCTGTTTTATTCAAATAGGTAAGTATGTTAATCTCCTATACGAGTACTTAGATCCTCTTCTCGGCCTTTCTTCCCGAACACCGAACAGAGTCTCAGGGGCTACTATCTATACATAGACACCTTTTTCTGATATAGCCAGAAGGTATTATATTACGTACCTCAAAGCCTCTCAGAAGGCTAATATAAGCATCATTCAATCCACTCTTGGCGGACCGAACTCTTTCAACCACCGTGCCCATAAGGGTACGATGTTCTTCTACAATGACGGCACTGTGAAGTGCTTCCGTCAATGTGTTTGGCGCCTTCGAATTGACAGAGGTCGCCGGCAGAATCTACGCACTCCTTTCTTTCAAAGGAGGTTGCTCGCCTAATTCCAGAGTCGCATGGGTCTCCGGAATACAGTCTAGCTGTGGGCCGAATTGGGCATGGCTCCTGTCGCCAATCTCCATTGGGGTCGATGCCCACGGGTTTCCGGCAATAGAGGTATTACCCTCTGGTGCCGCCTCGACGGCTTCCCGTGCCTCTCCCTAACCCGGAACGGTCCTTAGGGATAGCACTTCGGCATTATCCGTGGCTTTGGGGGAGAAGGCCGGTGGAGGCAACTCGCTATCCATCGCATTTGGATCTAGCGAATTCCCCGAAGACGAGGATCGCTCGGGGTGGGCGCGGGCCGGACTGCAGCACATAATACAGTACATTACAATCACAAGGAGGAAAAGTATATAAGTGCAAATACCTTCAGGGGCACCTACGGTTCGGCCAGGGGCTTCGACCTAGGGCACCACTCATCGGCGCCCGATTCGGAGTCATCCGTGAGGGGGGTCTTTCCTTTCTTGGACGTCTTCGCCTCTAGATCCGCGGACGCCCCCCTTTTCTTCTTTCCCCTCATTAGGGGAGAATTACTCTCTTCTTCCTCCCCTTCGTCTTCGGCGGGGGAGGAGTGAATCTCAGTGTCCTCGGACACTACGTCTGAAGCACCTATACGGCGGCGGCCGCTTTTGCGCTCCATCTTGGCCTTCTTTTCTGGCGCCTGATATGGCGCCGGAACCAGCATCCTCGTTTGCAGATGATGTCTACTACGCAACCTTATTCTTGTAGACATTGTTGGGCCTCCAAGTGCAGAGGTTTGTAGGACAGTAGCAAATTTCCCTCAAGTGGATGACCTAAGGTTTATTAATCCATGGGAGGCGTAGGATGAAGATGGTCTCTCTCAAACAACCCTGAAATGAAATAACAAAGAGTCTCTTGTGTCCGCAACACACCCAATACAATGGTAAATTGTATAGGTGCACTAGTTCGGCAAAGAGATGATGATGCAAGTCCAATATGGATGGTAGATATAGATTTTTGTAAACTGAAAATATAAAAACAGCAAGGTAGCAAGTGGTAAACGTGAGCATAAATGGTGTTGCAATGATAGGAAACAAGGCTTAGGGTTCATACTTTCACTAGTGCAAGTTCTCTCAACAATAATAACATAATTGGATCATATTACTAGCCCTCAACATGCAACAAAGAGTCACTCCAAAGTAACTAATAGAGGAGAACAAACGAAGAGATTATGGTAGTGTACGAAACCAGCTCAAAGTTATTCTTTCTGATTGATCTATTCAAGAGTCTGTAGTAAAATAACACGAAGCTATTCTTTCCGTTTGATCTATCATAGAGTTCGTACTAGAATAACACCTTAAGATACAAATCAATCAAAACCCTAATGTCACCTAGATACTCCATTGTCACCTCAAGTATCCGTGGGCATGATTATATGATATGCATCACACAATCTCAGATTCATCTATTCAACCAACACAAAGTACTTCAAAGAGTGCCCCAAAGTTTCTACCGGAGAGTCAAGACGAAAATGTGTGCCAACCCCTATGCATAGATTCCCAAGGTCACAGAACCCACAAGTTGATCACCAAAACATACATCAAGTGAATCAATAGAATACCCCATTGTCACCACAGGTATCCCACACAAGACATACATCAAGTGTTCTCAAATCCTTAAAGACTCAATCCGATAACTTCAAAGGGAAAACTCAATCCATTACAAGAGAGTAGAGGGGGAGAAGCATCATAAGATCCAACTATAATAGCAAAGCTCGCGATACATCAAGATCGTGCCATCTCAAGAACACGAGAGAGAGATAGAGAGAGAGAGAGAGAGATCAAACACATAGCTACTCGTACATACCCTCAGCCCCGAGGGTGGACTACTCCCTCCTCATCATGGAGAGCGCCGGGATAATGAAGATGGCCATCGGTGAGGGTTCCCCCCTCCGTCAGGGTGCCGGGACAGGGTCTAGATTGGTTTTTGGTGGCAACAGTGGCTTTCGGCGGCGGAACTCCCGATCTAGGTTATTTTCCGGAGGTTTCTGTATATATAGGAGGTGTTGGAGTCGGGGCCAAGCAAAGGGGGTCTCCGGGCTGTCCACGAGGCAGGAGGGCGTGCCCAGTAGGTGGGGGCGCACCCCCCCCCCCCACCCTCGTGGGAAGCCCGTGGGTCCTCCCATCCCCCTCCGGCACTTCCTGGGCTTCTTTAGGTCCAAAAACTTCCTCCGTTGAGTTTCAGGTCAATTAGGCTCCGTTTGATATTCCTTTTCTGCGAAACCCTAAATAGGAGAAAAATAGAAACTAGCACTGGGCTCTGGGTTAATAGGTTAGTCCCAAAAATAATATAAAAATGTATAACAAAGCCCATTAAACATCCAAAGCATCATAAATAATAGCATGGAACAATAAAAAATTATAGATACGTTGGAGACGTATCAGCATCCCCAAGTATTCCTGCTCGTCCTCGAGTAGGTAAATGATAAGAACAGAATTTTTGATGTGGAATGCTAACCAACATAATTTTCAATGTAATTCTTTATTGTGGCATGAATGTTCAGATCTCAAAAGATTCAAGACAAAACTACATATTGACATAAGAAATAATAATACTTCAAGCATACCAACAAAGCAATCATGTCTTCTCAAAATACTATGGCTAAAGAAAGTTACCCCTACAAAATCATGTAGTCTGGCTATGCTCCCTCTTCATCACACAAAATATTCATATCATGCACAACCCTGGTTTCAGCCAAGCACTTGTTTTCATACTATATTCTTTTAAACCTTTCAACTTTCACGCAATACATGAGGGTGAGCCATGGACATAGCACTATGGGTGGAATTGTAATGCCCAGGATGGGGCTATATCTCCTACGTGTCGAGGCACGACTTAGAGACATAACCCCATGCTGGAGTGATCGCAAGTCTGGTATCTTTGCACAACTCATGTAAAAGGGGGATGGAAAACATAAACATAGTTGGCTTACACTCGCCATGTCACACAAATACATTACATGTCTCAGTCATCATACAATAAAACATCACAGCCCTCTAAGGGTAAAAACCAAATAGCAAGATACCAAACATAAATAAATCCACAGGTCGGATCGAATCCTAGTAGAAGTCTCCACTACTGATCATCAGGATAACGAACATAGTATCGACTACGCTCCTCATCGTACTCCCAGTCTAGCTCGGTGCCATCACCTGGATAGCTCACAGCTGGACCTGCATCTGGTGTGGTGAAGTAACTGTGAGCCACAGAGGACTCAGCAATCCCGTTCCCGGGTAACAAGACTATTTAAGCCTTGGGAGAGGATAAGGCTGAAGAAAGAATAAGTGTCTGCAGCAGCAACTAGCAACTAGCTTACGTGAGAGAGAGCGAGAAGAGAAGCCTCGGTCGAGAGATGATCACGAAGTGATCCTAGCTAAGGCTCAACAAACATAACCCCACCGTGTTCAACTCCCGAATCCCTATTCGGAAATTGACAGTCACGGTACACACGCTGGTAGTGTATTGAAACATTGTGTCAAGTTATCTACAACCGGATATTAACAAGCTCCCATCTGCCACATAACCGCGGGCACGGCTTTCGAAAGTTCATAACCCTGCAGGGGTGTTCCAACTTGACCCATTACAAGCCCACGATCCGCGGAGTCGCAACTCCAAAGTGGGAAGACCCGAGTATCCTCGGAATCCCGTGCTCAAGATACTCCGAACTAAGGTAAGGCTAATCCAGCAAATCCTCCCGGCGTGTCGACACCCTGATAGTAGCCGCGCGTATCTAAGTCTCAGGACACGACCGGATGGGCGATTCTATAGGTGTATACCAGATACCTCGGGTTGCCCCAAGGCGGCCCTGCAGAACCCCCAGTTCGGACCAACACTCATGTGGAGCACTGGCCCGGGGTTGTTGATTAAGAAAGAGGGTTAATTACTCCCTATGCAAGTTTAATTTGTTATTAGGCAAATAGTACCGATGTTGGGACTTGCTGGAAAAGACTTAGCACTTAGCGGTTTATCGAGGGGGTCCCATACACCCCAACCGTGTTAGGAACGCATAATCAAGGAACATAACACCGGTTTATACGGTTCCTAACGGCATGAGTGGAACAAATCACCAAGCAAAAGGCTTAGCCTTCCACCCTTGATAATATATAGATGATTTCGTTTTAAGCATTTATATAGTGTGATATAACCCAACAAAACTTCAACATGAAGCAAGCATCTTCGATCTTCACCTGCAACTAGCAATGCTATAAGAAGGGCTGAGCGAAGCGTACTTAGCCAAGCAACGGTTTGCATAGGTAGGGTGGTTAAACAAGGCAATGGTTACAAGTAGGAGGCTGACAGGAAGAACATGGGCATCGAGGCAAAACTATAGAGCGGAACTACTAGCAATAGGCAAAGATAGTAATGTTATCGAGGTTCGGTCATCTTGCCTGAAGAGAAGTCGTTCGGATCGTAAGAAGGGTCCTCGTGCTCAACCTCATTGGAAACCTCGTGCTCGTACTCGTACTCGGTCTCAGCTTCCGGCTCTAAACAATACAATCACACAAGGCACAAATCAACAAGATGCAATGCGCACTCGAAAATGATGGATGCATGATGGATGCACTAAGGATGCACACGGAGCACGGAAAATAGCACTCAAGCAAATCACCTCAAAACATGATAACAATAAGATATTATGAATCTACACAGAAAATCAATCAAGTTTCATATAAGACTCGCTGAAATCGGAGCTACGGGCTAAAAGTTATGCCCGAAACAAGAAATGAGCGAAAGCTGAAAATTACAGCAACATAGCAACTTCGGTGCACAAAATAATTAAGCTACAGCACTCAAACATCATGGCAAAGGACATGAACATAACCTAGACATATCCTACAGCAAATAAGTCCAAAGGTGCACCCCCAAAGGAGCCACGGATCAATAGCAACAAGCTTGGACATATTGAACTTGACAATAAAATTCTGGCAGCAGAATTTTATTGAAACTTTGGAGCAAAAGTTAAACATGCTACAGCCACTCAAATAAGCATGTGAGAACATGAATGGAAAGCCAACAATATATACTTCAAGGAACAATCAAGATCCACTCCAAAACTATCATGGTTTGTCCTAGAGCAGCAAGCAAACATGGCATCGGAACGTTACAGATTTCAGACTTGGTGAAAAACCACTAAGTCCTAAAACAGCAGTTTCATCATGGCATCTAAACGAGCAAGTTTAAGTCACCTCAAAACTAAACATGGCAAGTGGTAAGCACCACATCAAAGTACACATGATGGTGATCCCGAAACATACAAGCAAACATCATGGAGATAAACAGAACGATAGCAACGAGCTCAACAAGATGGCATTTCATAACAAGTGAAACAACATCACAGCTACATGGCACTTTGCAACGATGATAAACATGGCAAGAATAAATCTATCATGCAACCTATCACCAACAACATGTAGAGCATGGCAAGACGAACACGTGGACATGTCATTTGCATCATCCGGACAAACGAGCTAAAAGATATCACTATGGCAAAGATGGCATAAAAACATCACATAGCAGCAGTTATACCGGGATGCACTCTTGCAACAGAAAAACAAGCACCTAAATGATCTCTAACATGCATGACACAAAAAAGATAAAACGTAGTGCTAATCACCACGAACGTCTGGACATGCTATTTGCGCAAAACGGAGCTCCACACAAAAAGATATTGCAGTTTGAAAATAGCATGACAGAACAAAACAACAGGGACTTAGGGTTATTGCAAACAACCTCAGATCTGAGATAAACGGGCCGGAGGAGTCAAACGGGGCGGATCTGGTGCGGCCCAAGGTGGATCTGCTGGATCGGGCCGGATCTGGTGCGGATCCGGTGCGGACGAAGCGGCTGGTGGCACGGAGTGGAGAGGCGGCCCGCGTCGGGCCCGACTAGAGCGCTGGGGCGGCGGCCCGTGCGGAAGGGAGGCGGCGGCGCCTGGAGCGGCCTGGTGGAGATCGAGGCCCAAGGAGGGGCGCGGCTGGCGGGGCGCTCGGCGCCTGGGCCCCTTGCGGCGGCGGCCCGCGGGAGCCTGCGGTGGCGCGGGGCGAGTGAAGCGAGGCGGAGGCGGGAGTGGGCCGGTTGGGCGCGGCCTGGAGGAGGGCGACGCCCGGTGGCGAGGTTGGTGGGCCGACGCGCGGCGGTGCGGGGATGTGGTCCAGGGCGCTGGACCACATCGAAGCGAGGGAGGTGGTGGCCTGGCGCGGTCGCTGGAGACTGAATCGAGGGAAAGGTCGATCGGGCGTTGACCGAGGGAGGAATCGAAGGAACTGGTCGGCGCCCGATCCCAGGCGAGCGAATCGGCGCTGGTTCGTCCGATTCCTGCGGGAGGGAGCCGAGGGGAACTACCAAGTGGAGAAGAGGGCCTGGCCAGATCCAAAAATTAGGGGGAAGGAGGAGGAAGAAGCTAGAGATGCCCAAAATGGACCTAGGGGTCTAATATATAGCAGTTTTTTTAGGGTTAGGGGATTTGGGGGTGTTAGGAGCCACAAGTGGAGGCACTTGGACCCACACGAATTACTGATGGAATATCAAACGGAGTCCAAATGCGACGAGATTTGAGAGGCGAGTTGCACACAACAAAACAACAACGCACGACAAGTCTCGCGGCACACCGGTAACGTTACACGCCCAAACACCAAAGTAGGCCTACGGGACGCCACGGACACGTGAGGGAGCTCCGGAACGCGAAACGGACAACGGGAAGGAACGCGTGGAACCGGATGCAACCGACAACACAAATGCAATGCGATGCACATGTCTACATGATATGAATGAATGCCACACACGCACACAACAAAACGACGAACACCCGAAAGACAAAGAACCCGGAATGGAATAGATGAAGCCGGAGATATATTATATGCCCAAAAGGGAAAGTATTACATCCGGGGCATTACAGGAATAGAGTGGTGGTTGTGGAGAAGACAAAAAGGAGGAGATAGTCTCACATCGACTAGGCGTATCAACGGGCTATGGAGATGCCCATCAATAGATATCAATGTGAGTTAGTAGGGATTGCCATGCTACGGATGCACTAGAGCTAAAAATGTATGAAAGCTCAACAAAAGAAACTAAGTGGGTGTGCATCCAACTTGATTGCTCACGAAGACCTATGGCATTTGAGGAAGCCCATCGTTGGAATATACAAGCCAAGTTCTATAATGTAAATTTCCACTAGTATATGAAAGTGACAAAACATGAGACTCTCTATCATGAAGAACATGGTGCTACTTTGAAGCACAAGTGTGGAAAAGGATAGTAGCATTGTCCCTTTTCTTTTCTTTTCTCTTTTTTTTTCTTTTTTTGGCCTTTCTTTTTTCTTTGGCCTTTCCTTTTTTTGGAGGGGCTTTCTTTATTTAGCCTTTCCTCACGTGGGACAATGCTCTAATAATGATGATCATCACACTTCTATTGATTTACAACTCGATATTACAACTCGATACTAGAACATAGTATGACTCTATATGAATGCCTCCGGCGGTGTAACGGGATGTGTAATGAATCAAGAGTAACATGTATGAAAAATTATGCATGGTGGCTTTTCCACAAATACGATGTCAACTACATGATCATGCATGGCAATATGACAATATGAAGCGTGTCATATGAACAGAACAGTGGAAAGTTGCATGGCAATATATCTCGGAATGGCTATGGAAATGCCATGATAGGTAGGTATGGTGGCTGTTTTGAGGAAGATATATGGTGGCTGTTTTGAGGTAGGTATATGGTGGTGTATGGTACCGGCGAAATTTGCGCGGTACAAGAGAGGCTAGCAATGGTGGAAGGGTGAGAGTGCGTATAATCCATGGACTCACCATTAGTCATAAGAACTCATATACTTATTGCAAAAATTTATGAGCCATCAAAACAAAGCAATCAACGCATGCTCCTAGGGGGGAGGTTGGTAGGAGTTAACCATCGCGCGCCCCCGACCTCCACACAAAGGATGACACTCTACAAATACCTCATGCTCTAACTTCGTCACATAGTGGTTCACAATACGTGCATGCTACGGGAATCACTAACTTTAACACAAGTATTTCTCAATTTCATAATAAATCCACTAGCATGACTCTAATATCACTATCCTCATATCTCAAAACAATTATCAAGCATCCAACTTCTCTTCATATTCAATGCACTTAGTATGAAAGTTTTTACTACATCGATCTTGGATGCCTATCATGCGAAGGCTAGTTTTATAGCCAAAGCACATTACCATGCTGTTTTAATAGACTCTCAAAAGCATATAAGTGAAGCATGAGAGATCAACAATTTCTACAAAATATAATTACCACCGTGCTCTAAAAGATATAAGTGAAGCACTAGAGCAAACTATTCAACTCAAAAGATATAAGTGAAGCACAATGAGTAGTTGAATAATTATGTAACTATGTGAAGACTCTCTAACATTTAAAAATTTCAGATCTTGGGATATTATTCAGACAGCAAGAAAAACAAAATAAAACAAATTGACGCTCCAAGCAAAACACATATCATGTGGTGAATAAAAATATAGCTCCGAGTATAGTTACCGATAGATGAAGATGAAAGAGGGGATGCCTTCCAGGGGCATCCCCAAGATTAGGCTTTTGGGTGTCCTTGAATTTTACCTTGGGTTGCCTTGGGCATCCCCAAGCTTAGGCTCTTGCCACTCTTTGTTCCATAGTCCATCAAAGCAATACTCAAAACTTGAAAACTTCACAACACAAAACATAGACAAAAATCTCGTGAGCTCTGTTAGTATAAGAGAACAAACCACCACTCAAAGGTACTGTAATGAACTCGTTATTTGTTTATATTGGTGTTAAACCTACTGTATTCCAACTTATCTATGATTCATACTCCCCAATACTACTCATAGATTCATCAAAATAAGCAAACAACACACGAAAAACGGAATCTGTCAAAAACAGAACAGTCTGTAGTAATCTGTAACTTTCGAATACTTCTGTAACTCCAAAAAAATTGAAATAAATTGTTAAACGTGAGGAATTTGTCTATTAATAATTTTCAAAAAGAATCAACTAAATAGCACACTCTAGTAAAATCTGGTGACTATTCTAGTGAGCGCTAACGATTCTGTTTTTTACAGCATGATCATATAGACTTCACACAAGTCTTCCTAAAGGTTCTACTTGGCACAAACACTAATTAAATCACAAAACCACATATAAATAGAATCTAGATGCAATATTTATTCCTAAACATAAGCAAAAGCAAATAAAATAAAATTGGGTTGCCTCCCAACAAGCGCTATCGTTTAACGCCCCTAGCTAGGCATGATGATTTCAATGATGCTCGCATAAAAGATAAGAATTGAAACATAAAGAGAGCATCATGAAGAATATGACTAGCACATTTAAGTCTAACCCACTTCTTATGCATAGGGATTTTGTGAGCAAACAACTTATGGGAACAATAATCAACTAGCATAGGAAGGGAAAACGAGCATAACTCCAAGATTTTAAGCACATAGAGAGGAAACTTGATATTATTGCAATTCCTACAAGCATATGATCCTCTCTCATAATAATTTTCAGTAGAATCATGAATGAATTCAACCATATAACCAGCACATAAAGCATTCTTTTCATGATCTACTTGCATAGAAATTCTGCTACTCTCCACATAAGCAAAATTCTTCTCATTCATAGTAGTGGGAGCAAACTCAACAAAATAACTATCATGTGAAGCATAATCCAATTGAAAACTAAAATCACGATGAAAAGTTTCATGGTTATCATTATTCTTAATAGCATACAAGTCATCACAATAATCATCATAGATAGCAACTTTGTTCTCATAATCAATTGGAACCTCTTCCGAAATAGTGGATTCATCACTAAATAAAATCATGACCTCTCCAAATCCACTTTCATCAATATAATCATCATAAATAGGAGGCATGCTTTCATCATAATAAATTAGCTCATCAAAACTTGGGGGACTAAAAATATTATCTTGATCAAACATAGCTTCCCCAAGCTTGTGGCTTTGCATATCAATAGCATCATGGATATTAAAAGGATTCACACTAACAACATTGCAATCATGTTCATCATGCACATACTTAATGCCAAGCATTCTATGTAATTCTTCTTCTAGTACTTCAGCACAATTTCC
The DNA here is from genome assembly GCA_902687465.1 of Secale cereale. Classification (NCBI taxonomy): domain Eukaryota; kingdom Viridiplantae; phylum Streptophyta; class Magnoliopsida; order Poales; family Poaceae; genus Secale; species Secale cereale. The sequence goes on from LR738712.1 coordinate 554,285,221, forward strand.
TTCCCATCATTTTCATGAAAGATATTAAAAAGATGAAGCATATGAGGTAACCTTAATTCCATTTTTTTTGTTTTTCTTTTATAAACTAAACTAGTGACAAAACAACAAACTAAAAGATCCGATTGCAAGATCTAAAGATATACCTTCAAGCACTCACCTCCCCGGCAACGGCGCTAGAAAAGAGCTTGATGTCTACTACGCAACCTTCTTCTTGTAGACGTTGTTGGGCCTCCAAGTGCAGAGGTTTGTAGGACAGTAGCAAATTTCCCTCGAGTGGATGAGCTAAGGTTTATCAATCCGTGGGAGGCGTAGGATGAAGATGGTCTCTCTCAAACAACCCTGCAACCAAATAACAAAGAGTCTCTTGTGTCCCCAACACACCCAATACAATGGTAAATTGTATAGGTGCACTAGTTCGGCGAAGAGATGGTGTTACAAGTGCAATATGGATGGTAGATATAGGTTTTCGTAAACTGAAAATATAAAAACAGCAAGGTAGCAAGTGGTAAACGTGAGCATAAATGGTGTTGCAATGATAGGAAACTAGGCCTAGGGTGCGTACTTTCACTAGTGCAATTTCTCTCAACAATAATAACATAATTGGATCATATTACTAGCCCTCAACATGCAACAAAGAGTCACTCCAAAGTAACTAATAGCAGAGAACAAACGAAGAGATTATGGTAGGGTACAAAACCACCTCAAAGTTATTCTTTCTGATCGATCTATTCAAGACTCCGTAGTAAAATAACACGAAGCTATTCTTTCCGTTCGATCTATCTTAGAGTTCGTACTAGAATAACACCTTAAGACACAAGTCAATCAAAACCCTAATGTCACCTAGATACTCCATTCTCACCTCAAGTATCTGTGGGCATGATTATACGATATGCATCACACAATCTCAGATTCATCTATTCAACCAGCACAAAGTACTTCAAAGAGTGCCCCAACGTTTCTACCGGAGAGTCTAGACGAAAACGTGTGCCAACCCCTATGCATAGATTACCAAGGTCACGGAACCCGCAAGTGGATCACCAAAACATACATCAAGTGAATCAATAGAATACCCAATTGTCACCACAGGTATGCCACGCAAGACATACATCAAGTGTTCTCAAATCCTTAAAGACTCAATCCGATAAGATAACTTCAAAGGGAAAACTCAATCCATTACAAGAGAGTAGAGGGGGAGAAGCATCATAAGATCCAACTATAATAGCAAAGCTCGCGATACATCAGGATTGTGCCATCTCAAGAACACGAGAGAGAGAGAGAGAGAGAGATCAAACACATAGCTACTAGTACATACCCTCAGCCCCGAGGGTGGACTACTCCCTCCTCGTCATGGAGAGCGCCGGGATGATGATTGCCACCGGTGAGGGTTCACCCCTCTGGCAGGGTGCCGGGACAGGGTCTAGATTGGTTTTTGGTGGCAACAATGGCTTTCGGCGGCGGAACTCCCGGTCTAGGTTATTTTCCGGAGGTTTCTGTATATATAGGAGGTGCTAGAGTCGGGGCCAAGCAAAGGGGGTCTCCGGGCTGTCCACGAGGCAGAGGGGCGCACCCCGTAGGGGGGCATGCCCCCACCCTCGTGGGCAGCCCGTGGGTCCTCTCATCCCCCTCCGGCACTTCCTGGGCTTCTTTAGGTCCAAAAACATCCTCCGTTGAGTTTCAGGTCAATTGGGCTCCGTTTGATATTACTTTTCTACGAAACCCTAAAACAAGAGAAAAACAGAAACTAGCACCGGGCTCTAGGTTAGTAGGTTAGTCCCAAAAATAATATAAAAGTGTATAACAAAGCCCATTAAACATCCAAAACATCATAAATAATAGCATGGAATAATCAAAATTATAGATACGTTGGAGACGTATTAGTAGACGGGTGTCTGGGTCTTCGAGTAGCGGAGCCGGACAGTGAATCCGCTCCGCTTTCTTCACCACCCCGATGGGAAGGATGGAAAGCTTAGTATGCCCCTTGGATTTACCAACGGCGAAATTATCATGAAAACTTACGGGAGACGCTGCGTGAGTACAGTCAAGGCCGAGGTCTTCGGTCTTCTTCGGCCACTTCTTTTGGGTCTTGAATAGCAGTTCCACATATCTTCGTGCTTCATGCCGAAGAATCGCTGCAGTGTTCGGGGACCAGCCGGATCGAACTCCCACATGCACTGAGTCCGGTCCTGGCAAGGCAAATTCCGATGGAAAAGCATTATCTGGATCATGCTAGCGAGGCTGGTATCTTTGTCTACCATGTTCTTGATGCGATTTTGTAGCATCGTCACTTCATCGGATGACGCCCAGTCCAGGCCCTTATTGAGCTAGGATGTCAGCCGCAGAGGAGGCCCGGACTTAAATTCGGGAGGAGCGGCCCATGTGGATTCACGGGGTTCCGTGACGTAGAACCACTCCTGCTGCCACCCCTTCATGGTGTCCACAAAGGTGCCTTTGGGCCAAGTGACATTGGGGAGTTTGCTCACCATAGCGCCGCCGCACTCCGCGTGTTGCCCGTCCACCACTTTTGGCTTCACATTGAAAACCTTGAGCCAAAGGCCGAAGTGGGGACGGATGCAGAGAAATGCCTCGCACACGACGATGAACACCGAGATGTTGAGGAAGGAATTTGGGGCTAGATCATGGAAATCTAACCTGTAGTAAAACATAAGGCCGCGGACAAAAGGATGGAGGGGAAATCCTAGTCCGCGAAGGAAATGGGGAATGAATAGTACCCTCTCATGGGGCTCCGGAGTGGAATGATCTGTTTCTTGGCTGGAAGCCGGTGAGCAATTGCCTCGGCTTAATACCCCGCTTCCTAGAGCTCCTTGATGTTCTCCTGTGTGACGGAGGAGGGCATCCATTTGCCCTACAATCCGGACCCAGACATGGCTAGAATGTCTTTTGGGGACGGGGGGAATCGAAGCTCGGGCGCTGGAGCTTGAGGGTGAATGGGCTGAGGAAGAAGAAAGGTGTGGGATGAAAAGGCATATTATTATCCCCTTATAAGGGCTGAGGATATAAAGCGCCCCTCCTACAAGCCTTAAAACTCGTATGTTCCCAAGGAGTTGTGCAAGCGACGCAGGTGGATTACCCAAGCCCATATTGATGAAAACCCCGTGATAAGGGGACATGATCTCTATTTTGACAACACGTGTCACCGGAGGCAGCGTCCCGACACGCGAAACGGAAAGTTGAAAAACGATTTGAAATGATGGAAAGGCCAGAGTTGACGTCTCGCCTACATAAGCTATTAGTAGAGACATATCATGTTTTCTAAACTAAGTGTAATACCCTTGTGGTAGTGGGTTGTAATTGTTTGAACAGAGCCAGACATAGCTAAATGTTGATCTGCTATCCTGAAGTATTCGGAGGAGGAACCCGCCTTGCAATGCCGAAGACAATCTGCGCGCCGGATACATCGTCATTGAAGTCTGGTTCAGGGGCTACTGAGGGAGTCCCGGACTACGAGGTCCTCGGGCGTCCGGGGTACGTAATACGGGCCGGACTAATGGGCCATGAAGGTACAAGATAGAAGACTCTCCCCGTGTCCGGACGGGACTCTCCTTTGCGTGAAAGGCAAGCTTGGCATGCGGATATGAAGATTCCTTTCTCTGTAAACCGACTCTATACAACCCTAGCCCCTTCCGGTTTCTATATAAACCGGAGGGTTTAATCCGTACGTAGAGGCATTCATAATCATACAGACTAGACATCTAGGGTTTAGTCATCTCGATCTCGAGGTAGATCAACTCTTGTAACCCCTATACTCATCAAAGTCAATCTAGAAGGAAGTAGGGTATTACCTCCATCAAGAGGGCCCGAACCTGGGTAAACAAAGTGTCCCCTACCTCCTATTACCTTTGATCCTTAGATGCACAGTTCGGGACCCCCTACCAGAAATCTGCCAATTTTGACACCGACAGTGAGTGCGGTGCTCTTCGTTGAACAAGAAGAGGAGGGGCATAAATTCCTAACTCAAAAACCGGTATACTACGTACCGACGGTCCTCACACCATGCAAAACCCGATAGCCGCATTATCAGAAGATAGCATATGCGGTCTTTATGGCATCACGCAAGCTGCGGCACTACTTTCAAGAGTGCTCGATCACGGTGGTTTCAGAGGTACCACTTAATGATATTATAAACAACCGGGACGCCACCGGTCGGATCACCAAATGGGCTATTGAGCTCTTACCATTTGAAATAACGTACAAACCACGCCGAGCAATTAAATCTCAGGTGTTGGCCAACTTCGTCGCCGAATGGACAGAGGCCGAACACCCTAAAGAGTACATCACGTATTCCAACTGGGTGATGCGCTTTGATGGCTCTAAAATGCTAGCCGGACTTGGGGCTGGTGTCTTCTTGACATCCCCCGAGACAGAGTCCGTTACGTGCTGCAAATACTGTATACAGACTCCAACAATGCAGCCGAATACGAGGCCATGTTGCATGGTCTCTGGATGGCCGTCTCCATGGGCATACAACACCTCGAGGTGCGTGGGGATTCAAACCTTGCAATATCCCAAATAAATGGTGAATTCGAGGCAAAATACCCAAAGATGGCAGCTTATCGCAACGCCGTGCTCAAAATATCAGCTCGGTTCGAGGGGCTCAAGTTTCATCACGTGGCTCGGGAGAGTAATCAGGCCACAGAAATCCTTGCTCGCATGGGCGGTAAACGAGACCCAGTCCCACCAAACACCTTTGTCGAGAGGCTCTTCAAGCCATCCATGGTATGGCAGGACAAGAGTGGCAACACTAGTTGTGATGGCCTGGCTTATTAGGGATGATAGACTACTAATATCAATAAGGAATTCCTTCTTTTTCGGGAGCCCATTCGGATAGAACTCCAAGGTTAAGCGTGCTCAGCTTGGAGTAGTTTCAGGATGGGTGACCGACCGGGAAGTTGCTCCCGGGTGCGCACGAGTGAGGACAAAGTGCGCAGAAAATACTAGTATTGATATGTGAGGCCAGTCTAAGATCCCGCCAGGAGTAACGACCACCGGCGGGTGTGTCCGGGGCGTTACAAGAAGGTATCAGAGCCGACCCTCGCGGTTACATGGATGTTTGCGGACAATTTGCAGTCATGTTGTGCATGACATTTGTGACCTGTCGTGGCACACGGCATGGCACATGTGCTGTCCTGGAAGCACAGACGGTTGTGCCAAGAGGGAACGTTCCTGTGGCCCGACGAGGACGTCGGTTCCTCTGAGTGAGGGTGTATGTGATGGCATGGCTTATTAGGGATGATAGACTACTCATATCAATAAGGAATTCCTTCTTTTCCGGGAGCCCATTCGGATAGAACTCCAAAGTTAAGCATGCTCATCTTGGAGTAGTTTCAGGATGGGTGGCCGACCGGAAAGTTGCTCCCGGGTACGCACGAGTGAGGACAAAGTGCGCAGAAAAGACTAGTATTGATATGTGAGGCCAGTCTAAGATCCCGCTAGGAGTAACGACCACCGGCGGGTGTGTCCGGGGCGTTACACTAGTCCGGAGCCAATCATACCCCCTGATTCCGAACACAGTTCCGATATTATCGGAGGCTCGGATACCGAAATAACGCCATTGGCCCACGAAATCATGGCTATAATTGCCCCGTGGACTGAGCCTTTCCTCGCCTACTTTACTAGGAACGAACTCCCGGAGAATTAGACTAGGGCCCGTCGCACCGTCCGACGATTGAAGGCCTACAAAGTTCACAAAGGAGAACTGTACAAGAAAAGTACTACCGGAGTTCTTCAAAGATGTATCTCCTAAGAAGAGGGACGGCAGCTCTTGGCTGAAATACATGCTGGTCTCGGCGGCCACCATGCCACGGCTCGAGCCCTTGTAAGTAAGGCCTTCCGCGCGGGCTTATTTTGGCCCACGGCCCGGGCAGATGCACAGGACCTCGTATAGCGCTGCGTGGGATGCCAACTTTTCGCTAATCAAAGCCATATGCCGCCCACCGCCCTAAGAATAATCCCCATCACTTGGCCCTTTGCGGTCTGGGGGCTCGATATGGTCGGACCCCCTAAAGGGGGAAGCCATAAGAGGAAACACTTATTGGTTATGGTCAATAAGTTCACTAAGTGGATAGAAGCCAAGACAGTCAAAACAGCTGAAGCCGGACCGGTGATAGACTTCATATCCGGCGTAGTACACCGTTACGGTGTCCCGCACAGTATTATTACTGACAACGGATCTAACTTTACAGCCGACGAGGTGAAAACTTGGTGCGCCAATTTGGGCATCAAACTCGATTATGCCTCCGCATATCGCCCGCGGACAAACGGTCAAGTCAAACAGGCTAACGCCATGATAATGAGCGGCATCAAACCCAAACTAGTGCGATCTCTACAAGGATCAGACAAACACTGGGTCGAGGAACTCGATTCTGTACTCTAGGGGCTGGGGACCACGCCCAATCGCACGACTGAATACACACCTTTTTCATGGTGTACGGCGCGGAGGCAGTCTTGCCTTGTGACATTATTCACGATGCACCTCGAGTGCGCATGTATGAAGAGAGAGAAGCCGAGCTCGATCGGCAGGACGACCTGCACGGCCTGGACGAGGAGCGTTATGTCGCGAAGGCCCGTTCCGCATTCTATCAACAACAGGCTCGGCGGTACCAAAGCAGAGAAGTACGGGCAAAGACTTACAATGTCGGGGAACTCGTTCTACGCCTACCAGAGAAGAAAAAAGACAAGCTCAAGCCCAAATGGGAGGGTCCCTTTATTATAGATGAAGTTATCACTGGAGGAGCCTATCGTCTTCGCAATGCTTTGGACAATCGCTTGGAGCCAAACCAATGGAACGCGGCAAGGCTTCGAAGGTTCTACACCTAAAGTTCGCACATATACCTTTTTTCTCCTCGCTCCTTCTTTTTCTCCTTTTCGCTATTTTCTATTTTCTCATTTCTATATGACTTTTTTCAACGTGTGTTCGGATAAACCGCACTCTTGAGGGGTATTCATCCTTAAATGTACATACCCTACAATACCTGGGGGCTTCTTTTTACAAGAAGCCCATTATAATTATTTTTTGAGCATCAAGCTCACCCTATATATGTGTCGTCTACCCACATATGTCTTTTTCCCACCATTATATGCACCTTTATGACTTAAGTTTTTGCCAAGCTTGGTTTCCTGGCTCATGTGCTTATGCCCTACGTTCCCGTTTGTTCGGCTAGGGCATAAAGGGAGCACCTCTACGATTGTTACAGCCGGGTTATCCGGGCATGTACCTCATACGGGTGAAGCCAAAAGCTAGCGTTCTTAAGGGAATGATCGGTCGGTGAGCAAAATACAAACTTCCCTTATTGCAATACAAAACCCCAGATTACAATTTGGACTGTGCTTTTTTTAGCATCACAACTTCGGTATGCACAAAAATCCGCATACTGGCTCAGGGAAAGGAACCCTTAATGGAACTATTCTCTCTGGAAGATGTTTCTTACAATCAAATGTAATATAACATAACTCCCCGAATACAACTTGTCTGTTCAAGCAACTATGACCAGATTGCCTGGTTTCTGAACATATGGGTGTTTACCCAGCGTACAGTATTCGGATGCACTCCGAGCCTAGGGTTTCTGGAGGTCGCAGCAGAAAGTCTGCCATGACAATCGTTTTACAAATTCGGCTAGAGACAAGCTTATTTGATAAAATTACATTATTACTTAGACTCAAACAATTCATCTTCCCCTAGACCTTCTAATAAGTTGTCTAGTTTACAATCTTGTTGGGAAAACATGGCGACCAACCTTACTTGGTCGTACACCAGGATGACTCGAATTTCTTATCCATCGGATGCTCGAGGTCCGACCCTCGCCATATGATTTGGATCAAGCCCGGTGTACCGTGTTTTTACCATGGCCTAGGCTTCGCGAACACCCTCTCGGCATGTCGATATCTTCCATAGCCCAAAACGGCGCCGAGCTCCTTTGAATAAATTAACGAGTTCATCCATACTTCCTAGAGGAGAATTGGCTGGCCATAAAGCCTCTGCAATATTCCCCATTGCCTTCCGTGCTCGTTCATGCACCTTAGACAGCTCCTGTAGTAGGTCGCCTCAAAATCCGGACACCTCTTCTTCGGGCCGCCCAGTCAACACGTCTGCAGAAATAACATCGTCAGGATTTCGCATTAGCGAACTATACAATAATAAGTTCAAAGGCATACTGAATATGCCGCCTCTCAGATTTCTATTTTCTTTTAAGGCGTCCGCAAGTTGGGCCCACACATCTTTTAGCTCCTCGCCGAGCAGGGTGTTGGCATCCTGCTGATTATTTTTCTCAACCCTGATCTGTGTGAGTACACGTTGACCAGCGGCTTCTTGCCTTTCGGCATGCGCTTTATCCGCTAGTACGGCCTTTAATTTATGTTCTAGCTGATCCGACGATCCTGCCATTGTATAATACATTAGCGTTTATTCACATAAATGGTATTGGCAGTCGATTATACTTTCCGGACGAAAGAAGAAATTACCAGTTGGGGCCTCCTTGACTTTCACCGGTTCGGCGGTAGCGGCAGCCGGCTGGTTTTGGCACTGGTTTAGCTCCCGAGATAGCATATTGTTCTTACCTGCGAGTACCTGATTATGCATCGATCCTTGAAATTAGTTGCTTCAACTGTTTTCAAGTCTCGCGGGCTACTGGTATATGGTTATTAAATGTACACAAAACGATCTTACCTGCACATCCTTTGAAAGCTGGTAAGTGGCTCCAGCAAGCCCATCCTGAGCAGCTCGCATATATGCATCCGCCGAGCTGAATGAGTTAAATGCCTCTTTGAGTAAAGCAGGGATCGCGCATAACTGCTCTCCGACATCGATAGTTCATTGCACTCTCCACTTCGGAGTTGGTGATGGATACATTATCTGAATCGTCGGAGAGAGGACAATCCGGCATTGCACCCGTACCGGCTCTAGCCGTGGAGGCTGGGTCCGGGGTCGGATTGGCGGACGCATGTCCGGCTGGGTCTCCGAATGTAGTCCGGTGGATGCTCTTCCTGAATTATGGCACAACAGAAAATGACATAGTTTGATATGTTTGCCATAGGGCATATTGAAAACCTTACCTTTTCGATGAAGGTAGGGGCTGGGAAGTGTCACCATCCTCCTTTCTTTTCGAAGGCCCGCCTTGTGTTGACGTCCCCTTCCTAAGGGACGATCCCCGATGTGGCGTGACGAGACGAGCGCTGCCCCTTTGAGGCACGAGACAGTGCAATGGGGGAGGCGCGATGGGGAAACTCTTTTGGGGGAGATGCTCCCTGGGTACTTACATGGGAAGAGGGGAGAAGGCCGGGGTCATCGACCACAATGGCCACCTCTGTGCCATCGTAGCTCGCCTGATAGAAAACCCCCTCCTTGAGCTCCATGAATATATCCGGATCCTCTTCAAAATCGGGATCTAGGTCCCGAATATGGTCCTCCAGCTGTGGAGCAGGACTGTGGATCCCCGCCATGGCCTTCCTCCATTCCTATTGAGAATGGTCGGGTTAAATCCAGCTGGGTGCAGCTCAGGAAGAGGGTTGAGTAAGGTTCTGGACTAAAAGCTTACCCAGCTAGGAGGGTTGTACATGGAAAAACCCTCTCGGCACTTGAGGTGAGTGAATTCCTCTTTCTCTCCTTTATAAAGATCAGACAACATGGCGGACAGGGCGGCGAAGTTGTCCGGACCCTTGCAACCGCAGCGGGATGCATCATCCTCCCCGTTATAATTCCACATGGGAAGTCCCATGGATTGGAGTGGCTGAACACCCCGCGTTATGGAAATCGCCATAACCTCAACTATGGACAGTCCGGATTGGGCAATGACTTTTATCTTGTCCATGAGTATCTTAACCTCCGCACTATCCACCTCCTTCGGGCTTCGGGGACGCTAGTTGTGGTGCTTCTTTAACGGAGCATTGGAAAACTCGGGAAGGCCTCATCGGATGGGGTCCAAGAGAACGACGTCTTCAATATAAAACCACTCTGAGGGCCACTCTTCGGATGCCTTCTTCGTAGTACCGGATAGGTATCCTGTCCCGGCTATGCGCCACACTTCGGCACTGCCCACCTCGAATATGGATCCCTTTAGGGAGCGAGGGATGAGGCAGAAGAGTATCTTCCATAGCTCGAAATGGGCCTCACAGCCTAGGAATAGCTCGCAGAGAGTGACGAAGCCCGCGACATGCAAGATGGAGCCCGACGTGAGATTGTGCAGTTGGAGGCCATAGTACTCCAGAAGACCTCAGCAGAAGGGATGGATTGGAAATCCAACGCCTCTTAAGAGGAAGGAAACAAAGCACACTCCCTCTCCCTCTGAAAGGTTTGGGGAATTCTCCGCCAAGGCCTCACCAGTAAAGGAAGTTAATCACGCCCAAATGGGGACTAGATCCTCAGGGGGAGGTAGCCATATGCCTAGAGCTTGGTCAGTTGTGCCTGAGATACGAAGTAGCTCTCCCAATCGCCTTTTTGAGGGTCATGGGGGCGGGAGGAAGAACTTGGGGCGCTGGCCATGGTTGTGTGGTTTCTCGAGGCAAGCTCGAAGGATCTTTTCTGGTATGGAATGACATCTAAGATCTAATCTCCTTAAATAGGCATCTTCCATACGATGTCGAGGGGTTATCTGTAGAAGTGTTTGGACCCTTCGTATTCATTTGCCACGTGTAAGCTAAGGCGACGGAGGCACTGATACATCTCCAACGTATCTATAATTTTTTATTGTTCCATGCTATTATATATTCTATTTTGGATGTTTATTGGACTTTATTATACACTTTTATATTATTTTTGGGACTAACCTACTAACCCAAGGCCCAGTGCAAATTGTTGTTTTTGCCTATTTCACTGTTTCACATAAAAGGAATATCAAACGGAGTCCAAACGTAATGAAACCTTCGGGAGAGTTATTTTTGCAACCGTATCTACCCAGAAGACTTGGAGTACATGCGAGGGAATGAGAGAGGCGGACACGAGGGGGCAGGGCGCGCCCAGGGGGGTAGGCGCGCCCCCCACCCTCGTGGGCCCCCTTTGGCTCCCCCGGTGCCCTCATTCCTCCTATATATATCCTTGTACCCCGAAAACATCCAGGAAACACAGAAAACCCTAATTCCACCGCCGCAACCTTCTGTTCCCATGAGATCCCATCTTGGGGCCTGTTTTGGAGATCCGCCGGAGGGGGGATTGATCATGGAGTGCTTCTACATCAACACCATAGCCTCACCGATGAGTTGTGAGTAGTTTACCACAGACCTTCGGGTCCATAGTTATTAGCTAGATGGCTTCTTCTCTCTCTTTGGATCTCCATACAAAGTTCTTCCTGATCTTCGAGGAGATCTATTTGATGTAATATTTTTGCGGTGTGTTGTCGAGATCCGATGAATTATGGGTTTATGATCAAGATTATGTATGAACAATATTTGATTCTTTTCTAAAATCTTTTATGTATGATTATAATATCCTTGCAAGTCTCTTCGAATTATTGGTTTGGTTTGGCCTACTAGATCTATAGTTCTTGCAATGGGAGAAGTGCTTGGCTTTGGGTTCAATCTTGCGGTATCCTTTCCAAGTGACAGTAGGGGCAGCAAGGCACGTATTGTATTGTTGCCATCAAGGATAAAAGGATGGGGTTTATATCATATTGCTTGAGTTTATCCCTCTACATCATGTCATCTTGCTTAAAGCGTTACTCTATTCTTATGAACTTAATACTCTAGATGCATGCTGGATAGCGGTCGATGTGTAGAGTAATAGTAGTAGATGCAGAATCGTTTCGGTCTACTTGTTACGGACGTGATGCCTATATATAATGATCATGCTAGATATTCTCATAACTATGTGCTTTTCTATCAATTGCTCGATAGTAATTTGTTCACCCATCGTAGAATTCTGCTTTCATGAGAGAAGCCACTAGTGAAATCTATGGCCCTCGGGTCTATCTTTATCATATTACTTTCCCTTCAATTTCTTTGTCGTTGTTTATTTGCTTTCTTTACATTCTGTTCTTATACCAAAAATACCAACAATATTATCCTATCCTATATATCAGATCTCACTTTCGTAAGTGACCGTGAAGGGATTGACAACCCCTTATCGCATTGGCTGCGAAGTTCTTATTTGTTTGTGCAGGTGCGAGGGACTCATGCGTGGTCTCCTACTGGATTGATACCTTGGTTCTCATGAACTGAGGGAAATACTTAAGCTACTGTGCTGCATCACCCTTTCCTCTTCGAGAGAATACAACGCAAGCTCGAGAAGTAGCAAGATGAATTTCTGGCATCGTTGCCGGGGAGATCTACGCAAAATTCATATACCAAGTACCTATCACAAACCCTTATCCTTTGCACTACAGCATTTGCCTCTCGTTTTCCTCTCCCCCACTTCACCCTTGCTGTTTTATTCGCCCTTATTTTTCCGTGCGTTTTACCGTTCGCTTGCCTCTTGTTTGCTTGTGCTTTGGATTGCTTTCTTGTCACTATGGCTCAAGATAGTACCAAATTGTGTGACTTCTCCAATACCAACAATAATGATTTTATTAGCACGCCTATTGCTCCTATTACCGATGCTGAATCTTGTGAGATCAATGCTGCTCTGCTGAATCTTATCATGAAAGATCAATTTTCTGGCCTTCCTAGTGAAGATGCCGCTACCCATCTAAGCAATTTTGTTGATTTGTGTGATATGCAAAAGAAGAGGGATACAGATAATGATATTGTTAAATTGAAGCTATTTCCATTTTCACTTTGAGACCGTGCTAAAACCTGGTTTTCCTCTTTGCCTAGAAATAGTATTGATGCATGGAATAAGTGCAAAGATGCCTTTATCTCTAAGTATTTTCCTCCCGCTAAGATTATCTCTCTTAGAAAGGATATTATGAATTTTAAGCAACTAGATCATGAGCATGTTGCACAAGCTTGGGAGACAATGAAATTAATGATACGTAATTGCCCTACACATGGTTTGAACTTATGGATGATTATACAAAACTTTTATGCTGGCTTGAATTTTGCTTCTAGAAATCTTTTAGATTCGGCCGCGGGGGGGGGGCACTTTCATGGAAACCACCTTAGGAGAAGCTACCAAACTCCTAGATAATATTATGGTTAACTACTCTCAATGACACACCGAAAGATCTACTAGTAAAACAGTGCATGCTATTGAAGAGATTAGTGTTTTGAGTGGAAATATGGATTAACTTATGAAATTATTTGCCACTAAGAGTGCTTCTTCCGATCCTAATGATATGCCTTTATCCACGTTGATTGAAAATAATAATGAATCTTTGGATGTGAATTTTGTTGGTAGGAATAATTTTGCTAACAATGCTTATAGAGGAAACTTTAATCCTAGGCCTTTTCCTAGTAATTCCTCTAATAATTATGGCAATTCCTACAATAACTCTTATGGAAATTTTGGTAAGATTCCCACTGAATTTGAAACTAGTGTTAAAGAGTTTATGAATTCGCAAAAGAATTTCAATGCTTTGCTTGAAGAAAAATTACTTAAGATTGATGAGTTGGCTAGAAACGTGGATAGAATTACTCTTGATGTTGATTCTTGGAAACTTAGATCTATTCCACCTAAGCATGATATCAATGAGTCTCTCAAAGCCATGAGAATTTCCATTGATGAGTGCAAAGAGAGAACCGCTAGGATGCATGCTAAAAAAGATTGCTTTATGAAAGCATGTTCTTCTAGTTATCATGAAAATAAAGATGAAGATCTGAAAGTGATTGATGTGTCTCCTATTAGATCCTTGTTTTCTAGTATGAATCTTGATAAAGATGGGACTGGAGATGAGTCTACTTTAGTTAAAAGGCGTCCCAATGATTCGGAGTTTTTAGATCTTGATGCTAAAATTGTTAAAAGTGGGATTGAAGAGATTAAAACTTTGCACAGTGATGAACCCACTATTTTGGGTTTCAAGGGATTCAATTATGATAATTGCTCTTTAATAGATTGTATTTCCTTGTTGCAATCCGTGCTAAATTCTCCGCATGCTTATAGTCAAAATAAGGCTTTTACCAAACACATAGTTGATGCTTTGATGCAATCTTATGAAGAAAAACTTGAATTAGAAGTTTCTATCCCTAGAAAGCTTTATGATGAGTGGGAGCCTACTATAAAAATTAAAATTAAACATCATGAATGTTTGGCTTTGTGTGATTTGGGTGCAAGTGTTTCTACAATTCCAAGGGCTTTGTGTGATATGTTAGGATTCCATGAACTTGATGATTGTTCTTTAAATTTGTATCTTGCGGATTCTACCATTAAGAAACCTATGGGAAGGATTAATGATGTTCTTATTGTTTCCAATAGGAATTATGTGCCTGTAGATTTCATCATTCTTGATATAGATTGCAATCCTTCATGTCCTATTATTCTTGGTAGACCTTTTCTTAGAACGATTGGTGCAATTATTGATATGAAGGAAGGAAATATTAGATTCCAATTTCCATTAAGGAAAGGCATGGAAAAAATTCTTAGAAAGAAAATCAAATTACCTTATGAATCCATTATGAGAGCCACTTATGGATTGCCTACCAAAGATGTCAATACCTAGATCTATTCTTGTATCGTGCCCACCTAGGGGCGTTAGACTATAGCGCTTGTTGGGAAGCAACCAAATTTTATTTTCTTTGTTTTTTCTTCTGTTTAGGAATAAATATTGCATCTAGATTCTGTTTAGATGAGGTTTTGTGTTTTAATTAGTGTTTGTGCCAAGTAGAACCTTTGGGAAGACTTGTGTGAAGTTTATATGATCATGCTGTAAAAAACATAAACTTTAGCGCTCACGAGATTGGCTGTAATTTTTTACTGGAGAGTGCTTTTTAGTTGATTATTTTTGCATATGATTAATAGACAAATTCCTCACATTTAATGTCGGGACCCCGATCCTAAGTCACACCGATCTAGCATGTAACACATCATATCACTTTGCGGCCTCACGCACGGTATCCCCACGGGTGTCACCTTACCTGGCCCGGGACCGTTTGCGCATTTTGGCTCACGTATATGATAGTGTCGCTAGCATCCATATGACAGAGAACCCGAGCCAACATGACCAGTTATAAACCAAAAGTGGCACTAAATTACAGAGACAGGCATTCATGACCCAGCAACGAACGTGTCGGTCATCAACGTATGAACCCAAGTCGTAGCAAGCTACAAGGACTTAAAGGAACAACGTGTGACATTTCCCCTAAGGGACACACACAGGAACGAAGAAGGACATATGCCGGTTGGCCTAAGTGATCCGGAGCAGTAGCAAGCTACCAAGGCTCAGTGGAAGCACTAGGAGACATTTCCCTGTAAGATAGGCTACCAAGGGTAAACAACTAGGTGTCGGATCCCACACATACCAAGCATTTCAATAACATACACACAATATGCTCAATATGTGCAAATACAACATGGCATCACAACAAGACTCTAATAAACAAAGTATTTATTCATTAGGCTCCGAGGAGCCAAGTATTACAAACATGGGTCTCACGACCCAACATTCAGAGCATACAAGCAACAAGCGGAAGCACTACATGTCTGAGTACAGACATCTACAAATGAAAAAGGCTGAAGAGCCTGACTATCTACAACACTCGTCCAAGATCGTAGCTGAGGTACAAGCTACTTGTCGAAGTCCAAGCGGAACTACTAGTGAGACATCAATCCTATCTGCAAAACATAAATTAAGCAAACATGAGTACAAAGGTACTCAGCAAGACTTACATCAGATCCTATCATACATGCACTTGTATCAAGAAGGCATAGTGGGGTTTAGTTGCAGCAAGCCAGCTTTGACTCAGTGGCTATCCTATTCTACGATTGCTGGTAACACTTTTGAGGTGGCGCACACGAGTCCACTAAGCACCACACAATACACCACTATGGATTCATTCCCGTCTCCCTACGAGAAAGCCATCCATAGCACTCACACTTGTCTTGAGTATTTTAGAGTATCCACTTCAAGTTGTCTATGTACCACGTAAGCATCCAAGAAGTCCATATCCGCGGACCCGACTATTCGAATAGATCATGTTAACCCTGCAGGGGTGTACTTCTTCACACACGCTCTCGCCACTTACCGCCAGGTACATCTCGTGTATCTCGGCAACCTTCAAGCGGAAGCCTGGCGAGGGTGTCGGCCACGACCTGACTAACCACACAAGTCTCTCGTCCAGGTTTATCGCCTATTCGGGTTCCATCCGTGGGGAGATCCGGCCGGGGTGTCGCTCACGGCCCCAAATGATGTGCGCAGGGTTCCCAAGCCCACCTCACCGAGTGGATCTATGCTTGGTACACCGTGCCACGGTGCCTAGTCTGTCCCAAGCCCACTGGCCGAGTGCCACTTGGTAGACTACTAACACTAACTACAAACACCAGAAACTAGTTGCAACTCCTGGGCAGAGATCATGTTGATTAATAAGTCGAGAGGGGTCGAGTTACCGGAACCCAATGTGTGGTAGTAACTAGTCATTGGACAACATACACAGAACTCAGTTCTTAGGGACGGTTCCAGTGAGACAACCCACCATGTACTCCTACATGGCCTCTCACCGCTACCTTTACCAAATCGTGTTCACACGTTTAACCCTCAGCATCAGAACATATCATTTCACTCCAATTCATTCCCGATGAATTAGACCTGACACACTCTAAGCAATAGCAAGCAAGGCATGGTAAGATCACAACATGGCTTCAATCAACTCCTACACATGCTAGTGGGTTTCAACTATTTACTGTGGAAAGACAGGTCATGCAGAGGAATGGGTTCAACTACCGCAGCATAAAGTAGCAGTTGAAGTCGTTGTTGTCCTAATGCAATAATAGGGAGCAGGAACGAGAGAGGGATTGTATCGGAATGAACAAGGGGGTTTGCTTGCCTGGTGAAACAACGTGCAGAGCACTGCTCTTCTGACAGGTACTCTGGATCGATCTCCGGAGCTGGACCTATCGAGAAGAACGGTGCCGACAATCAAACACAAGCATATGCAACAATATGATGCATGAATATGGCATGAAGTTATGATGTTGTTTGAGCTAATGCAACTAGCATTTTAATTGGTTGAACTCCATTTGAACCAAGGGTTCAAATGCAACTCTTTAATAAGTATTATAAAATGTCATATATGTGTTTTCATATAAACAGTAGGTTTAACTTCATTTGTCATGCATGAAAATGGTACAGATGGATAGATTGAATTTTTCTGATAATTTTTCATATATAAATTATTTCATTCTGAGCTACGGTTGAATTTCTGTGATTTTTTGAAGTTTAAGCCAATTTCTGAATTAAATAAATCATTTAAGATTTATTTAAAACCCAGAACTGGATTACTGCGCCAGCATGACACAGCCATGACATTAGCAGGTCAAAGGGGCTGTTCCAGAGTCAAACCTGACAGTGGGGTCCACTGGTCAGTGACTCAGTTAATTAACTGAGTTAATTAACTCTAAATTAGTCCTAACAGAAATAATCAGCAAGGCTGGGCCCACATGTCAGTGTCTAAACTAATTAACCAAAAGTAATTAAATTAACTAAACAAACATCTAACTAAAAGGGGTGGGGCCCACCTGTCATTGACCCAGGGGGTCAAATCCTGGTCAAACTACGGCTAGCACGCCGGCGTTTAGCCGCCGGCGGCAGCAAACGCGGCGGAGGGCTTCGGGAATCCTGCTCCGGGGGTCTTTTGAGCAGCTGAGACCACGGGCGAGCTGCTGGAGCTCATCCGCGTCCATTCCCGCAAGCAGCAGCAGCTGGGACGGCCGGAGCTCGCCGGAAACGAGCTCGCGGCGGCGCCGGAGTTCGGCCCTCGTCGGGTCTGGGGCTACAGAGCACGGGGAGACCTACGGAGGGGCGCTACGGGCTCCTGGTGAAGCGGCGGACGCAGTGGCGTGCTCCGCTTGGAGTTTGGGTGGCTGTGGCCACGGCGGCGGCATCGCCGGCGGCGGTGAGGTCGGGCAACTGCGGTGGTAGGGGCTAGAGGCCGCAGACGACGGCGAGGATAGGGGGAAAGATAGAGGAGCTCACGGTGAGGCGACGGAGTAGCCTAGTGGGCTCGGGGACGCTTCTGCTACGGCGAATCGACGGCGGCGATCGTCGGCGTCCGAGGAGGAAGACGATGACGACGGCGGCTCCACAGGGCGTCCGGCGTCTGGTGGCTTGAGGGAGAGGACGAGGGTGAAGTGGCGGAGCTCTCGGGCTACTCGGAGGGCGAGGGGAGGGCAGTGGCTATGGCTACGGCGGTCGACGGCGACGGTGGCGTTCGGGAGCTGCGAGAGAGGGAGATAGAGGAGAGGGGAGGGATCCAGAAGAGTGAGGGAGGATCGGGGCGAGTGCGTGGCTAATCCAGAGACGACCAGGCGGCGAGGGGAGGTGAAGCAGGCAGCTCGTGTGGCGCTCCCGCCGCGAGCGCGCGCCGGCCACACGCTCGGCCTCCTGTCGTCGAGGAAGACGACAGGGGAAGGCTCGGTGGGCTGGGCTGCCAGCTGGGCCGGCCAGGCAGTTGGGCTGCAGGAAGCCAGGTAAGCTCTCCCTTTTATTTCTTTCTGTTTTCAAATTTTTCTGACATTTGTTTTGATTTAATATCTAAATTAAATCAATTATTTTCTTCTGACATATTTATTTTGCAGGGACCTAGAAATTAACCCAAGCCCCTAAAAATAAACAACCAGAATTTTGGACATATATAAAATATAATATATATATATATATATATATATATATCCAATGCAAATAACTATTGCATTAATTCCAAATGCCCAAAATAAATACTTATGAGCTCCTAATAATATTGGCTTGGTTTTTATCTCTGACCAATAGTTTTAGAGGGCCACATGAACATTTTCTTGGACCTTTTTGGAGCAACTTTTATTTGGGTCATTTTCAAAAGGGTTTCTGAGGGTTTCACAAGTCCTCATTTCAATTTCATTTGAAATTTTAAACATGATGCAAACCACAAGGCTAACCTAGTGCATACCAGAACTAGGGTTGTGACAACTCACCTCCACTCGAAAGAATCTCGTCCCGAGATTCAGGAGTAGGCGGAAAGAAGGTGGGGTACTCCAGTCGGAGATGATCTTCTCGCTCCCAAGTAGCTTCTCTCTCGGAATGATGAGACCATTGAACTTTGAGAAACTTGATGTTATGACGTCGGGTGACACGCTCTGTTTGATCCAGAATGCGAACGGGATACTCTCGATATGTGAGGTTATCTTGGAGATCAAGCGTCTCGTGGTCCACTCTGCGGATGGGATCCGAGAAGCAACGCCTGAGTTGAGAGACGTGGAAGACACCATGAACTCGAGAAAGATGTGGGGGTAGTTCCAATTGGTAGGCAACCTCTCCTCGTTTAGCGAGAATGCGAAAAGGACCAATGTAACGAGGAGCCAACTTGCCCTTGATACCGAAACGATGGGTACCTTTCAAAGGAGTAACCCGGAGATAAGCTTTGTCACCAACTTCATAAGCCACTTCCTTATGATGACGATCATATTGGCTCTTCTGACGAGATTGGGCTGTTTTCAAATTCTCACGAATGATGCGAACTTGCTCTTCTGCTTCCTGGATCATATCCGGTCCAAAGAATTGTCTTTCACCGGTTTCTGACCAGTTCAAAGGTGTTCGACATCTTTGTCCATAAAGAATCTCAAAAGGAGCTTGCTTGAGACTGGATTGATAGCTATTGTTATAAGCAAACTCGGCGAAAGGAAGACATTTCTCCCAATCCATACCGAATGAGATAACGCAAGCTCTAAGCATGTCTTCGAGAATTTGGTTAACCCGTTCCACTTGACGACTTGACTGAGGGTGGAAAGCGGTACTGAAAGAAAGATGGGTGCCCATGGCAGTCTGGAAACTCTCCCAAAAATGAGAAGTGAAAAGACTACCACGGTCTGAATTGATCTCTAGTGGGACACCATGAAGTGACACTATTCGAGAAATATACAAGTCAGCAAGCTGACTAGCAGTGATACTTTCTCGAACAGGTAGGAAGTGAGCCACTTTGGAGAGACGATCAATGACTACGAAGATAGCATTATTCCCTCTCTTGGTCCTGGGAAAGCCGGTGATGAAGTCCATACCAACTTTATCCCATTTCCACTCAGGAATAGCTAGAGGCTGAAGAGTGCCAGCAGGTCTTTGATGTTCTGCCTTAACGCGACGACAAACGTCACATTTAGCAATGAACTCAGCAATTTCTCTCTTCATCCTAGTCCACCAGAATCTCTGGCGTAGATCCTGATACATCTTAGTACTACCGGGATGAATCGTGAGAGGGGATTCATGAGCCTCTTTAAGAATCAATTGCCTAAGATGTTGCTTCTTGGGAACTACCAAGCGGTTATCAAAGAAAACAACACCTCGATCATCCATAGAGAAACTACCAGCAATGCCCTTGGCAATGTTTCTCTTTATCCGGGTAATTCCGGTATCATGCTTCTGGGCTTCTATGATATGATCCATAAGAGTAGGTTTCGCCACCAAAGTTGAAAGGAATCCGTGAGGAGCAATGTGAAGGTTAAGCTTATATAATTCCTCATGGAGAAGTGGTTGGCCCTGCTGCAACATGAGATTGTTGCAATAGGATTTACGACTTAGCGCATCAGCCATGACGTTGCCCTTGCCCGGGGTGTAGGTAATCCCTAAGTCATAATCGGAGATCAACTCCAACCAACGTCTTTGCCTAAGGTTCAAATCTGGTTGGGTGAAAATATACTTGAGACTCTGGTGATCGGTGTAGATCTCGCAACGATTACCAAGGAGGTAATGTCGCCAGGTCTTAAGTGCATAGACTACGGCTGGAAGCTCTAGATCATGTGTAGGATAATTCTCCTCATGTGGATGCAACTGTCGAGATGCATAGGCAATCACACGACGATCCTGCATAAGGATGCAACCTAGTCCCTGTCGTGAGGCATCACAGTAGATAACAAAGTCCTTAGTGAAATCCGGTGGCACAAGTATGGGAGCAGAAGTCAGGCGTCTTTTCAGTTCCTGAAAACTGTGCTCACACTGTGGGGACCACTCAAACTTTTTATACTTCTTGAGAAGTTCCGTGAGAGGTTTGGCCACTTTAGAGAAGTTCTCAACAAAGCGGCGACAATAACTGGCTAGACCGAGGAAACTCCTAACTTGTTTAACTATTTCAGGCGGAGTCCAATCAAGAACGGCCTGAACTCTCTCGGGGTTGACAGCAATGCCCTTACCAGAGATTACATGTCCGAGATAGGTCACTCTGGCAACCAAAATTCGCACTTGGAGAACTTGGCATAAAGGCGGTGCTCTCTGAGTTTTTCTAGAACAAGTCTAAGATGTTCGGCATGCTCTTCCTCGTTTTTCGAGTAAATAAGAATATCATCGAGGTAAACCACGACGAACTTATCTAAGTACTCCATGAAGATCGAGTTCATCAAGTGGGAGAAGGTGGCTGGAGAATTTGTTAAACCGAAGGACATGACGGTGTACTCGTACAGACCATAACGAGTGACGAAAGCCGTCTTGGGGATGTCCCCATTTCTAATCTCGATTTGATGGTAACCTAACCTCAAATCCATCTTGGAGAAGATTGAGGATCCAGCGAGCTGATCATACAGATCGTTGATCCTGGGAAGCGGATACTTGTTCTTTACCGTGACCAAATTAACGGGACGATAATCTACAACCATCCGATCCGTACCATACTTCTTCTTGACGAAGAGGACGGGGCAAGCCCAGGGAGAAGAACTAGGACGGATGAAACCCTTTTGCAAGGACTCGTCAAGTTGTTTCTTAAGCTCGGCTAGTTCTAAGGGTGCCATTTTGTAGGGTCTCCTAGAGATTGGAGCGGTTCCTGGAATCAGATCTATAACAAACTCTACAGCTCGGTCGGGTGGAACACCTGGCAGTTCCTCTGGAAAGACATCCGGAAAGTCACGGACTACCGGAACATCTTCAAGATCTGGGAGAGGGCTGGCATTAAGAGAATAGAGTTGACGCTTTGCAACTCTAGTGGTGACGGTGACTGTCTTACCAGATGGATGTGTAAGCTGAACAGACCTAGTGAAGCAATCAATCTTGGCATGATGAGCTGTCATCCAGTCCATACCCAAGATGATATTAATATCTGAAGACTTGAGAGCTACAAGTGATGCAAGAAACACAAGTCTGTCAACAAGGATTGCATTACCATGGCTTACACTAGAAGTCTGCCATTTGGATCCAGGAGTTTGAATAAGTAGTGGGGAAGGCATATCACAAAATGGCATGTCGTGCAAACGGGCATAACTTTCAGAAATGAAAGAATGAGATGCTCTAGTATCGAATAGAACCGATGCCGGGTGACAATTAACAAGGAGTGTACCAAGAACGACATCTGGATCATCATGAGCGTTCTTGGCTGAGACGTGATGCACACGTCCATGTTCGATGGGAGCTGACTTAACACTGATCATCTTGCGTGATGATTTATCACGTCTAACAGACTTTACGGACTGGGATGGGGCAACACGGGTCTGAGTGCAAATACGAGCAATGTGGCCCGGCTCTCCGCACTTGTAACAAATCCTGGGATTAGGACGTGGACCCATATTGACAAACGGTCCACCAATAGACCTGGGTGGAGCATACTGCTGAACTGGAAGAGGTACCACACGAGGTGGCCTCGGAGGATAAATGGGTGGAAGAGCAGAGTTCGGAACCCAAATCCGGCGCTTCTGGAGACTAGTACCGGAGGAAGATCCCAAATCAAGGGTGTGCGTACGAGACTCATCGTAAGTGAGCTGAGTTGTCTCTGCGTTGATGGCCTTGTTCACAAGAGCCTGGAATGTGTTGCAATGATGCAAGTGGAGATCACGACGCAGTTTGGGGTTGAGACCCTTCCGGAACCTAGCCTGCTTCTTGGCGTCCGTGGACACTTCTTCTGTAGCATAGCGGGCGAGGTTCTCAAACTCTCGACTATAAGCATCAACAGCCATCTTAGCCTGTGTAAGACTACAGAACTCTTCTCTCTTACGATCGATAAGGGCTAGAGGGATATGATGCTCACGGAAAGCCTCGGTGAAATCTCTCCAGGTAGGAATCTGGTCAGCTGGAATCATGGCCTCATAGTTCTGCCACCAAAGACTAGCAGGACCTTCCAGGTGATAAGTGGCATAGATGACCTTGTCCTCTTCAGCTACATTCGCAGAACGCAGCTTGTGAGTGATACTACGGAGCCAGTCATCTGCATCGAGTGGCTCAATGGAATGATGAAAGGTGGGTGGTTTCAGACGAATGAAGTCATGGATGGTTGCTGATTCCTTGCACTGTTGTGCGGTGTTCTCCTCAATACGTGCCAACAAGCGGTTAGACTCACACTTGTTTCTCTCCATCTCTATCATTAACTCTGCCAACGAAGGCTGGTCGGGAGGATCCTCCTCATCCCTACCATCTCCGTGGTTCTGTCTACGAGCAGCTGAGCTTCGCTTAACTGAAGACATCCTGAGAAGCGAAACCGAAGACGGAAACATCAACAACTATAGGAAGCATAAGGTAGAACAAGAAATTGGTATCTTTCGAACTATTAGGATAACTCCGGCAGCATAACGGCAGTAAAATGCTCAGAATGAGACATCCTGCTAACAAAGAGTAGTTCAACATCTCAACATCATCACTCAAGGTTCTATGATAGTACTAAAACAACTATACTGGAAGAACTTGAAAACAAGATTAGGACCCTGATCAACCAATCCTAGGGGACTACGGAGTAGTAACTCGTGATCCTGATAGACGGAAGAGAAAGCCTAGTTCCTTAACCCCGTAGGAAAGGTAAGATGATTCAGATCAGAAGACATGAGGTATAAGGAGTAAAAAGAGCCTTACGTTCCCTTCCACAATCAATTCCCTTATATAACTAAGGAATTTCTAGACTCAACTTCGACCAGTTTGGCTTGGTAATCCTACAGGCAGTCAGGCTCTGATACCAACGTTGTCGGGACCCCGATCCTAAGTCACACCGATCTAGCATGTAACACATCATATCACTTTGCGGCCTCACGCACGGTATCCCCACGGGTGCCACCTTACCTGGCCCGGGACCGTTTGTGCATTTTGGCTCACGTATATGATAGTGTCGCTAGCATCCATATGACAGAGAACCCGGGCCGACATGACCAGTTATAAACCAAAAGTGGCACTAAATTACAGAGACAGGCATTCATGACCCAGCAACGAACGTGTCGGTCATCAACGTATGAACCCAAGTCGTAGCAAGCTACAAGGACTTAAAGGAACAACGCGTGACATTTCCCCTAAGGGACAGACACAGGAACGAAGAAGGACATATGCCGGTCGGCCTAAGTGATCCGGAGCAGTAGCAAGCTACCAAGGCTCAGTGGAAGCACTAGGAGACATTTCCCTGTAAGATAGGCTACCAAGGGTAAACAACTAGGTGTCGGATCCCACACATACCAAGCATTTCAATAACATACACACAATATGCTCAATATGTGCAAATACAACATGGCATCACAACAAGACTCTAATAAACAAAGTATTTATTCATTAGGCTCCGAGGAGCCAAGTATTACAAACATGGGTCTCACGACCCAACATTCAGAGCATACAAGCAACAAGCGGAAGCACTACATGTCTGAGTACAGACATCTACAAATGAAAAAGGCTGAAGAGCCTGACTATCTACAACACTCGTCCAAGATCGTAGCTGAGGTAAGAGCTACTTGTCAAAGTCCAAGCGGAACTACTAGTGAGACATCAATCCTATCTGCAAAACATAAATTAAGCAAACATGAGTACAAAGGTACTCAGCAAGACTTACATCAGATCCTATCATACATGCACTTGTATCAAGAAGGCATAGTGGGGTTTAGTTGCAGCAAGCCAGCTTTGACTCAGTGGCTAACCTATTCTACTATTGCTGGTAACACTTTTGAGGTGGCGCACACGAGTCCACTAAGCACCACACAATAAACCACTATGGATTCATTCCCGTCTCCCTACGAGAAAGCCATCCATAGCACTCACACTTGTCTTGAGTATTTTAGAGTATCCACTTCAAGTTGTCTATGTACCACGTAAGCATCCAAGAAGTCCATATCCGCTGACCCGGCTATTCGAATAGATCATGTTAACCCTGCAGGGGTGTACTTCTTCACACACGCTCTCGCCACTTACCGCCAGGTACATCTCGTGTATCTCGGCAACCTTCAAGCGGAAGCCTGGCGAGGGTGTCGGCCACGACCTGACTAACCACACAAGTCTCTCGTCCAGGTTTATCGCCTATTCGGGTTCCATCCGTGGGGAGATCCGGCCGGGGTGTCGCTCACGGCCCCAAATGATGTGCGCAGGGTTCCCAAGCCCACCTCGCCGAGTGGATCTACGCTTGGTACACCGTGCCACGGTGCCTAGTCTGTCCCAAGCCCACTGGCCGAGTGCCACTTGGTAGACTACTAACACTAACTACAAACACCAGAAACTAGTTGCAACTCCTGGGCAGAGATCATGTTGATTAATAAGTCGAGAGGGGTCGAGTTACTGGAACCCAATGTGTGGTAGTAACTAGTCATTGGACAACATACACAGAACTCAGTTCTTAGGGACGGTTCCAGTGAGACAACCCACCATGTACTCCTACATGGCCTCTCACCGCTACCTTTACCAAATTGTGTTCACACGTTTAACCCTCAGCATCAGAACATAACATTTCACTCCAATTCATTCCCGATGAATCAGACCTGACACACTCTAAGCAATAGCAAGCAAGGCATGTTAAGATCACAACATGGCTTCAATCAACTCCTACACATGCTAGTGGGTTTCAACTATTTACTGTGGAAAGACAGGTCATGCAGAGGAATGGGTTCAACTACCGCAGCATAAAGTAGCAGTTGAAGTCGTTGTTGTCCTAATGCAATAACAGGGAGCAGGAGCGAGAGAGGGATTGTATCGGAATGAACAAGGGGGTTTGCTTGCCTGGTGAAACAACGTGCAGAGCACTGCTCCTCTGACAGGTACTCTGGATCGGTCTCCGGAGCTGGACCTATCGAGAAGAACGGTGCCGACAATCAAACACAAGCATATGCAACAATATGATGCATGAATATGGCATGAAGTTATGATGTTGTTTGAGCTAATGCAACTAGCATTTTAATTGGTTGAACTCCATTTGAACCAAGGGTTCAAATGCAACTCTTTAATAAGTATTATAAAATGTCATATATGTGTTTTCATATAAACAGTAGGTTTAACTTCATTTGTCATGCATGAAAATGGTACAGATGGATATATTGAATTTTTCTGATAATTTTTCATATATAAATTATTTCATTCTGAGCTACGGTTGAATTTCTGTGATTTTTTGAAGTTTAAGCCAATTTCTGAATTAAATAAATCATTTAAGATTTATTTAAAACCCAGAACTGGATTACTGCGTCAGCATGACATAGACATGACATCAGCAGGTCAAAGGGGCTGTTCCAGAGTCAAACCTGACAGTGGGGTCCACTGGTCAGTGACTCAGTTAATTAACTGAGTTAATTAACTCTAAATTAATCCTAACAGAAATAATCAGCAGGGCTGGGCCCACATGTCAGTGTCTAAACTAATTAACCAAAAGTAATTAAATTAACTAAACATACATCTAACTAAAAGGGGTGGGGCCCACCTGTCATTGACCCAGGGGGTCAAATCCTGGTCAAACTACGGCTAGCACGCCGGCGTTTAGCCGCCGGCGGCAGCAAACGCGGCGGAGGGCTTCGGGAATCCTGCTCCGGGGGTCTTTTGAGCAGCTGAGACCACGGGCGAGCTGCTGGAGCTCATCCGCGTCCATTCCCGCAAGCAGCAGCAGCTGGGACGGCCGGAGCTCGCCGGAAACAAGCTCGCGGCGGCGCCGGAGTTCGGCCCTCGTCGGGTCTGGGGCTACAGAGCATGGGGAGACCTACGGAGGGGCGCTACGGGCTCCTGGTGAAGCGGCGGACGCGGTGGCGTGCTCCGCTTGGAGTTTGGGTGGCTGTGGCCACGGCGGCGGCATCGCCGGCGGCGGTGAGGTCGGGCAACTGCGGTGGTAGGGGCTAGAGGCTGCAGACGACGGCGAGGATAGGGGGGAAAGATAGAGGAACTCACGGTGAGGCGACGGAGTAGCCTAGTGGGCTCGGGGACGCTTCTGCTACGGCGAATCGACGGCGGCGATCGTCGGCGTCCGAGGAGGAAGACGATGACGACGGCGGCTCCACAGGGCGTCCGGCGTCTGGTGGCTTGAGGGAGAGGACGAGGGTGAAGTGGCGGAGCTCTCGGGCTATTCGAAGGGCGAGGGGAGGGCAGTGGCTACGGCTACGGCGGTCGATGGCGACGGTGGCGTTCGGGAGCTGCGAGAGAGGGAGATAGAGGAGAGGGGAGGGATCCAGAAGAGTGAGGGAGGATCGGGGCGAGTGCGTGGCTCATCCAAAGACGACCAGGCGGCGAGGGGAGGTGAAGCAGGCAGCTCGCGTGGCGCTCCCGCCGCGAGCGCGCGCCGGCCACACGCTCGGCCTCCTGTCGTCGGGGAAGACGACGGGGGAAGTCTTGGTGGGCTGGGCTGCCAGCTGGGCCGGCTAGGCAGTTGGGCTGCAGGAAGCCAGGTAAGCTCTCCCTTTTATTTCTTTCTGTTTTCTAATTTTTCTGACATTTGTTTTGATTTAATATCTAAATTAAATCAATTATTTTCTTCTGACATATTTATTTTGCAGGGACCTAGAAATTAACCCAAGCCCCTAAAAATAAACAACCAGAATTTTGGACATATATAAAATATATAATATATATATCCAATGCAAATAACTATTGCATTAATTCCAAATGCCCAAAATAAATACTTATGAGCTCCTAATAATATTGGCTTGGTTTTTATCTCTGACCAATAGTTTTAGAGGGCCACATGAACATTTTCTTGGACCTTTTTGGAGCAACTTTTATTTGGGTCATTTTCAAAAGGGTTTCTGAGGGTTTCACAAGTCCTCATTTCAATTTCATTTGAAATTTTAAACATGATGCAAACCACAAGGCTAACCTAGTGCATACCAGAACTAGGGTTGTGACATTTAACAATTTATTTCAATTTTTTAGAGTTACAGAAGTATTTGAAAGTTACAGATTACTACAGATTGTTCTGTTTTTGACAGATTCTATTTTTCGTGTGTTGTTTGCTTATTTTGATGAATCTATGAGTAGTATTGGGGGGTATGAATCATAGAGAAGTTGGAATACAGTAGGTTTAACACCAATATAAATAAAGAATGAGTTCATTACAGTACCTCTGGGTGGTGGTTTGTTTTCTTATACTAACGGAGCTCACGAATTATTTTGGCTAAGTTTTGTGTTGTGAAGTTTTCAAGTTTTGAGTATGGCTTTGATGGACTATGGAAAAAAGAGTGGCAAGAACCTAAGATTGGGGATGCCCAAGGAACCCCAAGGAAAAATTCAAGGACAACCAAAAGCCTAAGCTTGGGGATGCCCCGAGAAGGCATCCCCTCTTTCGTCTTCATCTATCGGTAACTTTACTCGGGACTATATTTTTATTCACCACATGATATGTGTTCTGCTTGGAGCGTCATGTATGATTTGAGTCTTTTCTTTTTAGTTTTACACAATCATCCTTGTTGGACACACCTTTTGAGAGAGATAAATATGGTATAGAATTTATTAGAATTCTCTATGCGCTTCACTTATATCTTTTGAGCTAGATAGTTTTGCTCTAGTGCTTCACTTATATATTTTAGAGCATGGTGGTGGTTTCATTTTGTAGAAATTATTGATCTCTCATGCTTCACTTATATCTATTTGAGAGTCTTTTAGAACAGCATGGTAATGTGCTTTGTTTATAAAACTAGTCCTAATATGATAGGCATCCAAGATGAGTATAGTAAAAACTTTCATACAAGTGCAATGAATGATAGGAGAAGTTTGATACTTGATGATTGTTTTGAGATATGAGGATTATGATAATAGAGTCATGCTAGTGGAGTAATTGTGAATTTGAGAAACACTTGTGTTAAAGTTTGTGATTCCCATAGCATGCACGTATGGTGAATCGTTATGTGACGAAGTTGGAGCATGATTTATTTATTGAGTGTCATCCTTTGTGTGGAGGTCGGAATCGCGGGATGGTTAACTCCTACCAACCCTTCCTCTAGGAGCATGCATTGAATACTTTGTTTTGATCACTCATAAATTTTTGCAATAAGTATGTGAGTTCTTTATGACTAATGTTGAGTCCATGGATTATACGCACTCTCACCCTTCCATCATTGATAGCCTCTCTTGTACCGCGCAACTTTCGGCGGTACCATACACCCACCATATACCTTCCTCAAAACAGCCACCATACCTACCTATCATGGTATTTCCATAGCCATTCCGAGATATATTGCCATGCAACTTTTTCCACCGTTCCGTTTATTATGACACACTTCATCATTGTCATATTGCCATGCATGATCATGTAGTTGACATCGTATTTGTGGCTAGGCCACCATGCAAAAAATTCATACGTGTCACTCTTGATTCATTGCACATCTCGGTACACCGCCGGAGGCATTCATATAGAGTCATACTTTGTTCTAGTATCGAGTTGTAATATCGAGTTGTAAATCAATAGAAGTGTGACGTTCATCATTATTAGAGCATTGTACCAAAGAAAAAAAGAAAAAGAAGAAGAAGGAAAGGCCAAAGAAAAAAAGAAAGGCCCAAAAAAAAGAAAAAAAAGGGACAATGCTACTATCTTTTTCCACACTTGTGCTTCAAAGTAGCACCATGATCTTCTTGATAGAGAGTCTCTTATTTTGTCACTTTCATATACTAGTGGGAATTTTCATTATAGAACTTTGCTTGTATATTCCAACGATGGGCTTCATCAAATGCCCTACGTCTTCATGAGCAAGCAAGTTGGATGCACACCCACTTAGTTTCTTTTGATGGGCTTTCATACACTTATAGCTC
The DNA here is from genome assembly GCA_902687465.1 of Secale cereale. NCBI lineage: Eukaryota > Viridiplantae > Streptophyta > Magnoliopsida > Poales > Poaceae > Secale > Secale cereale. The sequence goes on from LR738712.1 coordinate 554,315,145, forward strand.
TATTGCATCCGTTGCATGGCAATCCCTACTCACTCACATTGATATCTATTGATGGGCATCTCCATAGCCCATTAATACGCCTAGTTGATGTGAGACTATCTTCCTATTTTGTCTTCTCCACAACCACCATTCTATTCCACCTATAGTGCTATATCCATGGCTCACGCTCATGTATTGCGTGAAAGTTGAAAACGTTTGAAAAAATTAAAGTATGAAACAAGTGCTTGGCTGAAACCAGGCTTGTGCATGATTTGAGTATTTTGTGTGATGAAGAGGGAGCATAGCCAGACTATATGATAACTTTCTTTGGCCATGTTATTTTGAGAAGACATGATTGCATTGTTAGTATTCTTGAAGTATTATTATTCTTATGTCAATATATACTTTTATCTTGAATCTTTCGGATCTGAACATTCATGCCACAATAAAGAAATTACATTGAGAATTATGTTGGTTAGCATTCCACATCAAAAATTCTGTTTTTATCATTTACCTACTCGAGGACGAGCAGGAATTAAGCTTGGGGATGCTTGATACGTCTCCAATGTATCTATAATTTTTTATTGTTCCATGCTATTATATATTCTGTTTTGGATGTTTAATGGGCTTTATTATACACTTTTATATTATTTTTGGGACTAACCTACTAACCCAAGGCCCAGTGCAAATTGCTGTTTTTTGCCTATTTCAGTGGTTCGCGGAAAAGGAATATCAAACGGAGTCCAAACGGAATGAAACCTTTGGGAGAGTTATTTTTGGAACCGTATCTACCCAGAAGACTTGGAGTACATGCGAGGGAATAAGAGAGGCGGCCACGAGGCGGCAGGCCGCGCCCCCCACCCTTGTGGGCCCCCTCTGGCTCCCCCTGTGCCCTCCTTCCTCCTATATATATCCTTGTACCCTGAAAACATCGAGGAAACAGAGAAAACCCTAATTCCACTGCCGCAACCTTTTGTTCCCGTGAGATCCCATCTTGGGGCCTGTTCTGGAGCTCCGCCGGAGGGGGGATCGATCACGGAGTGCTTCTGCATCAACACGATAGCCTCACCGATGAATTGTGAGTAGTTTATTATAGACCTTTGGGTCCATAGTTATTAGCTAGATGGCTTCTTCTCTCTCTTTGGATCTCAATACAAAGTTCTCCTTGATCTTCGAGGAGATCTATTTGATGTAATCTTTTTGCAGTGTGTTTGTCGAGATCCGATGAATTGTGGGTTTATGATCAAGATTATCTATGAACAATACTTGATTCTTTTCTGAAATCTTTTATGTATGATTATAATATCCTTGCAAGTCTCTTCGAATTATAGGTTTGGTTTGGCCTACTGGATCTATAGTTCTTGCAATTGGAGAAGTGCTTGGCTTTGGGTTCAATCTTGCGGTGTCCTTTCCTAGTGACAGTAGGGGCAGCAAGGCACGTATTGTATTGTTTCCATCAAGGATAAAAAGATGGGGTTTATATCATATTGCTTGAGTTTATCCCTCTACATCATGTCATCTTGCTTAAAGTGTTACTCTGTTCTTATGAACTTAATACTCTAGATGCATGCTGGATAGCGGTCGATGTATGGAGTAATAGTAGTAGATGCAGAACCGTTTCGGTCTACATGTTACGGACATGATGCCTATATATAATGATCATGCCTAGATTTTCTCATAACTATGTGCTTTTCTATCAATTGCTCGACAGTAATTTGTTCACCCACCGTAGAATTCTGCTTTCATGAGAGAAGCCACTAGTGAAACCTATGGCCCTCGGGTCTATCTTTATCATATTACTTTCCCTTAAATTTCTTTGCCGTTGTTTATTTGCTTTCTTTACTTTCTGTTCTTATACCAAAAATACCAAAAGTATTATCCTGTCCTATCTATCGTATCTAACTTTCGTAAGTGACCGTGAAGGGATTGACAACCCCTTATCCCGTTGGCTGTGAAGTTCTTATTTGTTTGTGCAGGTGCGAGGGACTCGCGCGTGGTCTCATACTGCATTGATACCTTGGTTCTCAAAAACTGAGGGAAATACTTACGTTACTATGCTGCATCACCCTTTCCTCTTCGAGGGGATACAACGTAAGCTCGAGAAGCAGCAGGCACAGAAGCCGAAGGGCATGACATTTAATGTCAAAACCGAGCTGTTCGAAGAAATCGCCTTGCCAAGACCAAAGATGTAAGGGTCGAATACAGCCCTTCGGTTCAGACACTTTGATGTATTCGGAGGAGGAACCCGCCTTGCAATGCCGAAGATAATCTGCGCGCCGGACACATCGTCATTGAAGCCTGGTTCGAGGGCTACTGAGGGAGTCTTGGATTATGGGGTCCTCGGGCGTCCGGGCTGTGTGATGTCGGTCAGACTAGTGGGTCGTGAAGATACAAGATAGAAAACTTTCTCCCGTGTCTGGATGGGACTCTCCTTGACATAGAGGGCAAGTTAGGCGTGCGGATATGAATATTCATTACTCTGTAAACCGAGTTTGTACAACCTTAGCCTCCTCCGGTGTCTATATAAACCAGAGGGTTTAGTCCGTAGAGCAATCATAATCATAAAGGCTAGACATCTAGGGTTTAGTCATTACGATCTCGAGGTAGATCAACTCTTGTAACCCCTCTAATCATCAAAGTCAATCAAGTAGGAAGTAGGGTATTGCCTCCATCAAGAGGGCCCGAACCTGGGTAAACAAAGTGTCCCCTGCCTCCTGTTACCTTCGATCTTTAGACGCACAGTTCGGGACCCCCTGCCCGAGATCTGCCGGTTTTGACACCAACAATTACGTACTCCCATTTAATACGGTAGCAAAGGCACAACCGAATACAAATATGGGCATACGAATTCTAAATAGAATAGAACAATTTCCAAATCTCTACTCCTAATGTCTTAGTCCGTACGTCGTTTCGTTCGCTCATACCCTCCCCCTCCCATCGAACGAGAGGCCGCCCCTCGATCCCATCCCACTTCCACTGATATATTTTTTGATTTTTTAATTAACCGAGAAAATTCCCAAATAAACCCCACAAAGGCCAAACAATATTAACCGATGGCATCCTTTCCAAACAATAGGAATCAAATATTAACCAATGGCATCCTTTGAAAATAATATTTTCCATACAAAACAGTAATCAAATTGCATCGCAATCGCAAACAGGTATACAACACCAATCAATCTTTTCGTTCTTTCCACCCTACACCTCCAATGCCCAAAAATAAAGCGACCAATCATACTATGTCCGTCTCACGCCTTCCATATACAACAACAAACCAATTTTCAACACGTTTATGAGCGGGACGGGCGAGGCCTGCTTCTCCATGCTTCCAGGTCTCAGTTTGGGATCCTACAGGTTTTCCATTGGAGCGGGTGGGCGAGGCATGTTTCTTTCAAAGTTTGCCATCGGAGCAGGAGGCACCGGTGCCGCTGCAGCTGCGAGTAATAGGTTAGCACCTACTGCTGTTCGACCGAGTTTAAACCACAGGGCAGTAAGTTGTGCACGCTTCACAATTTGCAACTTTACCTTAGTTGGTGAGTGCCGCAACTGCTTTTATGTAGTAGCCCCAACTGTTCATTATAGCTCCAGCAGATGCGCACATGGCCTTCTTATGTACAAGCGAGGCATCGAGTTGTTAGATTTAAGGAAGAAAATGCTATTAGAATCATATCATGTAGCAAGGCTCAAATGGAACATGACCTCACTGTAAAAGAGGTAAATCTCTGCGATTAGAACCTATACTCCCGTTCTTGATATGGAGAAATGCAACCTTCCATAGTCAGAATTTTTATAGATGGCGGAGAGAGGGTGTAAATCACTTTTTAGTAAATCACCTTTTTAGTTTTATAATGCCATATGGAGATATACGAAAGTTCTCAAATGTTTACTGAGAACTCTTTCCTCAAATATTATGCAAGGGGATGAAAAGGTTACTGCCCTATTCCTGCGAGCTCACAAATTCCTCAGATAGTATGCAAGGGGCTGAAAAGGTTATTGTCCTATTCCTGCGAGCTCACAGATTTTAATGTGGCCCATTAAAACTCCTTGAGCTTCTTGCTGGACGTCGACATCTAAAATATCTTCGAGATTTTGATGTTTGTCTCTTCAATGAACTAGGAACCTAGGTAGTGATGCCTCGCTGGAGTATTGGTGAGCATGTGATCGGTTTCCTGCATGTTTTATAACCTGATGAGTGCATTCAACAACATAAATCACTTCAGTACCAGAGGAAAATCAGCAAAACTATAAACTATTTAAAAGCATGAAGGAATAAATCCAACATTTGTTGCATATATATGTTTAGTCATCACAAATGTTGAGGGTTTAATCTCTAGCGCTTCCTTAGTGCTGAGTCATGGACTTTCCAAATAGTTGATGTTAATGGGTCTAAGCTATTGTAGGTTAAAGTATGTTAAATATAGTAGACGGTACTTGTTGATCTGTTTCCAATGACAGTTGTCTGTGACAGTAATGTCCTCAAATGACATGACCCCTCTTGGTTCTCGGTGGGAAAGGGTGAATCTTTATAAGCAACACCGACAACGACAAATGGAGGCAACAAATAACCTCCGACGCCCTCTTGGTGATATCACCAATGTTGATATACTTCCGAGCGAGGGTCCAGATATATGGAATTTGAACAGTATTGGTTTTTAGTAATTTGATTTAAAAATTGGTTTCTACTAATTGGAAAAATCCCTTCCGCAAGCCATGGGATGTGCCCCACAACCATCGAGCGGCCTGTTTATTCGTGAAGCAACAATACCATCTCCCTCAAGCATTGAACTCCCCAAAGGGAGTCCAGGTATAACTCATCAGGAAGGTTCAAATGCCTCTGATATTGGTTTTTACTAATTTGAATAATATTTCAAATTCCATTGCATCTGACCCAGAACTGTTGAGCAGCCTCGTTATACATGAAGCTACAATCCCCTCTGCTGAAACCATAGAACTCCCCAATGGGAGTCCAAGTATATCTCACGGTCCACTTGCTCGTAATCTGGTTTGTTTTATCATTGATATATTGTAGCCCTCATGGTGCATGATTGTAGTGGTAAATACGATTAACATGTAGCTCCAGTCAACCGTGAGATCATTTATCTTGAATGTTCTGGTTCGGATGCTAATTTGTATACATATGTGTACAATAACATATCCAGCTACAAGGCCCGGGATGCCAAGAACGCACGGAGAAGAGCAGCTTATAAAAAGAAAAAAGAAGACGAAGGGTACCAATAACAGATTGATAAGTTGAACACACGCAGACGGGAATCTTACCAGAAGAAGAAACAACATGACACAAGAGAACAAAGAGAAAATATAAATGCACAGAGGCGAGCAGCTTATCAGAAGAAGACACAAGACGACACAAACACTGGTCCTGTCTTATCACAACAGCAAAGAGATATTATAAATGCAAAGAGGCGAGCCACTTACAAGGAGAATAAGGAACAAATAAACCCGCAAAGATGTGAGACAGATCAGAAACATCGAGATAGCTTGACACGAGAGAAGAAAGGGGAGATGAGTGCTCCGCGCCGACAATGGGAGAAAGCTATGCAGAAAACCCCATGTGTTGAATCCATTGTCATGCCTCGTCCTGATTTAGCAACCTCAGCTGCGACAAGAACATGCGGTCACACCTTCAAAACTTACGGTATTTCTCGCATGTGTACTCCACATCTTTTGTTTGTATACGTTAAACAAATATTTACTTGTTTCATATCGATGCAGCCACATACAGTTGCAGTACGATGGACGATAATATCGTCATATTGGATCCTGCGCAACAATCCCACGGTGAACAAATATATTATGCTCCTACCGTCACATCGTCCCCCACATACATTCACAACACCGAAACCGATGGTAGTTATCCCATCATCAATCAGCTTTCATTTTTTAATCATCCAACAGTTGTTTATGATAATTCAAAAATGTTGCAGGTGCATACCTAAGTAGAACCTTTGGTGATGGTGCTGTAGATGGCGACTTCATCGAAAACGATGATCACCTGAAAAGTATCGACCAACAAACTAGTGATCCGCTAGCAATAGCGGATAGTGCAGCTGACGAGCAGAGGCATGAGTCCACAGCTTAGCTTTGGACGAGAGAGCGAGCGTGCAAGGGAGGTATGGAGGCGAAGAAGCGTCGGGAGAAAATTTGCAAGCGAAAATCATGTACGTGGGTGCCACGTGGTGATAGGAAGGCTCTACTAGATCATCGTAATGAAAGCTTTGCAAGTAGTGTGAAGACCCCAACCGCCAGAACCATCTCCATACCGAAAATGAGCTCAACGGGACAACCAACCGTGCTTGAAGCACACGGTGCCTCAACCTCATCTAGCACGCCGGAATACACGATCAGGAGTGAAGGTAACACTCCCATCCTTACTCTCCTTGCGTCCCTTGACACTGAACCCTCATTTATTGATTTGGCACTTGCGCAGATGACACGGACGCTTACCTTAATGGTCTCATGAATGATAATGCCAACACTGGCAACCTCTTTGACGATGAGTTTTACCTGTTTGCTGGTGATGGTATGTAATGTAGGCTTGAGCAAGATCCACACGTTGGGAGTATCGCATTAATTATAAACATTGTTTGCAGGCTTGGCTGCTGATGAGATGGAGCACGACGAATTGGAAGACTCAAGTCACAATACCTTTGTCGACCATGATCCATTGGACTATGTGTACTCAAACCTCCCCGACCATACACACATCCTCAAGCATGGCGCGAACTGCGACCATGATACGTCCCCAACATATCTATAATTTTTGATTGTCCCATGCTATTATTTATGAAGTCTTGGATGCTTAATGGGCTTTATCATTCACTTTTATATCATTTTTGGGATTAACCTACTAACCCAAGGGCCCAGTCCAGATTGTTGTTTTTTGCCTATTTCAGGGTTTTGCAGAAAAGGAATATCAAACAGAGTCCAAACGGAACGAAAACTTCGCGAGAGATATTTTTGGAGGAAATCACGCACGAAAGACTTCGGGGCCAAGCCAGGGGACAGAGGCGCCACCCTCGAGGGTGGGGGCGCGCCCCCCTTCCCAGGGCGCGCCCCCTGCCTCGAGGGCATCCCGTGTGGCCCTCGGTGCCCCCCTTCTTCCTATATATACCTACATACCCCAGAAACTCCATACGCAGAACCCTAATTCCACCGCCGTAGCTGCTGTTCCTGTGGAGATCCCATCTTGGAGCCTGTTCCGGGAGGGGGATCCATCACGGAGGCCTTCATCATCATCATCATTGCCCTCACCATGAGTTATGAGTAGTTTACCACAGACCTTCGGGTACATAGCTAGTATCTAGTTGGCTTCTTCTCTCTCTCTCTCTGGATCTCAATACAAAGTTCTCCTCGGTCTTCGAGGAGATCTATTCGATGTAATCTCTTTTTGCGGTGTGTTTGTCAAGATCCGATGAATTGTGAGTTTATGATCAAGGTTATCTATGAAAGATATTTGGTTCTTCTCTAAACTTTTTATGTGTGCTCATAATATCCTTGCAATTCTCTTCGAATTATTGGTTTGGTTTGGCCTACTAGATCTATAGTTCTTGCAATGGGAGAAGTGCTTGGCTTTGGGTTCAATCTTGCGGTGTCCTTTCCTAGTGACAGTAGGGGCAGCAATGCACGTATTGTATTGTTGCCATCAAAAATAAAAAGATGGGGTTTTCATCATATTGCTTGAGTTTATCCCTCTACATCATGTCATCTTTCTTAAGGCGTTACTCTGTTTGTATGAACTTAATACACTAGATGCATGCTGGATAGCGGTCGATGTGTGGAGTAATAGTAGTAGATGCAGGCAGGAGTCGGTCTACTTGTCTCGGACGCGATGCCTATATACAATGATCATGCCTAGATAGTCTCATAATTATTCGCTTTTCTATCAATTTCTCGACAGTAATTTGTTTACCCGCCGTAGAATACCGCTATCATGAGAGAAGCCACTAGAGAAAACTATGGCCCCCTGGTCTATCTTTATCATATTACTTTCATGTCAACTAGCCAATTTCTGTTGCTGTTGTTTATTTGCTTTCTTTACTTTCTGTTTCTATATCAAAAATACCAAAAATACTATCTTATCATCTCTATCAGATCTCACTCTCGTAAGTGACCGTAAAGGGATTGACAACCCCTTATCGTGTTGGTTGCGAAGTCCTTATTTGTTTGTTCAGGTGCGAGGGACTTGCGCGTGGTCTCCTACTCGATTGATACCTTGGTTCTCAAAAACTGAGGGAAATACTTACGCTACTGTGCTACATCTCCCTTTCCTCTTCGAGGGAATACAACTCAAGCTAAAGAGGTAGCAAGAAGAATTTTTGGCGCCGTTGCTGGGGAGGCTTACACAAAAGTGATATACCAAGTACCTATCACAAACCCTTATCCTTCTCATTACATTTATTTGCCTCTCGTTTTCCTCTCCCCCACTTCACCTTTGCCGTTTTATTCGCCCTTCTTCTGTCGTGTGTTTTCGTTCGCTTGCCTCTGGTTTGCTTGTGTGTTGCTTGCTTGCTTGTCATCATGTCTAGCACACCTATCATTATCACCACTCCCGAGAGTGAGGTCCTCAACTTTAAACAAAGGGAGGGAGAAAATTTAAAAGATGCCTGGTATAGAATTTGTAATGCTCAAGATAGGTCTAATAGGAAGCTTTCCACTTCCGTGCTTCTTCACAATTTTTATGTTGGCATAACTCTGTGGAATAGACTTATCTTAGATACCAATATCGGAGGGAATTTCTTGGGTAGCCACACCATTGATTCATACAAATCTATGACTGAATTATTTGGCTCACCACCTCTTATGGTTAATGGGACCGTTTTAACTTTGGAGCATGTTATGCAAATGTTAGAAATAATTGAAAACAAAGTTTCTACGGTAGAACTGGTGGAGAATTTGGATAGAAAAATTCATAATGAAATCACCCAATATGGATCCAAGGTAGGAGTTGTTCTTAAAAATCTTAAGGAAAAAGAGCCCATAGTTAAAGAAACGCTAGATGAGGATTCTACTAGAATCAATAAGCTTGAGGATGTTATCACTAATGTGGGTTCTGCTCTTTCCGCTATAAAAACCACTCCACTAAATTATCCAAGTTCGTGTATGTCCCTAAAGAAAAGGGTGAAACATCTAGACTTGCGGATGTCAAATCCATAAGTGTTCACCCTAATTTTCTTACTTTTGCAAGAGACCCTTTTGACACTTTAGAATTTCTTGATTTCTTGCCCAAGAGTTTGATTATTCATAGGGACAAAGAAGTGCCCAAAAACCACAAGTGCTTAATTAGAGAATTGCCTTCCAAAGATGGCAATACCTAGATCTATCTTGTATCGTGCCTAGCTAGGGGCGTAAAACGATAGCGCTTGTTGGGAGGCAACCCAATTTTATGTTTTTTTGCTTTTGTTGCTGTTAGGGAATAAATGTTGCATCTAGCCTCTGATTAGATGTGTTTTCATGTTTTGTTTAGTGTTTGTTCCAAGTAGAACCTTTGGTAAGACTTGTGTGAAGTTTATTTGATCTTGCTGTGAAAAACAGAATCGTTAGCGCTCACTAAAGTAGTCTTCAGATTTTACTGGAGCGTGATTTTTAGTTGATTCTTTTTGCTGATGATTGGTAGACAAATTTCTCAAATTTGCTAATTTAGTTTGAATTTTTTGGAGTTCCAGAAGTAGGCGAACCCAGCAGATTACTACAGACTGTTATGTTTTTGACAGATTCTGTTTTTCGTGTGTTGTTTGCTTATTCCGATGCATCTATAAGTAATATTAGAGGATATGAACCATAGATAACTTGGAGTACAGTAGGTTTAACACCAATAAAAACAAAGAATGAATTCCTTGCTGTACCTTTGAGTGGTGGTTTGATTTCTCTTACTAACGGAGCTCACGAGAATTTTTGTCTAAATTTTGTGTTGTGAAGTTTTCAAGTTTTGAGTATTGCTTTGATGGACTATGGAACAAGGAGTAGCAAAGTCCCAAGCTTGGGGATGACCATGGCACCCCAAGTAAATTCAAGATAATCAAAAATCCTAAGCTTGGGGATGCCCCGGGAAGGCATGCCCTCTTTCGTCTTCATCCATCGGTAACTATACTTGGAGATATATTTTTATTCGCAACATGCTATGTGTTTTGCTTGGAGCGTCTTGTATAATTTGAGTCTTTGCTTGTTAGTTTGTCATAATCACCCTTGCTGGACACACCTTTTTGAGAGAGTTAAATATGGCCTAGAAATTGTTAGAACACTCTATGTGCTTCACTTATATCTTTTGAGTTGAATAGTTTTGCTCTAGTGCTTCACTTATATCTTTTAGAGCATGGTGGTGGTAATATTTTGTAGAAATTGTTGAACTCGCATGCTTCACTTAGATCTATTTGAGAGTCTATTAAAACAGCATGGTAAACTGTTTAGGCTAAATAAACTAGTCTTCACATGATAAACATCCAATGTCAATGTACTAAAAAAATTCACACCAAGTGCATTGAATAGAAAGAGATGTTGGATGCTTGATAATTGTTTTGAGACATGAGGATAGTGATATTAGAGTCATGCTAGTGGAGTTATTATGAAATTGAGAAATATTTGTGTTAAGGTTAGTGATTCCCGTAGCATGCACATATGGTGAACCGTTGTGTGACTAAGTTAAAGCATGAGGTATTTGTAGAGTGTCAACCTTTGTGTGGAGGTCGGGGGCGCGCGATGGTTAACTCCTACCAACCTCCCCCCATAGGGGCATGCGTTGATTGCTTTGTTTTGATGACTTGTAAATTTTTGCAATAAGTATATGAGTTCTTATGACTAATGTTGAGTCCATGGATTATACGCACTCTCACCCTTCCACCATTGCTAGCCTCTCTTGTACCGCGCAACTTTCGCCGGTGCCATAAACCCACTATAAATCCTTCCTCAAAACAGCCACCATAATGTTCCTCAAAACAACCACCATACCTACATATCATGGCATTTCCATAGCCATTCCGAGATATATTGTCATGCAACTTTCCACCGTTCCGTTTATATGGCACGCATCATATTGTCATATTGCCATGCATGATCATGTAGTTGACATTGTATTCGTGGCAAGGCCACCATGCATAATCTTTTCACACATGTCACTCTTGTTTCATTGCACATATCGGTACACCGCCGGAGGCATTCATATAGAGTCATACTTTGTTGTTGTAGTATCGAGTTGTAATATTGTGTTGTAATGAAAGTGTGATGATCATCATTATTAGAGCATTGTCCCATGGGAGGAAAGGCTGAATCTATAAAGCCCCTCCGCAAAAAAAA
>LR738712.1:554326478-554371068 GCA_902687465.1 Secale cereale
CGCAAAAAAAAAAAAAAAAGAAAAAAGAAAGGCCAAAGAAAAAAAAGAAAGGCCCAAAAAAAGAGAAAAAAAGGGACAATTGCTACTATCTTTTTCCACACTTGTGCTTCAAAGTAGCACCATGCTCTTCATTGTAGAGAGTCTCATGTTTAGTCACTTTCATATACTAGTGGGAATTTTCATTATAGAACTTGGCTTGTATATTCTAACGATGGGCTTCCTCAAATGCCCTAAGTCTTCGTGAGCAAGCAAGTTGGATGCACACCCACTAGTTTCTTTTGTTGAGCTTTCATTCATATTTAGCTCTAGTGCATCCGTTGCATGGCAATCCCTACTCACTCACATTGATATCTATTGATGGGCATCTCCATAGCCCGTTGATACGCCTAGTCGATGTGAGACTATCTCCCTTCTTTTGACTTCTCCACGACCACCTCTATTCCACCCATAGTGCTATGTCCATGGTTCGCGCTCATGTATTGGGTGAAAGTTGAAAGGTTTGAAAAGATAGAGCATGAAAACAAATGCTTGGCTGAAATTGGGGTTGTGCATAATATGAATATTTAGTGTGATAACAAGGGAGCATAGCCAACACTATATGATTTTGTAGGGATAACTTTCTTTAGCCATAGTATTTTGAGAAGACATGATTGCTTTGTTAGTATTGCTTGAAGTATTGTTATTTCTTATGTCAATATAGACTTTTATCTTGAATACTTTAGATCTGAGCATTCATGCCACAATTAAGAGAATTACATTGAGAAAACTATATTGGTTAGCATTCCACATCAAAAATTCTTTCTTTATCATTTACCTACTCGAGGACGAGCAGGAATTAAGCTTGGGGATGCTTGATACGTCTCCAACGTATCTATAATTTTTGATTGTCCCATGCTATTATTTATGAAGTCTTGGATGCTTAATGGGCTTTATCATTCACGTTTATATCATTTTTGGGACTAACCTACTAACCCAAGGGCCCAGTCCAGATTGCTGTTTTTTTGCCTATTTCAGGGTTTTGCAGAAAAGGAATATCAAATGGAGTCCAAACGGAACGAAACCTTCGCGAGAGATATTTTTGGAGGAAATCATGCACGAAAGACTTTGGGGCCAAGCCAGGGGACAGAGGGGCCACCCTCGAGGGTGGGGGCGCGCCCCCCTGCCTCGAGGGCAACCCGTGTGGCCCCCAGTGCCCCCCTTCTTCCTATATATACCTACGTACCCCAGAAACTCCATACGCAGAGAGAAAATCCTAATTCCACCGCCGTAGCTGTTGTTCCCGTGGAGATCCCATCTTGGAGCTTGTTCCCGGAGGGGGATCCATCACGGAGGCCTTCATCATCATCATCATCGCCCTCACCATGAGTTGTGAGTAGTTTACCACAGACCTTTGGGTCCATAGCTAGTATCTAGATGGCTTCTTCTCTCTCTGGATCTCAATACAAAGTTCTCCTCGGTCTTCGAGGAGATCTATTCGATGTTATCTCTTTTTGCGGTGTGTTTTTCGAGATCCGATGAATTGTGAGTTTATGATCAAGGTTATCTATGAAAGATATTTGGTTCTTCTCTGAACTTTTTATGTGTGCTCATAATATCCTTGCAAGTCTCTTCGAATTATTGGTTTGGTTTGGCCTACTAGATCTATAGTTCTTGCAATGGGAGAAGTGCTTGGCTTTGGGTTCAATCTTGCGGTGTCCTTTCCCAGTGATAGTAGGGGCAGCAAGGCACGTATTGTATTGTTGCCATCGAGGATAAAAAGATGGGGTTTTCATCATATTGCTTGAGTTTATCCCTCTACATCATGTCATCTTTCTTAAGGCGTTACTCTGTTCGTATGAACTTAATACACTAGATGCATGCTGGAAAGCGGTCGATGTGTGGAGTAATAGTAGTATATGCAGGCAGAAGTCGGTCTACTTGTCTCGGACGTGATGCCTATATACAATGATCATGCCTAGATAGTCTCATAATTATTCGCTTTTCTATCAATTGCTCGACAGTAATTTGTTTACCTGCCGTAGAATACCGCTATCATGAGAGAAGCCACTAGAGAAAACTATGGCCCCCGGGTCTATCTTTATCATATTACTTTCGCATCAATTAGCCAATTTTTGTTGCCGTTGTTTATTTGCTTTCTTTACTTTTTGTTTCTATATCAAAAATACCAAAAATACTATCTTATCATCTCTATCAGATCTCACTCTCGTAAGTGACCGTAAAGGGATTGACAACCCCTTATCGCGTTGGCTACAAAGTTCTTATTTGTTTGTGCAGGTGCGAGGGACTGGCGCATGGTCTCCTACTGGATTGATACCTTGGTTCTCAAAAACTGAGGGAAATACTTACGCTACTATGTTGCATCTCCCTTTCCTCTTCAAGGGAATACAACGCAAGATCAAGAGGTAGCAGACCACTGCAAGGCCAAGAAGTTTGTGTCCGAGGCCCCGGGATTCTACTGTCGCAATGGACAAATCGAGCTGAAGCAACTGGACTCTAGGCATTTTCCGGAGAACATACGGTTCTTCAATGGCCACTTATCCTTCACAACGCTCGGCGTCAGCCTAGATGAAAGCTACACAAACATGAAGTCTGGGGTGTACACCTTCCGGGCGCACGGCACCATCTAGCACAATGTTCATTCCTTCAGGACAACATCCCATCTTGGGCATCTACAATTGTACTTCTACAATGATGACCCAGGCCTAACCCATCGCCAGCCTGCCACCAAGCAGTTAGATCAGAATGCCATCGGAAAGTTAGTGGACATACTCAAGGAAAACCCATACTCCCAGCAGTTTAGGAGTTTGGGTGCCCATAGTGACAACCTCGACAATTACATGATAGACCTCAACACGGACCAAAGACTAGATCACCGGAAATATAATAGACCTCTATCATCGGAGGTCACTGCTATTTGGATGGAGGGCACTGACCTAGCGAAGAGGTTCGATCGGAGGATTACACTTTGCGGGAACGACAGCCAGAGGCACAGTATACATGTGACGTCTGGCTCGTATGACCCGCTCTCTTACCCATTATCCTACCCAAGGGGTGAGCTCGGTTGGCATTCGAAACTACCTAAACGTGATGTCCCTTTGGCCAGTTGTGCAACAACCAAGAGGTAGACGTGATGATGATGACCAGGATGCAGGTAAGCCTTATGCGTATTCTGTCATTTAGATGAATTGTATAGTTCTTGTATGAATCCTAATGTCTGTGTTACTCATCCATATGCAGAGGGGAATAGCAGGTTATGCGTCTACGTGAGAGACTACTACTGTTACATGCTGCAGACACGACCGGGTATATTCAGTCCCATACTCTGTGGAGCACGATTGCTCCAACAATGGGGTTGGAAATGTACATCAAGATTGAGAGTTGTAGGTTGAAATGGTACATGAAGAACCAGACAAAGATCCATACCGACCTATATAAAGGAGTTGTTGATGCAATTACATCCGGGGAGTCCGGCGCAAGCGCTGTTGGAGTAAGGATTGTGCTCCCTGGAACGTACCCAGGTGGCGACCACGACATGAAACAGAGACATATGGATGCCATGGCAATTGTCCATACCTATGGGAAGCCTGAAATCTTCTTGACCATGACATGCAACCCTAACTGGGAAGATATAAAGAATGAGTTGTTTCCTGGTCAGACAGCGCAAGACCGACCTGATCTTGTGGCTCGTGTGTTTTATGGCAAGCTAGATGCTATGAAAGAGATGTTGTTCAAGAAGAATATCATGGTTTTTGTTGTCGCACATGTATATGTAGTCGAGTTCCAGAAGAGGGGCCTCCCCCATGCACACTTTTTGTTGATCATGGATTCTGCCTATAAGCTTGTCGTTCCGGAGCAGTACGATCGACTCATTTCTGCCGAGCTCCCAGACAAGCAGAAGTATTCTGAACTCCAGACCTTGGTGGTGAAACATATGATGCATGGACCATGCGGTGCGCTCAACACCAAAAATGTGTGCATGCAATAGAATGAGTGCAAGTGCAGATACCCACGGTCGTTCAATGAAAACACGGCACATGGCAAGGGCTCTAATCGGCGTCGAGATGATGGTCAGCAGGCTAAGGTCCGGGGTAAAATGTTGGCCAACATATGGGTTGTGCCGTATAACCCTTACCTTCTGTGGATGTTCAATTGCCACATCAACGTTGAGGTTTGCTCCAGCATAAAGGCCGTCAAATACCTCTACAAGTACATATACAAGGGCCATGATACGGCTTCTTTCAGCATCGACCAGCCCGATGCCGATGGTAACATTGATGAGATCAAAAGATACGTAGACGCAAGGTGGGTTACTCCTCCAGAGGCGACGTGGAGGATATTTGGCTTCCCCTTGTCTGCCAATGACCCGCCTGTCCTACAGTTGCCTCTTCATCTCCCGAATATGCATACGGTGGCATTCAATGAGCAAGCTCACTTGACCGACGTAGTCGCCTCAGAGGATGCTTCCAAATCCATGTTGACAGAGTATTCCAAAGCTAACCAGAACCACCCGTGGGCTAGGAATATATTGTACAAGGATTTCCTGGAAGGTTCACATGGCAGAAGGGTAAGAAGTATTGGAAAGAGCGGGTGAAGCGTTATCAGATAGGTCGAATTGTGTCTGCCAATCCTACTGAGGGGGAGCGATACTATTTGCGTGTGTTGCTAAACCATGTTGCTGGCAAGACATCCTATGAGGACCTGCTCACCGTGGACGGTAGGCTAT
Organism: Secale cereale; assembly: GCA_902687465.1. Classification (NCBI taxonomy): domain Eukaryota; kingdom Viridiplantae; phylum Streptophyta; class Magnoliopsida; order Poales; family Poaceae; genus Secale; species Secale cereale. The sequence continues at coordinate 554,331,202 of LR738712.1, forward strand.
GAGGGAGCTTTAGAGAGGTTGCCGAAAGGTTGGGACACATTGAGGCAGATAACACGCTCGACGACTGTCTTACCGAGGCAGAGCAGTGGGCGATGCCATGTTCACTCAGGAGGCTCTTCACAACAATTTTGGTGCACTGTGAGCCAGGCGACGTGTGTGGTTTATGGGATAGGCACTTCGAGCCTATGTCTGATGACTATTGGCGATCACACACGTGCCCAAATGAGGTGGAACACATGGTGTTGCTTGACATTAGGGGTATGTTGCAGTCCATGGGCAAAGATATAGCTGATTTCGCTCTTCCATGAATTGACGATGTGTTGGACCCAACCGAGGGCGGGCCAGAGAAGTGATCAATGAATCCAACGTTGGTTTTGACATCAACGACACTAAATTGGCATCGTCACTAAACTTGGAGCAGAGGGTTGCATACGATGAGATACTAGCTGATGTTGATGGCGGTGATGGTGGTGTGTTCTTTGTTGATGGCTCGGAAGGTACAGGGAAGACCTTCCTGTACAGGGCGCTGCTCGTGAAGGTTCGATGAGAGGGAAACATTGCTATCGCTACCGCAACGTCAGACGTCGCCGCTTCTATCATGCCTGGAGGCAGGAATGTCCACTCTAGGTTCAAGATCCCATTGAGCTGCGACGATGGAGCCTCATGCACCTTCACGAAGCAGAGTGGTACCGCCAAGCTACTGAGGATAGCCTCATTGATACTATGGGACGAGGCCACCATGACTAGGCGACGGGTGGCCGAGGCACTGGACAACAGCATGTGCGACATCATGGGAAGACGGGACCGACCCTTTGGAGGAAAAACTATTGTGTTTGGCGGGGACTTCAGGCAGGTGCTTCCGATCATCAGGAGGGGGTCCCGTGGTCAGATAATCAATGCAACCCTCCGAAATTCACATCTCTGGAAGGGTATGTGCCAGATAAGGCTCGTCACCAACATGAGGGCTCATAATGACACCTGGTTTATGGATTACTTGCTAAGTGTCGGCAATGGCACCGAAGTAGTTGACGATCAAGGAAACATACGACTCCTTGAAGATATTTGTGTGCCATCTACAAGCGAGGGTGACGACCTAGAGAAGCTGATTGACCATGTGTTTCCGAGACTAGATGACAACATGTCTCATCCGAATTACATGACTTCACGCGCAATCCTCTCCACCACGAACGACAACGTTGACAAGATAAACATACGCATGGTAGAGCGTTTTCGAGGAGAAGAAGTAATCTACCATAGCTTTGACAGTGCAGAAGACGGCCCATATGGCTACTACGCTCTCGAGTTCCTGAATGGGTTGACTCCTAACGGTCTGCCTCTGCATGCACTCAAACTGAAGCTCAACTGCCCTATCATACTTCTGAGGAACATTGAACGACTAATGGTCTGTGTGACGGGATGAAGCTTCTAGTGCGAGGTTTCGAGAGGAATGTCATCGATGTAGAAATCATGATTGGATAACACACAGGTAGGAGGGTATTCCTTCCTCGAATACCCATATGCCCGTTTGACAACGACATGTTTCCATTAAAGTTCAAGAGGAAGCGAATTCTTGTAAGGCTTAGCTTTGCTATGATGATTAACAAGGCTCAAGGACAAACGATTCTGATTGTTGGCGTGTACCTGCCTAATCCGGTGTTCACTCATGGTCAACTCTATGTCGCATTGTATCGAGACACTGCGAAGAGAAATATAAAGATCCTTATTGAGAAGGAGAAGGAGAAGGAGAATCCAAAGAAGCAAAGCGGTAAATCTAAGAAGCGAAAAAGACCTACCTTGTCCTTACAGACCACGATGAAGAATATGTTCTATAAGGAAGTCCTTACAGGCTGAAGTCCGCACTTCAGAAACCGACGGTTTTTGAATATGACAAGATCGTTTACTCTTATTCTACAGAGAATTTGTTGCTCTATAGTGCTTTTCTACAGATGCTTATCTTTGTTTTTTATTTGGCGGAAATCATTATTTAAACATGCACGATCACTATCAGATTAAGAATTGCCAGCTTCAGTGGCGTTGCTACAGGCCAGTGCACTTCATCTTCAATTTTATCACGTTTTTCTCAGACTCTAAGGATTAGAGCATGCATCTATATAGTTTTTGCATCCAGTACACCTATGCTTTGAATGTCTCGAGATGTAGGTATAGACAATATGACCTGTTAGATAATAACATGAGACGATCGCCCCCTGTTTTAAGTCTATATGTTTCAGTTTGGTTAGTATACACTAGAAATATTTAATTATTGTGGCATTTTGTCTATCAATAATGTGTGTGCATGTATTCCTTAAGAAAACAACATATAGTTGTCTTCATCACCGGGAACACACTTTAGGTGCAGATCATGATATTTCAGTTGGGCAGTTTCGACATGGTACATTTTTTCAGTCTATATTTGTTTATATTAAGCAGCAGTACTTCTCTCTTCAAATGACACTATGACACCATATAGAAGTTGCATACATTTCAGCGGTTACTAATGTGACTACCATTGAATATGTCGTGTCAGACTCGAATCACATCATAATAGTTGTTATAAATAAACATACTATTTCTTGCCAACACATTGAAGTACTACATTTTTTATCACCCTGTATTCCTAAAAACTTTGCTACCATGCCGGTTTGTTGCTAAACTCGTAAAGGTTTTCTAAACTAAAATTGTGGTTCCTAAACCCTGTTCTGCTTTTGTTTGCAGCACAATATGGAGATGCACAGTTACCACTTACCAGTAAAAGTAGTTCATGTTTTATTTTTTAGTGAACTGTTTGTTGTGGCCATGATATACTTTTAAGTTTAATGCATTAATAAGTTTTTCTTAATTGAAAAGGCTACTATTCTTAAACAGTACTCTATGTTGTTTCTCTTAAATAGAGAGCTCGTAGAATGAATAAACAGAAGTGTAGATATGATGAATAGAGTAGATAGAAGTACTGATCTTATAATTCTGTCATGTGAAGTGCATCATCGGTTACGTGGCAGAGAACTCCCGTCCAGTTGAAGTGCATGGATTTTCTTAAGGTCATCACGTTTGGACGCAAACAAAAATAAGAAGGAATGTCAGGATGTAGTTTGTTAATTGTAAACATAAATAATATGGCAGTAGCCGCTTCTTGTTTTGAAAATTGCAGTGCTCGATTGACTATATCAGATTAAGAATGCCCTTTCGACTAATCCAAAATCCATAGCTGTAATTTCAAATTGCAGTGCTTGGTGAATATATCCAAGAAGTAAAATTTCATATCGCCTAGCTAGCCTGATGCATAATGAGTCATTTGAAATGCAGATGATGAAGGCAAACAAGTATTCGACTGTCAGTAAGTAATAATTTTGTTAAGACCAGAACTAAAGGCAAGAAGAGTGCAGGTCAGAACAAATTCAGATAACGAAGCCTGCATCTCTACTACGCCATATGTGCATAAAGTTCAGCAACCATTAAATCCCCAGCCGGAAACTAATGTGTGTCCCTACACTTACATTTGGTAGTTTACTTCGGCATCGACTGAAACTTAAGATGCACGTTGAAGCTTAGTTTTCCCAATAGACTGCTCAGCTTCCATAGAAGAAGGTTCTCCATCATTAGCCTTGTTCTCATCATCATATTTGGCTGGTTCTTGCCTTTGATCATGAAAAGGGGACACGACAAGCGAATACAATGAGCCTGTACTTCTACATGAAGTGAACATATCCAAAACTGAACTCGATAAAAGGTGTCCATGACCATAGATAACTTGAACATTATCAATAGTATCTGAACCAAGATAAACTAGTGATAGACGGGGAGTTCCAACCTCGATAATATATACTCCCTGTTTATAAGTACTAAAAAATACAATAGTCAAATGTTTTATTCTCCCATTCTGTCCATCCCTTAAAAACTGAATCATAGGGATGTCATTGTTCTGCTCCAACAGAACAATTATTTCCAACAGAAAAACAAATCTAACCGAACTTGTAATCAGGATGTCACATTACATATGAATCAATTTACCATCATTTGTTCAGATGATGCAAAATATTTGTGAGTATATGCCAAGTTACAAGCAGAAAAGTAAACATGAAGAGCCTCACCAGCGCGATTTTGTGCAAGTGCCGATAGGAGAGACGATTGCCGGGGGGAAGCTGGAGCTATCAATGCCACGCCGATGCCTCGTGGGTGACTTGTTGGACATGGAGCAGCAGAAGGCCGGCATTGACTTTCTGTGCGGCGGCGGCGGCGGCTTACAGGATCCAAGACCGTCTTCCACGCCAACGGCTGTTGTCTCCGCGTTCGCCACAGCTGGCGTCTCCTCATGGATGCTGATGCATCATTGTCTGGCATCCTTGCTTTATTGGCCAGCTCTGCTTGCTGCTCGTGGACGTTGTGTGCTCCCCTGATGCCACCAGAATGGAACCATCGCAGCGGTGACGCCATGATTGCAGAAGCCACCTCCCGGACTGAACCACCGCCATGTACCAATGGTTGGAGCAACACGTCGCGGATGAGAGCGTATGGGATGAGGGCTTCCTTGGTTCAGGAAAGGCGGCGGCGGCAGGGATGAGGTCGAGGCGGAACTCGAACTGGAAGGCAGTGAGCGGCGTAGATCCGAGCTCGAGGTGGGGAAGGTGGCAGCGGAGGGTGGCGTGGGGAAGGGCCGGCGGCGTGCAAGCGCCAGAGCATGGGCGACACTTGGGTGCCGATGACCTCCAGCCATCCAGCGGCAGCGAGCGACGGACCAAGACGCCCAGGCTGCATAGCAAGCAATCAAGAGGGGATGGCAAGCAGCGGTGACCGGCGGACCACTACACTGGTGGGGCACCCTAATTCTTTTGAACGGATCGGGGGAGACGGAGGAGGCGCGAGTGGGAGGAGATGGGATCGATTCCGTCGATCCACGAATCCCCGTGGCTCGAGGATGGTGTAGGTCTTGCCGAGGCGGAGTTCCTGGTCTTCTCGGGGAGGAGGTGGTCCAGCCGTGGGCGGCGGTGGGCGAGATGGGTCGGCGGTGGTTGAGCTTGTCAGCGTCCTGGGAACCAGGGTGCCCAGACTTGCCTGTCTGCGGGCCGCGATGCGCTCCTACTACGGCCCGGTACAACCCAGCTGATCGACCAGCTGCTCAAGACCCTCGCGAGGGGGCTAGACCTCGCGAGGAGAATGACGTCAAGACCCCCTCAAGAGCGGCCTCGGCTAGGTTGCTCCGGAGGGGCGGAGAATCCCAGGGCAAGCCTGCCTCAGGAGGAGGCAGTGACACGAGCAGTGACGCACCGTGCCAGCGGGTGCCAGCGCGTGCCAGCGGCGTAGTTGCCGTTTTGGTGCAAAGGAGACAGCGCAGGCGCAGGTTCCCGAGGAGCAGGACAAAGGTTTCCCCTTTGGTGCAACAAGACCGAAGACCGCAAGGATGACAGGGAGGATGTCACCACCGAGCCCACCAACGCGTCACCGCCTGATCCATTTGCAGGCGAAAACCGCTTTTGTCAGGATAGGAACGTCCTTGTGTTCCCGCTCAAAATGGCCGTTGTGGGATCCCTTCCCGCCTACACATTTCGGGGGAAGAGGACCCTGGCCGCATATATAAGTAGCTAGGGTCTCCACTATGGAGGCATTCTGATGAGACCTAGAGACTTCGCCTCCACACAAAGGAGCAAGAGCCCTAGCCTCCTGACCCGCCTGAGCTCTCCTCCTGAGCTCAGGAACCACTGTACTCATTCATACTCAAGCCCTCCCGAGGCGAATCCACCGAAGCAGGAAGTAGGGTTTTACACCGCAAGGTGGCCTGAACCTCGGTAAATTCACGTGTGTTTTACTTGTTGTTCGCTTGAATCTCTTCATTGGACGAGGGCGAGACGCTAGGTAGACGTGAGTGGGAGAGACCTACGTTCACGCCCCTGTGTTCGAACTTCTTGGGTTTGCGGAGCCCATAATCTGACATTTGGCGCGCCAGGTAGGGGGCGGTCGAAATCTTGCCTCTCCGATGACCTCGCCTCCCCTCTCCTGCTCCGTGCCGCCATGATGACCGCGGCCTGCCGCATCCACATGGAGGCTGGCGCTGTCCTCGTCGTCCGAGCGGCATCGATGGACCGCGCCACCCATGGGCGCTCCGCCTCCTTCCCCGACGATGTTTTTGCCGGCCGGGCCACCGGAGAGCGGCTTGCTCCGCCACTTCCGCTCCATGTGGCCTCGCCAGCGGCGCCCTTAGTGGCGCAGAGGCTGCCCCGGCACCGGCCACCCACGGAGGAGCTCGGCGCTCGAACGGCCCGCGTCGACGGGCTGTGGGTCGCTGTCGGCAGGGGGTTGCCCTGCCGCGGGGTCGCCTGCATCCTCGGAGGATCCGAAGCACCGGCGTCGGCCCGGCACGTCAAGTCGCACTTTCGGCGGATCGGGGCCGCCGCCCAGCCGCAGGAGGCCCCGCGGGCACAGGGCGCAGAGGCGCACGTCATCACCTTTGGCCCTGGCAACCGCGCCACAGTTGTAGTTGGCATGAATGTCCTCCCCACGGTATGCACTCCCACCATCTGTGGGGTGGCCGTCACGAGGACCCTCATCGACGGCGGCGGCGGGCTCAACATCCTCTCCCCCGAGTCATTTGGTCATCTTCCCGTGTCCTACAGGCAGCTCCTCCCCACCAGGCCCTTCTCAGGAGTCGCGGGCTCGGTCGTGCCGCTCGGCCAGATCCGCCTCCCGGTCACCTTCACCACACCCGCTAACTACCGGACTGAGCTCATCGACTTCAACGTTGCGCCCATCCACCTGCCCTACAATGCCGTCCTCGGCTTCCCAGCCTTGGAAAAATTCATGGCGACGACTCACCCGGGCTACAACACCGTCAAGATGCCCAGGAGCAGTGGCGTCATCACTGTCAAAGGGGACCTCGAGGCCGCCCTTCGGGTCCTCGGGCGTGCTTACAGGGCTGCCGCCGCAGCTCATTCAGATACGAAGGGGGGTCCAGAGACGCCAGAAGCCACGCCTGCAAAGAAGAAGAAGCTCTTCTCTCGGGACCCGGCCGAGACAAAGCAGGTAGCCGCTGACGAGGAGGGCTCAGGAGCCACCTTCACCATCAGCACGGGCATGGACCCTGAGCAAGAGGCAGCGTTGGTTAGCTTCCTCGGTGCTAACAAGGATGTGTTCACTTGGAAAGCCGCTGACTTGGTCGGGGTGCCTAGGCATGTCATCGAGCATCACCTTACGGTGTGCCCCAACGCGTGCCCTATCAAGCAAAAAGCACACAGACAGGCCCCGGAGAAGCAGGCCTTCATCGTTCAGGAGGTTCGGAAGCTAGAGGAGCACATGTGCATCGACTTCACAAGCCTCAACAAATTCTGCCCTCAGGACCCGTTCCCTCTCCCGCGCATCAACCAGATCATGGATTCAACGGCTGAGTGCAACCTGCTCTGCTTCCTCGACGCCTTCTCGGGCTACCATCAAATTAAGATGGCGGTGGAGGATGTGGAGAAAACGGCATTCCTGACCCCTTGCGGGGTGCACTGCTACACATGCATGCCTTTCGGGCTGAGAAACGCGGGCGCCACCTTCCAGCGCCTGATGCACATCACCCTCGGCCCTCAGCTCGGGAGGAACGCGGAGGCCTACATCGATGACATCGTGGTCAAGACTAGAGAGGACAGGACTCTCATCTAGGACCTAGAAGAAACGTTCGCAAACCTACGCAAGGTCAAGCTGTGCCTCAACCTGGAGAAGTGCGTGTTTGGTGTACCCCCTAGCAAGTTGCTAGGGTTCCTCGTTTCACACCGGGGCATTGAAGCTAATCTAGAGAAGATCAAGGCCATCAAAAGAATGAAGCCGCCCACAACCCTGAAGGATATGCAAAAGCTTGCGGGATGCATAACGTCCGTGGGGCGCTTCACCTCCAAGCTTGGTGAACGCGCCCTCCCATTCTTCAAGCTCATGAAGATGAAGGGGCCCTTTGAGTGGACTCCGGAGGCCGATGCCGCCTTCCGGGGCCTCAAGGAATATCTCACCAGCCCGCCGATTATGGTGGCACCATGACCCCTGGAACCCATGACTCTCTATCTCGCCGCTACGCCTCACTCCGCCAGTGCAGCGTTAGTGGTGGAGCGCGAGGAGAGGCCCCGAAGCGCGAGGCCATGGGGCAATTTGGCATCCTCAGGACCCCCATCGCCCCCTAACGTAGCTCCAGAGGTGGATTCGATCACGGTTACTGGTGGCCCCGCCATCCAGCAAGAAGCACCCAAGATTCCTGAAGCGCCTGAGGATCCTGCGGCGCGGACCCTCGTGGAGCACCTAGTGTACTTCATCAGCACCGTACTGCCCGACGCGCGCTCGCGCTACCCGATGACTCAAAAGCTGCTCCTGGCGCTCCTTGTCGCCTCCAGGAAGCTGCGCCATTACTTCCAGGGCCACCCTATCAAGGTTGTCTCGTCATACCCTCTCGAGAAGGTGCTCCGGGGCCCGAATGTCGTCGGGAGGGTCGCCGAGTGGAACATCGAGCTCCAGGCGTTCTAGTTGGAGTTCAGCACCACGCGAGCAATCAAAGGAGCGGCTCTGGCAGACTTTGTGGCATAATGGACCGATGCGCTGGAGCAAGGGGCTAGCGAGGATTGCTCGCTGGCCCCCGGCGATGAAGCCTCAGACGGATGGGTGGTATACTTCGACGGCGCCTTCTCGCGCCTTGGCATGGGAGCTGGCGCCGTGTTGGTATCTCCCACTCAGGACAAGTTGTAATACATCGTGTAGCTTTGCTTCCAGCAAGGCGAGAAGGTCTCCAACAACATCGCAGAGTATGAGGGCCTGATTGCTGGGCTCAAGGCCGCCGCTGCACTGGGGGTCAGGCGCCTCACCATCAGAGGAGATTCGCAGCTCCTCGTCAACTTCTCCAACAAGAAACACAAGCCCAAGGATGAGCACATGGAGGCATATCTGGAGGAGGTGCGTATGATGGAAAAGCGATTCCAAGGGATGGAGCTGCAGCACGTGCCAAGAGGCACGAACAAGGAAGCGGATGACATCGCCAAACGAGCCTCCATGTGGGAGCCTGAGAGGTTGGGCATCTTCGAGGAGCGACTGCTCAAGCCGTCGGCAACACCTCCCTTTCCTGAGCCTGCGCCCCCTTAGCAGGGGCTACTTGCGGCGCCTATAGCCGGAGCCCGCCTGCTACTCGTCGCGGAGCCTGAGGAGGGTTGCTGGACCCAAGAGCTCAAGATGTACCTACAACACGACACCTTGCCAGAAAAGGAGGAAGACGCGGAGCGCATGGTCCGACAGGCCTCGGCTTACAGCATCCAAGACGGCAAACTCTACAGGAGGCGCCCCAATGACGTCTCACTAAAGTGCATCTTGAGGAAACAAGGACGCAAGTTGTTGGCTAGCATCCACAGTGGGGACTGCGGTCACCATTCGTCGTCCCGCAACCTCGTGGGCAAGGCCTTCCGCAGCGGCTTCTACTGGCCCATGGCGCTTAACGATGCCACGGAGCTTGTGCAGGCTTGTGAGGCGTGCCAGTTTCACGCCAAGCAGATCCACCAACCAGCGCAGGGCCTCCAGACGATCCCGCTCTCCTGGCCCTTCGCGGTCTGGGGATTCGACATCTTGGGTCCATTTCCCGGGGCAGCGGGGGGCTACCGCTTCCCGTACGTCGCCATCGACAAATTCACCAAGTGGGGAGAGGTGGAGCGTGTTCACGCGATCCCAGCTGGGTCGGCCATCAAGTTCATCCAGGGCCTCGTGAGTCGATTCGAGGTCCCCAGCCACATCATCACGGATAATGGTTCGCAGTTCACAAGAAATCTCTTCAGGTCATATTGTGCTAACCTTGGAACACAGATCTGCCATGCCTCGGTGGCTCACCCCAGGAGCAACGGACAGGCCAAACGCGCCAACGCGGAAGTCTTGTGTGGCCTCAAGACGCGCAGCTTTGAGAAGAAGCTTGAGGCTTGCGGCAGGGGCTGGATCGATGAGCTCCAGTCCGTGTTGTGGTCGATCCGAACCACCGCTACCAAACCCATGGTAGAAACTTCTTTCTTTATCGTTTACGGGGCGGAGATGGTCCTCCCTCACGAGGTCCAGCATCGCTCCCCACGGGTCTTGGCTTTCAACGAGGAACGCCAGGACGCCGCCTGGCGGACGGACCTCGTGCTCGGCGAGGAGGGCCGCCGCCAAGCTGCCCTCAGGGTAGCGCGATATCAACAGGCACTGCGGCGGTACCACTGCCGCAGCGTCCGCACAAGAACACTTGAAGTTGGTGACTTGGTCCTGAGGCGGGTCCTCTCCAGGGAGGGGTTACACAAGCTCTCGCCCATGTGGGAGGGCCCGTTCAGAATCGCCCGTGTCTCTAGGCCTGGGGTTGTGCGCCTGGAGACGCTGGATAGGGTACCTATCCAGAATTCCTGGAACATTGAGCACCTCTGGAGGTTTTATCCATAATCAAGGCTCCATGCCCGTAAAGGTCTCCGCTCGTGACACTCTCACGTAATAATGAGTTGGGGTTGTACACGCCTTGGAGTCTCCTGAGCGTTGCCTGCGGGGTATCAGACCGGGCTCCCACCCACGTCCTAGTGGCAGTCCTTACTCCGTGTTGGGAAGAAGACATAGTGTAGGGGTCGGACACGACCTTTTTCCGTTTTTTGGCTTAGTGTTTGGCTGTCAGCCTTTTCTACTTCCTTGGCTATCAGCCCTTCCTCTACCCCATGCTATGAAGTTCTCGTGTTTCTTGCATTGGGTTGGAAGTCTTGCTTGGGATTTTCTCTCGCCGGTTTTAAGTTCATCTTGTTAAGCAAGGGTTGCGCCGCTTGCTCTCCTTCGCGTGCCTCGCGCGTGGGGGTTGGGACACGGTCATTCCCGGCTCTCGTCTGCCACGATCCCGTGACCTCGCCTGGCCAAGCCTGCTCAGGATCTAGCGTCGGACTTCTCAGTCCACACGACCTATTCTGTCGAGCCAGCTCAGGCCTTGGCGCCTTAATCCACGCTCGGCGCTCTCAAGCGAGCCCAAGGGCGCAAGCCCTCGGCAGCTCATAGCGGCTCACTCATAATCGGGGGCTGCGCAGGTCAGGACCCCCCAAATTTAGCCATCCTCATGGCCCGTCGGGGGCTCATGACGCCAATGAGTCAGGAGCACTTCGCCTCAAGACGTCGCAGCACATAAGCTAAGTAATCTCACCCAGACCAAAAACATGATAGCAAGTTCTCGCTTCATACATGTCATAGTACATTACACGCCTTCTCGAGGAAACTGAAAATTTGACACAGGAAGGAAATGAAGAAAAAGATGAAGCAGAGGCCGACCCACCAAGCCACACCTCCGCCAAGTCGCGGCTCAGCACTGTTGCCCCCGCTCAGTCGGAGTCTCCCAGCTCCTCCCGCTTCACCGAGCCACAGTGGCGCAATGACCCCCTCTCCTCATCGAGCCGAGCTCGGGGGCGCGATGGCTCATTGTAGCCGCCGCTGCTGGAGGAGCTGCTACTGCCATAGAGGGGGGGACCCGCGGCGCCCTCTAGGACCGTCTTCCACGCCCACGGTTGTTGTCTCCGCGTTCGCCACAGCTGGCGTCTCCTCATGGCCAGTGCTGATGCATCATTGTCTGGCATCCTTGCTTTCTTAGCTGGATCTGCTTGCTGCTCGTGGACATTGTGTGCTCCCCTGATGCCATCGGAATGGAACCATCGAAGCGGCGACGCCAGGATTGCAGAAGCCACCTCCCGGACCGAACCACCGCCATGTACCAATGGTTGGAGCAACATGTTGCGGATGAGAGCGTATGGATGAGGGCTTCCTTGGTTCAGGAAAGACGGCGGCAGCAGGGATGAGGTCGAGGTGGAACTCGAACTAGAAGGCAGTGAGCGGCATAGATCCGAGCTCGAGGTGGGGAAGGTGGCGGTGGAGGGTGGCGTGGGGAAGGGTCGGCGGCATGCAAGCGCTAGAGTGTGGGCGACACTTGGGTGCCGATGACCCCCAGCCATCCAGCGGCAGCGAGCGACGGACCAAGACGCCCAGGCTGCATAGCAAGCAATCAAGAGGGGGTGGCGAGCAGTGGCGACTGGCGGACCACTACACTAGCGGGCACCCTAATTCTTTTAAACGGGTCGGGGGAGACAGGGGAGGCGCGAGTGGGAGGAGATGGGAGCGATTCCATCGATCCATGACTCCCCAACAAGCGAGGCTCGAGGATGGCATAGGTCTTGCCGACGCAGAGTTCCTGGTCTGCTCGGGGAGGAGGTGGTCCAGCTCTGGGCGGCGGTGGGTGAGATGGGTCAGCGGTGGTTGAGCTTGTCGGCGTCCTGAGAACCAGGGTACCCAGACTAGCTTGTCTGCGGGCCGCGACGCGCTCCTACTACGGCCTGGTACCACCCAGCTAATCGACCAGCTGCTCAAGACCCTCGCGAGTGGGCTAGACCTCACGAGGAGAACGACGTCAAGACCCCCTCAGGAGCGGCCTCAGCTAGGTTGCTCCGGAGAGGCGGAGAATACAAGGCCAAGCCTGCCTCAGGAGGAGGAAGTGACGCGAGCAGTGATGCACCATGCCAGCAGGTGCCAGCGCGTGCCAGCGACGCACTTGCCGTTTTGGTGAAAAGGAGATAGCGCAGGCGCAGGTTCCCGAGGAGCAGGATAAAGGTTTCCCCTTTGGTGCAACAAGACCGAGGACCGCAAGGACGACAGGGAGGATGTCACCACCGAGCCCACCACCGCGTCACCGCCTGATCCCTTTGCAGGCGAAGACCGCTTTTGTCATGATAGGAACGTCCTTGTGTTCCCGCTCAAAATGGCCATTGTGGGATCCCTTCCCGCCTAAACATTTTAGGGAAAAAGGACCCTAGCCGCATATATAAGTAGCTAGGGTCTCCACTATGGAGGCATTTTGATGAGACCCAGAGACTCCGCCTCCACACAAACGAGCAAGAGCCCTTGCCTCCTGACCCTCCTGAGCTCTCCTCCTGAGCTCAGGAACCACTGTACTCATTCATACTCAGGCCCTCCCAAGGCTAATCCACCAAAGCAGGAAGTAGGGTTTTACACCGCAAGGTGGCCTGAACCTGGGTAAATGCGCGTGTGTTTTACTTGTTGTTCGCTTGAATCTCTTCATTGGACGAGGGCGAGACGCTAGGTAGACGTGAGTGGGAGAGATCTTCGTTCACGCCCCTGTGTTCGAACTTCTTGGGTTTGCGGAGCCCGTAATCTAACATTTGGCGCGCCAGGTAGGGGGCGTGTCGAAATCTCGCCTCTCCGACGACCTCGCCTCCCCTCTCCTGCTCCGTGCCGCCATGATGACAGCGGCCTGCCGCATCCGCGTGGAGGCTGGCACTGTCCCCATCGTCCGAGCGGCCTCGGCGGACCGCGCCACCCATGGGCGCTCCGCCTCCTTCCCCGACGATGTTTTCGCCGGCTGGGCCACCAGAGAGTGGCCTGCTCCACCACTTCCGCTCCCGGTGGCCTCGCCGGCGGCGCCCTTAGTGGCGCAGAGGCTGCCTCGGAACCGGCCACCCACGGAGGAGATCGGTGCTCGAACGGCCCGAGTCGACGGGCTATGGGGCGCTGCCGACGGGGGGTTGCCCTGCCGCGAGGTCGCCTGCATCCTCGAAGGATCCGAAGCACCGGCGTCGGCCCGGCACATCAAGTCGTACTTTCGGCGGATCGGTGCCGCCGCCCAGCCGCAGGAGGCCCTGCGGGCACAGGGCGCGCAGGGGCACGTCGTCACCTTCGGTTCTGGCGACCGCGCCATAGTTGCAGCTGGCACGAACGTCCTCCCCACGGTATGCACTCCCACCATCTGTGGGGTGGCCGTCACGAGGACCCTCATCGATGGCGGCACCGGGCTCAACATCCGCTCCCCTGAGGCCTTTGGTCATCTTCCCGTGTCCTACAGGCAGCTCCTCCCCACCAGTCCCTTCTCAGGAGTCGCGGGCTCGCCTGTCCCGCTCGGCCAGATCTTCCTCCCGGTCACCTTCAGCACACCCGCTAACTACCGGACTGAGCTCATCGACTTCGATGTTCCGCCCATCCACCTGCCCTACAATGCCGTCCTCAGCTTCCCAGCCTTGGCGAAATTCATGGCGGCGACTCACCTGGGCTACAACACCGTCAAGATGCCCGAGAGCAGTGGCGTCATCACTGTCAAAGGGGACCTCGAGGCCGCCCTTCGGGTCCTCGGGCGCGCTTACAGGGCTGCCGCCGCAGCTCATTCAGATACGAAGGGGGGTCCGGAGACGCCGGAAGCCACGCCTGCAAAGAAGAAGAAGCTCTTCTCTCGGGACCCGGCCGAGACAAAGCAGGTAGCCACTGACGAGGAGGGCTCAGGAGCCACCTTCACCATCAGCACGGGCATGGACCCTGAGCAAGGGGCAGCGTTGGTTAGCTTCCTCGGGGCTAACAAGGATGTGTTCACTTGGAAAGCCGCTGACTTGGTCGGGGTGCCTAGGCACGTCATCGAGCATCACCTTACGGTGTGCCCCAACGCGTGCCCTATCAAGCAAAAAGCACACAGACAGGCCCCGGAGAAGCAGGCCTTCATCGTTCAGGAGGTTCGGAAGCTAGAGGAAGCAGGAGTCGTATGGGAGGTATGACACCCGGAGTGGTTGGCCAACCCCACCATAGTCCCGAAGAAAGGAGGCAAGGAGCGCATGTGCGTCGACTTCACGAGCCTCAACAAATTCTGCCCTCAAGACCCGTTCCCTCTCCCGCGCATCGACCAGATCATGGATTCAACGGCTGAGTGCGACCTGCTCTGCTTCCTCGACGCCTTCTCGGGCTACCACCAAATTAAGATGGCGGTGGAGGATGTGGAAAAAACGGTGTTCCTGACCCCTTGCGGGGTGTACTGCTACACCTGCATGCCTTTCGGACTGAGAAACGCGGGCGCCACCTTCCAGCGCCTTATGCACATCACCCTCGGCCTTCAGCTCAGGAGGAACGCGGAGGCCTACGTCGATGACATCGTGGTCAAGACCAGAGCCAGGACTCTCATCTAGGACCTAGAAGAAACGTTCGCCAACCTACGCAAGGTGAAGCTGTGCCTCAACCCGGAGAAGTGCGTGTTTGGTGTACCCTCTGGCAAGTTGCTAGGGTTCCTGGTTTCACACCGGGGCATTGAAGCTAATCCAGAGAAGATCAAGGCCATCGAAAAAATGAAGCCGCCCACAACCCTGAAGGAGATGCAGAAGCTTGCGGGATGCGTAACGTCCCTGGGGCGCTTCACCTCCAAGCTTGGTGAACGCGCCCTCCCGTTCTTCAAGCTCATGAAGATCAAGGGGCCCTTTGAGTGGACTCCGGAAGCCGATGCCGCCTTCCGGGGCCTCAAGGAATACCTCACCAGCCCGCCGATTATGGTAGCACCACGACCCCTGGAACCCATGACTCTCTATCTCGCCGCTACGCCTCACTCCGCCAGTGCAGCATTAGTGGTGGAGCGCGAGGCCACGGGGCAATTTGGCATCCTCAGGACCCCCGTCGCCCCCTAACGTAGCTCCAGAGGTGGATTCGATCACAGTTCATGGTGGCCCCGCCGTCCAGCAAGAAGCACCCAAGATTCCTGAAGCGCCTGAGGATCCTGCGGCGCCGACCCTCGTGGAGCACCCAGTGTACTTCGTCAGCACCGTACTGTGCGACGTGCGCTCGCGCTACCCAATGCCTCAAAAGCTGCTCCTGGCGCTCCTTGTCGCCTCCAGGAAGCTGCGCCATTACTTCCAGGGACACCCTATCAAGGTTGTCTCGTCATACCCTCTCGAGAAGGTGCTCCAGGGCCCGAATGTCATCGGGAGGGTCGCCGAGTGGAACATCGAGCTCCACGCGTTCCGGTTGGAGTTCAGTACCACGTGAGCGATCAAAGGAGCGGCTCTGGCAAACTTTGTGGCAGAATGGACTGACGTGCCACAGCAGGGGGCTGGCGAGGATTGCTCGCTGGCCCCCGGTAATGAAGCCCCGGGCGGATGGGTGGTATACTTCGATGGTGCCTTCTCATGCCTTGGCGCGGGAGCTGGCGCCGTGTTGTTATCTCCCACTCAGGACAAGGTGTAATACATCGTGTAGCTTTGCTTCCAGCAAGGCGAGAAGGTCTCCAACAACATCGCAGAGTATGAGGTCCTGATTGCTGGGCTCAAGGACGCTGCTGCACTCGAGGTCAGGCGCCTCACCATCAGAGGCGATTCGCAGCTCCTCGTCAACTTCTCCAACAAGAAATACAAGCCCAAGGACGAGCACATGGAGGCATATCTGGAGGAGGTGCGTAAGATGGAAAAGCGATTATGAGGGCTGGAGGTGCAGCACGTGCAAAAGAGGCACGAACAAGGAAGCGGATGACATCGCCAAACGAGCCTCCAGGCGGGAGCCTCAGAGGCCGGGCATCTTCGAGGAGCGGCTGCTCAAGCCGTCGGCAACACCGCCCTCTCCTGAGCCTGCATCCCCTTAGCAGGGGCTACCTGCGGCGCCTGCAGCCGGAGCTCCGCCCTGCGGACCATTCTCCGGAGCCCGCCTGCTACTCTCCGCGGAGCCTGAGGAGGGTTGCTGGAGCCAAGAGCTCAAGATGTACCTGCAACACGACACCTTGCCAGAAAAGGAGGAAGACGCAGAGCGCGTGGTCCGACAGGCCTCGGCTTACTGCATCCAAGACGGCAAACTCTACAAGAGGCACCCCAATAACGTCTCACTAAAGTGCATCTCGAGGAAACAAGGACGCGAGGTGTTGGCTAACATCCACGGTGGGGACTGCGGTCACCATTCGTCGTCCCGCACCCTCGTGGGCAAGGCCTTCCGCAACGGATTCTACTGGCCCACGGCGCTTAACGACGCCACGGAGCTTGTGCAGGCTTGCGAGGCATGCCAGTTTCACGCCAAGCAGATCCACCAACTAGCGCAGGGCCTCCAGACGATCCCGCTCTCCTGGCCCTTTGCGGTCTGGGGATTGGACATCCTGGGTCTATTTCCTCGGGCTGCGGGGGGCTACCGCTTCCTGTACGTCGCCATCGACAAATTCACCAAGTGGGCAGAGGTGGATCCTGTTCGCGTGATCCTAGTCGGGTCAGCCGTCAAGTTCATCCAGGGCCTCATGAGGCGATTCGGGGTCCCCAGCCGCATCATCACGGATAACGGTTCGCAGTTCACAAGCAATCTCTTCAGGTCATATTGTGCTAACCTTGGAACACATATTTGCTACGCCTCAGTGGCTCACCCCAGGAGCAACGGACAGGCCGAACGCGTCAATGCGGAAGTCTTGCATGGCATCAAGACGCGCAGCTTTAAGAAGAAGCTCGAGCCTTGCGGCAGGGGCTGGATCGATGAGCTCCAGTCCATGCTGTGGTCGATCCGAACCACCGCTACCAAACCCATGCGAGAAACTCCTTTCTTTCTCGTTTACGGGGTGGAGGCGGTCCTCCCTCACGAGGTCAAGCATTGCTCCCCACGAGTCTTGGCTTTCAACGAGGAACGCCAGGACGCTGCCTGGCGGATGGACCTCGTGCTCGGCGAGGAGGGCCGTCGCCGAGCTGCCCTCAAGGCAGCACGATATCAGCAGGCGCTGCGGTGGTACCATTGCCGCAGCGTTCGCACAAGAACACTTGAAGTTGGTGACTTGGTCCTGAGGTGGGTCCTCTCCAGGGAGGGGTTACACAAGCTCTCGCCCATGTGGGAGGGCCCGTTCAGAATCGCCCGTGTCTCTAGGCCTGGTGTTGTGTGCCTGGAGACGCTGGATAGGGTACCTATCCAGAATTCGTGGAACATTGAGCACCTCTGGAGGTTCTGTCCGTAATCAAGGCTCCGTGCCCGTAAAGGTCTCCGCTCGTGACACTCTCACGTAATAATGAGTTGGGGTTGTACACGCCTCGGAGTCTCCTGAGCGTTGCCTGTGGGCCATCAGATGGGGCTCCCACCCACGTCCTACTGGTAGCCCTTAGCTCCGCGCTGGGAAGAAGACGTAGTGTAGGGGTCGGACGCGACCTTTTTCCCTTTTTGGCTTGGTGTTTGGCTGTTAGCCTTTTCTACTTCCTTGGCTATTAGCCCTTCCTCTACCCCATGCTATGAAGTTTTCGTGTTTCTTGCATTCGGTTGGAAGTCTTGCTTGGGATTTTCTCTCGCCGGTTTTAAGTTCAGCTTGTTAAGCAGGGGCTGCGCCGCTTGCTCTCCTTCACGTGCCTCGCGCGTGGGGGCTGGGACACAGTCGATCCCAGCTCTCGTCTGCCATGGTCCCGTGACCTCGCCTGGCCAAGCCTGCTCAGGCTCTGGCGTCGGACTTCTCAGTCCACGCGACCTATTCTGCCGAGCCAGCTCAGGCCTTGGCGCCTTAATCCACGCTCGGCGCTCTCAAGCGAGCCCAAGGGCGCAAGCCCTCAGCAACTCACAGCGGCTCACTCATACTCGGGGGCGCGTAGGTCAGGATCCCCCGAATTCAGCCATCCTCATGGCCCGTCGGGGGTTCATGATGCCGATGAGTTAGGAGCACTTCGCCTCAAGACGTCGCAGCACATAAGCTAAGTAATCTCACCCAGACCAAAAACATGATAGCAAGTTCTCGCTTCATACATATGTCATAGTCCATTACACGCCTTCTCGAGGCAACTTAAAATTTTGACACAGGAAGGAAATGAAGAAAAAGAAGAAGCAGAGTCCGACCCACCAAGCCACACCTCCGCCAAGCTGTGGCTCAGCACCGTTGCCCCCGCTCAGTCGGAGTCTCCCAGCTCCTCCCGCTTTCCCGAGCCACGGTGGCGCAACGACCCCCTCCCCTCGCTGAGCCGAGCTCGGTGGCGCGGTGGCTCATTGTAGCCGCCGCTGCTGGAGGGGAGCTGCTGCTGCCACAGAGAGGGGACCCGCGGCGCCCTCCAGGGCCAAGCTCGTCTCCAGAGGAGGAGCTGCTCCTCCGGACGCCGTCCCCACAATCCTCTTCGTCATCAGCCTCACGACAGCACCCAAGGCGCCTCCCTTCCCACGAGAAGACCGTGACGAACAGCGTTGAGGCACCATCATACCTGAAGTGGAGCGCGCACCTCCCCTACAGCCAACGTGCGCGCAAACGACTACTGGCCGTGCTCCAGGAACACGTCGCTCAAAGGGAGCAACGTCGACCTCCACCCAGGACGCACCACTGCAGCAACCGTCGGTCTGCAGCCAGAGGCCGCCGGGGCCTCCGGCTGGTAGCACGTTGCCAAACGAGCAGGAGTCGGAGCCACAAGCCGCCAGGCTTCCCCTTCCACACCACGAACCCCGACGACACATCGAAGAAGTGGAGCTGCGGGCGTGGAGGACGTGCGACCGCCAAACGCCGCCTCGCGCCTCCTCCCCCACCGCGACCACGGCCACCTTCGCCGCGAGAAGAGGCACCGCTCCTCTCATCGGCGACTGCGTTGGGACCTGGAAGGCCGCGCCCGCTCCCTCGAGGAGCCGCCGCGGGCGCAGTGGCATACTTGCGGGGGTGGCCGCGGCCCGTCTTCAATGGCGGTGAAGACAAATCCTTCGGGGCCTTCCCCTTCTCCGCGGCGGACGGCTTCCTCGGTGGCGCCATGAAGACTTCGCGGCAAGAAGAAGAGCGGGGAGCGAATAAGGACGCAGACGGCGCTGGCTTGAAGATGGCTTGGGGGCTCCCCCCTCCCTAGTCCCATTTATAGGACGGAGGAGCCCAACCGCCAGTCACTAGCGTCACAGCCATAACGACCCCGTCGTCCGTGCTGGGGAGTTGTCAAGTCGCACGGTTGCCAAGACTGCGTGTGGAGCGGAGTCGCCACGTCCCATCCAACTGTCACGCGCCAGCCTAGCCCGCAGCCTTTCAGGGCCCGCGGCTCTTCGTCCTCGACTAAGGCTTCGCCCAGGAGCCAACTCTGCGCGCACCTTGGGCCAGGGGGCTACTGTCAGCGTCCTGGGAACCAGGGTACCCAGACTTGCTTGTTTGCGAGCCGCGACGCGCTCCTACTACGGCCTGGTACAGCCCAGCTGATCGACCAGTTGTTCAAGACCCTGGCGAGGTGGCTAGACCTCGCGAGGAGAACGACGTCAAGACCCCCTCAGGAGCGGCCTCGGCTAGGTTGCTCCTGAGGGGCAGAGAATCCATGGCCAAGCCTGCCTCAGGAGGAGACAGTGACGCGAGCAGTGACGCACCGCGCCAGCGGGCGCAGGTTCCCGAGGAGCAGGACAAAGGTTTCCCCTTTGGTGCAACAAGACCGAAGACCGCAAGGACGACAGGGAGGATGTCACCACCGAGCCCACCACCATGTCACTACCAGATCCCTTTGCAGGCGAAGACCGCTTTTGTCAGGATAGGAACGTCCTTGTGTTCCCGCTCAAAATGGCCGTTGTGGGATCCCTTCCCGCCTAAACATTTCGGGGGAAGTGGACCCTGGCCGCATATATAAGTAGTGAGGGTCTCCACTATGGAGGCACTCTGACGAGACCCACAGACTCTGCCTCTACACAAAGGAGCAAGAGCCCTTGCCTCCTGACCCTCCTGAGCTCAGGAACCACTGTACTAATTCATACTCAAGCCCTCCCGAGGCTAACCCACCAAAGCAGGAAGTAGGGTTTACACCGCAAGGTGGCCTGAACCTGGGTAAATTCGCGTGTGTTTTACTTGTTGTTCGCTTGAATCTCTTCACTGGACGAGGGCGAGATGCTAGGTAGACGTGACTGGGAGAGATCTTCATTCACGCCCCTATGTTCGAACTTCTTGGGTTTGCGGAGCCCGTAATCCGACAGAGCTGCGCAGGTGGGCGGCGGTGGTTTCCTCCTTCGCAGCAGCGCGGGAGGGCGGCGGGTAGTTGGGAGACCCACGTGGTGGGTGGCACGATGGGGAGAGGAGAGGGAGAGATTGAGAGGGACATTGGCCGACGCCATCGCGGGGGAGAGGAGGGGGGAGTGAGTGACTGGGAGGGGGAGAGAGTTGGTGGGGAGAGGTTTTTTCTGCGCATCGGGTGGGTCGATAGCCCGTTTAACTCAGGCCGGACCGTGCCGTGGCAGGCCGGCCCATTTGGCGAGGTCTGGGTTGTGAGGAGGAGAGAGTTAGGGGGGAGGTCCAGATAAGGATTTCTCAAAAAAAAATCCGGATTAGGTTGTAGGGTGGAAAAAATGCAAATGAAAATTTATGTGTTAGTCTCACTTTTGTTTTTATTATAAATTATATATGTTTATATAATGTAGTATAAAATATCATTATATTTTCTATGTTCCATCTTTGTTCATCAGAGACAAACAGTGATGGACTCGAATGATGTTTCAAATATATCAACTGGCATATGCACTGATGTATGTATGACGGCCCGGACTGAAACACCACGAGAAGAGGTGCATATAGTTAATCGTTCAAAAACTCCATGATATACCACCAACGAAAATAACAAAGAGTGCATTTAAAAAAGCAGTACTAGATTGAGGGGCATAATTAGATTACGAGTTTAGATCATAGATGCTTCCTAAAATATATGCATTGTAGCCCGTAGCAACGCACGGGCATTCTACTTGTGAATAATAAAAACAAAAGTGAGACTAACACAGAAATTTTCATTTGCATTTTTTCCACCCTACAACCTTACCCGGATTTTTTTGAGAAATCCTTATCTGGACCTCCCCCCTGACTCTCTCCTCCTCAGAGCCCAGACCTGGCCAAATGGGTCGGCCCGCCACGGCACGGTCCGGCCTAAGTTAAATGGGCTATCGACCCACCCAATGCTTAAAAAACCTCTCCCCATCAACTCTCTTCCCCCTCCTCTCCCCCGCGATGGCGTCGGTCGATGTCCCTCTCACTCTCTCCCCCTCCTATCCCCATCGTGCCGCCCACCACATGGGTCTCCCAACTATGGCGCCGTCGCCACCCTCCTGCGCTACTGCAAAGGAGGCAACCACCGCCGCCCACCTGCGTAGCTCAACCACCGCAGACCCATCTCGCCCACCGTCGCCCACACCTGGACCACCTCCTCCCCGAGCAGACCAGGAACTCTGCCTCAGCGAGACCTACGCCATCCTCGAGACGTGCTTGCTGGGGAGCCGTGGATCGACGGAATCGCTTCCATCTCCTCCCACTCGCGCCTCCCCTGTCTTCCCCGATCCGTTCAAAAGAATTAGGGTGCCCCGTCGGAGTAGTGGTCCGCCGGTCGCCACCGCTGGAGGTCCGCCGCTCGCCACCCCCCCCTATTGATTGCTTGCTATGCAGCCTGGCGGTCCTGGTCCGTCGCTCGCCGCCGCTGGACGGCTGGAGGTCGTCGGCACCCAAGTGACGCCCACCCTCTGGTGCTTGCACCCCGCCGGCCCTTCGCCATCCCATCCTCCGCCGCCACCTTCCCCATCCCGAGCTCAGATCTACGCCGCCCACTGCTTTCCCGTTCGAGTTCCGCCATAACCTCATCCCTGTTGCCACCGTCTTCCATGAACCAAGGAAGCCCTCATTCCATACGCTCTCATCTGTGGCGTGCTGCTCCAACCATTGGTACGCGGCGGTGGTTCGGTCCGGGAGGTGGCTCCTGCAATCCTGGCATCGACGCTGCGATGGTTCCATTCCGGCGGCATGAGGGGAGCACACAACGTCCACGAGCAGCAAGCAGAGCCGGCCAAGAAAGCAAGGATGCCGGACAATGATGCATCAGCGCCGGCCATGAGGAGACGCTAGCCGTGGCGAACGCGGAGACAACAATCGTGGGCGTGGAAAACGGTCTTGGATGCTGTGAGCCGCCGCCACCACACAGAAAGTCAATGCTGGCCTTCTGCTGCTCCATGTCCAACAAGTCGCCCACGAGGCATCGGCGTGGCATTGCTAGCTCCAGCTTCCCCCCTGCAACCGTCTCCACCGTCGGCACTTGCACGCAATCGCGCTGGTAAGGCTCTTCATGTTTACTTTTCTGCTTGTAGCATGGTCTATATGTTGAAATCTGAGATGGGCCTAGAGCCCATATGACAATTTCAGATTTGATCTCTAAGGGCCCATGTAGGTGGCATGACAAAGTGGTGGGAAGTTTAGTCCCACCATGCTAGTGGAAGGAGAGTTGGAGTGGTTTATAAGGGATTCTCTCTCTCATGCTATTGGAGCTTGAGAAGAGATGAGGCCCTCGCGCACTCCTCCTCCTCCGCTCGCCTCGCCACGCCACGCCTCGCCTCGCCTCGTCACGACGTGACGCACCGCGCCGCGCCGTGGGTTGCGGGATTGAGCCGAGCTCACTCCTATGCGCTTCTTTTTGCCGGTCAGGAACGGAGAGTCTGTGACCACGATCTGAGACGTCGGATCGTGGGCTACCGACTTTGACGTGGGTTCGGCCCTATGCGCTTCTTTTTGCCGGTCAGGAACGGAGAGTCTTTGACCACGATCTGAGACGTCGGATCGTGGGCTACCGACTTGGACGTGGGTTCGGCCCACGTTTCTCCACGCGCAGCCGCACATATATATATGGGGCGCTGCCAACCCTAGCCGCCGCAACACAGAACGCATCTGCCTCCACGCCCGCCGTCGTCCCTTTGCTGCTGCTGCCGCCGGTGACTCCATCCCGTCCGCCGCGTACACGGTCGACGGGAGATCAGGTCTCCGAAGCCTCGCCTCTCTGGATCCTGTACGGGAGAGGGGCAAATAGGTTTTTGGGAAGCGACTACGCGACTGCTCGCCGTTCATCTACTTCCTCTACGTCTGCGTCGCCCTCGTCATCACCATGGCCACTGACGCCGAACGTGCCGCCGCCCAGAAGATCGAAGCCGACAAGAAGGCAGCCGAGGACGCTGCTGCCGCCACCGCTGCCGCGGCCTCTGCATGGCCTACTGGAGGGTATAACTCGTTTATCCCGCTCCTTCTGTTTTCTATTTTAGGCATGCTAGCGTTATACGTAGATCTGTCTACAATTAGCGTAGTATGTGCTCACATGATTGAATATCAGTATGCTATTATTTATGTCAATGCCATGCTAGTAATTAATTCGTGGATTAAATTAATCGGAAAATTGCCTATTTACT
Organism: Secale cereale; assembly: GCA_902687465.1. Classification (NCBI taxonomy): domain Eukaryota; kingdom Viridiplantae; phylum Streptophyta; class Magnoliopsida; order Poales; family Poaceae; genus Secale; species Secale cereale. The sequence goes on from LR738712.1 coordinate 554,355,064, forward strand.
CAACAATCCAAAAACCTATTATGTGTAGGAATCTTTCGACAAGTGGCTTTGCCGCTGCACTGAAACCGGATAAGTTTACCGGTACATATTTTAAGCGTTGGCAGACTAAGACCACTTTATGGCTCACGGCTATGAACGTGTTCTGGGTCGTCGGTGTGCCCACGGGAACGATTGCTCCTGAACAGGAGAAGGCGTTCACGGAGGCCACCGTCGTATTTCTCGGAGCACTTCTTAGCGTGATCGGAGATAAACTGGTCGACGCATATTTACATGTGCATGTCGCCAAGGACTTGTGGGAGGCGCTCGAATCTAAATTCGGGGCCACCGATGCTGGGAGTGAGATGTATATTATAGAGCAGTTCCACGATTACAAGATGGTTGAAAACCGTCCTGTGTTGGAGCAGGCTCATGAGATAATATGCATTGTTAAGGAGCTTGAGCTTCTGAAGTGCGAGTTACCGGGCAAGTTTGTGGCGGGCTGCATAATCGCTAAGCTCCCTAATTCCTGGAGGAACTTTGCCACTACTCTGAAACATCAGAGGCGTGAATTCTCAGTGGAGGATGTCATTGGCCATCTGAGTGTTGAGCAGAACTCAAGGGCAAAGGAATCGAACGGGAAAGCGGTTGAGGGGACTTCTGTCGCCAACATGGTGAACCAGAGGAACTCCAACTCCCACAAGCCCAAGGGAAAGAACGGTGTCCAACACAATGCCGACTTTAAGAAGAAGGGTAAGAAGACCTTCAAGAAGAACAAGAAGGATGAGGGCTGCTTTACTTGTGGTTCGGCTGAACATTGGGCCAACAAGTGCCCAAACAAGTACAAGAAGCCAGGACAGGACTCCAAGTCTGTCAACATGATTGTGGGCAACAATGACAATGGTGCATCTGGGTACGGTAATTTATTTACTGTTTTTTCAGTGTTTCAGCCCAACGATTGGTGGGTGGACACAGGTGCAGGAGTTCATGTGTGTGCTGACATTTCATTGTTCACTTCTTACCAGGTCACAGGCCACGGGTCCGTATTGATGGGGAATGGCGCGAGTGCTTCTGTTCATGGTGTTGGCACGGTCGATCTGAAGTTTACTTCGGGAAGGATCGTGCAGCTGAAGAACGTGCAGCATGTCCCCGCCATCAAGAAGAACCTCGTTAGTGGCGCCCTTCTATGTAGAGAAGGGTTTAAGTTGGTTTTTGAGTCTAATAAATTAGTTGTTACGAAATATGGACTCTTTGTTGGAAAAGGTTATGAGAGCGGAGGAATGTTCCGCCTTTCCCTCGCAGATTTTTGTAATAAAGTCGTGAACCATATTCATTCGAATGTAATGAATCAGAAGTTTGGCATTCACGTCTTTGTCACATTAGTTTCGGTGTTATGACGCGGCTAGCTAAGTTGGATTTAATCCCGAGTTTCACTTTAGCCAAAGGTTCTAAGTGCCTTTCATGTGTGCAAGCTAAGCAACCTCGCAAGCCTCACAAGGCCGCGGAGGAGAGACACTTGGCACCATTAGAACTCATACATTCTGATCTTTGTGAGATGAATGGTGTGTTGACTAAAGGTGGAAAGAAATACTTCATGACATTGATAGATGATTCCACTAGATATTGCTATGTTTATCTGTTAAATACTAAAGATGAGGCTCTACACTACTTTAAAATCTATAAGGCAGAAGTTGAGAAACAACTTGAAAAACAAATTACACGAGTCCGGTCAGATCGTGGTGGAGAGTACTTCTCGAGTGAGTTTGACTCCTTTTGTGCGGAACACGGCATTATTCATGAGAGGACGCCTCCCTATTCACCCCAGTCAAACGGGGTTGCCGAGCGGAAAAATCGTACTCTAACTGATTTGGTTAACGCCATGTTAGATACGTCGGGTTTATCCAAGGCATGGTGGGGGGAGGCTATATTGACGGCATGTCATGTCCTGAATAAAGTTTCGACAAAGGACAATGAGATCACTCCCTATGAGAAATGGGCGAAGAGAAGGACAACACTCTCGTACTTGCATACTTGGGGCTGTTTGGCGAAAGTCAATGTGCCGATCCCCAAAAAGCGCAAGCTTGGACCGAAGACCGTGGACTGCGTTAATTTGGGCTACGCTAAGAATAGCGTTGGCTATAGATTTCTAGTAGTGAAATCTGAGGTACCTGACCAAAAGGTTGGTATAATTATGGAGTCTAAGGATGCTACATTCTTCGAGGATATATTTCCTATGAGAGATAGGCAAAGCACTTCTAGACAGGAATCTGAGGAGACTCCTGAGCCTGCCATTCCTATGGAATACTATGAACGAACACATGATGAAAATCCTGAGGAGGATGACGAGGAAACCCTTCGTAGGGGAAAGAGACAAAGGACTGCAAAGACCTTTGGTGATGATTTCTTCGTGTACCTCGTGGATGATGCTCCCACTTCTATTTCAGAAGCGTATGCCTCTCCAGAATCTGACTATTGGAAGGAAGCGGTCCGTAGCGAGATGGATTCCATCATGGCTAACGGGACATGGGAGATTACTGAGCGTCCCTATGGTTGCAAACCATTGGGATGTAAGTGGGTGTTCAAAAAGAAGCTTAGGCCCGATGGTACGATTGAAAAGTACAAGGCTAGGCTTGTGGCCAAGGGCTATGACCAAAAGGAAGAGGAAGATTTCTTTGATACTTATTCACCTGTGGCCAGACTGACCACCATTCGAGTATTACTCTCGTTGGCGGCCTCGCATGGTCTTCTCGTCCACCAGATGGATGTTAAGACAGCTTTCCTGAATGGAGAGCTAACCGAGGAAATCTACATGCAACAGCCAGATGGCTTTGTGATAGATGGTCAGGAAGGAAAAGTGTGTAGGTTGATAAAATCTTTATATGGCCTGAAACAAGCACCTAAGCAATGGCATGATAAGTTTAATACAACACTGACATCTGTTGGCTTCGTTGTTAATGAAGCTGACAAATGTGTATACTATCGCCATGGTGGGGGCGAAGGAGTTATACTGTGCTTGTATGTTGATGACATACTGATATTCGGAACCAACCTCAAAGTAATTGAGGAGGTCAAGTCGTTTCTATCTCAGAACTTTGAGATGAAAAACCTTGGTGTGGCTGATGTTATCTTGAACATCAAGCTACTGAGAGATGATGAGGGTGGGATTACACTTTTGCAATCCCATTATGTTGAGAAGGTGTTGAGTCGTTTTGGATACTCGGACTGCACACCATCTCAAACACCATATGATCCTAGCGTGTTGATTCGAAAATCCAAAGGCACGGCTATAGATCAATTGAGATACTCTCAAATCATTGGTTCACTGATGTACCTAGCTAGCGCTACGAGGCCTGACATCGCTTTTGCTGTGAGCAAACTGAGTCGGTTTGTATCAAAACCGGGTGATGTACATTGGCATGCTGTTGAAAGAGTTATGCGTTATCTGAAGGGTACTATGAACTATGGACTTCACTATACCGGATACCCGTCGGTACTTGAAGGGTATAGTGATGCGAATTGGATCTCTGATGCTGATGAGATGAAGGCCACAACTGGGTATATGTTTACTCTTGGAGGTGGCGCTGTTTCCTGGAAGTCTTGCAAGCAAACGATCTTAACGAGATCGAAAATGGAAGCAGAATTAACAGCATTAGACACATCTGGTGTCGAAGCGGGATGGCTTCGAGATCTCTTGATGGACTTGCCATTGGTTGATAAACCGGTTCCGGCTATCCTTATGAACTGTGACAATCAGACCGTCATCACCAAGGTGAAGAGTTCAAAGGACAACATGAAGTCCAACAAACACATAAGAATGAGATTAAAAGCTGTCAGAAAATTGAGAAGCTCCGGAGTGATAGCGTTGGAATATGTCCATACGGCTAAGAATCTGGCAGATCCCTTTACAAAAGGGCTATCACGTGTTGTGATAGATAATGCATCGAGGGAGATGGGCATGAGACCCACATGAGTTGCCATGGTGGTAACCCAACCTATGTGATCGGAGATCCCGTGAAGTAGGACCTGGGAAAACAAGCCAATGGTGAACTGAGGAGAGTAACTATACTAACCCACTCCGCTGGAGATGCAATACTCTCAATACTGTATGGGAGGATGACTACTGTCTTAATGTGTTCCAAGGCTTATATGTATAAGCAAGATGCTATCCTACAGAGCGATCTTTGGAGGAACACACCTATATGAGCCCGACTGCTGGTCAAAGTCTATGAGATTGGGGTGATCTCTAGTAAGCTCATGAACAGGCCAGGAGTGTGACTTATATGCTCCACCCGAGGGGTCAGCCTTCGGCAGCCTAGTATCAGTAAGACATGTGGTGAAACTTCTTTACGCCAAACTGACAATTCAAGGCTTAGTCCATTGTTCAGTTGTGAAGGAGTGTAGCTACTTGCTCTAGGTGAAGCTCAACCTTAACAGGTCTTCGCTGAAACACTGGTATATCGAAACAGTAATTGGAACAGAGGACACAATGGGCCCTCGAGATCTGGTGGGGGATTGTTGAAATCTGAGATGGGCCTAGAGCCCATATGACAATTTCAGATTTGATCTCTAAGGGCCCATGTAGGTGGCATGACAAAGTGGTGGGAAGTTTAGTCCCACCATGCTAGTGGAAGGAGAGTTGGAGTGGTTTATAAGGGATTCTCTCCCTCATGCTATTGGAGCTTGAGAAGAGATGAGGCCCTCGCGCACTCCTCCTCCTCCGCTCGCCTCGCCACGCCACGCCTCGTCACGACGCGCCGCGGGTTGCGGGATTGAGCCGAGCCGAGCTCACTCCTATGCGCTTCTTTTTGCCGGTCAGGAACGGAGAGTCTTTGACAGGTAGGGCCACGATCTGAGACGTCGGATCATGGGCTACCGACTTGGACGTGGGTTCGGCCCACGTTTCTCCACGCGCAGCCGCACATATATATATGGGGCGCTGCCAACCCTAGCCGCCGCAACACAGAACGCATCTGCCTCCACGCCCGCCGTCGTCCCTTTGCTGCTGCTGCCGCCGGTGACTCCATCCCGTCCGCCGCATACACGATCGACGGGAGAGCAGGTCTCCGAAGCCTCGCCTCTCTGGATCCTGTACGGGAGAGGGGCGAATAGGTTTTTGGGAAGCGACTATGCGACTGCTCGCCGTTCATCTACTTCCTCTACGTCCGCGTCGCCCTCGTCATCACCATGGCCACTGACGCCGAACGTGCCGCCGCCCAGAAGATCGAAGCCGACAAGAAGGCAGCCGAGGACGCTGCTGCCGCCACCGCTGCCGCGGCCTCTGCATGGCCTACTGGAGGGTATAACTCGTTTATCCCGCTCCTTCTGTTTTCTATTTTAGGCATGCTAGCGTTATACGTAGATCTGTCTACAATTAGCGTAGTATGTGCTCACATGATTGAATATCAGTATGCTATTATTTATGTCAATGCCATGCTAGTAATTAATTCATGGATTAAATTAATCAGAAAATTGCCTATTTACTCAACAATCCAAAAACCTATTATGTGTAGGAATTTTTCGACAAGTGGCTTTGCCGCTGCACTGAAACCGGATAAGTTTACCGGTACATATTTTAAGCGTTGGCAGACTAAGACCACTTTATGGCTCACGGCTATGAACGTGTTCTGGGTCGCCGGTGTGCCCACGGGAACGATTGCTCCTGAACAGGAGAAGGCGTTCAGGGAGGCCACCGTCGTATTTCTCGGAGCACTTCTTAGCGTGATCGGAGATAAACTGGTCGACGCATATTTACGTGTGCATGTCGCCAAGGACTTGTGGGAGGCGCTCGAATCTAAATTCGGGGCCACCGATGCTGGGAGTGAGATGTATATTATAGAGCAGTTCCACGATTACAAGATGGTTGAAAACCGTCCTGTGTTGGAGCAGGCTCATGAGATAATATGCATTGTTAAGGAGCTTGAGCTTCTGAAGTGCGAGTTACCGGGCAAGTTTGTCGCGGGCTGCATAATCGCTAAGCTCCCTAATTCCTGGAGGAACTTTGCCACTACTCTGAAACATCAGAGGCGTGAATTCTCAGTGGAGGATGTCATTGGCCATCTGAGTGTTGAGCAGAACTCAAGGGCAAAGGACTCGAACGGGAAAGCGGTTGAGGGGACTTCTGTCGCCAACATGGTGAACCAGAGGAACTCCAACTCCCACAAGCCCAAGGGAAAGAACGGTGTCCAACAGAATGCCGACTTTAAGAAGAAGGGTAAGAAGACCTTCAAGAAGAACAAGAAGGATGAGGGCTGCTTTACTTGTGGTTCGGCTGAACATTGGGCCAACAAGTGACCAAACAAGTACAAGAAGCCAGGACAGGACTCCAAGTCTGTCAACATGATTGTGGGCAACAATGACAATGGTGCATCTGGGTACGGTAATTTATTTACTGTTTTTTCAGTGTTTCAGCCCAACGATTGGTGGGTGGACACAGGTGCAGGAGTTCATGTGTGTGCTGACATTTCATTGTTCACGTCTTACCAGGTCACAGGCCACGGGTCCGTATTGATGGGGAATGGCGCGAGTGCTTCTGTTCATGGTGTTGGCACGGTCGATCTGAAGTTTACTTCGGGAAGGATCGTGCAGCATGTCCCCGCCATCAAGAAGAACCTCGTTAGTGGCGCCCTTCTATGTAGAGAAGGGTTTAAGTTGGTTTTTGAGTCTAATAAATTAGTTGTTACGAAATATGGACTCTTTGTTGGAAAAGGTTATGAGAGCGGAGGAATGTTCCGCCTTTCCCTCGCAGATTTTTGTAATAAAGTCGTGAACCATATTCATTCGAATGTTAATGAATCAGAAGTTTGGCATTCACGTCTTTGTCACATTAGTTTCGGTGTTATGACGCGGCTAGCTAAGTTGGATTTAATCCCGAGTTTCACTTTAGCCAAAGGTTCTAAGTGCCTTTCATGTGTGCAAGCTAAGCAACCTCGCAAGCCTCACAAGGCCGCGGAGGAGAGACACTTGGCACCATTAGAACTCATACATTCTGATCTTTGTGAGATGAATGGTGTGTTGACTAAAGGTGGAAAGAAATACTTCATGACATTGATAGATGATTCCACTAGATATTGCTATGTCTATCTGTTAAATACTAAAGATGAGGCTCTACACTACTTTAAAATCTATAAGGCAGAAGTTGAGAAACAACTTGAAAAACAAATTAAACGAGTCCGGTCAGATCGTGGTGGAGAGTACTTCTCGAGTGAGTTTGACTCCTTTTGTGCGGAACACGGCATTATTCATGAGAGGACGCCTCCCTATTCACCCCAGTCAAACGGGGTTGCCGAGCGGAAAAACCGTACTCTAACTGATTTGGTTAACGCCATGTTAGATACGTCGGGTTTATCCAAGGCATGGTGGGGGGAGGCTATATTGACGGCATGTCATGTCCTGAATAAAGTTCCGACAAAGGACAATGAGATCACTCCCTATGAGAAATGGGCGAAGAGAAGGACAACACTCTCGTACTTGCGTACTTGGGGCTGTTTGGCGAAAGTCAATGTGCCGATCCCCAAAAAGCGCAAGCTTGGACCGAAGACCGTGGACTGCGTTAATTTGGGCTACGCTAAGAATAGCGTTGGCTATAGATTTCTAGTAGTGAAATCTGAGGTACCTGACAAAAAGGTTGGTATAATTATGGAGTCTAAGGATGCTACATTCTTCGAGGATATATTTCCTATGAGAGATAGGCAAAGCACTTCTAGACAGGAATCTGAGGAGACTCCTGAGCCTGCCATTCCTATGGAATACTATGAACGAACACATGATGAAAATCCTGAGGAGGATGACGAGGAAACCCTTCGTAGGGGAAAGAGACAAAGGACTGCAAAGACCTTTGGTGATGATTTCTTCGTGTACCTCGTGGATGATGCTCCCACTTCTATTTCAGAAGCGTATGCCTCTCCAGAATCTGACTACTGGAAGGAAGCGGTCCGTAGCGAGATGGATTCCATCATGGCTAACGGGACATGGGAGATTACTGAGCGTCCCTATGGTTGCAAACCATTGGGATGTAAGTGGGTGTTCAAAAAGAAGCTTAGGCCCGATGGTACGATTGAAAAGTACAAGGCTAGGCTTGTGGCCAAGGGCTATGACCAAAAGGAAGAGGAAGATTTCGTTGATACTAATTCACCTGTGGCCAGACTGACCACCATTCGAGTATTACTCTCGTTGGCGGCCTCGCATGGTCTTCTCGTCCACCAGATGGATGTTAAGACAGCTTTCCTGAATGGAGAGCTAACCGAGGAAATCTACATGCAACAGCCAGATGGCTTTGTGATAGATGGTCAGGAAGGAAAAGTGTGTAGGTTGATAAAATCTTTATATGGCCTGAAACAAGCACCTAAGCAATGGCATGATAAGTTTAATACAACACTGACATCTGTTGGCTTCGTTGTTAATGAAGCTGACAAATGTGTATACTATCGCCATGGTGGGGGCGAAGGAGTTATATTGTGCTTGTATGTTGATGACATACTGATATTCGGAACCAACCTCAAAGTAATTGAGGAGGTCAAGTCGTTTCTATCTCAGAACTTTGAGATGAAATACCTTGGTGTGGCTGATGTTATCTTGAATATCAAGCTACTGAGAGATAATGAGGGTGGGATTACACTTTTGCAATCCCATTATGTTGAGAAGGTGTTGAGTCGTTTTGGATACTCGGACTGCACACCATCTCAAACACCATATGATCCTAGCGTGCTGATTCGAAAATCCAAAGGCACGGCTATAGATCAATTGAGATACTCTCAAATCATTGGTTCACTGATGTACCTAGCTAGCGCTACGAGGCCTGACATCGCTTTTGCTGTGAGCAAACTGAGTCGGTTTGTATCAAAACCGGGTGATGTACATTGGCATGCTGTTGAAAGAGTTATGCGTTATCTGAAGGGTACTATGAACTATGGACTTCACTATACCGGATACCCGTCGGTACTTGAAGGGTATAGTGATGCGAATTGGATCTCTGATGCTGATGAGATGAAGGCCACAACTGGGTATATGTTTACTCTTGGAGGTGGCGCTGTTTCCTGGAAGTCTTGCAAGCAAACGATCTTAACGAGATCGACAATGGAAGCAGAATTAACAGCATTAGACACATCTGGTGTCGAAGCGGGATGGCTTCGAGATCTCTTGATGGACTTGCCATTGGTTGATAAACCGGTTCCGGCTATCCTTATGAACTGTGACAATCAGACCGTCATCACCAAGGTGAAGAGTTCAAAGGACAACATGAAGTCCAACAAACACATAAGAATGAGATTAAAAGCTGTCAGAAAATTGAGAAACTCCGGAGTGATAGCATTGGAATATGTCCATACGGCTAAGAATCTGGCAGATCCCTTTACAAAAGGGCTATCACGTGTTGTGATAGATAATGCATCGAGGGAGATGGGCATGAGACCCACATGAGTTGCCATGGTGGTAACCCAACCTATGTGATCGGAGATCCCGTGAAGTAGGACCTGGGAAAACAAGCCAGTGGTGAACTGAGGAGAGTAACTATACTAACCCACTCCGCTGGAGATGCAATACTCTCAATACTGTATGGGAGGATGACCACTGTCTTAATGTGTTCCAAGGCTTATATGTATAAGCAAGATGCTATCCTACAGAGCGATCTTTGGAGGAACACACCTATATGAGCCCGACTGCTGGTCACAGTCTATGAGATTGGGGTGATCTCTAGTAAGCTCATGAACAGGCCAGGAGTGTGACTTATATGCTCCACCCGAGGGGTCAGCCTTCGGCAGCCTAGTATCAGTAAGACATGTGGTGAAACTTCTTTACGCCAAACTGACAATTCAAGGCTTAGTCCATTGTTCAGTTGTGAAGGAGTGTAGCTACTTGCTCTAGGTGAAGCTCAACCTTAACAGGTCTTCGCTGAAACACTGGTATATCGAAACAGTAATTGGAACAGAGGACACAATGGGCCCTCGAGATCTGGTGGGGGATTGTTGAAATCTGAGATGGGCCCAGAGCCCATATGACAATTTCAGATTTGATCTCTAAGGGCCCATGTAGGTGGCATGACAAAGTGGTGGGAAGTTTAGTCCCACCATGCTAGTGGAAGGAGAGTTGGAGTGGTTTATAAGGGATTCTCTCCCTCATGCTATTGGAGCTTGAGAAGATATGAGGCCCTCGCGCACTCCTCCTCCTCCGCTCGCCTCGCCACGCCACGCCTCGTCACGACGCGCCGCGGGTTGCGGGATTGAGCCGAGCCGAGCTCACTCCTATGCGCTTCTTTTTGCCGGTCAGGAACGGAGAGTCTTTGACAGGTAGGGCCACGATCTGAGACGTCGGATCGTGGGCTACCGACTTGGACGTGGGTTCGGCCCACGTTTCTCCACGCGCAGCCGCACATATATATATGGGGCGCTGCCAACCCTAGCCGCCGCAACACAGAACGCATCTGCCTCCAGGCCCGCCGTCGTCCCTTTGCTGCTGCTGCCGCCGGTGACTCCATCCCGTCCGCCGCGTACACGGTCGACGGGAGAGCAGGTCTCCGAAGCCTCGCCTCTCTGGATCCTGTACGGGAGAGGGGCGAATAGGTTTTTGGGAAGCGACTACGCGACTGCTCGTCGTTCATCTACTTCCTCTACGTCCGCGTCGCCCTCGTCATCACCATGGCCACTGACGCCGAACGTGCCGCCGCCCAGAAGATCGAAGCCGACAAGAAGGCAGCCGAGGACGCTGCTGCCGCCACCGCTGCCGCGGCCTCTGCATGGCCTACTGGAGGGTATAACTCGTTTATCCCGCTCCTTCTGTTTTCTATTTTAGGCATGCTAGCGTTATACGTAGATCTGTCTACAATTAGCGTAGTATGTGCTCACATGATTGAATATCAGTATGCTATTATTTATGTCAATGCCATGCTAGTAATTAATTCGTGGATTAAATTAATCGGAAAATTGCCTATTTACTCAACAATCCAAAAACCTATTATGTGTAGGAATCTTTCGACAAGTGGCTTTGCCGCTGCACTGAAACCGGATAAGTTTACCGGTACATATTTTAAGCGTTGGCAGACTAAGACCACTTTATGGCTCACGGCTATGAACGTGTTCTGGGTCGCCGGTGTGCCCACGGGAACGATTGCTCCTGAACAGGAGAAGGCGTTCAGGGAGGCCACCGTCGTATTTCTCGGAGCACTTCTTAGCGTGATCGGAGATAAACTGGTCGACGCATATTTACATGTGCATGTCGCCAAGGACTTGTGGGAGGCGCTCGAATCTAAATTCGGGGCCACCGATGCTGGGAGTGAGATGTATATTATAGAGCAGTTCCACGATTACAAGATGGTTGAAAACCGTCCTGTGTTGGAGCAGGCTCATGAGATAATATGCATTGTTAAGGAGCTTGAGCTTCTGAAGTGCGAGTTACCGGGCAAGTTTGTCGCGGGCTGCATAATCGCTAAGCTCCCTAATTCCTGGAGGAACTTTGCCACTACTCTAAAACATCAGAGGCGTGAATTCTCAGTGGAGGATGTCATTGGCCATCTGAGTGTTGAGCAGAACTCAAGGGCAAAGGACTCGAACGGGAAAGCAGTTGAGGGGACTTCTGTCGCCAACATGGTGAACCAGAGGAACTCCAACTCCCACAAGCCCAAGGGAAAGAACGGTGTCCAACACAATGCCGACTTTAAGAAGAAGGGTAAGAAGACCTTCAAGAAGAACAAGAAGGATGAGGGCTGCTTTACTTGTGGTTCGGCTGAACATTGGGCCAACAAGTGCCCAAACAAGTACAAGAAGCCAGGACAGGACTCCAAGTCTGTCAACATGAGAGATAGGCAAAGCACTTCTAGACAGGAATCTGAGGAGACTCCTGAGCCTGCCATTCCTATGGAATACTATGAACGAACACATGATGAAAATCCTGAGGAGGATGACGAGGAAACCCTTGGTAGGGGAAAGAGACAAAGGACTGCAAAGACCTTTGGTGATGATTTCTTCGTGTACCTCGTGGATGATGCTCCCACTTCTATTTCAGAAGCGTATGCCTCTCCAGAATCTGACTACTGGAAGGAAGCGGTCCGTAGCGAGATGGATTCCATCATGGCTAACGGGACATGGGAGATTACTGAGCGTCCCTATGGTTGCAAACCATTGGGATGTAAGTGGGTGTTCAAAAAGAAGCTTAGGCCCGATGGTACGATTGAAAAGTACAAGGCTAGGCTTGTGGCCAAGGGCTATGACCAAAAGGAAGAGGAAGATTTCTTTGATACTTATTCACCTGTGGCCAGACTGACCACCATTCGAGTATTACTCTCGTTGGCGGCCTCGCATGGTCTTCTCGTCCACCAGATGGATGTTAAGACAGCTTTCCTGAATGGAGAGCTAACCGAGGAAATCTACATGCAACAGCCAGATGGCTTTGTGATAGATGGTCAGGAAGGAAAAGTGTGTAGGTTGATAAAATCTTTATATGGCCTGAAACAAGCACCTAAGCAATGGCATGATAAGTTTAATACAACACTGACATCTGTTGGCTTCGTTGTTAATGAAGCTGACAAATGTGTATACTATCGCCATGGTGGGGGGCGAAGGAGTTATACTGTGCTTGTATGTTGATGACATACTGATATTCGGAACCAACCTCAAAGTAATTGAGGAGGTCAAGTCGTTTCTATCTCAGAACTTTGAGATGAAAGACCTTGGTGTGGCTGATGTTATCTTGAACATCAAGCTACTGAGAGATAATGAGGGTGGGATTACACTTTTGCAATCCCATTATGTTGAGAAGGTGTTGAGTCGTTTTGGATACTCGGACTGCACACCATCTCAAACACCATATGATCCTAGCGTGTTGATTCGAAAATCCAAAGGCACGGCTATAGATCAATTGAGATACTCTCAAATCATTGGTTCACTGATGTACCTAGCTAGCGCTACGAGGCCTGACATCGCTTTTGCTGTGAGCAAACTAAGTCGGTTTGTATCAAAACCGGGTGATGTACATTGGCATGATGTTGAAAGAGTTATGCGTTATCTGAAGGGTACTATGAACTATGGACTTCACTATACCGGATACCCGTCGGTACTTGAAGGGTATAGTGATGCGAATTGGATCTCTGATGCTGATGAGATGAAGGCCACAACTGGGTATATGTTTACTCTTGGAGGTGGCGCTGTTTCCTGGAAGTCTTGCAAGCAAACGATCTTAACGAGATCGACAATGGAAGCAGAATTAACAGCATTAGACACATCTGGTGTCGAAGCGGGATGGCTTCGAGATCTCTTGATGGACTTGCCATTGGTTGATAAACCGGTTCCGGCTATCCTTATGAACTGTGACAATCAGACCGTCATCACCAAGGTGAAGAGTTCAAAGGACAACATGAAGTCCAACAAACACATAAGAATGAGATTAAAAGCTGTTAGAAAATTGAGAAACTCCGGAGTGATAGCGTTGGAATATGTCCATACGGCTAAGAATCTGGCAGATCCCTTTACAAAAGGGCTATCACGTGTTGTGATAGATAATGCATCGAGGGAGATGGGCATGAGACCCACATGAGTTGCCATGGTGGTAACCCAACCTATGTGATCGGAGATCCCGTGAAGTAGGACCTGGGAAAACAAGCCAGTGGTGAACTGAGGAGAGTAACTATACTAACCCACTCCGCTGGAGATGCAATACTCTCAATACTGTATGGGAGGATGACTACTGTCTTAATGTGTTCCAAGGCTTATATGTATAAGCAAGATGCTATCCTACAGAGCGATCTTTGGAGGAACACACCTATATGAGCCCGACTGCTGGTCACAGTCTATGAGATTGGGGTGATCTCTAGTAAGCTCATGAATAGGCCAGGAGTGTGACTTATATGCTCCACCCGAGGGGTCAGCCTTCGGCAGCCTAGTATCAGTAAGACATGTGGTGAAACTTCTTTACGCCAAACTGACAATTCAAGGCTTAGTCCATTGTTCAGTTGTGAAGGAGTGTAGCTACTTGCTCTAGGTGAAGCTCAACCTTAACAGGTCTTCGCTGAAACACTGGTATATCGAAACAGTAATTGGGACAAGAGCACACAATGGGCCCTCGAGATCTGGTGGGGGATTGTTGAAATCTGAGATGGGCCTAGAGCCCATAAGACAATTTCAGTTTTGATCTCTAAGGGCCCATGTAGGTGGCATGACAAAGTGGTGGGAAGTTTAGTCCCACCATGCTAGTGGAAGGAGAGTTGGAGTGGTTTATAAGGGATTCTCTCCCTCATGCTATTGGAGCTTGAGAAGAGATGAGGCCCTCGCGCACTCCTCCTCCTCCGCTCGCCTCGCCACGCCTCGTCACGACGCGCCGCGCCGCGGGTTGCGGGATTGAGCCGAGCCGAGCTCACTCCTATGCGCTTCTTTTTTGCCGGTCAGGAACGGAGAGTCTTTGACAGGTAGGGCCACGATCTGAGACGTCGGATCGTGGGCTACCGACTTGGACGTGGGTTCGGCCCACGTTTCTCCACGCGCAGCCGCACATATATATATGGGGCGCTGCCAACCCTAGCCGCCGCAACTTAGAACGCATCTGCCTCCACGCCCGCCGTCGTCCCTTTGCTGCTGCTGCCGCCGGTGACTCCATCCCGTCCGCCGCGTACACGGTCGACGGGAGAGCAGGTCTCCGAAGCCTCGCCTCTCTGGATCCTGTACGGGAGAGGGGCGAATAGGTTTTTGGGAAGCGACTACGCGACTGCTCGCCGTTCATCTACTTCCTCTACGTCCGCGTCGCCCTCGTCATCACCATGGCCACTGACGCCGAACGTGCCGCCGCCCAGAAGATCGAAGCCGACAAGAAGGCAGCCGAGGACGCTGCTGCCGCCACCGCTGCCGCGGCCTCTGCATGGCCTACTGGAGGGTATAACTCGTTTATCCCGCTCCTTCTGTTTTCTATTTTAGGCATGCTAGCGTTATACGTAGATCTGTCTACAATTAGCGTAGTATGTGCTCACATGATTGAATATCAGTATGCTATTATTTATGTCAATGCCATGCTAGTAATTAATTCGTGGATTAAATTAATCAGAAAATTGCCTATTTACTCAACAATCCAGAAACCTATTATGTGTAGCATTTTTTCGACAAGTGGCTTTGCCGCTGCACTGAAACCGGATAAGTTTACCGGTACATATTTTAAGCGTTGGCAGACTAAGACCACTTTATGGCTCACGGCTATGAACGTGTTCTGGGTCGCCGGTGTGCCCACGGGAACGATTGCTCCTGAACAGGAGAAGGCGTTCAGGGAGGCCACCGTCGTATTTCTCGGAGCACTTCTTAGCGTGATCGGAGATAAACTGGTCGATGCATATTTACATGTGCATGTCGCCAAGGACTTGTGGGAGGCGCTCGAATCTAAATTAGGGGCCACCGATGCTGGGAGTGAGATGTATATTTTAGAGCAGTTCCACGATTACAAGATGGTTGAAAATCGTCCTGTGTTGGAGCAGGCTCATGAGATAATATGCATTGTTAAGGAGCTTGAGCTTCTGAAGTGCGAGTTACCGGGCAAGTTTGTCGGGGGCTGCATAATCGCTAAGCTCCCTAATTCCTGGAGGAACTTTGCCACTACTCTGAAACATCAGAGGCGTGAATTCTCAGTGGAGGATGTCATTGGCCATCTGAGTGTTGAGCAGAACTCAAGGGCAAAGGACTCGAACGGGAAAGCGGTTGAGGGGACTTCTGTCGCCAACATGGTGAACCAGAGGAACTCCAACTCCCACAAGCCCAAGGGAAAGAACGGTGTCCAACACAATGCCGACTTTAAGAAGAAGGGTAAGAAGACCTTCAAGAAGAACAAGAAGGATGAGGGCTGCTTTACTTGTGGTTCGGCTGAACATTGGGCCAACAAGTGCCCAAACAAGTACAAGAAGCCAGGACAGGACTCCAAGTCTGTCAACATGATTGTGGGCAACAATGACAATGGTGCATCTGGGTACGGTAATTTATTTACTGTTTTTTCAGTGTTTCAGCCCAACGATTGGTGGGTGGACACAGGTGCAGGAGTTCATGTGTGTGCTGACATTTCATTGTTCACTTCTTA
>LR738712.1:554375153-554576613 GCA_902687465.1 Secale cereale
AGATTTGATCTCTAAGGGCCCATGTAGGTGGCATGACAAAGTGGTGGGAAGTTTAGTCCCACCATGCTAGTGGAAGGAGAGTTGGAGTGGTTTATAAGGGATTCTCTCCCTCATGCTATTGGAGCTTGAGAAGAGATGAGGCCCTCGCGCACTCCTCCTCCTCCGCTCGCCTCGCCACGCCACGCCTCGTCACGACGCGCCGCGGGTTGCGGGATTGAGCCGAGCCGAGCTCACTCCTATGCGCTTCTTTTTGCCGGTCAGGAACGGAGAGTCTTTGACAGGTAGGGCCACGATCTGAGACGTCGGATCATGGGCTACCGACTTGGACGTGGGTTCGGCCCACGTTTCTCCACGCGCAGCCGCACATATATATATGGGGCGCTGCCAACCCTAGCCGCCGCAACACAGAAAGCATCTGCCTCCACGCCCGCCGTCGTCCCTTTGCTGCTGCTGCCGCCGGTGACTCCATCCCGTCCGCCGCGTACACGGTCGACGGGAGAGCAGGTCTCCTAAGCCTCGCCTCTCTGGATCCTGTACGGGAGTGGGGCGAATAGGTTTTTGGGAAGCGACTACGCGACTGCTCGTCGTTCATCTACTTCCTCTACGTCCGCGTCGCCCTCGTCATCACCATGGCCACTGACGCCGAACGTGCCGCCGCCCAGAAGATCGAAGCCGACAAGAAGGCAGCCGAGGACGCTGCTGCCGCCACCGCTGCCGCGGCCTCTGCATGGCCTACTGGAGGGTATAACTCGTTTATCCCGCTCCTTCTGTTTTCTATTTTAGGCATGCTAGCGTTATACGTAGATCTGTCTACAATTAGCGTAGTATGTGCTCACATGATTGAATATCAGTATGCTATTATTTATGTCAATGCCATGCTAGTAATTAATTCGTGGATTAAATTAATCGGAAAATTGCCTATTTACTCAACAATCCAAAAACCTATTATGTGTAGGAATTTTTCGACAAGTGGCTTTGCCGCTGCACTGAAACCGGATAAGTTTACCGGTACATATTTTAAGCGTTGGCAGACTAAGACCACTTTATGGCTCACGGCTATGAACGTGTTCCGGGTCGCCGGTGTGCCCAGGGGAACGATTGCTCCTGAACAGGAGAAGGCGTTCAGGGAGGCCACCGTCGTATTTCTCGGAGCACTTCTTAGCATGATCGGAGATAAACTGGTCGACGCATATTTACATGTGCATGTCGCCAAGGACTTGTGGGAGGCGCTCGAATCTAAATTAGGGGCCACCGATGCTGGGAGTGAGATGTATATTATAGAGCAGTTCCACGATTACAAGATGGTTGAAAACCGTCCTGTGTTGTAGCAGGCTCATGAGATAATATGCATTGTTAAGGAGCTTGAGCTTCTGAAGTGCGAGTTACCGGGCAAGTTTGTCGCGGGCTGCATAATCGCTAAGCTCCCTAATTCCTGGAGGAACTTTGCCACTACTCTGAAACATCAGAGGCGTGAATTCTCAGTGGAGGATGTCATTGGCCATCTGTGTGTTGAGCAGAACTCAAGGGCAAAGGACTCGAACGGGAAAGCGGTTGAGGGGACTTCTGTCGCCAACATGGTGAACCAGAGGAACTCCAACTCCCACACGCCCAAGGGAAAGAACGGTGTCCAACACAATGCCGACTTTAAGAAGAAGGGTAAGAAGACCTTCAAGAAGAACAAGAAGGATGAGGGTTGCTTTACTTGTGGTTCGGCTGAACATTGGGCCAACAAGTGCCCAAACAAGTACAAGAAGCCAGGACAGGACTCCAAGTCTGTCAACATGATTGTGGGCAACAATGACAATGGTGCATCTGGGTACGGTAATTTATTTACTGTTTTTTCAGTGTTTCAGCCCAACGATTGGTGGGTGGACACAGGTGCAGGAGTTCATGTGTGTGCTGACATTTCATTGTTCACTTCTTACCAGGTCACAGGCCACGGGTCCGTATTGATGGGGAATGGCGCGAGTGCTTCTGTTCATGGTGTTGGCACGGTCGATCTGAAGTTTACTTCGGGAAGGATCGTGCAGCTGAAGAACGTGCAGCATGTCCCCGCCATCAAGAAGAACCTCGTTAGTGGCGCCCTTCTATGTAGAGAAGGGTTTAAGTTGGTTTTTGAGTCTAATAAATTAGTTGTTACGAAATATGGACTCTTTGTTGGAAAAGGTTATGAGAGCGGAGGAATGTTCCGCCTTTCCCTCGCAGATTTTTGTAATAATGTCGTGAACCATATTCATTCGAATGTTAATGAATCAGAAGTTTGGCATTCACGTCTTTGTCACATTAGTTTCGGTGTTATGATGCGGCTAGCTAAGTTGGATTTAATCCCGAGTTTCACTTTAGCCAAAGGTTCTAAGTGCCTTTCATGTGTGCAAGCTAAGCAACCTCGCAAGCCTCACAAGGCCGCGGAGGAGAGACACTTGGCACCATTAGAACTCATACATTCTGATCTTTGTGAGATGAATGGTGTGTTGACTAAAGGTGGAAAGAAATACTTCATGACATTGATAGATGATTCCACTAGATATTGCTATGTTTATCTGTTAAATACTAAAGATGAGGCTCTACACTACTTTAAAATCTATAAGGCAGAAGTTGAGAAACAACTTGAAAAACAAATTAAACGAGTCCGGTCAGATCGTGGTGGAGAGTACTTCTCGAGTGAGTTTGACTCCTTTTGTGCGGAACACGGCATTATTCATGAGAGGACGCCTCCCTATTCACCCCAGTCAAACGGGGTTGCCGAGCGGAAAAACCGTACTCTAACTGATTTGGTTAACGCCATGTTAGATACGTCGGGTTTATCCAAGGCATGGTGGGGGGAGGCTATATTGACGGCATGTCATGTCCTGAATAAAGTTCCGACAAAGGACAATGAGATCACTCCCTATGAGAAATGGGCGAAGAGAAGGACAACACTCTTGGGGCTGTTTGGCGAAAGTCAATGTGCCGATCCCCAAAAAGCGCAAGCTTGGACCGAAGACCGTGGACTGCGTTAATTTGGGCTACGCTAAGAATAGCGTTGGCTATAGATTTCTAGTAGTGAAATCTGAGGTACCTGACCAAAAGGTTGGTACAATTATGGAGTCTAAGGATGCTACATTCTTCGAGGATATATTTCCTATGAGAGATAGGCAAAGCACTTCTAGACAAGAATCTGAGGAGACTCCTGAGCCTGCCATTCCTATGGAATACTATGAACGAACACATGATGAAAATCCTGAGGAGGATGACGAGGAAACCCTTGGTAGGGGAAAGAGACAAAGGACTGCAAAGACCTTTGGTGATGATTTCTTCGTGTACCTCGTGGATGATGCTCCCACTTCTATTTCAGAAGCGTATGCCTCTCCAGAATCTGACTACTGGAAGGAAGCGGTCCGTAGCGAGATGGATTCCATCATGGCTAACGGGACATGGGAGATTACTGAGCGTCCCTATGGTTGCAAACCATTGGGATGTAAGTGGGTGTTCAAAAAGAAGCTTAGGCCCGATGGTACGATTGAAAAGTACAAGGCTAGGCTTGTGGCCAAGGGCTATGACCAAAAGGAAGAGGAAGATTTCTTTGATACTTATTCACCTGTGGCCAGACTGACCACCATTCGAGTATTACTCTCGTTGGCGGCCTCGCATGGTCTTCTCGTCCACCAGATGGATGTTAAGACAGCTTTCCTGAATGGAGAGCTAACCGAGGAAATCTACATGCAACAGCCAGATGGCTTTGTGATAGATGGTCAGGAAGGAAAAGTGTGTAGGTTGATAAAATCTTTATATGGCCTGAAACAAGCACCTAAGCAATGGCATGATAAGTTTAATACAACACTGACATCGGTTGGCTTCGTTGTTAATGAAGCTGACAAATGTGTATACTATCGCCATGGTGGGGGCGAAGGAGTTATACTGTGCTTGTATGTTGATGACATACTGATATTCGGAACCAACCTCAAAGTAATTGAGGAGGTCAAGTCGTTTCTATCTCAGAACTTTGAGATGAAAGACCTTGGTGTGGCTGATGTTATCTTGAACATCAAGCTACTGAGAGATAATGAGGGTGGGATTACACTTTTGCAATCCCATTATGTTGAGAAGGTGTTGAGTCGTTTTGGATACTCGGACTGCACACCATCTCAAACACCATATGATCCTAGCGTGTTGATTCGAAAATCCAAAGGCACGGCTATAGATCAATTGAGATACTCTCAAATCATTGGTTCACTGATGTACCTAGCTAGCGCTACGAGGCCTGACATCGCTTTTGCTGTGAGCAAACTGAGTCGGTTTGTATCAAAACCGGGTGATGTACATTGGCATGCTGTTGAAAGAGTTATGCTTTATCTGAAGGGTACTATGAACTATGGACTTCACTATACCGGATACCCGTCGGTACTTGAAGGGTATAGTGATGCGAATTGGATCTCTGATGCTGATGAGATGAAGGCCACAACTGGGTATATGTTTACTCTTGGAGGTGGCGCTGTTTCCTGGAAGTCTTACAAGCAAACGATCTTAACGAGATCGACAATGGAAGCAGAATTAACAGCATTAGACACATCTGGTGTCGAAGCGGGATGGCTTCGAGATCTCTTGATGGACTTGCCATTGGTTGATAAACCGGTTCCGGCTATCCTTATGAACTGTGACAATCAGACCGTCATCACCAAGGTGAAGAGTTCAAAGGACAACATGAAGTCCAACAAACACATAAGAATGAGATTAAAAGCTGTCAGAAAATTGAGAAACTCCGGAGTGATAGCGTTGGAATATGTCCATACGGCTAAGAATCTGGCAGATCCCTTTACAAAAGGGCTATCACGTGTTGTGATAGATAATGCATCGAGGGAGATGGGCATGAGACCCACATGAGTTGCCATGGTGGTAACCAAACCTATGTGATCGGAGATCCCGTGAAGTAGGACCTGGGAAAACAAGCCGGTGGTGAACTGAGGAGAGTAACTATACTAACCCACTCCGCTGGAGATGCAATACTCTCAATACTGTATGGGAGGATGACTACTGTCTTAATGTGTTCCAAGGCTTATATGTATAAGCAAGATGCTATCCTACAGAGCGATCTTTGGAGGAACACACCTATATGAGCCCGACTGCTGGTCACAGTCTATGAGATTGGGGTGATCTCTAGTAAGCTCATGAACAGGCCAGGAGTGTGACTTATATGCTCCACCCGAGGGGTCAGCCTTCGGCAGCCTAGTATCAGTAAGACATGTGGTGAAACTTCTTTACGCCAAACTGACAATTCAAGGCTTAGTCCATTGTTCAGTTGTGAAGGAGTGTAGCTACTTGCTCTAGGTGAAGCTCAACCTTAACAGGTCTTCGCTGAAACACTGGTATATCGAAACAGTAATTGGAACAAAGGACACAATGGGCCCTCGAGATCTGGTGGGGGATTGTTGAAATCTGAGATGGGCCTAGAGCCCATATGACAATTTCAGATTTGATCTCTAAGGGCCCATGTAGGTGGCATGACAAAGTGGTGGGAAGTTTAGTCCCACCATGCTAGTGGAAGGAGAGTTGGAGTGGTTTATAAGGGATTCTCTCCCTCATGCTATTGGAGCTTGAGAAGAGATGAGGCCCTCGCGCACTCCTCCTCCTCCGCTCGCCTCGCCACGCCACGCCACGCCACGCCACGCCTCGTCACGACGCGCCGCGGGTTGCGGGATTGAGCCGAGCCGAGCTCACTCCTATGCGCTTCTTTTTGCCGGTCAGGAACGGAGAGTCTTTGACAGGTAGGGCCACGATCTGAGACGTCGGATCGTGGGCTACCGACTTGGACGTGGGTTCGGCCCACGTTTCTCCACGCGCAGCCGCACATATATATATGGGGCGCTGCCAACCCTAGCCGCCGCAACACAGAACGCATCTGCCTCCACGCCCGCCGTCGTCCCTTTGCTGCTGCTGCCGCCGGTGACTCCATCCCGTCCGCCGCGTACACGGTCGACGGGAGAGCAGGTCTCCGAAGCCTCGCCTCTCTGGATCCTGTACGGGAGAGGGGCGAATAGGTTTTTGGGAAGCGACTACGCGACTGCTCGTCGTTCATCTACTTCCTCTACGTCCGCGTCGCCCTCGTCATCACCATGGCCACTGACCCCGAACGTGCCGCCGCCCAGAAGATCGAAGCCGACAAGAAGGCAGCCGAGGACGCTGCTGCCGCCACCGCTGCCGCGGCCTCTGCATGGCCTACTGGAGGGTATAACTCGTTTATCCCGCTCCTTCTGTTTTCTATTTTAGGCATGCTAGCGTTATACGTAGATCTGTCTACAATTAGCATAGTATGTGCTCACATGATTGAATATCAGTATGCTATTATTTATGTCAATGCCATGCTAGTAATTAATTCGTGGATTAAATTAATCGGAAAATTGCCTATTTACTCAACAATCCAAAAACCTATTATGTGTAGGAATTTTTCGACAAGTGGCTTTGCCGCTTCACTGAAACCGGATAAGTTAACCGGTACATATTTTAAGCGTTGGCAGACTAAGACCACTTTATGGCTCACGGCTATGAACGTGTTCTGGGTCGCCAGTGTGCCCACGGGAACGATTGCTCCTGAACAGGAGAAGGCGTTCAGGGAGGCCACCGTCGTATTTCTCGGAGCACTTCTTAGCGTGATCGGAGATAAACTGGTCGACGCATATTTACATGTGCATGTCGCCAAGGACTTGTGGGAGGCGCTCGAATCTAAATTCGGGGCCACCGATGCTGGGAGTGAGATGTATATTATAGAGCAGTTCCACGATTACAAGATGGTTGAAAACCGTCCTGTGTTGGAGCAGGCTCATGAGATAATATGCATTGTTAAGGAGCTTGAGCTTCTGAAGTGCGAGTTACCGGGCAAGTTTGTCGCGGGCTGCATAATCGCTAAGCTCCCTAATTCCTGGAGGAACTTTGCCACTACTCTGAAACATCAGAGGCGTGAATTCTCAGTGGAGGATGTCATTGGCCATCTGAGTGTTGAGCAGAACTCAAGGGCAAAGGACTCGAACGGGAAAGCGGTTGAGGGGACTTCTGTCGCCAACATGGTGAACTAGAGGAACTCCAACTCCCACAAGCCCAAGGGAAAGAACGGTGTCCAACACAATGCCGACTTTAAGAAGAAGGGTAAGAAGACCTTCAAGAAGAACAAGAAGGATGAGGGCTGCTTTACTTGTGGTTCGGCTGAACATTGGGCCAACAAGTGCCCAAACAAGTACAAGAAGCCAGGACAGGACTCCAAGTCTGTCAACATGATTGTGGGCAACAATGACAATGGTGCATCTGGGTACGGTAATTTATTTACTGTTTTTTCAGTGTTTCAGCCCAACGATTGGTGGGTGGACACAGGTGCAGGAGTTCATGTGTGTGCTGACATTTCATTGTTCACTTCTTACCAGGTCACAGGCCACGGGTCCGTATTGATGGGGAATGGCGCGAGTGCTTCTGTTCATGGTGTTGGCACGGTCGATCTGAAGTTTACTTCGGGAAGGATCGTGCAGCTGAAGAACGTGCAGCATGTCCCCGCCATCAAGAAGAACCTCGTTAGTGGCGCCCTTCTATGTAGAGAAGGGTTTAAGTTGGTTTTTGAGTCTAATAAATTAGTTGTTACGAAATATGGACTCTTTGTTGGAAAAGGTTATGAGAGCGGAGGAATGTTCCGCCTTTCCCTCGCAGATTTTTGTAATAAAGTCGTGAACCATATTCATTCGAATGTTAATGAATCAGAAGTTTGGCATTCACGTCTTTGTCACATTAGTTTCGGTGTTATGACGCGGCTAGATAAGTTGGATTTAATCCCGAGTTTCACTTTAGCCAAAGGTTCTAAGTGCCTTTCATGTGTGCAAGCTAAGCAACCTCGCAAGCCTCACAAGGCCGCGGAGGAGAGACACTTGGCACCATTAGAACTCATACATTCTGATCTTTGTGAGATGAATGGTGTGTTGACTAAAGGTGGAAAGAAATACTTCATGACATTGATAGATGATTCCACTAGATATTGCTATGTTTATCTGTTAAATACTAAAGATGAGGCTCTACACTACTTGAAAATCTATAAGGCAGAAGTTGAGAAACAACTTGAAAAACAAATTAAACGAGTCCGGTCAGATCGTGGTGGAGAGTACTTCTCGAGTGAGTTTGACTCCTTTTGTGCGGAACACGGCATTATTCATGAGAGGACGCCTCCCTATTCACCCCAGTCAAACGGGGTTGCCGAGCGGAAAAACCGTACTCTAACTGATTTGGTTAACGCCATGTTAGATACGTCGGGTTTATCCAAGGCATGGTGGGGGGGGCTATATTGACGGCATGTCATGTCCTGAATAAAGTTCCGACAAAGGACAATGAGATCACTCCCTATGAGAAATGGGCGAAGAGAAGGACAACACTCTCGTACTTGCGTACTTGGGGCTGTTTGGCGAAAGTCAATGTGCCGATCCCCAAAAAGCGCAAGCTTGGACCGAAGACCGTGGATTGCGTTAATTTGGGCTACGCTAAGAATAGCGTTGGCTATAGATTTCTAGTAGTGAAATCTGAGGTACCTGACCAAAAGGTTGGTATAATTATGGAGTCTAAGGATGCTACATTCTTCGAGGATATATTTCCTATGAGAGATAGGCAAAGCACTTCTAGACAAGAATCTGAGGAGACTCCTGAGCCTGCCATTCCTATGGAATACTATGAACGAACACATGATGAAAATCCTGAGGAGGATGACGAGGAAACCCTTCGTAGGGGAAAGAGACAAAGGACTGCAAAGACCTTTGGTGATGATTTCTTCGTGTACCTCGTGGATGATGCTCCCACTTCTATTTCAGAAGCGTATGCCTCTCCAGAATCTGACTACTGGAAGGAAGCGGTCCGTAGCGAGATGGATTCCATCATGGCTAACGGGACATGGGAGATTACTGAGCGTCCCTATGGTTGCAAACCATTGGGATGTAAGTGGGTGTTCAAAAAGAAGCTTAGGCCCGATGGTACGATTGAAAAGTACAAGGCTAGGCTTGTGGCCAAGGGCTATGACCAAAAGGAAGAGGAAGATTTCTTTGATACTTATTCACCTGTGGCCAGACTGACCACCATTCGAGTATTACTCTCGTTGGCGGCCTCGCATGGTCTTCTCGTCCACCAGATGGATGTTAAGACAACTTTCCTAAATGGAGAGCTAAACGAGGAAATCTACATGCAACAGCCAGATGGCTTTGTGATAGATGGTCAGGAAGGAAAAGTGTGTAGGTTGATAAAATCTTTATATGGCCTGAAACAAGCACCTAAGCAATGGCATGATAAGTTTAATACAACACTGACATCTGTTGGCTTCGTTGTTAATGAAGCTGACAAATGTGTATACTATCGCCATGGTGGGGGCGAAGGAGTTATACTGTGCTTGTATGTTGATGACATACTGATATTCGGAACCAACCTCAAAGTAATTGAGGAGGTCAAGTCGTTTCTATCTCAGAACTTTGAGATGAAAGACCTTGGTGTGGCTGATGTTATCTTGAACATCAAGCTACTGAGAGATAATGAGGGTGGGATTACACATTTGCAATCCCATTATGTTGAGAAGGTGTTGAGTCGTTTTGGATACTCGGACTGCACACCATCTCAAACACCATATGATCCTAGCGTGTTGATTCGAAAATCCAAAGGCACGGCTATAGATCAATTGAGATACTCTCAAATCATTGGTTCACTGATGTACCTAGCTAGCGCTACGAGGCCTGACATCGCTTTTGCTGTGAGCAAACTGAGTCGGTTTGTATCAAAACCGGGTGATGTACATTGGCATGCTGTTGAAAGAGTTATGCGTTATCTAAAGGGTACTATGAACTATGGACTTCACTATACCGGATACCCGTCGGTACTTGAAGGGTATAGTGATGCGAATTGGATCTCTGATGCTGATGAGATGAAGGCCACAACTGGGTATATGTTTACTCTTGGAGGTGGCGCTGTTTCCTGGAAGTCTTACAAGCAAACGATCTTAACGAGATCGACAATGGAAGCAGAATTAACAGCATTAGACACATCTGGTGTCGAAGCGGGATGGCTTCGAGATCTCTTGATGGACTTGCCATTGGTTGATAAACCGGTTCCGGCTATCCTTATGAACTGTGACAATCAGACCGTCATCACCAAGGTGAAGAGTTCAAAGGACAACATGAAGTCCAACAAACACATAAGAATGAGATTAAAAGCTGTCAGAAAATTGAGAAACTCCGGAGTGATAGCGTTGGAATATGTCCATACGGCTAAGAATCTGGCAGATCCCTTTACAAAAGGGCTATCACGTGTTGTGATAGATAATGCATCGAGGGAGATGGGCATGAGACCCACATGAGTTGCCATGGTGGTAACCCAACCTATGTGATCGGAGATCCCGTGAAGTAGGACCTGGGAAAACAAGCCAAAGGTGAACTGAGGAGAGTAACTATACTAACCCACTCCGCTGGAGATGCAATACTCTCAATACTGTATGGGAGGATGACTACTGTCTTAATGTGTTCCAAGGCTTATATGTATAAGCAAGATGCTATCCTACAGAGCGATCTTTGGAGGAACACACCTATATGAGCCCGACTGCTTGTCACAGTCTATGAGATTGGGGTGATCTCTAGTAAGCTCATGAACAGGCCAGGAGTGTGACTTATATGCTCCACCCGAGGGGTCAGCCTTCGGCAGCCTAGTATCAGTAAGACATGTGGTGAAACTTCTTTACGCCAAACTAACAATTCAAGGCTTAGTCAATTGTTCAGTTGTGAAGGAGTGTAGCTACTTGCTCTAGGTGAAGCTCAACCTTAACAGGTCTTCGCTGAAACACTGGTATATCGAAACAGTATTTGGAACAGAGGACACAATGGGCCCTCGAGATCTGGTGGGGGATTGTTGAAATCTGAGATGGGCCTAGAGCCCGTATGACAATTTCAGATTTGATCTCTAAGGGCCCATGTAGGTGGCATGACAAAGTGGTGGGAAGTTTAGTCCCACCATACTAGTGGAAGGAGAGTTGGAGTGGTTTATAAGGGATTCTCTCCCTCATGCTATTGGAGCTTGAGAAGAGATGAGGCCCTCGCGCACTCCTCCTCCTCCGCTCGCCTCGCCACGCCACGCCTCGTCACGACGCGCCGCGGGTTGCGGGATTGAGCCGAGCCGAGCTCACTCCTATGCGCTTCTTTTTGCCGGTCAGGAACGGAGAGTCTTTGACAGGTAGGGCCACGATCTGAGACGTCGGATCGTGGGCTACCGACTTGGACGTGGGTTCGGCCCACGTTTCTCCACGCGCAGCCGCACATATATATATGGGGCGCTGCCAACCCTAGCCGCCGCAACACAGAACGCATCTGCCTCCACGCCCGCCGTCGTCCCTTTGCTGCTGCTGCCGCCGGTGACTCCATCCCGTCCGCCGCGTACACGGTCGACGGGAGAGCAGGTCTCCGAAGCCTCGCCTCTCTGGATCCTGTACGGGAGAGGGGCGAATAGGTTTTTGGGAAGCGACTACACGACTGCTCGCCGTTCATCTACTTCCTCTACGTCCGCGTCGCCCTCGTCATCACCATGGCCACTGACGCCGAACGTGCCGCCGCCCAGAAGATCGAAGCCGACAAGAAGGCAGCCGAGGACGCTGCTGCCGCCACCGCTGCCGCGGCCTCTGCATGGCCTACTGGAGGGTATAACTCGTTTATCCCGCTCCTTCTGTTTTCTATTTTAGGCATGCTAGCGTTATACGTAGATCTGTCTACAATTAGCGTAGTATGTGCTCACATGATTGAATATCAGTATGCTATTATTTATGTCAATGCCATGCTAGTAATTAATTCGTGGATTAAATTAATCGGAAAATTGCCTATTTACTCAACAATCCAAAAACCTATTATGTGTAGGAATTTTTCGACAAGTGGCTTTGCCGCTGCACTGAAACCGGATAAGTTTACCGGTACATATTTTAAGCGTTGGCAGACTAAGACCACTTTATGGCTCACGGCTATGAACGTGTTCTGGGTCGCCGGTGAGCCCACGGGAACGATTGCTCCTGAACAGGAGAAGGCGTTCAGGGAGGCCACCGTCGTATTTCTCGGAGCACTTCTTAGCGTGATCGGAGATAAACTGGTCGACGCATATTTACATGTGCATGTCGCCAAGGACTTGTGGGAAGCGCTCGAATCTAAATTCGGGGCCACCGATGCTGGGAGTGAGATGTATATTATAGAGCAGTTCCACGATTACAAGATGGTTGAAAACCGTCCTGTGTTGGAGCAGGCTCATGAGATAATATGCATTGTTAAGGAGCTTGAGCTTCTGAAGTGTGAGTTATCGGGCAAGTTTGTCGCGGGCTGCATAATCGCTAAGCTCCCTAATTCCTGGAGGAACTTTGCCACTACTCTGAAACATCAGAGGCGTGAATTCTCAGTGGAGGATGTCATTGGCCATCTGAGTGTTGAGCAGAACTCAAGGGCAAAGGACTCGAACGGGAAAGCGGTTGAGGGGACTTCTGTCGCCAACATGGTGAACCAGAGGAACTCCAACTCCCACAAGCCCAAGGGAAAGAACGGTGTCCAACACAATGCCGACTTTAAGAAGAAGGGTAAGAAGACCTTCAAGAAGAACAAGAAGGATGAGGGCTGCTTTACTTGTGGTTCGGCTGAACATTGGGCCAACAAGTGCCCAAACAAGTACAAGAAGCCAGGACAGGACTCCAAGTCTGTCAACATGATTGTGGGCAACAATGACAATGGTGCATCTGGGTACGGTAATTTATTTACTGTTTTTTCAGTGTTTCAGCCCAACGA
Source organism: Secale cereale (assembly GCA_902687465.1). Classification (NCBI taxonomy): domain Eukaryota; kingdom Viridiplantae; phylum Streptophyta; class Magnoliopsida; order Poales; family Poaceae; genus Secale; species Secale cereale. The sequence goes on from LR738712.1 coordinate 554,387,933, forward strand.
TTGGTGGGTGGACACAGGTGCAGGAGTTCATGTGTGTGCTGACATTTCATTGTTCACTTCTTACCAGTCACAGGCCACGGGTCCGTATTGATGGGGAATGGCGCGAGTGCTTCTGTTCATGGTGTTGGCACGGTCGATCTGAAGTTTACTTCGGGAAGGATCGTGCAGCTGAAGAACGTGCAGCATGTCCCCGCCATCAAGAAGAACCTCGTTAGTGGCGCCCTTCTATGTAGAGAAGGGTTTAAGTTGGTTTTCGAGTCTAATAAATTAGTTGTTACGAAATATGGACTCTTTGTTGGAAAAGGTTATGAGAGCGGAGGAATGTTCCGCCTTTCCCTCGCAGATTTTTGTAATAAAGTCGTGAACCATATTCATTCGAATGTTAATGAATCAGAAGTTTGGCATTCACGTCTTTGTCACATTAGTTTCGGTGTTATGACGCGGCTAGCTAAGTTGGATTTAATCCCGAGTTTCACTTTAGCCAAAGGTTCTAAGTGCCTTTCATGTGTGCAAGCTAAGCAACCTCGCAAGCCTCACAAGGCCGCGGAGGAGAGACACTTGGCACCATTAGAACTCATACATTCTGATCTTTGTGAGATGAATGGTGTGTTGACTAAAGGTGGAAAGAAATACTTCATGACATTGATAGATGATTCCACTAGATATTGCTATGTTTATCTATTAAACACTAAAGATGAGGCTCTACACTACTTTAAAATCTATAAGGCGGAAGTTGAGAAACAACTTGAAAAACAAATTAAACGAGTTCGGTCAGATCGTGGTGGAGATTACTTCTCGAGTGAGTTTGACTCCTTTTGTGCGGAACACGGCATTATTCATGAGAGGACGCCTCCCTATTCACCCCAGTCAAACGGGGTTGCCGAGCGGAAAAACCGTACTCTAACTGATTTGGTTAACGCCATGTTAGATACGTCGGGTTTATCCAAGGCATGGTGGGGGGAGGCTATATTGACGGCATGTCATGTCCTGAATAAAGTTCCGACAAAGGACAATGAGATCACTCCCTATGAGAAATGGGCGAGGAGAAGGACAACACTCTCGTACTTGCGTACTTGGGGCTGTTTGGCGAAAGTCAATGTGCCGATCCCCAAAAAGCGCAAGCTTGGACCGAAGACTGTGGACTGCGTTAATTTGGGCTACGCTAAGAATAGCGTTGGCTATAGATTTCTAGTAGTGAAATCTGAGGTACCTGACCAAAAGGTTGGTACAATTATGGAGTCTAAGGATGCTACATTCTTCGAGGATATATTTCCTATGAGAGATAGGCAAAGCACTTCTAGACAGGAATCTGAGGAGACTCCTGAGCCTGCCATTCCTATGGAATACTATGAACGAACACATGATGAAAATCCTGAGGAGGATGACGAGGAAACCCTTGGTAGGGGAAAGAGACAAAGGACTGCAAATACCTTTGGTGATGATTTCTTCGTGTACCTCGTGGATGATGCTCCCACTTCTATTTCAGAAGCGTATGCCTCTCCAGAATCTGACTACTGGAAGGAAGCGGTCCGTAGCGAGATGGATTCCATCATGGCTAACGGGACATGGGAGATTACTGAGCGTCCCTATGGTTGCAAACCATTGGGATGTAAGTGGGTGTTCAAAAAGAAGCTTAGGCCCGATGGTACGATTGAAAAGTACAAGGCTAGGCTTGTGGCCAAGGGCTATGACCAAAAGGAAGAGGAAGATTTCTTTGATACTTATTCACCTGTGGCCAGACTGACCACCATTCGAGTATTACTCTCGTTGGCGGCCTCGCATGGTCTTCTCGTCCACCAGATGGATGTTAAGACAGCTTTCCTAAATGGAGAGCTAAACGAGGAAATCTACATGCAACAGCCAGATGGCTTTGTGATAGATGGTCAGGAAGGAAAAGTGTGTAGGTTGATAAAATCTTTATATGGCCTGAAACAAGCACCTAAGCAATGGCATGATAAGTTTAATACAACACTGACATCTGTTGGCTTCGTTGTTAATGAAACTGACAAATGTGTATACTATCGCCATGGTGGGGGCGAAGGAGTTATACTGTGCTTGTATGTTGATGACATACTGATATTCGGAACCAACCTCAAAGTAATTGAGGAGGTCAAGTCGTTTCTATCTCAGAACTTTGAGATGAAAGACCTTGGTGTGGCTGATGTTATCTTGAACATCAAGCTACTGAGAGATAATGAGGGTGGGATTACACTTTTGCAATCCCATTATGTTGAGAAGGTGTTGAGTCGTTTTGGATACTCGGACTGCACACCATCTCAAACACCATATGATCCTAGCGTGTTGATTCGAAAATCCAAAGGCACGGCTATAGATCAATTGAGATACTCTCAAATCATTGGTTCACTGATGTACCTAGCTAGCGCTACGAGGCCTGACATCGCTTTTGCTGTGAGCAAACTGAGTCGGTTTGTATCAAAACCGGGTGATGTACATTGGCATGCTGTTGGAAGAGTTATGCGTTATCTGAAGGGTACTATGAACTATGGACTTCACTATACCGGATACCCGTCGGTACTTGAAGGGTATAGTGATGCGAATTGGATCTCTGATGCTGATGAGATGAAGGCCACAATTGGGTATATGTTTACTCTTGGAGGTGGCGCTGTTTCCTGGAAGTCTTGCAAGCAAACGATCTTAACGAGATCGACAATGGAAGCAGAATTAACAGCATTAGACACATCTGGTGTCGAAGCGGGATGGCTTCGAGATCTCTTGATGGACTTGCCATTGGTTGATAAACCGGTTCCGGCTATCCTTATGAACTGTGACAATCAGACCGTCATCACCAAGGTGAAGAGTTCAAAGGACAACATGAAGTCCAACAAACACATAAGAATGAGATTAAAAGCTGTCAGAAAATTGAGAAACTCCGGAGTGATAGCGTTGGAATATGTCCATACGGCTAAGAATCTGGCAGATCCCTTTACAAAAGGGCTATCACGTGTTGTGATAGATAATGCATCGAGGGAGATGGGCATGAGACCCACATGAGTTGCCATGGTGGTAACCCAACCTATGTGATCGGAGATCCCGTGAAGTAGGACCTGGGAAAACAAGCCAATGGTGAACTGAGGAGAGTAACTATACTAACCCACTCCGCTGGAGATGCAATACTCTCAATACTGTATGGGAGGATGACTACTGTCTTAATGTGTTCCAAGGCTTATATGTATAAACAAGATGCTATCCTACAGAGCGATCTTTGGAGGAACACACCTATATGAGCCCGACTGCTGGTCACAGTCTATGAGATTGGGGTGATCTCTAGTAAGCTCATGAACAGGCCAGGAGTGTGACTTATATGCTCCACCCGAGGGGTCAGCCTTCGGCAGCCTAGTATCAGTAAGACATGTGGTGAAACTTCTTTACGCCAAACTGACAATTCAAGGCTTAGTCCATTGTTCAGTTGTGAAGGAGTGTAGCTACTTGCTCTAGGTGAAGCTCAACCTTAACAGGTCTTCGCTGAAGCACTGGTATATCGAAACAGTAATTGGAACAGAGGACACAATGGGCCCTCGAGATCTGGTGGGGGATTGTTGAAATCTGAGATGGGCCTAGAGCCCATATGACAATTTCAGATTTGATCTCTAAGGGCCCATGTAGGTGGCATGACAAAGTGGTGGGAAGTTTAGTCCCACCATGCTAGTGGAAGGAGAGTTGGAGTGGTTTATAAGGGATTCTCTCCCTCATGCTATTGGAGCTTGAGAAGAGATGAGGCCCTCGCGCACTCCTCCTCCTCCGCTCGCCTCGCCACGCCACGCCTCGTCACGACGCGCCGCGGGTTGCGGGATTGAGCCGAGCCGAGCTCACTCCTATGCGCTTCTTTTTGCCGGTCAGGAACGAAGAGTCTTTGACAGGTAGGGCCACGATCTGAGACGTCGGATCGTGGGCTACCGACTTGGACGTGGGTTCGGCCCACGTTTCTCCACGCGCGGCCGCACATATATATGTGGGGCGCTGCCAACCCTAGCCGCCGCAACACAGAACGCATCTGCCTCCACGCCCGCCGTCGTCCCTTTGCTGCTGCTGCCGCCGGTGACTCCATCCCGTCCGCCGCGTACACGGTCGACGGGAGAGCAGGTCTCCGAAGCCTCGCCTCTCTGGATCCTGTACGGGAGAGGGGCGAATAGGTTTTTGGGAAGCGACTACGCGACTGCTCGCCGTTCATCTACTTCCTCTACGTCCGCGTCGCCCTCGTCATCACCATGGCCACTGACGCCGAACGTGCCGCCGCCCAGAAGATCGAAGCCGACAAGAAGGCAGCCGAGGACGCTGCTGCCGCCACCGCTGCCGCGGCCTCTGCATGGCCTACTGGAGGGTATAACTCGTTTATCCCGCTCCTTCTGTTTTCTATTTTAGGCATGCTAGCGTTATACGTAGATCTGTCTACAATTAGCGTAGTATGTGCTCACATGATTGAATATCAGTATGCTATTATTTTTGTCAATGCCATGCTAGTAATTAATTCGTGGATTAAATTAATCGGAAAATTGCCTATTTACTCAACAATCCAAAAACCTATTATGTGTAGGAATTTTTCGACAAGTGGCTTTGCCGCTGCACTGAAACCGGATAAGTTTACCGGTACATATTTTAAGCGTTGGCATACTAAGACCACTTTATGGCTCACGGCTATGAACGTGTTCTGGGTCGCCGGTGTGCCCACGGGAACGATTGCTCCTGAACAGGAGAAGGCGTTCAGGGAGGCCACCGTCGTATTTCTCGGAGCACTTCTTAGCGTGATCGGAGATAGACTGGTCGACGCATATTTACATGTGCATGTCGCCAAGGACTTGTGGGAGGCGCTCGAATCTAAATTCGGGGCCACCGATGCTGGGAGTGAGATGTATATTATAGAGCAGTTCCACGATTACAAGATGGTTGAAAACCGTCCTGTGTTGGAGCAGGCTCATGAGATAATATGCATTGTTAAGGAGCTTGAGCTTCTGAAGTGCGAGTTACCGGGCAAGTTTGTCGCGGGCTGCATAATCGCTAAGCTCCCTAATTCCTGGAGGAACTTTGCCACTACTCTGAAACATCAGAGGCGTGAATTCTCAGTGGAGGATGTCATTGGCCATCTGAGTGTTGAGCAGAACTCAAGGGCAAAGGACTCGAACGGGAAAGCAGTTGAGGGGACTTCTATCGCCAACATGGTGAACCAGAGGAACTCCAACTCCCACAAGCCCAAGGGAAAGAACGGTGTCCAACACAATGCCGACTTTAAGAAGAAGGGTAAGAAGACCTTCAAGAAGAACAAGAAGGATGAGGGCTGCTTTACTTGTGGTTCGACTGAACATTGGGCCAACAAGTGCCCAAACAAGTACAAGAAGCCAGGACAGGACTCCAAGTCTGTCAACATGATTGTGGGCAACAATGACAATGGTGCATCTGGGTACGGTAATTTATTTACTGTTTTTTCAGTGTTTCAGCCCAACGATTGGTGGGTGGACACGGGTGCAGGAGTTCATGTGTGTGCTGACATTTCATTGTTCACTTCTTACCAGGTCACAGGCCACGGGTCCGTATTGATGGGGAATGGCGCGAGTGCTTCTGTTCATGGTGTTGGCACGGTCGATCTGAAGTTTACTTCGGGAAGGATCGTGCAGCTGAAGAACGTGCAGCATGTCCCCGCCATCAAGAAGAACCTTGTTAGTGGCTCCCTTCTATGTAGAGAAGGGTTTAAGTTGGTTTTCGAGTCTAATAAATTAGTTGTTACGAAATATGGACTCTTTGTTGGAAAAGGTTATGAGAGCGGAGGAATGTTCCGCCTTTCCCTCGCAGATTTTTGTAATAAAGTCGTGAACCATATTCATTCGAATGTTAATGAATCAGAAGTTTGGCATTCACGTCTTTGTCACATTAGTTTCGGTGTTATGACGCGGCTAGCTAAGTTGGATTTAATCCCGAGTTTTACTTTAGCCAAAGGTTCTAAGTGCCTTTCATGTGTGCAAGCTAAGCAACCTCGCAAGCCTCACAAGGCCGCGGAGGAGAGACACTTGGCACCATTAGAACTCATACATTCTGATCTTTGTGAGATGAATGGTGTGTTGACTAAAGGTGGAAAGAAATACTTCATGACATTGATAGATGATTCCACTAGATATTGCTATGTTTATCTATTAAACACTAAAGATGAGGCTCTACACTACTTTAAAATCTATAAGGCAGAAGTTGAGAAACAACTTGAAAAACAAATTAAACGAGTTCGGTCAGAACGTGGTGGAGAGTACTTCTCGAGTGAGTTTGACTCCTTTTGTGCGGAACACGGCATTATTCATGAGAGGACGCCTCCCTATTCACCCCAGTCAAACGGGGTTGCCGAGCGGAAAAACCGTACTCTAACTGATTTGGTTAACGCCATGTTAGATACGTCGGGTTTATCCAAGGCATGGTGGGGGGAGGCTATATTGACAGCATGTCATGTCCTGAATAAAGTTCCGACAAAGGACAATGAGATCACTCCCTATGAGAAATGGGCGAAGAGAAGGACAACACTCTCGTACTTGCGTACTTGGGGCTGTTTGGCGAAAGTCAATGTGCCGATCCCCAAAAAGCGCAAGCTTGGACCAAAGACCGTGGACTGCGTTAATTTGGGCTACGCTAAGAATAGCGTTGGCTATAGATTTCTAGTAGTGAAATCTGAGGTACTAGACCAAAAGGTTGGTACAATTATGGAGTCTAAGGATGCTACATTCTTCGAGGATATATTTCCTATGAGAGATAAGCAAAGCACTTCTAGACAGGAATCTGAGGAGACTCCTGAGCCTGCCATTCCTATGGAATACTATGAACGAACACATAATGAAAATCCTGAGGAGGATGACGAGGAAACCCTTGGTAGGGGAAAGAGACAAAGGACTGCAAAGACCTTTGGTGATGATTTCTTCGTGTACCTCGTGGATGATGCTCCCACTTCTATTTCAGAAGCGTATGCCTCTCCAGAATCTGACTACTGGAAGGAAGCGGTCCGTAGCGAGATGGATTCCATCATGGCTAACGGGACATGGGAGATTACTGAGCGTCCCTATGGTTGCAAACCATTGGGATGTAAGTGGGTGTTCAAGAAGAAGCTTAGGCCCGATGGTACGATTGAAAAGTACAAGGCTAGGCTTGTGGCCAAGGGCTATGACCAAAAGGAAGAGGAAGATTTCTTTGATACTTATTCACCTGTGGCCAGACTGACCACCATTCGAGTATTACTCTCGTTGGCGGCCTCGCATGGTCTTCTCGTCCACCAGATGGACGTTAAGACAGCTTTCCTAAATGGAGAGCTAAACGAGGAAATCTACATGCAACAGCCAGATGGCTTTGTGATAGACGGTCAGGAAGGAAAAGTGTGTAGGTTGATAAAATCTTTATATGGCCTGAAGCAAGCACCTAAGCAATGGCATGATAAGTTTAATACAACACTGACATCTGTTGGCTTCGTTGTTAATGAAGCTGACAAATGTGTATACTATCGCCATGGTGGGGGCGAAGGAGTTATACTGTGCTTGTATGTTGATGACATACTGATATTCGGAACCAACCTCAAAGTAATTGAGGAGGTCAAGTCGTTTCTATCTCAGAACTTTGAGATGAAAGACCTTGGTGTGGCTGATGTTATCTTGAACATCAAGCTACTGAGAGATAATGAGGGTGGGATTACACTTTTGCAATCCCATTATGTTGAGAAGGTGTTGAGTCGTTTTGGATACTCGGCCTGCACACCATCTCAAACACCATATGATCCTAGCGTGTTGATTCGAAAATCCAAAGGCACGGCTATAGATCAATTGAGATACTCTCAAATCATTGGTTCACTGATGTACCTAGCTAGCGCTACGAGGCCTGACATCGCTTTTGCTGTGAGCAAACTGAGTCGGTTTGTATCAAAACCGGGTGATGTACATTGGCATGCTGTTGAAAGAGTTATGCGTTATCTAAAGGGTACTATGAACTATGGACTTCACTATACCGGATACCCGTCGATACTTGAAGGGTATAGTGATGCGAATTGGATCTCTGATGCTGATGAGATGAAGGCCACAACTGGGTATATGTTTACTCTTGGAGGTGGCGCTGTTTCCTGGAAGTCTTGCAAGCAAACGATCTTAACGAGATCGACAATGGAAGCAGAATTAACAGCATTAGACACATCTGGTGTCGAAGCGGGATGGCTTCGAGATCTCTTGATGGACTTGCCATTGGTTGATAAACCGGTTCCGGCTATCCTTATGAACTGTGACAATCAGACCGTCATCACCAAGGTGAAGAGTTCAAAGGACAACATGAAGTCCAACAAACACGTAAGAATGAGATTAAAAGCTGTCAGAAAATTGAGAAACTCCGGGGTGATAGCGTTGGAATATGTCCATACGGCTAAGAATCTGGCAGATCCCTTTACTAAAGGGCTATCACGTGTTGTGATAGACAATGCATCGAGGGAGATGGGTATGAGACCCACATGAGTTGCCATGGTAGTAACCCAACCTATGTGATCGGAGATCCCGTGAAGTAGGACCTGGGAAAACAAGCTAGTGGTTAACTGAGGAGAGTATTTTAACTAACCCGCTCCGTTGGAGATGCACAACTCTCGGTAACTGTATGGCAGGTTTACTTATGTCTTAATGTGTTCCAAGGCTTGAATAAGCAAGATGCTTTCCTACAGAGCGATCTTTGGAGGAACACACCTATATGAGCCTGACTGCTGGTCACAGTCTATGAGATTAGGGTGATCTCTAGTAAGTGTTGGAAATATGCCCTAGAGGCAATAATAAATTGGTTATTATTATATTTCCTTGTTCATGATAATTGTTTATTATCCATGCTAGAATTGTATTGATAGGAAACTCAGATACATGTGTGGATACATAGACAAACACCATGTCCCTAGTAAGCCTCTAGATGACTAGCTCGTTGATCAATAGATGGTTACGGTTTCCTGACCATGGACATTGGATGTCGTTGATAACGGGATCACATCATTAGGAGAATGATGTGATGGACAAGACCCAATCCTAAGCCTAGCACAGATCGTGTAGTTCGTATGCTAAAGCTTTTCTATATGTCAAGTATCTTTTCCTTAGACCATGAGATTGTGCAACTCCCAGATACCGTAGGAATGCTTTGGGTGTACCAAACGTCACAACGTAACTGGGTGGCTATAAAGGTGCACTACAGGTATCTCCGAAAGTGTCTGTTGGGTTGGCACGAATCGAGACTGGGATTTGTCACTCCGTATGACGGAGAGGTATCTCTGGGCCTGTTGGGGAACGTTGCATGGGAAACAAAAATTTTTCCTACCGTTCACCAAGATCAATCTAGTAGATGCAACTACGAGGGGAGAGTGTGATCTACGTACCCTTGTAGATCGCTAAGCGGAAGCGTTATGAACGCGGATGATGGAGTCGTACTCGTCGCGATTCAGATCGCCGAAGACCTAGCACCGAAGCAACGGTGCCTCCGCGTTCTTCACACGTACGGCTCGGGGACGTCTCCTCCTTCTTGATCCAGCAAGGGGTGGAGGAGAGGTTGATGGAGAACCGGCAGCACGACGGCGTGGTGGTGATGGTGGAGAAGAACTCCAGCAGGGCTTCGCCTAAGCACCGCGGGAGAAGAAGATGTAACGGGAGAGGGAGGGCAGCACCGAGGCACAAACTGTGTTGGCTGCCCTCCCTTTGCCCCACTATATATAAGGGGGTTGGAGAGGTGAGGGCGCCCTAGGGTTTCCCCCCTAGGGGCCGGCGGCCAGGGCAAGGGGAGGGGGCGGCGGCCAGGGCAGGGGGCGGCCAGGCCCTAGGGTTTCCCCCCCTAGGTGCCTTGCCCCCCAAGGCCAAGGGGTGCGGCCAGCCCTAGGGGGTCCCACCCCCTTAGCCGCATGAGGAGAGGGCCCAGGGGGGGCGCACAGCCCCTTGAGGGCTGTGGTGCGCCCCCTTGTGGCCCACTAGGCCCAGAACCACTTCCGGACCCCCCGAAAACCCTTCCGGTACTCCGCCGATTTCCCGATGCTCCCCGGAACACTTCCGGTACTCCGAAACCTTTCATCCTATATATCAATCTTCGTCTCCGGACCATTCCGGAGACCCTCGTCTTGTCCGGGATCTTATCCGGGACTCCGAACAACCTTCGGTAACCATACACTTTTCTCACTAACAACCCTAGCGTCATCGAACGTTAAGTGTGTAGACCCTGCGGGTTCGGAAACCATGTAGACATGACCGAGACACTCCCAGGTCAATAACCAATAGCGGGATCTGGATACCCATATTGGTTCCTACATGTTTCTCGATGATCTCATCGGATGAACCACGATGTCAAGGATTCAGGCAATCCCGTATACAGTTCCCTTTGTCTCGTCGGTATGTTACTTGCCCGAGATTCGATCGTCGGTATCTCTATACCTAGTTCAATCTCGTTACCGGCAAGTCTCTTTACTCGTTACCGTAATACATAATCCCGTGACCAACTACTTAGTCACTTTGAGCTCATTGAGATGACGTATTACCGAGTGGGCCCGGAGATACCTCTCCGTCACACGGAGTAACAAATCCCAGTCTCGATCCATGTCAACTCAACAGACACCCTCGGAGATACCTGTAGAGTACCTTTATAGTCACCCAGTTACGTTGTGACGTTTGGCACACACAAAGCACTCCTACGGTGTCAGTGAGTTACATGATCTCATGGTCATAGGAACTTATACTTGACATGCAGAAAACTATAGCGATAACTGACACGATCAAAAGCTATGTTTAACGTTTGGGTCTCGTCCATCACATCATTCTCCTAATGATGTGATCCCGTTATCAAATGACAACTCATGTCTATGACCTGGAAACCGCGATCATCTTTGATCAACGAGCTAGTCCTGTAGAGGCTCACTAGGGACACAAAGTCTGTCTATTCATCCACACATGTATTTGAGTTTCCAATCAATACAGTTATAGCATGGATAATAAACGATTATCATGAACAAGGAAATATAATAATAACTCTTTTATTATTGCCTCTAGGGCATATTTCCAACAAGATGCACCATTGTCATTGTTGCCCACAATCATGTTGACAGACTTGGAGTCCTGTCCTGGCTTCTTGTACTTGTTTGGGCACTTGTTGGCCCAATGTTCAGCCGAACCACAAGTAAAGCAGCCCTCATCCTTCTTGTTCTTCTTGAAGGTCTTCTTACCCTTCTTCTTAAAGTCGGCATTGTGTTGGACACCGTTCTTTCCCTTGGGCTTGTGGGAGCTGGAGTTCCTCTGGTTCACCATGTTGGCGACAGAAGTCCCCTCAACTGCTTTCCCGTTCGAGTCCTTTGCCCTTGAGTTCTGCTCAACACTCAGATGGCCAATGACATCCTCCACTGAGAATTCACGCCTCTGATGTTTCAGAGTAGTGGCAAAGTTCCTCCAGGAATTAGGGAGCTTAGCGATTATGCAGCCCGCGACAAACTTGCCCGGTAACTCGCACTTCAGAAGCTCAAGCTCCTTAACAATGCATATTATCTCATGAGCCTGCTCCAACACAGGACGGTTTTCAACCATCTTGTAATCGTGGAACTGCTCTATAATATACATCTCACTCCCAGCATCGGTGGCCCCGAATTTAGATTCGAGCGCCTCCCACAAGTCCTTGGCGACATGCACATGTAAATATGCGTCGACCAGTTTATCTCCGATCACGCTAAGAAGTGCTCCGAGAAATACGACGGTGGCCTCCCTGAACGCCTTCTCCTGTTCAGGAGCAATCGTTCCCGTGGGCACACCGGCGACCCAGAACACGTTCATAGCCGTGAGCCATAAAGTGGTCTTAGTCTGCCAACGCTTAAAATATGTACCGGTAAACTTATCCGGTTTCAGTGCAGCGGCAAAGCCACTTGTCGAAAAATTCCTACACATAATAGGTTTTTGGATTATTGAGTAAATAGGCAATTTTCCGATTAATTTAATCCACGAGTTAACTACTAGCATGGCATTGACACAAATAATAGCATACTGATATTCAATCATGTGAGCACATACTATGCTAATTGTAGACAGATCTACGTATAACGCTAGCATGCCTAAAATAGAAAACAGTAGGAGCGGGATAAACGAGTTATACCCTCCAGTAGGCCATGCAGAGGCCGCGGCGGCGGTGACGGCAGCAGCGTCCTCGGCTGCCTTCTTGTCGGCTTCGATCTTCTGGGCGGCGGCACGTTCGGCGTCGGTGGCCATGGTGATGACGAGGGCGACGCGGACGTAGAGGAAGTAGATGAACGGCGAGCAGTCGCGTAGTCGCTTCCCAAAAACCTATTCGCCCCTCTCCCGTACAGGATCCAGAGAGGCGAGGCTTCGGAGACCTGCTCTCCCGTCGACCGTGTACGCGGCGGACGGGATGGAGTCACCGGCGGCAGCAGCAGCAAAGGGACGACGGCGGGCGTGGAGGCAGATGCGTTCTGTGTTGCGGCGGCTAGGGTTGGCAGCGCCCCACATATATATGTGCGGCCGCGCGTGGAGAAACGTGGGCCGAACCCACGTCCAAGTCGGTAGCCCACGATCCGACGTCTCAGATCGTGGCCCTACCTGTCAAAGACTCTTCGTTCCTGACCGGCAAAAAGAAGCGCATAGGAGTGAGCTCGGCTCGGCTCAATCCCGCAACCCGCGGCGCGTCGTGACGAGGCGTGGCGTGGCGAGGCGAGCGGAGGAGGAGGAGTGCGCGAGGGCCTCATCTCTTCTCAAGCTCCAATAGCATGAGGGAGAGAATCCCTTATAAACCACTCCAACTCTCCTTCCACTAGCATGGTGGGACTAAACTTCCCACCACTTTGTCATGCCACCTACATGGGCCCTTAGAGATCAAATCTGAAATTGTCATATGGGCTCTAGGCCCATCTCAGATTTCAACAATCCCCCACCAGATCTCGAGGGCCCATTGTGTCCTCTGTTCCAATTACTGTTTCGATATACCAGTGCTTCAGCGAAGACCTGTTAAGGTTGAGCTTCACCTAGAGCAAGTAGCTACACTCCTTCACAACTGAACAATGGACTAAGCCTTGAATTGTCAGTTTGGCGTAAAGAAGTTTCACCACATGTCTTACTGATACTAGGCTGCCGAAGGCTGACCCCTCGGGTGGAGCATATAAGTCACACTCCTGGCCTGTTCATGAGCTTACTAGAGATCACCCCAATCTCATAGACTGTGACCAGCAGTCGGGCTCATATAGGTGTGTTCCTCCAAAGATCGCTCTGTAGGATAGCATCTTGTTTATACATATAAGCCTTGGAACACATTAAGACAGTAGTCATCCTCCCATACAGTATTGAGAGTATTGCATCTCCAGCGGAGTGGGTTAGTATAGTTACTCTCCTCAGTTCACCATTGGCTTGTTTTCCCAGGTCCTACTTCACGGGATCTCCGATCACATAGGTTGGGTTACCACCATGGCAACTCATGTGGGTCTCATGCCCATCTCCCTCGATGCATTATCTATCACAACACGTGATAGCCCTTTTGTAAAGGGATCTGCCAGATTCTTAGCCGTATGGACATATTCCAACGCTATCACTCCGGAGTTTCTCAATTTTCTGACAGCTTTTAATCTCATTCTTATGTGTTTGTTGGACTTCATGTTGTCCTTTGAACTCTTCACCTTGGTGATGACGGTCTGATTGTCACAGTTCATAAGGATAGCCGGAACCGGTTTATCAACCAATGGCAAGTCCATCAAGAGATCTCGAAGCCATCCCGCTTCGACACCAGATGTGTCTAATGCTGTTAATTCTGCTTCCATTGTCGATCTCGTTAAGATCGTTTGCTTGCAAGACTTCCAGGAAACAGCGCCACCTCCAAGAGTAAACATATACCCAATTGTGGCCTTCATCTCATCAGCATCAGAGATCCAATTCGCATCACTATACCCTTCAAGTACCGACGGGTATCCGGTATAGTGAAGTCCATAGTTCATAGTACCCTTCAGATAACGCATAACTCTTCCAACAGCATGCCAATGTACATCACCCGGTTTTGATACAAACCGACTCAGTTTGCTCACAGCAAAAGCGATGTCAGGCCTCGTAGCGCTAGCTAGGTACATCAGTGAACCAATGATTTGAGAGTATCTCAATTGATCTATAGCCGTGCCTTTGGATTTTCGAATCAACACGCTAGGATCATATGGTGTTTGAGATGGTGTGCAGTCCGAGTATCCAAAACGACTCAACACCTTCTCAACATAATGGGATTGCAAAAGTGTAATCCCACCCTCATTATCTCTCAGTAGCTTGATGTTCAAGATAACATCAGCCACACCAAGGTCTTTCATCTCAAAGTTCTGAGATAGAAACGACTTGACCTCCTCAATTACTTTGAGGTTGGTTCCGAATATCAGTATGTCATCAACATACAAGCACAGTATAACTCCTTCGCCCCCACCATGGCGATAGTATACACATTTGTCAGTTTCATTAACAACGAAGCCAACAGATGTCAGTGTTGTATTAAACTTATCATGCCATTGCTTAGGTGCTTGTTTCAGGCCATATAAAGATTTTATCAACCTACACACTTTTCCTTCCTGACCATCTATCACAAAGCCATCTGGCTGTTGCATGTAGATTTCCTCGTTTAGCTCTCCATTTAGGAAAGCTGTCTTAACATCCATCTGGTGGACGAGAAGACCATGCGAGGCCGCCAACGAGAGTAATACTCGAATGGTGGTCAGTCTGGCCACAGGTGAATAAGTATCAAAGAAATCTTCCTCTTCCTTTTGGTCATAGCCCTTGGCCACAAGCCTAGCCTTGTACTTTTCAATCGTACCATCGGGCCTAAGCTTCTTTTTGAACACCCACTTACATCCCAATGGTTTGCAACCATAGGGACGCTCAGTAATCTCCCATGTCCCGTTAGCCATGATGGAATCCATCTCGCTACGGACCGCTTCCTTCCAGTAGTCAGATTCTGGAGAGGCATACGCTTCTGAAATAGAAGTGGGAGCATCATCCACGAGGTACACGAAGAAATCATCACCAAAGGTATTTGCAGTCCTTTGTCTCTTTCCCCTACCAAGGGTTTCCTCGTCATCCTCCTCAGGATTTTCATCATGTGTTCGTTCATAGTATTCCATAGGAATGGCAGGCTCAGGAGTCTCCTCAGATTCCTGTCTAGAAGTGCTTTGCCTATCTCTCATAGGAAATATATCCTCGAAGAATGTAGCATCCTTAGACTCCATAATTGTACCAACCTTTTGGTCAGGTACCTCAGATTTCACTACTAGAAATCTATAGCCAACGCTATTCTTAGCGTAGCCCAAATTAACGCAGTCCACAGTCTTCGGTCCAAGCTTGCGCTTTTTGGGGATCGGCACATTGACTTTCGCCAAACAGCCCCAAGTACGCAAGTACGAGAGTGTTGTCCTTCTCCTCGCCCATTTCTCATAGGGAGTGATCTCATTGTCCTTTGTCGGAACTTTATTCAGGACATGACATGCCGTCAATATAGCCTCCCCCCACCATGCCTTGGATAAACCCGACGTATCTAACATGGCGTTAACCAAATCAGTTAGAGTACGGTTTTTCCGCTCGGCAACCCCGTTTGACTGGGGTGAATAGGGAGGCGTCCTCTCATGAATAATGCCGTGTTCCGCACAAAAGGAGTCAAACTCACTCGAGAAGTAATCTCCACCACGATCTGACCGAACTCGTTTAATTTGTTTTTCAAGTTGTTTCTCAACTTCCGCCTTATAGATTTTAAAGTAGTGTAGAGCCTCATCTTTAGTGTTTAATAGATAAACATAGCAATATCTAGTGGAATCATCTATCAATGTCATGAAGTATTTCTTTCCACCTTTAGTCAACACACCATTCATCTCACAAAGATCAGAATGTATGAGTTCTAATGGTGCCAAGTGTCTCTCCTCCGCGGCCTTGTGAGGCTTGCGAGGTTGCTTAGCTTGCACACATGAAAGGCACTTAGAACCTTTGGCTAAAGTGAAACTCGGGATTAAATCCAACTTAGCTAGCCGCGTCATAACACCGAAACTAATGTGACAAAGACGTGAATGCCAAACTTCTGATTCATTAACATTCGAATGAATATGGTTCACGACTTTATTACAAAAATCTGCGAGGGAAAGGCGGAACATTCCTCCGCTCTCATAACCTTTTCCAACAAAGAGTCCATATTTCGTAACAACTAATTTATTAGACTCGAAAACCAACTTAAACCCTTCTCTACATAGAAGGGCGCCACTAACGAGGTTCTTCTTGATGGCGGGGACATGCTGCACGTTCTTCAGCTGCACGATCCTTCCCGAAGTAAACTTCAGATCGACCGTGCCAACACCATGAACAGAAGCACTCGCGCCATTCCCCATCAATACGGACCCGTGGCCTGTGACTGGTAAGAAGTGAACAATGAAATGTCAGCACACACATGAACTCCTGCACCTGTGTCCACCCACCAATCGTTGGGCTGAAACACTGAAAAAACAGTAAATAAATTACCGTACCCAGATGCACCATTGTCATTGTTGCCCACAATCATGTTGACAGACTTGGAGTCCTGTCCTGGCTTCTTGTACTTGTTTGGGCACTTGTTGGCCCAATGTTCAGCCGAACCACAAGTAAAGCAGCCCTCATCCTTCTTGTTCTTCTTGAAGGTCTTCTTACCCTTCTTCTTAAAGTCGGCATTGTGTTGGACACCGTTCTTTCCCTTGGGCTTGTGGGAGTTGGAGTTCCTCTGGTTCACCATGTTGGCGACAGAAGTCCCCTCAACCGCTTTCCCGTTCGAGTCCTTTGCCCTTGAGTTCTGCTCAACACTCAGATGGCCAATGACATCCTCCACTGAGAATTCACGCCTCTGATGTTTCAGAGTAGTGGCAAAGTTCCTCCAGGAATTAGGGAGCTTAGCGATTATGCAGCCCGCGACAAACTTGCCCGATAACTCACACTTCAGAAGCTCAAGCTCCTTAACAATGCATATTATCTCATGAGCCTGCTCCAACACAGGACGGTTTTCAACCATCTTGTAATCGTGGAACTGCTCTATAATATACATCTCACTCCCAGCATCGGTGGCCCCGAATTTAGATTCGAGCGCTTCCCACAAGTCCTTGGCGACATGCACATGTAAATATGCGTCGACCAGTTTATCTCCGATCACGCTAAGAAGTGCTCCGAGAAATACGACGGTGGCCTCCCTGAACGCCTTCTCCTGTTCAGGAGCAATCGTTCCCGTGGGCTCACCGGCGACCCAGAACACGTTCATAGCCGTGAGCCATAAAGTGGTCTTAGTCTGCCAACGCTTAAAATATGTACCGGTAAACTTATCCGGTTTCAGTGCAGCGGCAAAGCCACTTGTCGAAAAATTCCTACACATAATAGGTTTTTGGATTGTTGAGTAAATAGGCAATTTTCCGATTAATTTAATCCACGAATTAATTACTAGCATGGCATTGACATAAATAATAGCATACTGATATTCAATCATGTGAGCACATACTACGCTAATTGTAGACAGATCTACGTATAACGCTAGCATGCCTAAAATAGAAAACAGAAGGAGCGGGATAAACGAGTTATACCCTCCAGTAGGCCATGCAGAGGCCGCGGCAGCGGTGGCGGCAGCAGCGTCCTCGGCTGCCTTCTTGTCGGCTTCGATCTTCTGGGCGGCGGCACGTTCGGCGTCAGTGGCCATGGTGATGACGAGGGCGACGCGGACGTAGAGGAAGTAGATGAACGGCGAGCAGTCGTGTAGTCGCTTCCCAAAAACCTATTCGCCCCTCTCCCGTACAGGATCCAGAGAGGCGAGGCTTCGGAGACCTGCTCTCCCGTCGACCGTGTACGCGGCGGACGGGATGGAGTCACCGGCGGCAGCAGCAGCAAAGGGACGACGGCGGGCGTGGAGGCAGATGCGTTCTGTGTTGCGGCGGCTAGGGTTGGCAGCGCCCCATATATATATGTGCGGCTGCGCGTGGAGAAACGTGGGCCGAACCCACGTCCAAGTCGGTAGCCCACGATCCGACGTCTCAGATCGTGGCCCTACCTGTCAAAGACTCTCCGTTCCTGACCGGCAAAAAGAAGCGCATAGGAGTGAGCTCGGCTCGGCTCAATCCCGCAACCCGCGGCGCGTCGTGACGAGGCGTGGCGTGGCGAGGCGAGCGGAGGAGGAGGAGTGCGCGAGGGCCTCATCTCTTCTCAAGCTCCAATAGCATGAGGGAGAGAATCCCTTATAAACCACTCCAACTCTCCTTCCACTAGCATGGTGGGACTAAACTTCCCACCACTTTGTCATGCCACCTACATGGGCCCTTAGAGATCAAATCTGAAATTGTCATATGGGCTCTAGGCCCATCTCAGATTTCAATAATCCCCCACCAGATCTCGAGGGCCCATTGTGTCCTCTGTTCCAATTACTGTTTCGATATACCAGTGTTTCATCGAAGACCTGTTAAGGTTGAGCTTCACCTTGAGCAAGTAGCTACACTCCTTCACAACTGAACAATGGACTAAGCCTTGAATTGTCAGTTTGGCGTAAAGAAGTTTCACCACATGTCTTACTGATACTAGGCTGCCGAAGGCTGACCCCTCGGGTGGAGCATATAAGTCACACTTCTGGCCTGTTCATGAGCTTACTAGAGATCACCCCAATCTCATAGACTGTGACCAGCAGTCGGGCTCATATAGGTGTGTTCCTCCAAAGATCGCTCTGTAGGATAGCATCTTGCTTATACATATAAGCCTTGGAACACATTAAGACAGTAGTCATCCTCCCATACAGTATTGAGAGTATTGCATCTCCAGCGGAGTGGGTTAGTATAGTTACTCTCCTCAGTTCACCATTGGCTTGTTTTCCCAGGTCCTACTTCACGGGATCTCCGATCACATAGGTTGGGTTACCACCATGGCAACTCATGTGGGTCTCATGCCCATCTCCCTCGATGCATTATCTATCACAACACGTGATAGCCCTTTTGTAAAGGGATCTGCCAGATTCTTAGCCGTATGGACATATTCCAACGCTATCACTCCGGAGTTTCTCAATTTTCTGACAGCTTTTAATCTCATTCTTATGTGTTTGTTGGACTTCATGTTGTCCTTTGAACTCTTCACCTTGGTGATGACGGTCTGATTGTCACAGTTCATAAGGATAGCTGGAACCGGTTTATCAACCAATGGCAAGTCCATCAAGAGATCTCGAAGCCATCCCGCTTCGACACCAGATGTGTCTAATGCTGTTAATTCTGCTTCCATTGTCGATCTCGTTAAGATCGTTTGCTTGCAAGACTTCCAGGAAACAGCGCCACCTCCAAGAGTAAACATATACCCAGTTGTGGCCTTCATCTCATCAGCATCAGAGATCCAATTCGCATCACTATACCCTTCAAGTACCGACGGGTATCCGGTATAGTGAAGTCCATAGTTCATAGTACCCTTCAGATAACGCATAACTCTTTCAACAGCATGCCAATGTACATCACCCGGTTTTGATACAAACCGACTCAGTTTGCTCACAGCAAAAGCGATGTCAGGCCTCGTAGCGCTAGCTAGGTACATCAGTGAACCAATGATTTGAGAGTATCTCAATTGATCTATAGCCGTGCCTTTGGATTTTCGAATCAACACGCTAGGATCATATTGTGTTTGAGATGGTGTGCAGTCCGAGTATCCAAAACGACTCAACACCTTCTCAACATAATGGGATTGCAAAAGTGTAATCCCACCCTCATTATCTCTCAGTAGCTTGATGTTCAAGATAACATCAGCCACACCAAGGTCTTTCATCTCAAAGTTCTGAGATAGAAACGACTTGACCTCCTCAATTACTTTGAGGTTGGTTCCGAATATGAGTATGTCATCAACATACAAGCACAGTATAACTCCTTCGCCCCCACCATGGCGATAGTATACACATTTGTCAGCTTCATTAACAACGAAGCCAACAGATGTCAGTGTTGTATTAAACTTATCATGCCATTGCTTAGGTGCTTGTTTCAGGCCATATAAAGATTTTATCAACCTACACACTTTTCCTTCCTGACCATCTATCACAAAGCCATCTGGCTGTTGCATGTAGATTTCCTCGGTTAGCTCTCCATTCAGGAAAGCTGTCTTAACATCCATCTGGTGGACGAGAAGACCATGCGAGGCCGCCAACGAGAGTAATACTCGAATGGTGGTCAGTCTGGCCACAGGTGAATAAGTATCAAAGAAATCTTCCTCTTCCTTTTGGTCATAGCCCTTGGCCACAAGCCTAGCCTTGTACTTTTCAATCGTACCATCGGGCCTAAGCTTCTTTTTGAACACCCACTTACATCCCAATGGTTTGCAACCATAGGGACGCTCAGTAATCTCCCATGTCCCGTTAGCCATGATGGAATCCATCTCGCTACGGACCGCTTCCTTCCAGTAGTCAGATTCTGGAGAGGCATACGCTTCTGAAATAGAAGTGGGAGCATCATCCACGAGGTACACGAAGAAATCATCACCAAAGGTCATTGCAGTCCTTTGTCTCTTTCCCCTACGAAGGGTTTCCTCGTCATCCTCCTCAGGATTTTCATCATGTGTTCGTTCATAGTATTCCATAGGAATGGCAGGCTCAGGAGTCTCCTCAGATTCCTGTCTAGAAGTGCTTTGCCTATCTCTCATAGGAAATATATCCTCGAAGAATGTAGCATCCTTAGACTCCATAATTATACCAACCTTTTGGTCAGGTACCTCAGATTTCACTACTAGAAATCTATAGCCAACGCTATTCTTAGCGTAGCCCAAATTAACGCAGTCCACGGTCTTCGGTCCAAGCTTGCGCTTTTTGGGGATCGGCACATTGACTTTCGCCAAACAGCCCCAAGTACGCAAGTACGAGAGTGTTGTCCTTCTCTTCGCCCATTTCTCATAGGGAGTGATCTCATTGTCCTTTGTCGGAACTTTATTCAGGACATGACATGCCGTCAATATAGCCTTCCCCCCACCATGCCTTGGATAAACCCGACGTATCTAACATGGCGTTAACCAAATCAGTTAGAGTACGGTTTTTCCGCTCGGCAACCCCGTTTGACTGGGGTGAATAGGGAGGCGTCCTCTCATGAATAATGCCGTGTTCCGCACAAAAGGAGTCAAACTCACTCGAGAAGTACTCTCCACCACGATCTGACCGGACTCGTTTAATTTGTTTTTCAAGTTGTTTCTCAACTTCTCCCTTATAGATTTTAAAGTAGTGTAGAGCCTCATCTTTAGTATTTAATAGATAAACATAGCAATATCTAGTGGAATCATCTATCAATGTCATGAAGTATTTCTTTCCACCTTTAGTCAACACACCATTCATCTCACAAAGATCAGAATGTATGAGTTCTAATGGTGCCAAGTGTCTCTCCTCCGCGGCCTTGTGAGGCTTGCGAGGTTGCTTAGCTTGCACACATGAAAGGCACTTAGAACCTTTGGCTAAAGTGAAACTCGGGATTAAATCCAACTTAGCTAGCCGCGTCATAACACCGAAACTAATGTGACAAAGACGTGAATGCCAAACTTCTGATTCATTAACATTCGAATGAATATGGTTCACGACTTTATTACAAAAATCTGCGAGGGAAAGGCGGAACATTCCTCCGCTCTCATAACCTTTTCCAACAAAGAGTCCATATTTCGTAACAACTAATTTATTAGACTCGAAAACCAACTTAAACCCTTCTCTACATAGAAGGGCGCCACTAACGAGGTTCTTCTTGATGGCGGGGACATGCTGCACGTTCTTCAGCTGCACGATCCTTCCCGAAGTAAACTTCAGATCGACCGTGCCAACACCATGAACAGAAGCACTCGCGCCATTCCCCATCAATACGGACCCGTGGCCTGTGACTGGTAAGAAGTGAACAATGAAATGTCAGCACACACATGAACTCCTGCACCTGTGTCCACCCACCAATCGTTGGGCTGAAACACTGAAAAAACAGTAAATAAATTACCGTACCCAGATGCACCATTGTCATTGTTGCCCACAATCATGTTGACAGACTTGGAGTCCTGTCCTGGCTTCTTGTACTTGTTTGGGCACTTGTTGGCCCAATGTTCAGCCGAACCACAAGTAAAGCAGCCCTCATCCTTCTTGTTCTTCTTGAAGGTCTTCTTACCCTTCTTCTTAAAGTCGGCATTGTGTTGGACACCGTTCTTTCCCTTGGGCTTGTGGGAGTTGGAGTTCCTCTGGTTCACCATGTTGGCGACAGAAGTCCCCTCAACCACTTTCCCGTTCGAGTCCTTTGCCCTTGAGTTCTGCTCAACACTCAGATGGCCAATGACATCCTCCACTGAGAATTCACGCCTCTGATGTTTCAGAGTAGTGGCAAAGTTCCTCCAGGAATTAGGGAGCTTAGCGATTATGCAGCCTGCGACAAACTTGCCCGGTAACTTGCACTTCAGAAGCTCAAGCTCCTTAACAATGCATATTATCTCATGAGCCTGCTCCAACACAGGACGGTTTTCAACCATCTTGTAATCGTGGAACTGCTCTATAATATACATCTCACTCCCAGCATCGGTGGCCCCGAATTTAGATTCGAGCGCCTCCCACAAGTCCTTGGCGACATGCACATGTAAATATGCGTCGACCAGTCTATCTCCGATCACGCTAAGAAGTGCTCCGAGAAATACGACGGTGGCCTCCCTGAACGCCTTCTCCTGTTCAGGAGCAATCGTTCCCGTGGGCACACCGGCGACCCAGAACACGTTCATAGCCGTGAGCCATAAAGTGGTCTTAGTCTGCCAACGCTTAAAATATGTACCGGTAAACTTATCCGGTTTCAGTGCAGCGGCAAAGCCACTTGTCGAAAAATTCCTACACATAATAGGTTTTTGGATTGTTGAGTAAATAGGCAATTTTCCGATTAATTTAATCCACAAATTAATTACTAGCATGGCATTGACATAAATAATAGCATACTGATATTCAATCATGTGAGCACATACTACGCTAATTGTAGACAGATCTACGTATAACGCTAGCATGCCTAAAATAGAAAACAGAAGGAGCGGGATAAACGAGTTATACCCTCCAGTAGGCCATGCAGAGGCCGCGGCAGCGGTGGCGGCAGCAGCGTCCTCGGCTGCCTTCTTGTCGGCTTCGATCTTCTGGGCGGCGGCACGTTCGGCGTCAGTGGCCATGGTGATGACGAGGGCGACGCGGACGTAGAGGAAGTAGATGAACGGCGAGCAGTCGCGTAGTCGCTTCCCAAAAACCTATTCGCCCCTCTCCCGTATAGGATCCAGAGAGGCGAGGCTTCGGAGACCCGCTCTCCCGTCGACCGTGTACGCGGCGGACGGGATGGAGTCACCGGCGGCAGCAGCAGCAAAGGGACGACGGCGGGCGTGGAGGCAGATGCGTTCTGTGTTGCGGCGGCTAGGGTTGGCAGCGCCCCATATATATATGTGCGGCTGCGCGTGGAGAAACGTGGGCCGAACCCACGTCCAAGTCGGTAGCCCACGATCCGACGTCTCAGATCGTGGCCCTACCTGTCAAAGACTTTCCGTTCCTGACCGGCAAAAAGAAGCGCATAGGAGTGAGCTCGGCTCGGCTCAATCCCGCAACCCGCGGCGCGTCGTGACGAGGCGTGGCGTGGCGAGGCGAGCGGAGGAGGAGGAGTGCGCGAGGGCCTCATCTCTTCTCAAGCTCCAATAGCATGAGGGAGAGAATCCCTTATAAACCACTCCAACTCTCCTTCCACTAGCATGGTGGGACTAAACTTCCCACCACTTTGTCATGCCACCTACATGGGCCCTTAGAGATCAAATCTGAAATTGTCATACGGGCTCTAGGCCCATCTCAGATTTCAACAATCCCCCACCAGATCTCGAGGGCCCATTGTGTCCTCTGTTCCAATTACTGTTTCGATATACCAGTGTTTCATCGAAGACCTGTTAAGGTTGAGCTTCACCTAGAGCAAGTAGCTACACTCCTTCACAACTGAACAATGGACTAAGCCTTGAATTGTCAGTTTGGCGTAAAGAAGTTTCACCACATGTCTTACTGATACTAGGCTGCCGAAGGCTGACCCCTCGGGTGGAGCATATAAGTCACACTCCTGGCCTGTTCATGAGCTTACTAGAGATCACCCCAATCTCATAGACTGTGACCAGCAGTCGGGCTCATATAGGTGTGTTCCTCCAAAGATCGCTCTGTAGGATAGCATCTTGCTTATACATATAAGCCTTGGAACACATTAAGACAGTAGTCATCCTCCCATACAGTATTGAGAGTATTGCATCTCCAGCGGAGTGGGTTAGTATAGTTACTCTCCTCAGTTCACCATTGGCTTGTTTTCCCAGGTCCTACTTCACGGGATCTCCGATCACATAGGTTGGGTTACCACCATGGCAACTCATGTGGGTCTCATGCCCATCTCCCTCGATGCATTATCTATCACAACACGTGATAGCCCTTTTGTAAAGGGATCTGCCAGATTCTTAGCCGTATGGACATATTCCAACGCTATCACTCCGGAGTTTCTCAATTTTCTGACAGCTTTTAATCTCATTCTTATGTGTTTGTTGGACTTCATGTTGTCCTTTGAACTCTTCACCTTGGTGATGACGGTCTGATTGTCACAGTTCATAAGGATAGCCGGAACCGGTTTATCAACCAATGGCAAGTCCATCAAGAGATCTCGAAGCCATCCCGCTTCGACACCAGATGTGTCTAATGCTGTTAATTCTGCTTCCATTGTCGATCTCGTTAAGATCGTTTGCTTGCAAGACTTCCAGGAAACAGCGCCACCTCCAAGAGTAAACATATACCCAATTGTGGCCTTCATCTCATCAGCATCAGAGATCCAATTCGCATCACTATACCCTTCAAGTACCGACGGGTATCCGGTATAGTGAAGTCCATAGTTCATAGTACCCTTCAGATAACGCATAACTCTTCCAACAGCATGCCAATGTACATCACCCGGTTTTGATACAAACCGACTCAGTTTGCTCACAGCAAAAGCGATGTCAGGCCTCGTAGCGCTAGCTAGGTACATCAGTGAACCAATGATTTGAGAGTATCTCAATTGATCTATAGCCGTGCCTTTGGATTTTCGAATCAACACGCTAGGATCATATGGTGTTTGAGATGGTGTGCAGTCCGAGTATCCAAAACGACTCAACACCTTCTCAACATAATGGGATTGCAAAAGTGTAATCCCACCCTCATTATCTCTCAGTAGCTTGATGTTCAAGATAACATCAGCCACACCAAGGTCTTTCATCTCAAAGTTCTGAGATAGAAACGACTTGACCTCCTCAATTACTTTGAGGTTGGTTCCGAATATCAGTATGTCATCAACATACAAGCACAGTATAACTCCTTCGCCCCCACCATGGCGATAATATACACATTTGTCAGCTTCATTAACAACGAAGCCAACAGATGTCAGTGTTGTATTAAACTTATCATGCCATTGCTTAGGTGCTTGTTTCAGGCCATATAAAGATTTTATCAACCTACACACTTTTCCTTCCTGACCATCTATCACAAAGCCATCTGGCTGTTGCATGTAGATTTCCTCGGTTAGCTCTCCATTCAGGAAAGCTTTCTTAACATCCATCTGGTGGACGAGAAGACCATGCGAGGCCGCCAACGAGAGTAATACTCGAATGGTGGTCAGTCTGGCCACAGGTGAATAAGTATCAAAGAAATCTTCCTCTTCCTTTTGGTCATAGCCCTTGGCCACAAGCCTAGCCTTGTACTTTTCAATCGTACCATCGGGCCTAAGCTTCTTTTTGAACACCCACTTACATCCCAATGGTTTGCAACCATAGGGACGCTCAGTAATCTCCCATGTCCCGTTAGCCATGATGGAATCCATCTCGCTACGGACCGCTTCCTTCCAGTAGTCAGATTCTGGAGAGGCATACGCTTCTGAAATAGAAGTGGGAGCATCATCCACGAGGTACACGAAGAAATCATCACCAAAGGTCTTTGCAGTCCTTTGTCTCTTTCCCCTACGAAGGGTTTCCTCGTCATCCTCCTCAGGATTTTCATCATGTGTTCGTTCATAGTATTCCATAGGAATGGCAGGCTCAGGAGTCTCCTCAGATTCCTGTCTAGAAGTGCTTTGCCTATCTCTCATAGGAAATATATCCTCGAAGAATGTAGCATCCTTAGACTCCATAATTATACCAACCTTTTGGTCAGGTACCTCAGATTTCACTACTAGAAATCTATAGCCAACGCTATTCTTAGCGTAGCCCAAATTAACGCAGTCCACGGTCTTTGGTCCAAGCTTGCGCTTTTTGGGGATCGGCACATTGACTTTCGCCAAACAGCCCCAAGTACGCAAGTACGAGAGTGTTGTCCTTCTCTTCGCCCATTTCTCATAGGGAGTGATCTCATTGTCCTTTGTCGGAACTTTATTCAGGACATGACATGCCGTCAATATAGCCTCCCCCCACCATGCCTTGGATAAACCCGACGTATCTAACATGGCATTAACCAAATCAGTTAGAGTACGGTTTTTCCGCTCGGCAACCCCGTTTGACTGGGGTGAATAGGGAGGCGTCCTCTCATGAATAATGCCGTGTTCCGCACAAAAGGAGTCAAACTCACTCGAGAAGTACTCTCCACCACGATCTGACCGGACTCGTTTAATTTGTTTTTCAAGTTGTTTCTCAACTTCTGCCTTATAGATTTTAAAGTAGTGTAGAGCCTCATCTTTAGTATTTAACAGATAAACATAGCAATATCTAGTGGAATCATCTATCAATGTCATGAAGTATTTCTTTCCACCTTTAGTCAACACACCATTCATCTCACAAAGATCAGAATGTATGAGTTCTAATGGTGCCAAGTGTCTCTCCTCCGCGGCCTTGTGAGGCTTGCGAGGTTGCTTAGCTTGCACACATGAAAGGCACTTAGAACCTTTGGCTAAAGTGAAATTCGGGATTAAATCCAACTTAGCTAGCCGCGTCATAACACCGAAACTAATGTGACAAAGACGTGAATGCCAAACTTCTGATTCATTAACATTCGAATGAATATGGTTCACGACTTTATTACAAAAATCTGCGAGGGAAAGGCGGAACATTCCTCCGCTCTCATAACCTTTTCCAACAAAGAGTCCATATTTCGTAACAACTAATTTATTAGACTCGAAAACCAACTTAAACCCTTCTCTACATAGAAGGGAGCCACTAACGAGGTTCTTCTTGATGGCGGGGACATGCTGCACGTTCTTCAGCTGCACGATCCTTCCCGAAGTAAACTTCAGATCGACCGTGCCAACACCATGAACAGAAGCACTCGCGCCATTCCCCAT
Source organism: Secale cereale (assembly GCA_902687465.1). Lineage (NCBI taxonomy): Eukaryota > Viridiplantae > Streptophyta > Magnoliopsida > Poales > Poaceae > Secale > Secale cereale. Next base: position 554,415,201 of record LR738712.1, read on the forward strand.
CAATACGGACCCGTGGCCTGTGACCTGGTAAGAAGTGAACAATGAAATGTCAGCACACACATGAACTCCTGCACCTGTGTCCACCCACCAATCGTTGGGCTGAAACACTGAAAAAACAGTAAATAAATTACCGTACCCAGATGCACCATTGTCATTGTTGCCCACAATCATGTTGACAGACTTGGAGTCCTGTCCTGGCTTCTTGTACTTGTTTGGGCACTTGTTGGCCCAATGTTCAATCGAACCACAAGTAAAGCAGCCCTCATCCTTCTTGTTCTTCTTGAAGGTCTTCTTACCCTTCTTCTTAAAGTCGGCATTGTGTTGGACACCGTTCTTTCCCTTGGGCTTGTGGGAGTTGGAGTTCCTCTGGTTCACCATGTTGGCGACAGAAGTCCCCTCAACTGCTTTCCCGTTCGAGTCCTTTGCCCTTGAGTTCTGCTCAACACTCAGATGGCCAATGACATCCTCCACTGAGAATTCACGCCTCTGATGTTTCAGAGTAGTGGCAAAGTTCCTCCAGGAATTAGGGAGCTTAGCGATTATGCAGCCCGCGACAAACTTGCCCGGTAACTCGCACTTCAGAAGCTCAAGCTTCTTAACAATGCATATTATCTCATGAGCCTGCTCCAACACAGGACGGTTTTCAACCATCTTGTAATCGTGGAACTGCTCTATAATATACATCTCACTCCCAGCATCGGTGGCCCCGAATTTAGATTCGAGCGCCTCCCACAAGTCCTTGGCGACATGCACATGTAAATATGCGTCGACCAGTTTATCTCCGATCACGCTAAGAAGTGCTCCGAGAAATACGACGGTGGCCTCCCTGAACGCCTTCTCCTGTTCAGGAGCAATCGTTCCCGTGGGCACACCGGCGACCCAGAACACGTTCATAGCCGTGAGCCATAAAGTGGTCTTAGTCTGCCAACGCTTAAAATATGTACCGGTAAACTTATCCGGTTTCAGTGCAGCGGCAAAGCCACTTGTCGAAAAATTCCTACACATAATAGGTTTTTGGATTGTTGAGTAAATAGGCAATTTTCCGATTAATTTAATCCATGAATTAATTACTAGCATGTCATTGACATAAATAATAGCATACTGATATTCAATCATGTGAGCACATACTACGCTAATTGTAGACAGATCTACGTATAACGCTAGCATGCCTAAAATAGAAAACAGAAGGAGCGGGATAAACGAGTTATACCCTCCAGTAGGCCATGCAGAGGCCGCGGCAGCGGTGGCGGCAGCAGCGTCCTCGGCTGCCTTCTTGTCGGCTTCGATCTTCTGGGCGGCGGCACGTTCGGCGTCAGTGGCCATGGTGATGACGAGGGCGACGCGGACGTAGAGGAAGTAGATGAACGGCGAGCAGTCGCGTAGTCGCTTCCCAAAAACCTATTCGCCCCTCTCCCGTACAGGATCCAGAGAGGCGAGGCTTCGGAGACCTGCTCTCCCGTCGACCGTGTACGCGGCGGACGGGATGGAGTCACCGGCGGCAGCAGCAGCAAAGGGACGACGGCGGGCGTGGAGGCAGATGCGTTCTGTGTTGCGGCGGCTAGGGTTGGCAGCGCCCCATATATATATGTGCGGCTGCGCATGGAGAAACGTGGGCCGAACCCACGTCCAAGTCGGTAGCCCACGATCCGACGTCTCAGATCATGGCCCTACCTGTCAAAGACTCTCCGTTCCTGACCGGCAAAAAGAAGCGCATAGGAGTGAGCTCGGCTCGGCTCAATCCCGCAACCCGCGGCGCGTCGTGACGAGGCGTGGCGTGGCGAGGCGAGCGGAGGAGGAGGAGTGCGCGAGGGCCTCATCTCTTCTCAAGCTCCAATAGCATGAGGGAGAGAATCCCTTATAAACCACTCCAACTCTCCTTCCACTAGCATGGTGGGACTAAACTTCCCACCACTTTGTCATGCCACCTACATGGGCCCTTAGAGATCAAATCTGAAATTGTCATATGGGCTCTAGGCCCATCTCAGATTTCAACAATCCCCCACCAGATCTCGAGGGCCCATTGTGTCCTCTGTTCCAATTACTGTTTCGATATACCAGTGTTTCAGCGAAGACCTGTTAAGGTTGAGCTTCACCTAGAGCAAGTAGCTACACTCCTTCACAACTGAACAATTGACTAAGCCTTGAATTGTTAGTTTGGCGTAAAGAAGTTTCACCACATGTCTTACTGATACTAGGCTGCCGAAGGCTGACCCCTCGGGTGGAGCATATAAGTCACACTCCTGGCCTGTTCATGATCTTACTAGAGATCACCCCAATCTCATAGACTGTGACCAGCAGTCGGGCTCATATAGGTGTGTTCCTCCAAAGATCGCTCTGTAGGATAGCATCTTGCTTATACATATAAGCCTTGGAACACATTAAGACAGTAGTCATCCTCCCATACAGTATTGAGAGTATTGCATCTCCAGCGGAGTGGGTTAGTATAGTTACTCTCCTCAGTTCACCATTGGCTTGTTTTCCCAGGTCCTACTTCACGGGATCTCCGATCACATAGGTTGGGTTACCACCATGGCAACTCATGTGGGTCTCATGCCCATCTCCCTCGATGCATTATCTATCACAACACGTGATAGCCCTTTTGTAAAGGGATCTGCCAGATTCTTAGCCGTATGGACATATTCCAACGCTATCACTCCGGAGTTTCTCAATTTTCTGACAGCTTTTAATCTCATTCTTATGTGTTTGTTGGACTTCATGTTGTCCTTTGAACTCTTCACCTTGGTGATGACGGTCTGATTGTCACAGTTCATAAGGATAGCCGGAACCGGTTTATCAACCAATGGCAAGTCCATCAAGAGATCTCGAAGCCATCCCGCTTCGACACCAGATGTGTCTAATGCTGTTAATTCTGCTTCCATTGTCGATCTCGTTAAGATCGTTTGCTCGCAAGACTTCCAGGAAACAACGCCACCTCCAAGAGTAAACATATACCCAGTTGTGGCCTTCATCTCATCAGCATCAGAGATCCAATTCGCATCACTATACCCTTCAAGTACCGACGGGTATCCGGTATAGTGAAGTCCATAGTTCATAGTACCCTTCAGATAACGCATAACTCTTTCAACAGCATGCCAATGTACATCACCCGGTTTTGATACAAACCGACTCAGTTTGCTCACAGGAAAAGCGATGTCAGGCCTCGTAGCGCTAGCTAGGTACATCAGTGAACCAATGATTTGAGAGTATCTCAATTGATCTATAGCCGTGCCTTTGGATTTTCGAATCAACACGCTAGGATCATATGGTGTTTGAGATGGTGTGCAGTCCGAGTATCCAAAACGACTCAACACCTTCTCAACATAATGGGATTGCAAAAGTGTAATCCCACCCTCATTATCTCTCAGTAGCTTGATGTTCAAGATAACATCAGCCACACCAAGGTCTTTCATCTCAAAGTTCTGAGATAGAAACGACTTGACCTCCTCAATTACTTTGAGGTTGGTTCCGAATATCAGTATGTCATCAACATACAAGCACAGTATAACTCCTTCGCCCCCACCATGGCGATAGTATACACATTTGTCAGCTTCATTAACAACGAAGCCAACAGATGTCAGTGTTGTATTAAACTTATCATGCCATTGCTTAGGTGCTTGCTTCAGGCCATATAAAGATTTTATCAACCTACACACTTTTCCTTCCTGACCGTCTATCACAAAGCCATCTGGCTGTTGCATGTAGATTTCCTCGTTTAGCTCTCCATTTAGGAAAGCTGTCTTAACATCCATCTGGTGGACGAGAAGACCATGCGAGGCCGCCAACGAGAGTAATACTCGAATGGTGGTCAGTCTGGCCACAGGTGAATAAGTATCAAAGAAATCTTCCTCTTCCTTTTGGTCATAGCCCTTGGCCACAAGCCTAGCCTTGTACTTTTCAATCGTACCATCGGGCCTAAGCTTCTTTTTGAACACCCACTTACATCCCAATGGTTTGCAACCATAGGGACGCTCAGTAATCTCCCATGTCCCGTTAGCCATGATGGAATCCATCTCGCTACGGACCGCTTCCTTCCAGTAGTCAGATTCTGGAGAGGCATACGCTTCTGAAATAGAAGTGGGAGCATCATCCACGAGGTACACGAAGAAATCATCACCAAAGGTATTTGCAGTCCTTTGTCTCTTTCCCCTACCAAGGGTTTCCTCGTCATCCTCCTCAGGATTTTCATCATGTGTTCGTTCATAGTATTCCATAGGAATGGCAGGCTCAGGAGTCTCCTCAGATTCCTGTCTAGAAGTGCTTTGCCTATCTCTCATAGGAAATATATCCTCGAAGAATGTAGCATCCTTAGACTCCATAATTGTACCAACCTTTTGGTCAGGTACCTCAGATTTCACTACTAGAAATCTATAGCCAACGCTATTCTTAGCGTAGCCCAAATTAACGCAGTCCACAGTCTTCGGTCCAAGCTTGCGCTTTTTGGGGATCGGCACATTGACTTTCGCCAAACAGCCCCAAGTACGCAAGTACGAGAGTGTTGTCCTTCTCCTCGCCCATTTCTCATAGGGAGTGATCTCATTGTCCTTTGTCGGAACTTTATTCAGGACATGACATGCCGTCAATATAGCCTCCCCCCACCATGCCTTGGATAAACCCGACGTATCTAACATGGCGTTAACCAAATCAGTTAGAGTACGGTTTTTCCGCTCGGCAACCCCGTTTGACTGGGGTGAATAGGGAGGCGTCCTCTCATGAATAATGCCGTGTTCCGCACAAAAGGAGTCAAACTCACTCGAGAAGTAATCTCCACCACGATCTGACCGAACTCGTTTAATTTGTTTTTCAAGTTGTTTCTCAACTTCCGCCTTATAGATTTTAAAGTAGTGTAGAGCCTCATCTTTAGTGTTTAATAGATAAACATAGCAATATCTAGTGGAATCATCTATCAATGTCATGAAGTATTTCTTTCCACCTTTAGTCAACACACCATTCATCTCACAAAGATCAGAATGTATGAGTTCTAATGGTGCCAAGTGTCTCTCCTCCGCGGCCTTGTGAGGCTTGCGAGGTTGCTTAGCTTGCACACATGAAAGGCACTTAGAACCTTTGGCTAAAGTGAAACTCGGGATTAAATCCAACTTAGCTAGCCGCGTCATAACACCGAAACTAATGTGACAAAGACGTGAATGCCAAACTTCTGATTCATTAACATTCGAATGAATATGGTTCACGACTTTATTACAAAAATCTGCGAGGGAAAGGCGGAACATTCCTCCGCTCTCATAACCTTTTCCAACAAAGAGTCCATATTTCGTAACAACTAATTTATTAGACTCGAAAACCAACTTAAACCCTTCTCTACATAGAAGGGCGCCACTAACGAGGTTCTTCTTGATGGCGGGGACATGCTGCACGTTCTTCAGCTGCACGATCCTTCCCGAAGTAAACTTCAGATCGACCGTGCCAACACCATGAACAGAAGCACTCGCGCCATTCCCCATCAATACGGACCCGTGGCCTGTGACTGGTAAGAAGTGAACAATGAAATGTCAGCACACACATGAACTCCTGCACCTGTGTCCACCCACCAATCGTTGGGCTGAAACACTGAAAAAACAGTAAATAAATTACCGTACCCAGATGCACCATTGTCATTGTTGCCCACAATCATGTTGACAGACTTGGAGTCCTGTCCTGGCTTCTTGTACTTGTTTGGGCACTTGTTGGCCCAATGTTCAGCCGAACCACAAGTAAAGCAGCCCTCATCCTTCTTGTTCTTCTTGAAGGTCTTCTTACCCTTCTTCTTAAAGTCGGCATTGTGTTGGACACCGTTCTTTCCCTTGGGCTTGTGGGAGTTGGAGTTCCTCTGGTTCACCATGTTGGCGACAGAAGTCCCCTCAACCACTTTCCCGTTCGAGTCCTTTGCCCTTGAGTTCTGCTCAACACTCAGATGGCCAATGACATCCTCCACTGAGAATTCACGCCTCTGATGTTTCAGAGTAGTGGCAAAGTTCCTCCAGGAATTAGGGAGCTTAGCGATTATGCAGCCCGCGACAAACTTGCCCGGTAACTCGCACTTCAGAAGCTCAAGCTCCTTAACAATGCATATTATCTCATGAGCCTGCTCCAACACAGGACGGTTTTCAACCATCTTGTAATCGTGGAACTGCTCTATAATATACATCTCACTCCCAGCATCGGTGGCCCCGAATTTAGATTCGAGCGCCTCCCACAAGTCCTTGGCGACATGCACATGTAAATATGCGTCGACTAGTTTATCTCCGATCACGCTAAGAAGTGCTCCGAGAAATACGACGGTGGCCTCCCTGAACGCCTTCTCCTGTTCAGGAGCAATCGTTCCCGTGGGCACACCGGCGACCCAGAACACGTTCATAGCCATGAGCCATAAAGTGGTCTTAGTCTGCCAACGCTTAAAATATGTACCGGTAAACTTATCCGGTTTCAGTGCAGCGGCAAAGCCACTTGTCGAAAAATTCCTACACATAATAGGTTTTTGGATTGTTGAGTAAATAGGCAATTTTCCGATTAATTTAATCCACGAATTAATTACTAGCATGGCATTGACATAAATAATAGCATACTGATATTCAATCATGTGAGCACATACTACGCTAATTGTAGACAGATCTACGTATAACGCTAGCATGCCTAAAATAGAAAACAGAAGGAGCGGGATAAACGAGTTATACCCTCCAGTAGGCCATGCAGAGGCCGCGGCAGCGGTGGCGGCAGCAGCGTCCTCGGCTGCCTTCTTGTCGGCTTCGATCTTCTGGGCGGCGGCACGTTCGGCGTCAGTGGCCATGGTGATGACGAGGGCGACGCGGACGTAGAGGAAGTAGATGAATGGCGAGCAGTCGCGTAGTCGCTTCCCAAAAACCTATTCGCCCCTCTCCCGTACAGGATCCAGAGAGGCGAGGCTTCGGAGACCTGCTCTCCCGTCGACCGTGTACGCGGCGGACGGGATGGAGTCACCGGCGGCAGCAGCAGCAAAGGGACGACGGCGGGCGTGGAGGCAGATGCGTTCTGTGTTGCGGCGGCTAGGGTTGGCAGCGCCCCATATATATATGTGCGGCTGCGCGTGGAGAAACGTGGGCCGAACCCACGTCCAAGTCGGTAGCCCACGATCCGACGTCTCAGATCGTGGCCCAACCTGTCAAAGACTCTTCGTTCCTGACCGGCAAAAAGAAGCGCATAGGAGTGAGCTCGGCTCGGCTCAATCCCGCAACCCGCGGCGCGTCGTGACGAGGCGTGGCGTGGCGAGGCGAGCGGAGGAGGAGGAGTGCGCGAGGGCCTCATCTCTTCTCAAGCTCCAATAGCATGAGGGAGAGAATCCCTTATAAACCACTCCAACTCTCCTTCCACTAGCATGGTGGGACTAAACTTCCCACCACTTTGTCATGCCACCTACATGGGCCCTTAGAGATCAAATCTGAAATTGTCATATGGGCTCTAGGCCCATCTCAGATTTCAACAATCCCCCACCAGATCTCGAGGGCCCATTGTGTCCTCTGTTCCAATTACTGTTTCGATATACCAGTGCTTCAGCGAAGACCTGTTAAGGTTGAGCTTCACCTAGAGCAAGTAGCTACACTCCTTCACAACTGAACAATGGACTAAGCCTTGAATTGTCAGTTTGGCGTAAAGAAGTTTCACCACATGTCTTACTGATACTAGGCTGCCGAAGGCTGACCCCTCGGGTGGAGCATATAAGTCACACTCCTGGCCTGTTCATGAGCTTACTAGAGATCACCCCAATCTCATAGACTGTGACCAGCAGTCGGGCTCATATAGGTGTGTTCCTCCAAAGATCGCTCTGTAGGATAGCATCTTGCTTATACATATAAGCCTTGGAACACATTAAGACAGTAGTCATCCTCCCATACAGTATTGAGAGTATTGCATCTCCAGCGGAGTGGGTTAGTATAGTTACTCTCCTCAGTTCACCACCGGCTTGTTTTCCCAGGTCCTACTTCACGGGATCTCCGATCACATAGGTTTGGTTACCACCATGGCAACTCATGTGGGTCTCATGCCCATCTCCCTCGATGCATTATCTATCACAACACGTGATAGCCCTTTTGTAAAGGGATCTGCCAGATTCTTAGCCGTATGGACATATTCCAACGCTATCACTCCGGAGTTTCTCAATTTTCTGACAGCTTTTAATCTCATTCTTATGTGTTTGTTGGACTTCATGTTGTCCTTTGAACTCTTCACCTTGGTGATGACGGTCTGATTGTCACAGTTCATAAGGATAGCCGGAACCGGTTTATCAACCAATGGCAAGTCCATCAAGAGATCTCGAAGCCATCCCGCTTCGACACCAGATGTGTCTAATGCTGTTAATTCTGCTTCCATTGTCGATCTCGTTAAGATCGTTTGCTTGCAAGACTTTCAGGAAACAGCGCCACCTCCAAGAGTAAACATATACCCAGTTGTGGCCTTCATCTCATCAGCATCAGAGATCCAATTCGCATCACTATACCCTTCAAGTACCGACGGGTATCCGGTATAGTGAAGTCCATAGTTCATAGTACCCTTTAGATAACGCATAACTCTTTCAACAGCATGCCAATGTACATCACCCGGTTTTGATACAAACCGACTCAGTTTGCTCACAGCAAAAGCGATGTCAGGCCTCGTAGCGCTAGCTAGGTACATCAGTGAACCAATGATTTGAGAGTATCTCAATTGATCTATAGCCGTGCCTTTGGATTTTCGAATCAACACGCTAGGATCATATGGTGTTTGAGATGGTGTGCAGTCCGAGTATCCAAAACGACTCAACACCTTCTCAACATAATGGGATTGCAAAAGTGTAATCCCACCCTCATTATCTCTCAGTAGCTTGATGTTCAAGATAACATCAGCCACACCAAGGTCTTTCATCTCAAAGTTCTGAGATAGAAACGACTTGACCTCCTCAATTACTTTGAGGTTGGTTCCGAATATCAGTATGTCATCAACATACAAGCACAGTATAACTCCTTCGCCCCCACCATGATGAGGACATCACTAACAAGGTTACACCCACAGCTCCAACTGACACATATACAGGACCAATTACTAGAGCTCGCGCACGCCAATTAAATTACCAGGTACTTTCGTTTCTTGGTAATGAATCTAATGTTCATGAGAATATGATGCTGCCTAAATTGGATACATTTGTCTTGCTTACAAATGAAGGGCCTAGCTTGGACAAGAAGGATGAACATTGGAGCAAGGTCAAGCATGGAGATGATGGCATGCGCAAGGGGGACAAGAATGGAGTTACAATGGATGATTTCAGGACTTTGAAGCCACCATAATGAGTGCGAGAAGCCTTGGACGAAATATACAAGATGCCACTTCATAAATTTCGTCCAGAGGCTATTTTAGGTGCTGCGTCACCTTATTATTGGGCCAGGCCCATGTAATTTCGAAATACTTGAGTATAGGCTGTTTTTAGAGTCCGTATGTGTGGGGAAACAAGAGTTAGGATTGGTTTCGGACCCCTCCACCAAGGGCCACGAAATTCCCCCCTCTTTCCCTCATATATACAGCCCTTAGGGCGTCGTTTAGACTTTGGGTTTTGTTTAGATTAAAAGTTCGCCATAGCTGCAACTTCGCGTACTTCGTTTGTGTTCAACGACCAGACAAAGGCGTCACAGAACCCCACCTTGATCAATAAAGCTTTCCTCTTATATTCGCAATATCCAGATTGCAATCTTAGTTTCTTGCTTGTTCTTCGTTTGCCTGCAGGAAACAGACCTTCGTGGTCAGGTTGATCGTGCTCCGGCGTGGTCGATAACCTCTCGGAGTTGGTTTAGCGATTGCTAAGGCGCGACGTCCACGCACGTTTGTAGTCGGATCGTCAAAGTCAACTTCATCCAAACGATAGCCACTATCTCATCGAAAGACGGGACACCTTTGCCTCTATCACTTGGGAAGATATATCTATGGACTTTGTTTTGGGTTTACCTCGAACAAAGAAGGGGAGGGATAGCATATTTGTTGTCGTGGATAGGTTCTCGAAGATGGCACACTTTATACCATGTCATAAAAGCGATGATGCTGCTAATGTTGCTGATTTGTTCTTTCGTGAAATTATTCGCTTGCATGGTGTGCCAAATACTATTGTTTCAGATCGTGATACTAAATTTCTTAGCCACTTTTGGAGATGTTTATGGGCTAAGTTGGGGACTAAACTGCTTTTTAGTACTACTTGTCACCCCCAAACTGATGGACAAACTGAAGTAGTCAACAGAACTTTGTCTACTATGCTTAGGGCTGTTTTGAAGAATAATAAGAAAATGTGGGAAGAATGCTTGCCTCATATTGAATTTGCTTATAATCGTTCGTTGCATTCTACTACTAAAATGTGCCCTTTTGAAATTGTCTATGGTTTCATACCTCGTGCACCTATTGATTTGTTGCCTCTTCCATCTTCGGAGAAGGTTAATATTGATGCTAAACAACGTGCTGAATTGATCTTAAAAATGCATGAGTTAACTAAGGAAAATATTGAGCGCATGAATGCTAAATATAAACTTGTTGGAGATAAGGGTAGAAAACATGTTGTCTTTGCACCTGGAGATCTTGTTTGGTTACATTTGCGTAAGGATAGGTTTCCTAATTTGCGCAAGTCAAAGCTAATGCCACGTGCTGATGGTCCTTTCAAGGTGTTAGAGAAAATAAATGATAATGCATATAAACTTGAGCTGCCTGCGGATTTTGGGGTTAGTCCCACATTTAACATTGCAGATTTGAAGCCTTACTTGGGTGAGGAAGATGAGCTTCCGTCGAGGACGACTTCAATTCAAGAAGGGGAGGATGATGAGGACATCACTAACAAGGTTACACCCACAGCTCCAACTGACACATATACAGGACCTATTACTAGAGCTCGCGCACGCCAATTAAATTACCAGGTACTTTCGTTTCTTGGTAATGAATCTAATGTTCATGAGAATATGATGCTGCCTAAATTGGATACATTTGTCTTGCTTACAAATGAAGGGCCTAGCTTGGACAAGAAGGATGAACATTGGAGCAAGATCAAGCATGGAGATGATGGCATGCGCAAGGGGGACAAGAATGGAGTTACAATGGATGATTTCAGGACTTTGAAGCCACCATAATGAGTGCGAGAAGCCTTGGACGAAATATACAAGATGCCACTTCATAAATTTCGTCCAGAGGCTATTTTAGGTGCTGCGTCACCTTATTAGTGGGCCAGGCCCATGTAATTTCGAAATACTTGAGTATAGGCTGTTTTTAGAGTCCGTATGTGTGGGGAAACAAGAGTTAGGGTTGGTTTCGGACCCCTCCACCAAGGGCCACGAAATTTCCCCCTCTTTCCCTCATATATACAGCCCTTAGGGCGTCGTTTAGACTTTGGGTTTTGTTTAGATTAAAAGTTCGCCATAGCTGCAACTTCGCGTACTTCGTTTGTGTTCAACGACCAGACAAAGGCGTCACAGAACCCCACCTTGATCAATAAAGCTTTCCTCTTATATTCGCAATATCCAGATTGTAATCTTAGTTTCTTGCTTGTTCTTCGTTTGCCTGCAGGAAACAGACCTTCGTGGTCAGGTTGATCGTGCTCCGGCGTGGTCAACAACCTCTCGGAGTTGGTTTAGCGATTGCTAAGGCGCGACGTCCTCGCACGTTCGTAGTCGGATCGTCAAAGTCGACTTCCTCCAAAACGAAAACCACCATCTCATCGAAAGACGGGACACCTTTGCCTCTATCAAGTGGTATCAGATTTCCAGGTTGCTCGGTGAGATTTTACAGTTTTTCATAGTTTAGATCGAGTCTGTTCTGTTGGGGAACGTTGCATGGGAAACAAAAATTTTCCTACCGTTCACCAAGATCAATCTAGTAGAAGCAACTACGAGAGGGGAGTGTGATCTACGTACCCTTGTAGATCGCTAAGCGGAAGCGTTATGAACGCGGATGATGGAGTCGTACTCGTCGCGATTCAGATCGCCGAAGACCTAGCACCGAAGCAACGGTGCCTCCGCGTTCTTCACACGTACGGCTCGGGGACGTCTCCTCCTTCTTGATCCAGCAAGGGGTGGAGGAGAGGTTGATGGAGAACCGGCAGCACGACGGCGTGGTGGTGATGGTGGAGAAGAACTCCAGCAGGGCTTCGCCTAAGCACTGCGGGAGGAGAAGATATGACGGGAGAGGGAGGGCAGCACCGAGGCACAAACTGTGTTGGCTGCCCTCCCTTTGCCCCACTATATATAGGGGGGGTGGAGAGGTGAGGGCGCCCTAGGGTTTCCCCCTAGGGGCCGGCGGCCAGGGCAAGGGGAGGGGGCGGCGGCCAGGGCAGGGGGAGGCGCCCAGGCCCTAGGGTTTCCCCCCTAGGTGCCTTGCCCCCCAAGCCCAAAGGGTGCGGCCAGCCCTAGGGGGTCCCACCCCCTTAGCCGCATGGGGAGAGGGCCCAGGGGGGGGGCGCACAGCCCCCTGAGGGCTGTGGTGTCCCCCCTTGTGGCCCAATAGGCCCAGAACACCTTCCGGACCCCCCGAAAACCTTCCCGGTACTCCGCCGATTTCCCGATGCTCCCCGGAACACTTCCGGTACTCCGAAACCTTTCATCCTATATATCAATCTTCGTCTCCGGACCATTCCGGAGACCCTCGTCATGTCCGGGATCTCATCCGGGACTCCGAACAACCTTCGGTAACCATGCACTCTTCTCACTAACAACCCTAGCGTCACCGAACGTTAAGTGTGTAGACCCTGCGGGTTCGGAAACCATGTAGACATGACCGAGACACTCCCAGGTCAATAACCAATAGCGGGATCTGGATACCCATATTGACTCCTACATGTTTCTCGATGATCTCATCGGATGAACCACGATGTCAAGGATTCAGGCAATCCCGTATACAGTTCCCTTTGTCTCGTCGGTATGTTACTTGCCCGAGATTCGATCGTCGGTATCTCTATACCTAGTTCAATCTCGTTACCGGCAAGTCTCTTTATTCGTTACCGTAATACATAATCCCGTGACCAACTACTTAGTCACTTTGAGCTCATTGAGATGACGTATTACCGAGTGGGCCCGGAGATACCTCTCCGTCACACGGAGTGACAAATCCCAGTCTCGATCCATGTCAACTCAACAGACACCCTCGGAGATACCTGTAGAGTACCTTTATAGTCACCCAGTTACGTTGTGACGTTTGGTACACACAAAGCACTCCTACGGTGTCAGTGAGTTACATGATCTCATGGTCATAGGAACTTATACTTGACATGCAGAAAAACTATAGCGATAACTGACACGATCAAAAGCTATGTTTACGTTTGGGTCTCGTCCATCACATCATTCTCCTAATGATGTGATCCCGTTATCAAATGACAACTCATGTCTATGACCTGGAAACCGCGGTCATCTTTGATCAACGAGCTAGTCCTGTAGAGGCTCACTAGGGACACAAAGTCTGTCTATTCATCCACACGTGTATTTGAGTTTCCAATCAATACAGTTATAGCATGGATAATAAACGATTATCATGAACAAGGAAATATAATAATAACTCTTTTATTATTGCCTCTAGGGCATATTTCCAACAGAGGGGATAAGAGCGGCCCCGGGCCGTTCCCCCTGGTCGCCTCCTCCATCCTCCCCTCTCTCCCTCGCTCTCTTCCCCTCTCTCTCGCTCGGTTCCATCGCCACCGAGCGGATCCGCCGCCGCGTCTTCGTCGTTGCCGCGTCCACCGTCGCCGTCTCGTTCCACCACCGTGCCGAGGAGCTGCGCCGACCTCGACTACGTCGAATGGAGCCCGCAGGTGGAGCCGGGAGGCACCACTGACGCCGCTCTCCTCCGCCCCCTTCCTCTCGGCCTCCGGCGAGTCTCCGTCATCTCCGGCCACCGCACGCCTGCTCCGAGCAGGCGCACATCGGCTACACCCTCAGTGAGCTCCCCTCGACCCTTCTGCTCCTCCTTCTCCTCCCTATATAGCCGCAGAGGCCGCGCCATTTTCGTCCGAACGTAGCGCCGCGGAGCTCGCCGCCGGCGAGTCTCCGGTGACAAGCAGGTCGAGGGCGCATGTCCGTTAGCTCCGCTAGATCGTGTAGGTGCGGTTGAAGCCTCGCGCGGCTCGTTTAGCTCACCGCAGCACCTTCCCCGACGAGCTCCCGAATGCGCTGCCGCCAAAGCTCGTCGCCGGCCACTTTTCCGGCGACCATTTGGTCCGGCTCCACGACCAAACGAAGCGGCACCTTCTTGCCGTTCGAACGCGCCCAGCCGCGCGCCGAACGGTGCCCTGTACGCGATTTCCGACGAGGGCCGTGGCCCTCCGCCGCGTTTGAGGGACGCCGGCGGCGAAACGCCGGCCACCGCCGCTGTGGCTGACCTGGGGCCACCCCCAGGGTCACTGCCCGTGGGCCCCAGGGCCCCGTTGACTGGGTTGACCAGTCAACGGGCTGACTGGGCAGCCCTGTGCCGCTGACACGCGGGCCCCACCGCCCTGTTAATTAACTAACGCGTTTTAAAAATAAAAATATATTAATTAAGTTAATTAGTCACTGACAGGTGGGGTCCAGTAGCTAAATAGGATTAGTTTAGAATAAAATAACTTTGTTTTAGTAATAGAGGCTGACATGTGGGTCCCACTGGACCCACATGTCAGGTTTGACTGGTCAGCCGACCTGTTGACCTGCTGATGCCAGCATGACATCATGCTGATGTCATATTTCCTTTTTCTGTTAATTTAAATAAATCCAGAAAATCATTTAAACTTTGAAAAATCATATCTTTTAATCCGTAACTCCGATGAAAATAATTTATATATGAAAATTGATCAGAATTTCGATACGAATCCAGATACGCCCTCCGAATTCCCAACAGATGCCCCTAGCTAGATGAACATGGAACTTTTAGCCTGTTTTCAATAAATGAATAGTGCTCAACTTTATTAAAATAAATTCAAACAATTTCTTAAAAATACCTAACTTAACTTAGACTTGTTTTTAGGCAACCCTGCACTGCACGTTAGCTTAGCACGCTGTGTGTTGCATATGCCTGTGTATTTATCTGTTTCTTCCCCCTCTTCTCTCTCGGTAGAGCCCGGCACTGACGCAGATCCCGAGACCGACGCTGTCCCGGTGATTGGTTCCCCCTCCGACGATCTTGCTTTTGCCACCGAGCAACCAGGCAAGCAACCCCCCCTTGAGCATTTCCGATATCGCCTATGTCTATTCTCTCTTATTCTTGCATTAGAATTGCTGCTACTGCTACTGCTCCTATTACTGTTGCATAGCCTGTCTTTGCTAAATTGTTGATACCTGCATTTATTCATAAACTGCTTAGTATAGGTTGGGAAGCACTGCATTGGACCCGCACTCTCGTAGTTGCCTCGCATAGTACCCTTGCCTCGATCAACCGATCGAGCCCCTTCCCCTGACCTTCTTCACTTCACCGCACAACCCCCCCTAATATGCTCGACTCCGCAGAGTTAACATCGGGTGACGAGGGTGATACCTCTGAACTCACTTCTGATGTTGTCCCTGTATAGCTAGCTCGTGGTGGGTTACCGAGGGTGATTCCTCTTCCCACTTCCGACTTAGCTTTTGTCGTGCATCCGCTATGGTGAATACCGCCGAGGGTGATTCCTCCGGTACCACCTTATCGGGACTTGTTGTTTAGGAATCCAACGAGGGTGATTCCTCGGATTCCTCCTCGGCATGAAAACCACACGGATGCCCTGGTTTACTGTACCGTGTTTAAAGACGTATCGATCCCCGAGGCCGGACGTCGCCAGGAACAAAGGCGTGCGGCCAGAGGTATCGTGCGTCTGATGACACTTTATGGTGACTACTACACATGTTGGATAGAGACGGGTTGACCCTGAGGGGTACCCGCGAGTGCCTTTGAGGCGTGAGCTGTGGAGTCGGGTGACCGGAGAGGGTACCCGCGAGATAACTACGAAGCGTGGCCGGTCCGTAAGGTCCTTGTCACAAGTCTTCGAGACGGGACGTCGTGGTCACCGGTGTGGTGGCAACGCTCGTTACCGCGCGCTCCCAATACACTAAGCGATTTGGATATTTGATCCGAGGGGCCTCCGGGTCCGATAGCACTAACCACCACGTGGGTGTGAGTGGGTGCTCTGCGTCGTATACATCAGCCGGAGTCGTCACGACGTCAGCGATTGAGCGGGCTGTTCGGATTGGACTTAGGATGCAACTGCGCTTGTATAAGGGGTTGCTAGGTCTGCTACCGAATGGCCTCGCAACGTGCGGAGTGTCCGGGGCGACGGCCATGACCCCCGGGGGCATAGGATTAGTCCGGCGTGCTCGATCCTCTCTGGCGGTATCCGGTCGGGTTGCGGCGTATGGTTTAGCCGAGGGCGGGCACGACCTGATGGTGTGTCCGGCCGGAGTTAAGCGAGCGTGGTGGGTAACTTGGTGCACCCCTGCAGGGAAGAAACAATCTATCGATAGCCTGTCCTACGGTAACGGACACTCGGAGTTGTATCCACTTCGGTACAACTAGAACTGGTGACTTGAGATATGAGATGATGTTGCTACAAACACTATACATTATTATGATGAACTATTCTACTTCCCTTCTAATTGCTGCAAGACCCTGAAGATGCTAGTCTTCGTCAGGACTAGGCTTTTCCCCTCTCTACTCTGGCTTTCTGCAGTCTAGTCCACCCACATAAAGCCTCCTTTGGAAATAATGCATTGCTAGTATAGATCTGATGTAAGTCTTGCTGAGTACTTTGGATGAGTACTCACGGTTGCTTTGCTTCCTCCTTTGTCCTACCCGCATGATAAACCAGACGACGGAGCCATGGTGCCCACAGCCCCAGTGGACGACTACTACTACCAGCCCGAGGCTGGCTACTACTACTACCCGGCCGGCGAGTACTACTACGAGGAGCCGGCGGACGACGACCAGGAGTAGGATCGGAGGTCCCAGGCAGGAGGCCTGCGCCTTTTCGATCGTAGCTTTTATTTTGCCCCGCCTTTGTAAAAGGCCTATCTTCTACTGTGTTGTATCTGTACCCAGATACCTAACGCTTCCGCTGACTATGTGTATGACATCATGTTATGTATTCGAGCCCTCGAGGCCCCTGGCTTGTAATATATGACTTGTATGTATTTATTTATGTTTTAGAGTTGTGCTGTGATTCCTTCACGTGAGTCCTTAGGCTTGATCGTGTGCATTTGCGTGTATGATTAGTGCACGGTCGGGCCGGGGTCGTCACAGATGACTACTGTCTTAATGTGTTCCAAGGCTTATATGTATAAGCAAGATGCTATCCTATAGAGCGATCTTTGGAGGAACACACCTATATGAGCCCGACTGCTGGTCACAGTCTATGAGATTGGGGTGATCTCTAGTAAGCTCATGAACAGGCCAGGAGTGTGACTTATATGCTCCACCCGAGGGGTCAGCCTTCGGCAGCCTAGTATCAGTAAGACATGTGGTGAAACTTCTTTACGCCAAACTGACAATTCAAGGCATAGTCCATTGTTCAGTTGTGAAGGAGTGTAGCTACTTGCTCTAGGTGAAGCTCAACCTTAACAGGTCTTCGCTGAAACACTGGTATATCGAAACAGTAATTGGGACAAGAGCACACAATGGGCCCTCGAGATCTGGTGGGGGATTGTTGAAATCTGAGATGGGCCTAGAGCCCATATGACAATTTCAGATTTGATCTCTAAGGGCCCATGTAGGTGGCATGACAAAGTGGTGGGAAGTTTAGTCCCACCATGCTAGTGGAAGGAGAGTTGGAGTGGTTTATAAGGGATTCTCTCCCTCATGCTATTGGAGCTTGAGAAGAGATGAGGCCCTCGCGCACTCCTCCTCCTCCGCTCGCCTCGCCACGCCACGCCTCGTCACGACGCGCCGCGGGTTGCGGGATTGAGCCGAGCCGAGCTCACTCCTATGCGCTTCTTTTTGCCGGTCAGGAACGGAGAGTCTTTGACAGGTAGGGCCACGATCTGAGACGTCGGATCGTGGGCTACCGACTTGGACGTGGGTTCGGCCCACGTTTCTCCACGCGCAGCCGCACATATATATATGGGGCGCTGCCAACCCTAGCCGCCGCAACACAGAACGCATCTGCCTCCACGCCCGCCGTCGTCCCTTTGCTGCTGCTGCCGCCGGTGACTCCATCCCGTCCGCCGCGTACACGGTCGACGGGAGAGCGGGTCTCCGAAGCCTCGCCTCTCTGGATCCTGTACGGGAGAGGGGCGAATAGGTTTTTGGGAAGCGACTACGCGACTGCTCGCCGTTCATCTACTTCCTCTACGTCCGCGTCGCCCTCGTCATCACCATGGCCACTGACGCCGAACGTGCCGCCGCCCAGAAGATCGAAGCCGACAAGAAGGCAGCCGAGGACGCTGCTGCCGCCACCGCTGCCGCGGCCTCTGCATGGCCTACTGGAGGGTATAACTCGTTTATCCCGCTCCTTCTGTTTTCTATTTTAGGCATGCTAGCGTTATACGTAGATCTGTCTACAATTAGCGTAGTATGTGCTCACATGATTGAATATCAGTATGCTATTATTTATGTCAATGCCATGCTAGTAATTAATTCGTGGATTAAATTAATCGGACAATTGCCTATTTACTCAACAATCCAAAAACCTATTATGTGTAGGAATTTTTCGACAAGTGGCTTTGCCGCTGCACTGAAACCGGATAAGTTTACCGGTACATATTTTAAGCGTTGGCAGACTAAGACCACTTTATGGCTCACGGCTATGAACGTGTTCTGGGTCGCCGGTGTGCCCACGGGAACGATTGCTCCTGAACAGGAGAAGGCGTTCAGGGAGGCCACCGTCGTATTTCTCGGAGCACTTCTTAGCGTGATCGGAGATAAACTGGTCGACGCATATTTACATGTGCATGTCGCCAAGGACTTGTGGGAGGCGCTCGAATCTAAATTCGGGGCCACCGATGCTGGGAGTGATATGTATATTATAGAGCAGTTCCACGATTACAAGATGGTTGAAAACCGTCCTGTGTTGGAGCAGGCTCATGAGATAATATGCATTGTTAAGGAGCTTGAGCTTCTGAAGTGCGAGTTACCGGGCAAGTTTGTCGCGGGCTGCATAATCGCTAAGCTCCCTAATTCCTGGAGGAACTTTGCCACTACTCTGAAACATCAGAGGCGTGAATTCTCAGTGGAGGATGTCATTGGCCATCTGAGTGTTGAGCAGAACTCAAGGGCAAAGGACTCGAACGGGAAAGCGGTTGAGGGGACTTCTGTCGCCAACATGGTGAACCAGAGGAACTCCAACTCCCACAAGCCCAAGGGAAAGAACGGTGTCCAACACAATGCCGACTTTAAGAAGAAGGGTAAGAAGACCTTCAAGAAGAACAAGAAGGATGAGGGCTGCTTTACTTGTGGTTCGGCTGAACATTGGGCCAACAAGTGCCCAAACAAGTACAAGAAGCCAGGACAGGACTCCAAGTCTGTCAACATGATTGTGGGCAACAATGACAATGGTGTATCTGGGTACGGTAATTTATTTACTGTTTTTTCAGTGTTTCAGCCCAACGATTGGTGGGTGGACACGGGTGCAGGAGTTCATGTGTGTGCTGACATTTCATTGTTCACTTCTTACCAGGTCACAGGCCACGGGTCCGTATTGATGGGGAATGGCGCGAGTGCTTCTGTTCATGGTGTTGGCACGGTCGATCTGAAGTTTACTTCGGGAAGGATCGTGCAGCTGAAGAACGTGCAGCATGTCCCCGCCATCAAGAAGAACCTCGTTAGTGGCTCCCTTCTATGTAGAGAAGGGTTTAAGTTGGTTTTCGAGTCTAATAAATTAGTTGTTACGAAATATGGACTCTTTGTTGGAAAAGGTTATGAGAGCGGAGGAATGTTCCGCCTTTCCCTCGCAGATTTTTGTAATAAAGTCGTGAACCATATTCATTCGAATGTTAATGAATCAGAAGTTTGGCATTCACGTCTTTGTCACATTAGTTTCGGTGTTATGACGCGGCTAGCTAAGTTGGATTTAATCCCGAATTTCACTTTAGCCAAAGGTTCTAAGTGCCTTTCATGTGTGCAAGCTAAGCAACCTCGCAAGCCTCACAAGGCCGCGGAGGAGAGACACTTGGCACCATTAGAACTCATACATTCTGATCTTTGTGAGATGAATGGTGTGTTGACTAAAGGTGGAAAGAAATACTTCATGACATTGATAGATGATTCCACTAGATATTGCTATGTTTATCTGTTAAATACTAAAGATGAGGCTCTACACTACTTTAAAATCTATAAGGCAGAAGTTGAGAAACAACTTGAAAAACAAATTAAACGAGTCCGGTCAGATCGTGGTGGAGAGTACTTCTCGAGTGAGTTTGACTCCTTTTGTGCGGAACACGGCATTATTCATGAGAGGACGCCTCCCTATTCACCCCAGTCAAACGGGGTTGCCGAGCGGAAAAACCGTACTCTAACTGATTTGGTTAACGCCATGTTAGATACGTCGGGTTTATCCAAGGCATGGTGGGGGGAGGCTATATTGACGACATGTCATGTCCTGAATAAAGTTCCGACAAAGGACAATGAGATCACTCCCTATGAGAAATGGGCGAAGAGAAGGACAACACTCTCGTACTTGCGTACTTGGGGCTGTTTGGCGAAAGTCAATGTGCCGATCCCCAAAAAGCGCAAGCTTGGACCGAAGACCGTGGACTGCGTTAATTTGGGCAACGCTAAGAATAGCGTTGGCTATAGATTTCTAGTAGTGAAATCTGAGGTACCTGACCAAAAGGTTGGTATAATTATGGAGTCTAAGGATGCTACATTCTTCGAGGATATATTTCCTATGAGAGATAGGCAAAGCACTTCTAGACAGGAATCTGAGGAGACTCCTGAGCCTGCCATTCCTATGGAATACTATGAACGAACACATGATGAAAATCCTGAGGAGGATGACGAGGAAACCCTTCGTAGGGGAAAGAGACAAAGGACTGCAAAGACCTTTGGTGATGATTTCTTCGTGTACCTCGTGGATGATGCTCCCACTTCTATTTCAGAAGCGTATGCCTCTCCAGAATCTGACTACTGGAAGGAAGCGGTCCGTAGCGAGATGGATTCCATCATGGCTGACAGGACATGGGAGATTACTGAGCGTCCCTATGGTTGCAAACCATTGGGATGTAAGTGGGTGTTCAAAAAGAAGCTTAGGCCCGATGGTACGATTGAAAAGTACAAGGCTAGGCTTGTGGCCAAGGGCTATGACCAAAAGGAAGAGGAAGATTTCTTTGATACTTATTCACCTGTGGCCAGACTGACCACCATTCGAGTATTACTCTCGTTGGCGGCCTCGCATGGTCTTCTCGTCCACCAGATGGATGTTAAGACAGCTTTCCTGAATGGAGAGCTAACCGAGGAAATCTACATGCAACAGCCAGATGGCTTTGTGATAGATGGTCAGGAAGGAAAAGTGTGTAGGTTGATAAAATCTTTATATGGCCTGAAACAAGCACCTAAGCAATGGCATGATAAGTTTAATACAACACTGACATCTGTTGGCTTCGTTGTTAATGAAGCTGACAAATGTGTATATTATCGCCATGGTGGGGGCGAAGGAGTTATACTGTGCTTGTATGTTGATGACATACTGATATTCGGAACCAACCTCAAAGTAATTGAGGAGGTCAAGTCGTTTCTATCTCAGAACTTTGAGATGAAAGACCTTGGTGTGGCTGATGTTATCTTGAACATCAAGCTACTGAGAGATAATGAGGGTGGGATTACACTTTTGCAATCCCATTATGTTGAGAAGGTGTTGAGTCGTTTTGGATACTCGGACTGCACACCATCTCAAACACCATATGATCCTAGCGTGTTGATTCGAAAATCCAAAGGCACGGCTATAGATCAATTGAGATACTCTCAAATCATTGGTTCACTGATGTACCTAGCTAGCGCTACGAGGCCTGACATCGCTTTTGCTGTGAGCAAACTGAGTCGGTTTGTATCAAAACCGGGTGATGTACATTGGCATGCTGTTGAATGAGTTATGCGTTATCTAAAGGGTACTATGAACTATGGACTTCACTATACCGGATACCCGTCGGTACTTGAAGGGTATAGTGATGCGAATTGGATCTCTGATGCTGATGAGATGAAGGCCACAACTGGGTATATGTTTACTCTTGGAGGTGGTGCTGTTTCCTGGAAGTCTTGCAAGCAAACGATCTTAACGAGATCGACAATGGAAGCAGAATTAACAGCATTAGACACATCTGGTGTCGAAGCGGGATGGCTTCGAGATCTCTTGATGGACTTGCCATTGGTTGATAAACCGGTTCCGGCTATCCTTATGAACTGTGACAATCAGACCGTCATCACCAAGGTGAAGAGTTCAAAGGACAACATGAAGTCCAACAAACACATAAGAATGAGATTAAAAGCTGTCAGAAAATTGAGAAACTCCGGAGTGATAGCGTTGGAATATGTCCATACGGCTAAGAATCTGGCAGATCCCTTTACAAAAGGGCTATCACGTGTTGTGATAGATAATGCATCGAGGGAGATGGGCATGAGACCCACATGAGTTGCCATGGTGGTAACCCAACCTATGTGATCGGAGATCCCGTGAAGTAGGACCTGGGAAAACAAGCCAATGTTGAACTGAGGAGAGTAACTATACTAACCCACTCCGCTGGAGATGCAATACTCTCAATACTGTATGGGAGGATGACTACTGTCTTAATGTGTTCCAAGGCTTATATGTATAAGCAAGATGCTATCCTACAGAGCGATCTTTGGAGGAACACACCTATATGAGCCCGACTGCTGGTCACAGTCTATGAGATTGGGGTGATCTCTAGTAAGCTCATGAACAGGCCAGGAGTGTGACTTATATGCTCCACCCGAGGGGTCAGCCTTCGGCAGCCTAGTATCAGTAAGACATGTGGTGAAACTTCTTTACGCCAAACTGACAATTCAAGGCTTAGTCCATTGTTCAGTTGTGAAGGAGTGTAGCTACTTGCTCTAGGTGAAGCTCAACCTTAACAGGTCTTCGCTGAAACACTGGTATATCGAAACAGTAATTGGAACAGAGGACACAATGGGCCCTCGAGATCTGGTGGGGGATTGTTGAAATCTGAGATGGGCCTAGAGCCCATATGACAATTTCAGATTTGATCTCTAAGGGCCCATGTAGGTGGCATGACAAAGTGGTGGGAAGTTTAGTCCCACCATGCTAGTGGAAGGAGAGTTGGAGTGGTTTATAAGGGATTCTCTCCCTCATGCTATTGGAGCTTGAGAAGAGATGAGGCCCTCGCGCACTCCTCCTCCTCCGCTCGCCTCGCCACGCCACACCTCGTCACGACGCGCCGCGGGTTGCGGGATTGAGCCGAGCCGAGCTCACTCCTATGCGCTTCTTTTTGCCGGTCAGGAACGGAGAGTCTTTGACAGGTAGGGCCACGATCTGAGACGTCGGATCGTGGGCTACCGACTTGGACGTGGGTTCGGCCCACGTTTCTCCACGCGCAGCCGCACATATATATATGGGGCGCTGCCAACCCTAGCCGCCGCAACACAGAACGCATCTGCCTCCACGCCCGCCGTCGTCCCTTTGCTGCTGCTGCCGCCGGTGACTCCATCCCGTCCGCCGCGTACACGGTCGACGGGAGAGCAGGTCTCCGAAGCCTCGCCTCTCTGGATCCTGTATGGGAGAGGGGCGAATAGGTTTTTGGGAAGCGACTACGCGACTGCTCGCCGTTCATCTACTTCCTCTACGTCCGCGTCGCCCTCGTCATCACCATGGCCACTGACGCCGAACGTGCCGCCGCCCAGAAGATCGAAGCCGACAAGAAGGCAGCCGAGGACGCTGCTGCCGCCACCGCTGCCGCGGCCTCTGCATGGCCTACTGGAGGGTATAACTCGTTTATCCCGCTCCTTCTGTTTTCTATTTTAGGCATGCTAGCGTTATACGTAGATCTGTCTACAATTAGCGTAGTATGTGCTCACATGATTGAATATCAGTATGCTATTATTTATGTCAATGCCATGCTAGTAATTAATTCGTGGATTAAATTAATCGGAAAATTGCCTATTTACTCAACAATCCAAAAACCTATTATGTGTAGGAATTTTTCGACAAGTGGCTTTGCCGCTGCACTGAAACCGGATAAGTTTACCGGTACATATTTTAAGCGTTGGCAGACTAAGACCACTTTATGGCTCACGGCTATGAACGTGTTCTGGGTCGCCGGTGTGCCCACGGGAACGATTGCTCCTGAACAGGAGAAGGCGTTCAGGGAGGCCACCGTCGTATTTCTCGGAGCACTTCTTAGCGTGATCGGAGATAAACTGGTCGACGCATATTTACATGTGCATGTCGCCAAGGACTTGTGGGAGGCGCTCGAATCTAAATTCGGGGCCACCGATGCTGGGAGTGAGATGTATATTATAGAGCAGTTCCACGATTACAAGATGGTTGAAAACCGTCCTGTGGTGGAACAGGCTCATGAGATAATATGCATTGTTAAGGAGCTTGAGCTTCTGAAGTGCGAGTTACCGGGCAAGTTTGTCGCGGGCTGCATAATCGCTAAGCTCCCTAATTCCTGGAGGAACTTTGCCACTACTCTGAAACATCAGAGGCGTGAATTCTCAGTGGAGGATATCATTGGCCATCTGAGTGTTGAGCAGAACTCAAGGGCAAAGGACTCGAACGGGAAACCGGTTGAGGGGACTTCTGTCGCCAACATGGTGAACCAGAGGAACTTCAACTCCCACAAGCCCAAGGGAAAGAACGGTGTCCAACACAATGCCGACTTTAAGAAGAAGGGTAAGAAGACCTTCAAGAAGAACAAGAAGGATGAGGGCTGCTTTACTTGTGGTTCGACTGAACATTGGGCCAACAAGTGCCCAAACAAGTATAAGAAGCCAGGACAGGACTCCAAGTCTGTCAACATGATTGTGGGCAACAATGACAATGGTGCATCTGGGTACGGTAATTTATTTACTGTTTTTTCAGTGTTTCAGCCCAACGATTGGTGGGTGGACACAGGTGCAGGAGTTCATGTGTGTGCTGACATTTCATTGTTCACTTCTTACCAGGTCACAGGCCACGGGTCCGTATTGATGGGGAATGGCGCGAGTGCTTCTGTTCATGGTGTTGGCACGGTCGATCTGAAGTTTACTTCGGGAAGGATCGTGCAGCTGAAGAACGTGCAGCATGTCCCCGCCATCAAGAAGAACCTCGTTAGTGGCGCCCTTCTATGTAGAGAAGGGTTTAAGTTGGTTTTTGAGTCTAATAAATTAGTTGTTACGAAATATGGACTCTTTGTTGGAAAAGGTTATGAGAGCGGAGGAATGTTCCGCCTTTCCCTCGCAGATTTTTGTAATAAAGTCGTGAACCATATTCATTCGAATGTTAATGAATCAGAAGTTTGGCATTCACATCTTTGTCACATTAGTTTCGGTGTTATGACGCGGCTAGCTAAATTGGATTTAATCCCGAGTTTCACTTTAGCCAAAGGTTCTAAGTGCCTTTCATGTGTGCAAGCTAAGCAACCTCGCAAGCCTCACAAGGCCGCGGAGGAGAGACACTTGGCACCATTAGAACTCATACATTCTGATCTTTGTGAGATGAATGGTGTGTTGACTAAAGGTGGAAAGAAATACTTCATGACATTGATAGATGATTCCACTAGATATTGCTATGTTTATCTGTTAAATACTAAAGATGAGGCTCTACACTACTTTAAAATCTATAAGGCAGAAGTTGAGAAACAACTTGAAAAACAAATTAAACGAGTCCGGTCAGATCGTGGTGGAGAGTACTTCTCGAGTGAGTTTGACTCCTTTTGTGCGGAACACGGCATTATTCATGAGAAGACGCCTCCCTATTCACCCCAGTCAAACGGGGTTGCTGAGCGGAAAAACCGTACTCTAACTGATTTGGTTAACGCCATGTTAGATACGTCGGGTTTATCCAAGGCATGGTGGGGGGAGGCTATATTGACGGCATGTCATGTCCTGAATAAAGTTCCAACAAAGGACAATGAGATCACTCCCTATGAGAAATGGGCGAAGAGAAGGACAACACTCTCGTACTTGCGTACTTGGGGCTGTTTGGCGAAAGTCAATGTGCCGATCCCCAAAAAGCGCAAGCTTGGACCGAAGACCGTGGACTGCGTTAATTTGGGCTACGCTAAGAATAGCGTTGGCTATAGATTTCTAGTAGTGAAATCTGAGGTACCTGACCAAAAGGTTGGTATAATTATGGAGTCTAAGGATGCTACATTCTTCGAGGATATATTTCCTATGAGAGATAGGCAAAGCACTTCTAGACAGGAATCTGAGGAGACTCCTGAGCCTGCCATTCCTATGGAATACTATGAACGAACACATGATGAAAATCCTGAGGAGGATGACGAGGAAACCCTTCGTAGGGGAAAGAGACAAAAGACTGCAAAGACCTTTGGTGAGGATTTCTTCGTGTACCTCGTGGATGATGCTCCCACTTCTATTTCAGAAGCGTATGCCTCTCCAGAATCTGACTACTGGAAGGAAGCGGTCCGTAGCGAGATGGATTCCATCATGGCTGACGGGACATGGGAGATTACTGAGCGTCCCTATGGTTGCAAACCATTGGGATGTAAGTGGGTGTTCAAAAAGAAGCTTAGGCCCGATGGTACGATTGAAAAGTACAAGGCTAGGCTTGTGGCCAAGGGCTATGACCAAAAGGAAGAGGAAGATTTCTTTGATACTTATTCACCTGTGGCCAGACTGACCACCATTCGAGTATTACTCTCGTTGGCGGCCTCGCATGGTCTTCTCGTCCACCAGATGGATGTTAAGACAGCTTTCCTGAATGGAGAGCTAACCGAGGAAATCTACATGCAACAGCCAGATGGCTTTGTGATAGATGGTCAGGAAGGAAAAGTGTGTAGGTTGATAAAATCTTTATATGGCCTGAAACAAGCACCTAAGCAATGGCATGATAAGTTTAATACAACACTGACATCTGTTGGCTTCGTTGTTAATGAAGCTGACAAATGTGTATACTATCGCCATGGTGGGGGCGAAGGAGTTATACTGTGCTTGTATGTTCATGACATACTGATATTCGGAACCAACCTCAAAGTAATTGAGGAGGTCAAGTCGTTTCTATCTCAGAACTTTGAGATGAAAGACCTTGGTGTGGCTGATGTTATCTTGAACATCAAGCTACTGAGAGATAATGAGGGTGGGATTACACTTTTGCAATCCCATTATGTTGAGAAGGTGTTGAGTCGTTTTGGATACTCGGACTGCACACCATCTCAAACACCATATGATCCTAGCGTGTTGATTCGAAAATCCAAAGGCACGGCTATAGATCAATTGACATACTCTCAAATCATTGGTTCACTGATGTACCTAGCTAGCGCTACGAGGCCTGACATCGCTTTTGCTGTGAGCAAACTGAGTCGGTTTGTATCAAAACCGGGTGATGTACATTGGCATGCTGTTGAAAGAGTTATGCGTTATCTGAAGGGTACTATGAACTATGGACTTCACTATACCGGATACCCGTCGGTACTTGAAGGGTATAGTGATGCGAATTGGATCTCTGATGCTGATGAGATGAAGGCCACAACTGGGTATATGTTTACTCTTGGAGGTGGCGCTGTTTCCTGGAAGTCTTGCAAGCAAACGATCTTAACGAGATCGACAATGGAAGCAGAATTAACAGCATTAGACACATCTGGTGTCGAAGCGGGATGGCTTCGAGATCTCTTGATGGACTTGCCATTGGTTGATAAACCGGTTCCGGCTATCCTTATGAACTGTGACAATCAGACCATCATCACCAAGGTGAAGAGTTCAAAGGACAACATGAAGTCCAACAAACACATAAGAATGAGATTAAAAGCTGTCAGAAAATTGAGAAACTCCGGAGTGATAGCGTTGGAATATGTCCATACGGCTAAGAATCTGGCAGATCCCTTTACAAAAGGGCTATCACGTGTTGTGATAGATAATGCATCGAGGGAGATGGGCATGAGACCCACATGAGTTGCCATGGTGGTAACCCAACCTATGTGATCGGAGATCCCGTGAAGTAGGACCTGGGAAAACAAGCCAATGGTGAACTGAGGAGAGTAACTATACTAACCCACTCCGCTGGAGATGCAATACTCTCAATACTGTATGGGAGGATGACTACTGTCTTAATGTGTTCCAAGGCTTATATGTATAAGCAAGATGCTATCCTACAGAGCGATCTTTGGAGGAACACACCTATATGAGCCCGACTGCTGGTCACAGTCTATGAGATTGGGGTGATCTCTAGTAAGCTCATGAACAGGCCAGGAGTGTGACTTATATGCTCCACCCGAGGGGTCAGCCTTCGGCAGCCTAGTATCAGTAAGACATGTGGTGAAACTTCTTTACGCCAAACTGACAATTCAAGGCTTAGTCCATTGTTCAGCTGTGAAGGAGTGTAGCTACTTGCTCTAGGTGAAGCTCAACCTTAACAGGTCTTCGCTGAAACACTGGTATATCGAAACAGTAATTGGAACAGAGGACACAATGGGCCCTCGAGATCTGGTGGGGGATTGTTGAAATCTGAGATGGGCCTAGAGCCCATATGACAATTTCAGATTTGATCTCTAAGGGCCCATGTAGGTGGCATGACAAAGTGGTGGGAAGTTTAGTCCCACCATGCTAGTGGAAGGAGAGTTGGAGTGGTTTATAAGGGATTCTCTCCCTCATGCTATTGGAGCTTGAGAAGAGATGAGGCCCTCGCGCACTCCTCCTCCTCCGCTCGCCTCGCCACGCCACGCCTCGTCACGACGCGCCGCGGGTTGCGGGATTGAGCCGAGCCGAGCTCACTCCTATGCGCTTCTTTTTGCCGGTCAGGAACGGAGAGTCTTTGACAGGTAGGGCCACGATCTGAGACGTCGGATCGTGGGCTACCGACTTGGACGTGGGTTCGGCCCACGTTTCTCCACGCGCAGCCGCACATATATATATGGGGCGCTGCCAACCCTAGCCGCCGCAACACAGAACGCATCTGCCTCCACGCCCGCCGTCGTCCCTTTGCTGCTGCTGCCGTCGGTGACTCCATCCCGTCCGCCGCGTACACGGTCGACGGGAGAGCAGGTCTCCGAAGCCTCGCCTCTCTGGATCCTGTACGGGAGAGGGGCGAATAGGTTTTTGGGAAGCGACTACGCGACTGCTCGCCGTTCATCTACTTCCTCTACGTCCGCGTCGCCCTCGTCATCACCATGGCCACTGACGCCGAACGTGCCGCCGCCCAGAAGATCGAAGCCGACAAGAAGGCAGCCGAGGACGCTGCTGCCGCCACCGCTGTCGCGGCCTCTGCATGGCCTACTGGAGGGTATAACTCGTTTATCCCGCTCCTTCTGTTTTCTATTTTAGGCATGCTAGTGTTATACGTAGATCTGTCTACAATTAGCGTAGTATGTGCTCACATGATTGAATATCAGTATGCTATTATTTATGTCAATGCCATGCTAGTAATTAATTCGTGGATTAAATTAATCGGAAAATTGCCTATTTACTCAACACTATACTCACAAGTTTTGGCATCATCTGAACAAATGATGGTAAATTGATTCATATGTAATGTGACATCCTGATTACAAGTTCGGTTAGATTTTTTTTCTATTGGAATAATTGTTCTGTTGGAGCAGAACAATGACATCCCTGTGATTTAGTTTTCTGGGGATGGACAGAACGGGAGTATAAAACATTTGACTACTGTATTTTTTAATACTTATAAACAGGGAGTATATATCATCAAGGTTGAAACTCCCCATCTATCACTCGTTTATCTTGGTTCAAATACTATTGATAATGTTCAAGTTATCAATGGTCATGGACACCTTTTATCGAGTTCAGTTTTGGACACGTTCACTTCATGTAGAAGTACATGCTCATTGTATTCGCTTGTCGTGTTCCCTTTTCATGATATGCTTGTACTGACAAATTGAATCACTGTTCATGACAATATTTACCTCTGAAACTCTGGTATTCTACTCCTTTATTTTCCTGATACCTTGTCATTCAGTATGTACTGAGTATATCCACACTACATGTTTTTGTAGTTCAATATCAAAGGCAAGAATCAGCCAAATATGATAATGAGAACAAGGCTAATGATGGAGAACCTTCTTCTACGGAAGATGAGCAGTCTATTGGGAAAACTAAGTTTCAATGCGCATCCTAAGTTTCAGTCGATGCCGAAGTAAACTACCACATGTAAGTGTAGGGACACACATTAGTTTCCGGCTGAGGATTTAATGGCTAGCGAACTTTATGCACATATGCCGTAGTAGAGATGCAGGCTTCGTTATCCTGTAGTTATCTGAATTTGTTCTCACCTGCACTCTTCTTGCCTTTAGTTTTGTTCTTAACAGAATTATTACTTACTGACAGTCGAATACTCGTTTGCCTTCATCATCTGCATTTCAAATGACTCATTATGCATCAGGCTAGCTAGGCGATATGAAATTTTACTTCTTGGCTATAGTCACCGAGCACTGCAATTTGAAATTACAGCTACGAATTTTGGATTAGTCGAAAGGGCATTCTTAATCTGATACAGTCAATTGAGCAATGCAATTTTCAAAACAAGAAGCGACTGCTGCCATATTATTTATGTTTACAATTAACAAACTACATCCTGACATTCCTTCTTATTTTTGTTTGCGTCCAGGTGTGATGACCTTGAGAAAATCCATGCACTTCAATTGGACAGGCGTTCTCTGCCACGTAACCGATGATGCACTTCACTTGACAGAAACATAAGATCAGTACTTCTATCTATTCTATTCATCATATCTACACTTATGTTTATTCATTCTATGAGCTCTCTATATAAGAGAAACAACAGAGACTATTGTTTAAGAATAGTAGCCTTTTCAATTAAGAAAAACTAATTAATGCATTAAACTTAAAAGTATCTCGTGGCCACAACAAACAGTTCACTAACAAGTAAAACAGGAACTACTTTTACTGGTAAGTGGTAACTATGCATCTCCATATTGTGCTGCAAACAAAAGCAGAACAGGGTTTAGGAACCATAGTTTTACTTTAGAAAACCTTTACGAGTTTAGCAACAAACCGGCATGGTAGCAAAGTTTTTAGGAATACAGGGCGATAAAAAATGTAGTACTTCAATGTGTGGGCAATAAATAGTACGTTTATTTATAACAACTATTATGATGTGATTCGAGTCTGACACGACATTTTCAATGGTAGTCACATTAGTAAAGACTAAAATGTATGCAACTTCTATATGGTGTCGTAGTGTCATTTGAAGAGAGAAGTACTGCTGCTTAAGATAAACAAATATAGAATGAAAAAATGTACCATGTCGAAACTGCCCAACTGAAAAATCATGATCTACACCTAAAGTGTGTTCCCGGTGATGAAGACAACTATATGTCATTTTCTTAAGCAATACATGCACGCACATTATTGATAGACAAAATGCCACAATAATTAAATCTGTCTAGTGTATACTAACTGAATTGAAACATATAGACTTAAAACAGGGGCGATCGTATCTTGTTATTATCTAACAGGTCATATTGGCTATACCTACATCTCGGGACGTTCAAAGCATAGGTGTACTGGATGCAAAAATTGTATAGATGCATGCTCTAATCCTTAGAGTTTGAGCAAAACGTGATAAAATTGAAGATGAAGTGCATTGGCCCGTAGCAATGCCACTGAAGCTGGGCATTCTTAATCTGATAGTGATCGTGCATGTTTAAATAAAGATTTTAGTCAAATAAAAACAAAGATAAACATCTGTAGAAAAGCGCTCTGGAGCAACAAATTCTTTGTAGAATAAGAGTAAATGCTCTTGTCATATTCAAAACCCGCCAGTTTCTTAGGTGCGGACTTCAGCCTGTAAGGACTTGCTTATAGACGATGTTCTTCATCGAGGTCTGTAAGGACAAGGTAGGTCTTTTCGCTTCTTAGATTTACCGCTTTGCTTCTTGGCATTCTCCTTCTCCTTCTCCTTCTCAATGAGGATCTTTATATTTCTCTTCACAGTGGCTCGAGACAATGCGACATAGAGTTGACCATGAGAGAACACCGGATTAGGTACGTACACGCCAACAATCGGAATCGTCTGTCCTTGAGCCTTGTTAATCGTCATAGCAAAGCTAAGCCTTACAGGAATTTGCTTACTCTTCAACTTTAATGGAAACATGTCGTTGTCAGACGGGCATAGGGGTATTCGAGGAAGGAATACCCTCCTACTTGCGTTTTGTCCAATCACGATTTCTGCGTCGATGGCATTCCTCTCGAAACCTCGCACCACAAGCCTCGTCCCGTTACACAAACCATTAGTCGGATCAATGTTCCTTAGAAGTATTACAGGGCAGTTGAGCTTCAGTTCGAGTGCAAGCGGAGGCAGACCGTTGCGAGTCAACCCATTCAGGAACTCGGGAGCGCAGTAGCCATATGGGTCATCTTCTGCACTATCAAAGCTATGGTAGATTACTTCTTCTCCTCGAAAATGCTCTACCTTGCGTATGTTTATCTTGTTGACGTTGTCGTTCGTGGTGGAGAGGATTGCGCGTGAAGTCATGTAATTCGGATCGGAGATGTTGTCATCTAGACTCGGAAACACATGGTCAATCAGCTTCTCTATGTCGTCACCCTCGCCTGTAGATGGCACACGAATATCTTCAGGGAGTCGTATGTTTCATTGATCGTCAACTACCTCGGTGCCATTGCCTACCCTTAGCAAGTAATCCGCAAACCAGCTGTCATTATGAGCCCTCATGTTGGTGACGAGCCTTAGCTGGCGCATGCCCTTCCAGAGATGTGAAATTCGGAGGGTTGCATCGATTATCTGACCCCAGGACCCCCTCCTGACGATCGGAAGCACCTGCCTAATGTCCCCGCCAAACAGAATAGTCTTTCCTCCAAAGGGTCGGTCCCGTCTTCCCATGATGTCACGCATGTTGTTGTCCAGTGCCTCGACCGCCTGTCGCTTAGTCATGGTGGCCTCAGCCCATACTATCCATGAGGCCATCCTTAGTAGCTTGGCGGTACCACTCTGCTTCATGAAGGTGCATGAGGCGCCATCGTCACAGCTCAATGGGATCTTGAACCTAGAGTGGGCTGTTGTGACACCCCGAGACCGGTGCGTCAGGTGTCAGCTAGTTATTCGTTGTCAGTGCCATGTCATCTGCTTGCGTGTTGCATCTTGCCATGTCATCATGTGTGTTGCATCAGCATGTTTTCAAAACTTGCATCCGTCTGAGTCCCCTCGTCCTTTCTGTTGTCCGTTCTAAGCCCAAACACACTTGCACGCGCCCGCGGTTCCTCCGAATATTTATTTTGTGAGTGGCGAGAAAATGTTCTCGGAATGGGATGAAACTTGTCATGTGGTCTTATTTTAGTGTAGACAGGCCGCCTGCCAAATTTCATCGCATTCGGAGCTCGTTTGATAGCCCAACGGATTTATATAACGGCACTAGTCGCCGGTTATTTTCGTCGGACGTTTTCTGTCTCCGAAAACCCCCACGGGCCTCTTCTCTTCTCTCCTCTAGGCCCTTCTAACACAGCCCACTAGCCTCCTCTGGGCCCAACCTACCTCACCTCGCGATCGGATCCATCGGATCGCGATCGGAGGGCTCTAAAATCCCTCCAAACTCCAAACCCTAGCCCTCCTACTATAAATGGACTGCCCCTAGTCCATTTTTGGCCTTCCCCTACCGCCCTCCTCAAATTCCGCGCAGTGCTTCCACCGTTGCCGCGCCGTGCTTCCACCGTTGCCGCGCCGTGCTTCCGACCTCGCCGCGCCGTGCTTCCGACGTCGCCGCGCCGTGCTTCCGAGTCCTCCCCCGCGCCCGTCGTCTTCAACCTCCAGTGCGCCGCCTCAGTTCATCCCTGCCGCTGTTCGCCGCCGGGAACGGGATCCCCGGGGCCGGATCCGCTGCCCCACGGCCTCCTCCGCCCTTCGCCGGAGCTCCATCGCCGGAAGCCGTCTGCCGCCGCCAGGAGCTCGAGCAGGAGCGCTCGAGCGAACGCCGCGCCTGCCTGGGCCTCCTCGGCTCGTCGCCCGTGGGCCGGGCATCTCCCCGCCGGCCAGGCCAGGTCCTACCCCGACCTGGGCCGAGGCCCAGCCCCTGCGAGCCTCTCCGCAGGGCCCAGCCTCTGCCAGCTGGCCGGACCGCTCCCAGGCCGGCCTGCCCTGCTGCCTCCTCCCTCTCCAACTGGGCTCGGCCCACATGGTGAGCCCAGATCTATCCCGCCCTGTGCGTTAGATAGTTTTTGACGCCCATGTGTGTTTTTTCCCTGAGTAGAAATCTGCTAAGTCCTTTTGCTGTCATTTTAATGTTGCATCTTTGCATGATGATAACTTTTTGTGTGCTTATCCGTTTTGAGTGAATGACATGTCAAAATGATCGTGGAGATGTGCTCTACACTTTGTTCCATTGTGCCATGCTTGTTTGACTTCATCTAGATGCTTAAATATCTGTTGCAAGAGTGCTACTAGTTATAAACTGCTGCTATTAGTTGTTTTCATGCCATGTTTGTGATGTGATAACTTGGTGCATGTTTATCCAAATGATGCAAATGATATGTCAAAATGTTCATCATGAGATGCTCTACATGTTGGTTGCTATAGCATGCTTGTTTGAGTTCATATTGCCATGTTTATCTATGTTGCAAAAGTGCATTTGGATGTTATGTTCTGAAACTTGTTACGAGATGCCTAGTTGAGGAGCTCGTTGCTATTGTTGTGTTTGTCCCCATGTCACATGCCTAGGTGTTTTAGGATCTCCATGATGTGCTCTTTGAGGTGGTGCTTTTAACTTTCCATGATATGCCTTGTGTTGACTTAAACATGCTCACAAACATGCCATGATAATATTGCTGTGTTAACACTTAGTCAAATTTCACTAAGTCTGGAATCTGTAATATCCGGATGCTATGTTTGCTTGTTGTTCTAGGAAAATCCATGATAGTTTTGGGGTGACTATTGATGATTCCTTGTTGTATATGTTGTTGGCTATCCATTCATGCTCTCACATGCTCATTTGGGTGGCTGTAGCATATTTAACTCTTGCTCCCAAGTTGCTATAAAATGCAGCTGTCAGGTTTTTGTTGTCATGTTCAAAATGTTGTAGCTTGTTGCTATTGATCCATGCCTCCGATGGAGATGCTCCAATGGACTTATTTGCTGTAGGATATGTCTACTTCATGTTCATGCTTCTTATCACCATGTTTGAGTGTTGTAGCTTATATTTATCATGCTCCAAAGTTACTATGTGGCTGTTAATTCCAGCTTGTTGTTATATATTGTTTCATGTGTATCTTTTAGCCCGTTGCTCCGTTTGAGGTGTTGCTTATATGAAACTTGTGTGATTTTGCATGTAGATTCATAATATCATATTGTTTTCCTGTTTGGAGTGCGTTTGGTTGATGTTTGGGTGCATCTTGCACCGTTGCCATGATGTGCTTCCTACCTTGTCATGTTGTGCTTCCTACATTGCCATGTAATGCTTCATGTATAGACTTTTTGTGCTTCATGTATAGATTGTCATGCATCATACCTTGCCATGTATTGCATCATATAAACTTGTGTTGTTTTCTATGCTTCCTACCTTGCCATGTTATGCTTCCTGTATAGACTTGTTATGCTTCCTGTATAGACTTGATGTGCTTCCTGTATAGACTTGCTATGCTTCATACCTTGCCATGTTATGCTTCATAGACTTGCTGTGCTTCCTGTATAGACTTGTCATGCATCATACATTGCCATGTATTGCTTCCTGTATATATTTGTCATGCATCATACCTTGCCATGTATTGCATCATATATAAACTTGTGTTGTTTTACTGTGCTTCCTACCTTGCCATGTTTTGCTTCCTGTGTAGACTTTCTGTGCATCATAAGTAGACTTGATTTGCATACTACTTGGTAGTGCATATTGTCATGTTCTTGAGTGGTTTGTTTACCGCATTGCTTGCTTCTTCTCGTTAGTGGTTGTTCCGTTGCGTTCGTGAGGATTCGTTCGTCTACCCGTGGTTCTTCTTCAAGGCTTCTTCTTCGTCTTCTTCACGGAACCGTTCTTCTTCCTTGCGGGATCTCAGGCAAGATGACCATACCCTTGGATACCTTTACTATCATTGCCATGCTTAGTGACTCGATGCTATCGTTACATGTCGCGCTACCCATCATTATTGTCAGCCTCTCCTTATTGCCATGAAACCTCTAACCTTTGAAACCTTCCTAGCAAAACCACTGTTTGGCTATGTTACCCGCTTGCTCAGCCCCTCTTATAGCGTTGTTAGTTGCAGGTGAAGATGAAATTCGTTCCAGGAGGGAACTTGTTGTTGGAATATCACAATATCTATAATTATTATTAACACACCTATATACTGGGCATGGGTGGAAGGCTTGGCCTTTTGCTCGGTGTTTTGTTCCACTCATGCCACCTTAGGCGCCGATAAACCGGCATTATGTTCTTTGATTTTGCGTTCCTTACACGATGGGTGGATGGGGACCCCTTGACAGTTCGACTTTGAATAAAACTCCTCCAGCAAGGCCCAACATTGGTTTTAATTTTCTCATATAACAACTTAATTAATTAATTAATTGCATAGGGGGTCATGTCCCCGGGTTCTTAATTCTACATAACAGGGGGGCCAGTGTTGATGGTGTTGGTCCCAAACGGGGGTCCTGCGGGGCCACCACGGGGAAACTCGAGGTTTGGTTTTACCTGTAGCATCGCCCCTCCGGTTGTGGCCTGAGACGAGATACGCGCGGCTACTATCAGGGTGTCGGCACGCCGGGAGGTCTTGCTGGACTTGTTTTACCATTGTCGAAATGTCTTGTGCACCGGGATGCCGAGCCTGATCGGATTTCCCTAATATAAGGGGTGATGATATTATATTTATCACTTCAGCCAATCGTGAGAGCTTGTGATGGGCTAAGTTGGGACACCCCTGCAGGGTTATGATCTTTTGAAAGCCGTGCCCGCGGTTATGTGGCTGATTGGAATTTGTTAATGTCCGGTTGTAGAAAACTTGACAGAGGATCCGAAGTAAAACACGCAACTGTGTGAGTAACCGTGACTGTCTCTTTTCACTTTGAGAAGAGAACACGGTGGGGTTATGTTTGACTCGTATGTAGTTCAGGATCTTTAGCGATCACTTCTATTTGCGACCGTTTGCGTAGATGCTCATCTTATTCTTGTACTCGTAAGTTAGCCACCATATCTTTTGCTTAGCCGCTGCTGCAACCTCACCACTTTACCTCTTCCTACCTATTAAGCTTTGATAGTCTTGTTACCCATGGTTATGGGATTGCTGAGTCCTCGTGGCTCACAGATACTACAACAACAGTAGCAGGTGCAGGTTTCCGATGTCTTGACGTGAGAGCGTTGTTCGTTGTTTGGAGTTCTTCTTCTTCAGTCTTGGGTTAGGTTCCGGGTCGGCAGCCTGGGATAGCAGATGGATGTCTTGAGCTTTTCTTGTTTGTATCTGTAGTCGGATACTTTGTATTGATGTTGTATTCATGTGACTTGTATGTATTGTTGTATCCCCCATGTATGTATGTAATGGTACGATGTAATGATATCCATCTTGCTAAGTGCCCGAAATGCGGTTGTGCCCCAATCACGTAAGTGTCACGTGATCGGGATAGAATCGCATCTTGGGCCTGACAAGTTGGTATCAGAGCCTCGACCGACCATAGGAGCCCCCTTGATTGATCGTAGCTTGGCCGTTGTTGAGTCTAGCAGAAAACTTTTTCGGAGTCTAGTTATATCGGAGAGTAGGAATTATTTTTATTCCCCTGTCCCTTCGTCGCTCTGGTGAGGAATCTTGACGTAGGTGTTTTGGAATTACCCCTCTTCCCCTTCAAATATTTTTAGGATCTCGCGTGGTTAGTTTTCGTTCGTTGCGTTGATAGTTCTTTCATCTGGTGCATCTCTCGTCAAGTGAATTCAACCCTCTTCTTCTTACAAGTTCAACCCTCAGTTCTTTTAACCGACGGTGTTTTTCCCCGTCCGTTGTGGTCTTTCTTTTCCCACCCGCCCACCCTTTTGCTTCTCGGAGCCGGAATCCTTAATCGAGTATCCATCCTACTTGTGTGAATCCTTTGCATTCTTTACTCAGTTATTTCAACCGGTGAATTCTTGTCTTGTACGTCATCCTTCATCTCTTTTCTTCTCCGATGAATTCTCCTCTTGGTTGATATTCTTCATCTCTTCTTTTCCGGTGGATTCAAATTGTATTCGGTGTTCATCATATTCTTTTTCCTCCGCTCAAATGTTCTTCACCTTGCTCGTTCGTCTCTTGCCATTTAATTGTTCCGGTGTTCCAAAGACATCTCAGGATATTCGTCTGTCTTCCGTTTAATTCGAGGTTGTCACCTCATTTGAGTCATTCTATCATTCTGGTGCATCATCTCCTTTCAATCCATTTCAACGGTGGTTTTCTCTTCGGTGGGCCCTAACCCACAGGTCTTTTCCCAGGATCTTACCTGACTCATCTTATTTTCCCGGAGTGTTCCAATTATTTTCAAGTGTGACGTAAGTATGGATCCCATCAGTCATATGCCTTCTCCAAGATCGCTTTCAATTCTTTTCATCGTTGCTTCAACCTCTCTTCTTTTCATTCTTCCGGAGTATTTTCATGGATTCTTTTCATCGTGTTCCTCCAAAGGTCATCATTTCAGAAGATTTCTTCATTCTCAGTTTTCAACTTCGTCCTCCAAATATTCTTCATTGGTGCCTCTTCGTTCGTCTCACATTCTTCTGGTGCTTGTTCAAGTATTCTTTAATCAGTTCGCGATCTCTTCGTGCTCGTCATCTAAATTCCCCAAGTGCTTTATTCTTTCCGGCGATGCATAGTATTCACTCGATTCATTTTCTTACGGTGGCTTGTCCTCTTGCATCGTTAAATTTCATTCCTTGCAGTGGTTATTCTCGTTCTTCACTCGATTGTAATTCTTCTTGGTGGTTTGTTCATTTCATCATTCGATTAATTCTTCACGGTGGTTCGTTCCTTTTCTTCACTCGGCTTCAATTCTTTACGGTGATTCGCTCGACAGTTCTTTTCCGGTGCTATCATGTCAATCCATTCATTTTATTCCAATCCTACCGGTGTTTCATGAAGATTTTTCCCGAGTTCAAGTTATATCTCTCTTTAATCTTTTTCAATGGGAATAAGTGATATGCAAATCCATTCCTTCGCATCAATTTAATTGGTGGAGGATAAGCATAACATAATTCTTATTCTTTTCATCAAGCTATTTAATCCCTTCCTTCGGAGTTTATTCTCCATGAATAAATTCTAGTTCCAAGTCCTTTCATCTTTTATTTCCGGAGTTCAAATTTTCTCGGCTATCTCGTCGGAACCCCGTCTAATCATCGCAAGGCTTTAATCTTATTCTTTTCATCTGTCATTTCTACATCATCATCCTTTTGTTACCGGAGTTCTTCATGGTGGTTCTACATCATTTAATTCATTATTCAAACGTTCAGCTAATTCTTCTGGAGCAGCTCAAGCATTCTTATTCTTGCCTCTCGAGCGCAAATAATTCTCCTATTCTTTTCAAGTGGAGTTTTGCAATTCTTCATTCTCAGATAATCCTTCTTTTCATTGCGGCGGTAATTCACCTCAAGTCTTGAGATGTTTAGATAAGTCCACAACAAGCTTATTCTTTTGTGGTTGTTTTTCTCAACAACTCCGTTCGAGTCTTTCCTTCAAGATGCTCTTTCAAATTCATTCGTGCTCGAAGTTGTCATCTTCTTCTCCGTCCTTTTAATTGCCTTCTTTCAATTCTTCCGGAGGCCTTGTGTTGTTACTCTCGTCGAGTATCGTCCCATCTCCTCAGGTTCTTGTCCATTCCATTCTTGTTCAACCGGTGTGCCATTTCTTTCAATTTTAGTCGGAGTGCTGCCCAAATTCCTTCGTTTGAATTCCTTTTTCTATCTCTTTTTAACCGGAGTGGTTTCGAATTCATTCTTATTCCTTCGACCTTTTGGATTCTCGTCGCATTTCCTGTTCCTCTTGTTAACGAAGTCTTGCAACTTCGTTCATCTCCGTTGTATCCTTTCTTCCGAATTGTTCAACCTCTCAAAGTTCTGTTCTTTCACTCTTTTGACCTCGAAGAACTTGTTCTTCCTTTTTCCCTTCCGTCTCGTTCCTAAGATCTCGGGACGAGATCTCTTGTTAGTAGGGGAGTGTTGTGACACCCCGAGACCGGTGCGCCAGGTGTCAGCTAGTTATTCGTTGTTAGTGCCATGTCATCTGCTTGCGTGTTGCATCTTGCCATGTCATCATGTGTGTTGCATCAGCATGTTTTCAAAACTTGCATCCGTCTGAGTCCCCTCGTCCTTTCCGTTGTCCGTTCTGAGCCCAAACACACTTGCACGCGCCCGCGGTGCCTTCGAATATTTATTTTGTGAGTGGACGGAAAATGTTCTCGGAATGGGATGAAACTTGTCATGTGGTCTTATTTTAGTGTAGACAGGCCGCCTGCCAAATTTCATCGCATTCGGAGCTCGTTTGATAGCCCAACGGATTTATATAACGGCACTAGTCGCCGGTTATTTTCGTCGGACGTTTTCGGTCTCCGAAAACCCCCGCGGGCCTCTTCTCTTCTCTCGTCTAAGCCCTTCTAACACAGCCCACTAGCCTCCTCTGGGCCCAACCTACCTCACCTCGCGATCGGATCCGTCGGATCGCGATCGGAGGGCTCTAAAATCCCTCCAAACTCCAAACCCTAGCCCTCCTACTATAAATGGACTGCCCCTAGTCCATTTTTGGCCTTCCCCGACCTCCCTCCTCAAATTCCGCGCAGTGCTTCCACCGTTGCCGCTCCGTGCTTCCACCGTTGCCGCGCCGTGCTTCCACCGTTGCCGCGCCGTGCTTCCGACCTCGCCGCGCCGTGCTTCCGACGTCCCCGCGCCGTGCTTTCGACGTCGCCGCGCCGTGCTTCCGAGTCCTCCCCCGCGCCCGTCGTCTTCAACCTCCAGTGCGCCGCCTCAGTTCATCCCTGCCGCCGTTCGCCGTCGGGAAAGGGATCCCCGGGGCCGGATCCGCCCGGATCCGCCTGGATCCGCCGCCCCACGGCCTCCTCCGCCCATCGCCGGAGCTCCATCGCCGGAAGCCGTCTGTCGCCACCAGGAGCTCGAGCAGGAGCGCTCGAGCGAACGCCGCGCCTGCTTGGGCCTCCTCGGCTCGTCGCCCGTGGGCCGGGCATCACCCCGCCGGCCAGGCCAGGTCCTACCCCGACCTGGGCCGAGGCCCAGCCCCTGCCAGCCTCTCCGCAGGGCCCAGCCTCTGCCAGCTGGCCCGACCGCTCCCAGGCCGGCCTGCCCTGCTGCCTCCTCCCTCTCCAACTGGGCTCGGCCCACATGGTGAGCCCAGATCTATCCCGCCCCGTGCGTTAGATAGTTTTTGACGCCCATGTGTGTTTTTTCCCTGAGTAGAAATCTGCTAAGTCCTTTTGCTGTCAGTTTAATGTTGCATCTTTGCATGATGATAACTTTTTGTGTGCTTATCCATTTTGAGTGAATGACATGTCAAAATGATCGTGGAGATGTGCTCTACACTTTGTTCCATTGTGCCATGCTTGTTTGACTTCATCTAGATGCTTAAATATCTGTTGCAATAGTGCTACTTGTTATAAACTGCTGCTATTAGTTGTTTTCATGCCATGTTTGTGATGTGATAACTTGGTGCATGTTTATCCAAATGATGCAAATGATATGTCAAAATGTTCATCATGAGATGCTCTACATGTTGGTTGCTATAGCATGCTTGTTTGAGTTCATATTGCCATGTTTATCTATGTTGCAAAAGTGCATTTGGTTGTTATGTTCTGAAACTTGTTACGAGATGCCTAGTTGAGGAGCTCGTTGCTATTGTTGTGTTTGTCCCCATGTCACATGCCTAGGTGTTTTAGGATCTCCATGATGTGCTCTTTGAGGTGGTGCTTTTAACTTTCCATGATATGCCTTGTGTTGACTTAAACATGCTCACGAACATGCCATGATAATATTGTTGTGTTAACACTTAGTGAAATTTCACTAAGTCTGGAATCTGTAATATCCGGATGCTATGTTTGCTTGTTGTTCTAGGCAAATCCATGATAGTTTTGGGGTGAATATTGATGATTCCTTGTTGTATATGTTGTTGGGTATCCATTCATGCTCTCACATGCTCATTTGGGTGGCTGTAGCATATTTAACTCTTGCTCCCAAGTTGCTATGAAATGCTGCTGTCAGGTTTTTGTTGTCATGTTCAAAATGTTGTAGCTTGTTGCTATTGATCCATGCCTCCTATGGAGATGCTCCAATGGACTTGTTTGTTGTAGGATATGTCTACTTCATGTTCATGCTTCTTATCACCATGTTTGAGTGTTGTAGCTTATATTTATCATGCTCCAAAGTTACTATGTGGCTGTTAATTCCAGCTTGTTGTTATATATTGTTTCATGTGTATCTTTTAGCCCGTTGCTCTCTTTGGGGTGTTCCTTATATGAAACTTGTGTGATTTTGCATGTAGATTCATAATATCATATTGTTTTCATGTTTGGAGTGAGTTTGGTTGATGTTTGGGTGCATCTTGCACCGTTGCCATGTTGTGCTTCCTACCTTGTCATGTTGTGCTTCCTACATTGCCATGTAATGCTTCCTGTATAGACTTTCTGTGCTTCCTGTATAGATCGTCATGCATCATACCTTGCCATGTATTGCATCATATAAACTTCTGTTGTTTTCTATGCTTCCTACCTTGCCATGTTATGCTTCCTGTATAGACTTGTTATGCTTCCTGTATAGACTTGATGTGCTTCCTGTATAGACTTGCTATGCTTCATACCTTGCCATGTTATGCTTCATAGACTTGTTGTGCTTCCTGTATAGACTTGTCATGCATCATACATTGCCATGTATTGCTTCCTGTATATATTTGTCATGCATCATACCTTGCCATGTATTGCATCATATATAAACTTGTGCTGTTTTGCTGTGCTTCCTACCTTGCCATGTTTTGCTTCCTGTGTAGACTTTCTGTGCATCATAAGTAGACTTGATTTGCATACTACTTGGTAGTGCATATTGTCATGTTCTTGAGTGGTTTGTTTACCGCATTGCTTGCTTCTTCTCGTTAGTGCTTGTTCCGTTGCGTTCGTGAGGATTCATTCGTCTACCCGTGGTTCTTCTTCAAGGCTTCTTCTTCGTCTTCTTCACGGAACCGTTCTTCTTCCTTGCGGGATCTCAGGCAAGATGACCATACCCTTGGATACCTTTACTATCATTGCCATGCTTAGTGACTCGATGCTATCGTTACATGCCGCGCTACCCATCATTATTGTCAGCCTCTCCTTGTTGCCAGGAAACCTCTAACCTTTGAAACCTTCCTAGCAAAACCACTGTTTGGCTATGTTACCCGCTTGCTCAGCCCCTCTTATAGCGTTGTTAGTTGCAGGTGAAGATGAAGTTCGTTCCAGGAGGGAACTTTTCGTTGGAATATCACAATATCTATAATTATTATTAACACACCTATATACTGGGCATGGGTGGAAGGCTTGGCCTTTTGCTCGGTGTTTTGTTCCACTCATGCCACCTTAGGCGCCGATAAACCGGCATTATGTTCCTTGATTTTGCGTTCCTTACACGATGGGTGGATGGGGACCCCTTGACAGTTCGACTTTGAATAAAACTCCTCCAGCAAGGCCCAACATTGGTTTTAATTTGCTCATATAACAACTTAATTAATTAATTAATTGCATAGGGGGTCATGTCCCCGGGTTCTTAATTCTACATAACAGGGGGGGCCAGTGCTGATGGTGTTGGTCCCAAACGGGGGTCCTGCGGGGCCACCACGGGGAAACTCGAGGTTTGGTTTTACCTGTAGCATCGCCCATCCGGTTGTGGCCTGAGACGAGATACGCGCGGCTACTATCAGGGTGTCGGCACGCCGGGAGGTCTTGCTGGACTTGTTTTACCATTGTCGAAATGTCTTGTGCACCGGGATGCCGAGCCTGATCGGATTTCCCTAAGATAAGGGGTGATGATATTATATTTATCACTTCAGCTAATCGTGAGAGCTTGTGATGGGCTAAGTTGGGACACCCCTGCAGGGTTATGATCTTTCGAAAGCCGTGCCCGCGGTTATGTGGCTGATTGGAATTTGTTAATGTCCGGTTGTAGAAAACTTGACAGAGGATCCGAAGTAAAACACACAACTGTGTGAGTAACCGTGACTGTCTCTTTTCACTTTGAGAAGAGAACACGGTGGGGTTATGTTTGACTCGTATGTAGTTCAGGATCTTTAGCGATCACTTCTATTTGCGACCGTTTTCGTAGATGCTCATCTTATTCTTGTACTCGTAAGTTAGCCACCATATCTTTTGCTTAGCCGCTGTTGCAACCTCACCACTTTACCTCTTCCTACCTATTAAGCTTTGATAGTCTTGTTACCCATGGTTGTGGGATTGCTGAGTCCTCGTGGCTCACAGATACTACAACAACAGTTGCAGGTGCAGGTTTCCGATGTCTTGACGTGAGAGCGTTGTTCGTTGTTTGGAGTTCTTCTTCTTCAGTCTTGGGTTAGGTTCCGGGTCGGCAGCCTGGGATAGCAGATGGATGTCTTGAGCTTTTCTTGTTTGTATCTGTAGTCGGATACTTTGTATTGATGTTGTATTCATGTGACTTGTATGTATTGTTGTATCCCCCATGTATGTATGTAATGGTACGATGTAATGATATCCATCTTGCTAAGCGCCCGAAATGCGGTTGTGCCCCAATTACGTAAGTGTC
Source organism: Secale cereale (assembly GCA_902687465.1). Taxonomy (NCBI): domain Eukaryota; kingdom Viridiplantae; phylum Streptophyta; class Magnoliopsida; order Poales; family Poaceae; genus Secale; species Secale cereale. The sequence continues at coordinate 554,459,936 of LR738712.1, forward strand.
ACGTGATCGGGATAGAATCGCATCTTGGGCCTGACAGCAGTCCTGCCTCCAAGCATGATAGAAGCAGCGACGGCTGACGTCGCGGTAGCGATAGCGATGTTTCCCTCGCTTCGAACCTTCACGAGAAGCGCCCTGTACAGGAAGGTCTTCCCTATACCTCCCGGGCCATCAAAAAAGAACACACCACCATCACCGCCATCAACAGCAGCTAGTATCTCATCGTATGCAACCCTCTGCTCTAAGTTTAGCGACGACGCCAATTTAGTATCGTTGATGTCAAAATCGATGTTGGATTCCTCGATCACTTCTCTCGCCTCGCCCTCGGTTGGGTCGAACGCATCGTCAATGCATGGAAGAGCGAAATCAGCTATGTCTTTTCCCATGGACTACAACATACCCCTAATGTCAAGCAACACCATCTGTTCCACCTCAATCTGGCACGTGTGTGATCGCCGATAGTCATCAGACATAGGCTCGAAGTGCCTATCCCATAAACCACGCACGTCACCTGGCTCACAGTGCACTCAAATTGTTGTGAAGAGCCTCCTAAACGAACATGGCATCGCCCACTACTCTGCCTCGGTAAGACAGTTGTCGAGCATGTTATCTGCCTCGATGTGTCCCAACCTTTCGGCAACCTCTCTAAAGCTCCCGCATAGCCTACCATCCACGATAAGCAGGTCCTCATATGATGTCTTGCTAGCAACATGGTTTAGCAGCACACGCAAATAGTATCGCTCCCCTTGGCAGGATTGGCAGACACAATTCGACCCATCTGATAATGCTCCACCCGCTCTTTCTAATACTTCTTACCCTTCTGCCATGTGAACCTTCTAGGAAAATCCTTGTACAATATATTCCTAGCCCACGGGTGGTTCTGGTTAGCTTTGAAATACTCTGTCAACATGGATTTGGAAGCATTCTCTGAGGCGACTACGTCGGTCAAGTGAGCTTGCTCATTGAATGCCACCCTATGCATATTCGAGAGATGAAGAGGCAACTGTAGGACAGGCGGGTCATTGGCACACAAGGGGAAGCCAAGTATCCTCCACATCGCCTCTGGAGCAGTAACCCACCTCGTGTCTACGTATCTTTTGATCTCATCAATGTTACCAACGGCGTCGGGCTAGTCGATGCTGAGAGAAGCCCTATCATGGCCCTTGTATATGTACTTGTAAAGGTATTTGACGGCCTTTATGCCGGAGCAAACCTCAACGTTGATGTGGCAATTGAACATCCGCAGAAGGCAAGGGTTAGACGGCACAACCCATATGTTGTCCAAAATTTTACCCCGGACCCTAGCCTGCCGACCATCATCTCGACGACAATAAACTGGGTACGAGTCATTGCCATGTGTTGTGTTTTCATTGAACGGCCGTGGGTATTTGCACTTGCACTCATTCTGTTGCATGCACACATTTTTGGGGTTGAGCGCACCTCATGGTCCGTGCATCATATGTTTCACCACCAAGGTGTGGAGTTCAGGATACTTCTGCTTGTCTGGAAGCTCGGCAGAAATGAGTCGGTCGTACTGCTCCAGAACGACAAGCTTACAGGCAGAATCCATGATCAACAAAAAGTGTGCGTGGGGGAGGCCCCTCTTCTGGAACTCGACTACATATACATGTGCGACAACAACACCCAGGATATTCTTCTTGAACAACATCTCTTTCATAGCATCTAGCTTGCCATGGAACACACGAGCCACAAGATCAGGTCGGTCTTGCGTTGTCTGACCAGGAAACAACTCATTCATTATCTCTTCCCAGTTAGGGTTGCAGGTCATGGTCAAGAAGATGTCAGGCTTCCCGTAGGTATGTACAATTGCCATGGCATCCATATGTCTCCATTTCATGTCGCGCTCGCCACCTGGGTACGTTCTAGGGAGCACAATCCTTACTCCAACAGCGCTTGCTCAGGTCTCCCTGGATGTAATTGCATCAACAACTCCTTTATATAAAGTCTTTAGAAATGAACTGCCTCTTTTCAGGAAATGGAGACACAACTTCATCCATTACATGACCCTTTTATCCCACGGGATTAAATGTAAATATAGGGATAGCTACAGGGGCTGGCTAGCTAACCTTCCTTAGATGCTTTGTATATATTATTTGTGATGCAAGTATTTCTAACACTAGTTGTACCTAGACTTTGTATTTACTTTCCTTTTATGGTTTAAATAAAGAGGGCTGTGAGGCTTTTGCCTTGCAGTACATAGTCAAAAAAACAACTCCTTTATATAGGTCGGCACGGATCTTTGTCTGGTTCTTCCTGTACCATTTCAACCTACAACTCTCAAACTTGATGTACATGTCCACCCCCATTGCTGGAGCAATCGTGCTCCACAGTGTATGGGATTGAATATACCAGGTCGTGTCTGCAGCATGTAACAGTAGTAGTCTCTCACGGAGACGCATAACCTGATATTCCCCTCTGCAATATGGATGAGTAACACGGACATTAGGATTCATACAAGAACTATACAATTCATCTAAACGACAGAATACACATGAGGCTTACCTGCATCCTGGTCATCATCATCATCATCATCACGTCTACCTCTTGGTTGTTGCACAACCGGCCAAGGGACATCACGTTTAGGTAGTTTCGGATGCCAACCGAGCTCACCCCTTGGTAGAATAATGGGTAAGAGAGCGGGTTATACGAGCCAGACGTCACATGTATAATGTGCCTCTGGTTGTCTCATAACTCATAAGTGTAGGGGATCGCAACAGTTTTTTAGGGTAAAGCATTCAACCCAAATTTATTGATTCGACACAAGGGGAGCCAAAGAATACTCTCAAGTATTAGCAGCTGAGTTGTCAATTCAACCACACCTAGAAACTTAGTATCTGCAGCAAGGTAATTTAATAGCAAGGTAATATGGAAGTAGCGGTAACGGTAGCAAAAGTAGTGATAGTAGTTTTTGTAGTGATTGTAACAGTAGCAGCGGAAAAGCAAATAAGCAACAAGCAATATGTGAAAAGCTCGTAGGCTTTGGATCGGTGATGGATAATTATGTCGGATGTGATTCCTCATGTAATAGTTATAACCTAGGGTGACACAGAACTAGCTCCAGTTCATCAATGTAATGTAGGCATGTATTCTGAATATAGTCATACGTGCTTATGGAAAAGAACATGCATGACATCTTTTGTCCTACCCTCCCGTGGCAGCGGGGTCCTAATGGAAACTAAGGGATATTAAGGCTTCCATTAAATAGAGTATCGGACCAAAGCATTAACACATAGTGAATACATGAACTCCTCAAGCTACGGTCATCATCGGGAGTGGTCCTGACTATTGTCACTTCAGGGTTGCCGGATCATAACACATAGTAGGTGACTATTGACTTGCAAGATAGGATCAAGAACACACGTATATTCATGAAAACATAGTAGGTTCAGATCTGAAATCATGGCACTCAGGCCCTAGTGACAAGCATTAAGCATAGCAAACTCATAGCAACATCAATCTTAAAACATAGTGGATACTAGGGATCAAACCCTAACAAAACTAACTCGATTACATGGTAAATCTCATCCAACCCATCACCATCCAGCAAGCCTATGATGGGATTCCTCACGCACGGCGGTGAGCATCAAGGAATTGGTGATGGAGGAAGGTTGATGATGACGATGACGACGATCTCCACTCTCCGGAGCCCTGAACGGACTCCAGATCAGCCCTCGCGAGAGAGATTAGGGCTTGGCGGCGGCTCCGTATAGTAAATGTGATACTCCTCTCTAATTGTTCTCTCCCCAAAAGTGGATATATGGAGTCGGGGGATACGTCGATGGAGCAATAGGGGGCCCACGAGGCAGGGGGCACGCCCCCCACCCTCGTGGAGAGGGTGTGAGCCCCCTGGTCTGGTTCTTTCCGCAGATTTTTTTATATATTCCAAAATAATTCTTCATTGAATTTCAGTTCATTCCGAGAACTTTTATTTCTGCACAAAAATAACACCATGGTAGTTCTGCTGAAAACAACGTCAGTCTGGGTTAGTTCCATTCAAATCATGCAAGTTAAAGTCCAAAACAAGGGCAAAAGTGTTTGGAAAAGTATATACATTGGAGACGTATCAACTCCCCCAAGCTTAAACCTTTGCTTGTCCTCAAGCAATTCAGTTGATAAACTGAAAGTGATAAAGAAAAACTTTGACAAACTCTGTTTGCTCTTGTTGTTGTAAATATGTAAGGCCAGCATTCAAGTTTTCAGCAAAGATCATGAACTAATCACATTCACAATAACTTTCAGGTCTCATGTCTACTCATATCAATGGCATAATCAACTAGCGAGCAATAATAATAAACCTCGGATGACAACACTTTCTCAAAACAATCATAATATGCTATAACAAGATGGTATCTCGCTAGCCCTTTCTGAGACCGCAAAACATAAATGCAGAGCACCTTTGAAGATCAAGGACTGACTAGACATTGTAATTCATGGTAAAAGAGATCCAGTCACAATCATACTCAATGCAAATTAATAGCAATACATGCAAATGACAGCGGTGCTCTCCAAATGGTGCTCTTTAATAAGAGGATGATGACTCAACATAAAAGTAAATAGATAGGCCTTTCGCAGAGGGGAGCAGGGATTTGTAGAGGTGCCAGAGCTCGATTTTTAAATAGAGATGAATAATATTTTGAGCGGTATACTCTCACTGTCAACATAACAACCAAGAATCTCGATATCTTCCATGCTACACACATTATATGCGGTTACAAACAGAATGGTAAAGTTTATACTCCCCCAACCACCAACAAGCACACTCCACGGCTAGCCCGAAACAACGGGTACCGTCCAAACCAGCAACAGCCCTGGGGGAGTTTTGTTTAATTATTATAATTTGAGCATGGGATTGGGCATCCCGGTTACCAGCCATGTTCTCATGAATGATGAGCGGAATCCAGTCATCATGAGAATAACCCACCTAGCATGGAAGATATAGACAGCCCTAGTTGATACATGAGCTGTTCGAGCATACAAAACAGAATTTCATTTAAAGGTTTAGAGTTTGGCACATACAAATTTACTTGGAACGCTAGGTAGATACCTCATATAGGAAGGTATTGTGGACTCATATGGAATAACTTTGGGGTTTTATGGAAGTGGATGAACAAGCAGTATTCCCGCTTAGTACAGGTGAAGGCTAGAAAGAGACTGTGAAGCGACCCGCTAGAGAGTGATAACAGTCATAAACATGCATTAAAATTAATCAACAATGAGTGCAAGCATGAGTAGGATATAAATCACCATGAACATAAATATCGTGGAGGCTATGTTGATTTTGTTTCAACTACATGCGTGAACATGTGCCAAGTCAGACCACTTGAATCGTTCAAAGGAGGATACCACCCTATCATAGCACATCACAACCATTTTAATATCATATTGGCACGTAAGATAGACCATTATAAACTCTTAGCTAATTAAGCATGGCATGAGCAGCTATGATCTCTAATTGTCATTGCAAGCATGTTTCATTCATAATAGGATGAGTCAGGAACGATGAACTATCATATTTACAAAAACAAGAGAGGTCGAGTTCATACCAGCTTTTCTCATCTCAATCAATTCATCATATATCGTCATTATTGCCTTCACTCGCACGACCGAATGGTGTGGATAATAATAATAGTGCACGTGCATTGGACTAAGCTGGAATCTGCAAGCATTTAATACAAGAGAGAAGACAGAGTAATATGGCTCATGGTTAAATCAACAATAAAGCATATGAGAGGCACTAAGCATTTCCATCATGGTCTTCTCCTCTTGACCCCCAAAGAAAAGAAAAGAAACTATTTACACGGGAAAGCTCCCAACAAGCAAAAGAAGAACGGGAAATCTTTTTGGGTTTTCTTTTAATTACTACCACTACAGGCATGGAAAGTAAACTAGCTAAAAAGCTACAACTATTTTTTTTCTTAAGGTTTTTCTAACACACAAGAAAAAGGAAAAGAAAATAATTGAAACTAGCATGGATAGTACAATGAAAGAGTGTGAGCACCGACTACTGGAATAAGTGTGTGAACATGAATGTAATGTCGGTGAGAAATACGTACTCCCCCAAGCGCAGGCTTTTGGCCTAAGTTGGTCTATGGCCAACATTGGCCTGATGGATATCCAAAGTCGTAGTTGGGGTTGTACTGAGATGCAGCGGCTACCACCATACGAGCTGCATCCTGAAGGCGAGCTGCCCTCGTTGTCTCCTGATACTCATTTGCCTCCTCCTTGGTTATAGTATATCTCCCGTTTGCCTCAAAGTCAAAGAAGGTAGGAGCAGGGAGGGTAATATGGACAGTGCGACGCCTGTCAAAGATTAGTCGATACTGGAGGGACTGTTCATCCCTCTCAACAAATTGATGGTGAATCATGGCATTATAATCTAAATAAGCATGAGGCAACTCCGCATCATTCTCGTGTATGGGTACACCAAGATGATTAACTATGCGAGTGGCATAAATCCCACCAAATAAATCTCCATTTAAACCATTATGCTGTAGCCTATGTGCAACAATGGCCACCAAATTATATTGTCTATCACCTAATACCGCACTTTTGAGGACACTAAGATCTGGTACACACATGTGGCAAGCTTCATCTTTACCGTTGATGCATCTACCAATAAAGAGAGCAAAATAATGTATGGAAGGAAAGTGAATGCTCCCTATGGTAGCTTGTGTGATCTCTCTAGATTCCCCCACAGTGATACTAGCAAGGAAGTCATTATATTCAGATTTGCAAGGTTCACTAATATTGCCCCACTACGGGAGCTTACAAGCATCATTAAAATCTTCTAGGTCCATGGTGTAAGATTTATCATATAGATCAAACAGGACAGTGTGAGAATTACGTGAAGATGTAAATTTAAACCTTCTCACAAAGGAATCAATTAAGTAATGGTACTGAGGGCACTTATCTAACATGAAGCCCTCAAGGTCACCATTACGCACATATGCGTCAAACTCCTCCTTAATGCCTGCTCGAACCATAAACTCCTCTGACGGCCATTCACAAGGCCGCACTTGAGCTTCCCTCGGTAATTCATCGTCTGGCTCACGTATCACGAGCCTTGATCCTTGCTTCCTTGAGAACCTCCTTGGAAGATTTTCCTATGCATTTTTCTGAAATTTTCTAAAAAAAATAGTAACTCAAAAATAAAAGTGAACCAAACTCAACAAGATTGATAGCAACTACTCCCACAAGTGCCTAGAGACTATATCATGCATTAGAACTACTTGGGACCAAAGAAATTTAACATGCAAGCTCAAGAACAAGGTCACAACAGCAGCAAAAAATTGCAATAAATAAAGAACTAGAACAAAAAACTAATTGGACCAATGGAGGAGTCACATACCAAGGAACAATCTCCCCAAACAGTTTTGTGAATGGAGCTTTGAGCAAGGAGATCGAAAATGGCAGCAAGATGAGCTAGAACTCGTGCTTGAGCTGGATAGTGATTTTTTTGGGAGGAAGAAGGAGTGTGTGGGTGCATGAGTAAGTGGAGGGGGCCATGTGGGGCCCACGAAGCAGGGGGGCATGCCTAGTGGGGTGGGCGCGCCCTGGACCCTCGTGGCCAGGTGCTGGCTCCCCCTGCTGTGTTCTCAGTGCCAAATATTCTCAAATATTCTAGAAAAAAATCATATTTCATTTTCAGGGCATTTGGAGAACTTTTGTTTTCGGGGTATTTTTTTATTGCACGGATAACTCTGGAAACAGACAGAAAATACTAATTTTGCTTTATTTAATCTAATTAACAGAAAGTAAAAGGAGGATACAGAAGGTTGTGCTATATAGATTCACCCATCTCATGCTCATCAAAAGGAATCCGTTAACAAGGTTGATCAAGTCTTGTTAATAAACTCTTTCTGAATAACATGAAACCGGAGAATTTTCGAATAACACTAGGTTACCTCAATGGGGATATGTATGTCCCCAACAATAAGAATATCATATGTCTTCTTGACAGTAGGAAGAGGAAATTCAAAACCTCCAATAGTAATAGTTGAAATTTTTCCAATAGAATTGATACTATGGACCTGAGGTTGTTTTCTCGAAAAGTGTACCGTATGCTCATTACCATTGACATGAAAAGTGACATTGCCTTTGTTGGAATCAATAGCAGCCCATGCAGTATTCAAAAGGGGTCTACCAAGGATAATAGACATACTATCGTCCTCGGGAATATCAAGGATAACAAAGTCCGTTAGAATAATAACATTTGCAACTACAACAGGCACATCCTCACAAATACCGACAGGTATAACAGTTGATTTATCGGCCATTTGCAAAGATATTTCAGTATGTGTCAACTTATTCAAATCAAGTCTATGATATAAAGAGAGAGGCATAACACTAACACCGGCTCCAAGATCACATAAGGCAGTTTTAACATAGTTTATTTTGATGGAGCAAGGTATAGTAGGTACTCCTGGATCTCCTAGTTTCTTAGGTATTCCACCCTTAAAAGTGTAATTGGCAAGCATGGTGGAAATTTCAACTTCAGGTATCTTTCTTTTATTGGTAATGATATCTTTCATATACTTAGCATAAGGATTTGTTTTAAGCATATCAATCAAACGCATACGCAAAAAGATAGGTCTAATCATTTCAGCAAAGCGTTCAAAATCCTCATCATCCTTTTTCTTGGATGGTTTAGGAGGAAAAGGCATGGGTTTTTGGGACCCATGGTTTTCTTTCCTTACCGTGCTTCCTAGCAACAAAGTCTCTCTTATCATAACGTTGATTCTTTGATTGTGGGTTATCAAGATCAACAACAGGTTCAATCTCTACATCACTATCATTGCTAGGTTGAACATCATCATGAACATCATCATTAACATAATCACTAGGTTCATGTTCATTACCAGATTATGTCTCAGCATCAGAAACAGAGATATCATTGGGATTCTCAGGTGTGTCAGCTACAGGTTCACTAGAAGCATGCAAAGTCCTATCATTTTTCTTTTTCTTCTTCTTAGAAGAACTAGGTGCATCTAAATTAGCTCTCTGAGAATCCTGCTCAATTCTCTTAGGGTGGCCTTCAGGATACAGAGGTTCCTGAGTCATTTTACCACCTCTAGTCACAACTCTAACAACATTATCATTTTTCTTACTAGTTAATTCATTGAGCAAATCATTTTGTTCTTTAAGTACTTGTTCTACTTGAGTGGTAACCATAGAAGCATGTTTACTAATGAGTTTCAATTCACCTTTAACTCTAGACATATAATCACTCAAGCGTTCAATCATATAAGCATTACGTTCTAATTGTCTACCAACATAGGCATTGAAGTTTTCTTGCTTCACAATAAAATTGTCAAACTCGTCTAAGCATTGGCTAGCAGACTTATAATGAGGAATATCACCTTCATCAAATCTATAAAGAGAATTTACCTTTACTACCCGTGCTGGGTTATCAAGAACATGTATTTCTTCAATAGGCGGTAAATTCTTAACATCTTTAGCTTTAATACCTTTTTCTTTCATAGATTTATTTGCCTCTTGCATATATATCTTCAGGACTGAGAAACAGAACACGCCTTTTCTTCGGAGTTGGCTTAGGGGCTGGTTCAGGAAGTGTCCAATTATTTTCATTGGTAAAAATATTATTTAATAGTAATTCAGCTTGATCGACGGTTCTTTCCCTGAAAACACAACTAGCACAACTATCCAGGTGGTCTTTGGAAGCATCGGTTAGTCCATTATAAAAGACATCAAGTATTTCATTCCTCTGAAGAGGATGATCAGGCAAGGCATTAAGTAATTGGAGAAGCCTCCCCCAAGCTTGTGGGAGACTCTCTTCTTCAATTTGCACAAAATTATATATTTCCCGTAAGGCAGCTTGTTTCTTATGTATGTAGCACAGAAGTAATAAATCATATCCTGGGGACTACGCACACAACAAGGATCAAGCGAATTAAACCATGTCTTAGCATCACCCTTTAACGAGAACGGAAATAACTTAAGGATATAGTAATAACAAATCTTTTCCTCGTTGGTAAACAGGGTGGCTATATCATTCAACTTAGTAAGATGTGCCACAATAGTTTCAGATTCATAGCCATGGAAAGGATCACATTCAACCAAAGTAATTAACTCAGGATCGACAGAGAAATCATAATCCTTATCAGTAACAAAGATAGGTGAAGTAGCAAAAGCAGGGTCATATTTCATTCTAGCATTCAAAGACTTTTCTTTTATCTTAGCTAATAATTTCTTAAGATCATATCTATCGTTGCAAGCAAGAAAGTCTCTAGCAGTTTCTTCATCCATAACATAACCCTCAGGAATAACAGGCAATTCATATCTAGGGGAGAATCTTCATCATCACTTTCATCAATATTATCAGTTTCAATATTTGCTTTCTCCCTAACCTTAGCAATTTGTTCATCTAAAAATTCACCTAGTGGCACAGTATTATCAAGCATAGAAGTAGTTTCATCATACATAGCAGAAGTGGCATCATTAAGAACATGCAACATATCAGATTCAATAGTAGGAGTAGGTGTCGAAAGTTTACTCATAACAGAGGGTGAATCAAGTGCAGAGCTAGATGACAGTTCCTTACCTCCCCTCGTAGTTGAGGGAAATATCTTGGTTTTTGAGTCCTTCAAATTCTTCATAGAGATCAACAGATATAAATCCCAAGTGACTTAAAGAATATAGCTATGCTCCCTGGCCACGGCGCCAAAAAATAGTCTTGATAACCCAAAAGTGTAGGGGATCGCAACAGTTTTCGAGGGTAAAGTATTCAACCCAAATTTATTGATTCGACACAAGGGGAGCCAAAGAATACTCTCAAGTATTAGCAGCTGAGTTGTCAATTCAACCACACCTGGAAACTTAGTATCTACAGCAAGGTAATATGGAAGTAACGGTAATGGTAGCAAAAGTAGCGATAGTAGTTTTTGTACTAATTGTAACAGTAGCAGTGGAAAAGTAAATAAGCAACAAGCAATATGTGAAAAGCTCGTAGGCATTGGATCGGTGATGGATAATTATGTCGGATGCGATTCCTCATGTAATAGTTATAACCTAGGGTGACACAGAACTAGCTCCAGTTCATCAATGTAATGTAGGCATGTATTCCGAATATAGTCATACGTGCTTATGGAAAAGAACTTGCATGGCATCTTTTGTCCTACCCTCCCGTGGTAGCGGGGTCCTAATGGAAACTAAGGGATATTAAGGCCTCCTTTTAATAGAGTACCGGACCAAAGCATTAACACATAGTGAATACATGAACTCCTCAAACTACGGTCATCACCGGGAGTGGTCCCGACTATTGTCACTTCGGGGTTGCCGGATCATAACACATAGTAGGTGACTATTGACTTGCAAGATAGGATCAAGAACACACATATAGTCATGAAAACATAATAGGTTCAGATCTGAAATCATGGCACTCATGCCCTAGTGACAAGCATTAAGCATAGCAAAGTCATAGCAACATCAATCTTAGAACATAGTGGATACTAGGGATCAAACCCTAACAAAACTAACTCGATTACATGGTAAATCTCATCCAACCCATCACCGTCCAGCAAGCCTACAATGGGATTGTTGGGAATATGCCCTAGAGGCAATAAAAAAAGAGTTATTATTATATTTCCTTGTTCATGATAATCGTTTATTATCCATGCTATAACTGTATTGATTGGAAACTCAAATACATGTCTGGATAAATAAGACAAACTTTGTGTCCCTAGTAAGCCTCTTCAGGACTAGCTCGTTGATCAAAGATGACCGCGGTTTCCAGGTCATAGACATGAGTTGTCATTTGATAACGGGATCACATCATTAGGAGAATGATGTGATGGACGAGACCCAAACGTTAAACATAGCTTTTGATCGTATCAGTTATCGCTATAGTTTTCTGCATGTCAAGTATAAGTTGCTATGACCATGAGATCATGTAACTCACTGACACCGTAGGAGTGCTTTGTGTGTGCCAAACGTCGCAACGTAACTGGGTGACTATAAAGGTACTCTACAGGTATCTCCGAAGGTGTCTGTTGAGTTGACATGGATCGAGACTGGGATTTGTCACTCCGTGTGACGGAGAGGTATCTCCGGGCCCACTCGGTAATACATCATCTCAATGAGCTCAAAGTGACTAAGTAGTTAGTCACGGGATTATGTATTACGGTAACGAGTAAAGAGACTTGCCGGTAACGAGATTGAACTAGGTATAGAGATACCGACGATCGAATCTCGGGCAAGTAACATACCGACAAGACAAAGGGAACTGTATACGGGATTGCCTGAATCCTTGACATCGTGGTTCATCCGATGAGATCATCGAGGAACGTGTGGGAACCAATATGGATATCCAGATCCCGCTATTGGTTATTGACCTGGGAGTGTCTCGGTCATGTCTACATGGTTTCCGAACCCGCAGGGTCTACACACTTAAGGTTCGGTGACGCTAGGGTTGTTAGTGAGAACAGTGCATGGTTACCGAAGGTTGTTCGGAGTCCCGGATGAGATCCCGGACATGACGAGGGTCTCCGGAATGGTCCGGGGACGAAGATTGATATATAGGATGAGAGTGATCGGAGTCCGGAAGTGTTCCGGGGAGCACCGGGAAGTCGGCGGATGACCGAAAGGGGTTTCGGGGGTCCCGGAAAGAGTTTCGGGCCTAATGGGCCACAAAGGGGAGACACAACAGCCCTCATAGGGCTGTGCGCCCCCCCTGGGCCCTCTCCTCATGCGCCAAGGGGGCTGGCCCCCCCTAGGGCTGCCGCACCCCTATGGAGTAGGGGGCAAGGCACTTGGGGGGGGAAACCCTAGCCCCTTGGCCGCCGCCCCCTCCCCATCTGCCCTGGCCGCCGCCCCTAGGGATAAACCCTAGGGCGCCCCCTCCCCTCTTTCCCCCCTATATAAAGAGAGGCAGAGGGAGGGCAGCCACACACGTTCGTGCCTCGGTGCTGCCCTCCCTCTCCCACAAAGTTCTTCGTCTATTCCGCGGTGCTTGGCGAAGCCCTGCTGAATTCCTCCACCACCATCTCCACCACGCCGTCGTGCTGCCGGTGTCTCCATCAACCTCTCCTTCCCCCTTGCTGGATCAAGAAGGAGGAGACGTCCCCGAGCTGTACGTGTGAAGAACGCGGAGGCACCGTTGCTTCGGTGCTAGGATCTTCGGCGATCTGAATCGCGGCGAGTACGACTCCATCAACCGCGTTCTTGAACGCTTCCGCTTAGCGATCTACAAGAGTATGTGGATCCAACTCTCCCCTCGTAGATGCATCTCCTAGATTGATCTTGGTGAGCGTAGGAAAATTTTTTGTTTCCCATGCAACGTTCCCCAACAGGGATTACATACGCACGGCGGTGAGCATCATGGAATTGGTGATGGAGGGAGGTTCATGATGACAATGGCGACGATCTCCACTCTTCGGAGCCCCGAACGGACTCTAGATCAGCCCTCCCGAGAGAGATCAGGTCTTGGTGGTGGCTCTGTATCGTAAAACACGATAATTCCTCCTCTATGATTTTTCTCTCCCCGAAAGTGAATATATGGAGTCGGGGATACGTCGGTGGAGCAACAGGGGGCCCACGAGGCAGGGGGCGCGCCTAGGGGGTGCGCCCCCCACCCTCGTGGACAGGATGTGGCCCCCCTGGTCTGGTTCTTCCCACATATATTTTTTATATATTCCAAAAGAATTCTCCGTTAAATTTCAGGTCATTCCAAGAACTTTTATTTCTGCAGAAAAATAACACACAGTTCTGCTGAAAACAGCGTCAGTCCGGGTTAGTTCCATTTAAATTATGCAAGTTAGAGTCCAAAACAAGGGCAAAAGTGTTTGGAAAAGTAGATACGTTGGAGACGTATCATTGTCATTCCCTCAAAGTGCAATCCTTCGATCGAACCTCTTCGCTAGGTCAGTGCCCTCCATCAAAATAGCAGCGACCTCCGATGATAGAGGTCTATTATACTTCCATTGATCTAGTCTCTCGTCCGTGTTCAGGTCTATCATGTAATCATCGAGGTTGTCACTATGGGCACCCAAACTCCTAAATTGCTGGGAGTACGGGTTTTCCTTGAGTATGTCCACTAACTTTCTGACGACATTCTGATCTAATTGCTTGGTGGCAAGCTGGCGATGGGTTAGGCCTGGGTCGTCATCGTAGAAGTACAATTGTAGATGCTCTAGACGGGGTGTTGTCCCGAAGGAATGAACGTTGTAGTAGATGGTGCCGTGCGCCCGGAAGGTGTACACCCCAGACTTCATGTTTGTGTAGCTTTCATCCAGGCTGACACCGAGCGTTGTGAAGGAGAAGTGGCCATTGAAGAACCGTATGTTCTCCCGAAAATGCCTAGAGTCCGCATCCGTGCTATACCAAAGCCTCATTAGCTCCGGGATGGGTGATACGTCTCCAACGTATCTATAATTTTTTATTGTTCCATGCTACTCCCTCCATTCCTAAATATAAGGTGTATTAATTTTTCAAAAAGTCAAATGTAACCTATGTTTGACCAACTTTATAGCAAAATATATAAATATTTACAATACTAAATATATAAAATATAAAAATATGCTTCATGGGGAATCTAGTGATAATGGTTTGGTAGTCTAGACATTGATATTTTTGTCTACAAACTTGGTCAAAGTTACACAAGTTTGACTTTTTGAAAAAATAATACACCTTATATTAAGGAATGGAGGGATTATTATATTATCCTTCTAGGATGTTTTATGGGCTTTATTATACACTTCTATATGATTTTTGGGACTAACCTATTAACCTAGAGCCTAGTGCCAGTTTCTGTTTTTTCCTTGTTTTTGAGTTCTACAAAAAAAGGAATATCAAATGGAGTCCAATTGACGTGCCAATTTTTGATGATTTTTCTAGACCAAAAGAAGCCCCCGAAGTAAAAGAGTTGGGCCAGGAGAGCCACGGGCTGCCCACGAGGGTGGGGGCATGCCCTGGGCAGGTGGTGGCGCCGCCCTATCTCGTGGACGGCCCGAAGGCCCCCCTGACTTGTGCCCTACGCCAAAAAATCTTCTAAATGCTGAAACCTTCGGAAAATAACCTAGATCGGGAGTTCCGTCGCCGAAAGCCTCTGTAGCCACCGAAAACCAATCTAGACCCAGTTCCGGCACCCTGCCGGAGGGGGGAACCCTCACCGGTGGCTATCTTCATCATCCCGGCGCTCTCCATGATGAGGAGGGAGTAGTCCACCCTCGGGGCTGAGGGTATGTATCAATAGCTATGTGTTTGATCTCTCTCTCTCATGTTCTTGAGATGGCACAATCTTGATGTATCGCGAGCTTTGCTATTATAGTTGGATCTTATGATGCTTCTCCCCTCTACTCTCTTGTAATGGATTGAGTTTTCCCTTTGAAGTTATCTTATCGGGTTGAGTCTTTAAGGATTTGAGAACACTTGATGTATGTCTTGCATGTGCTTATCTATGGTGACAATGGGATATCACGTGATTCACTTGATGTATGTTTTGGTGATCAACTTGCGGGTTCCGTGACCTTGGGAATCTATGCATAGGGGTTGGCACACATTTTTGTCTTGACTCTCCGGTAGAAACTTTGGGGCACTCTTTGAAGTTCTATGTGTTGGTTGAATAGATGTTTCTGAGATTGTGTGATGCATATTCTATAATCATGCCCACGGATACTTGAGGTGACAATGGAGTATCTAGGTGACATTAGGGTTTTGATTGATTTGTGTCTTAAGGTGTTATTCTAGTACGAACTCTATGATAGATTGAACGTTACTACGGACTCTTGAATAGATCGATCAGAAAGAATAACTTTGAGGTGGTTTCGTACCCTACAATAATCTCTTCGTTTGTTCTCCGCTATTAGTTACTTTGGAGTGACTCTTTGTTGCATGTTGAGGGCTAGTAATACGATCCAATTATGTTATCCTTGTTGAGAGAGCTTGCACTAGTGAAAGTATGAACCCCAGGCCTTGTTTACTATCATTGCAACACCGTTTATGCTCACGTTTACCACTTGCTACCTTGCTGTTTTTATATTTTCCTATTACAAAAACCTATATCTACCATCCATATTGCACTTGTATCACCATCTCTTCGCCGAACTAGTGCACCTATATAATTTACCATTGTATTGAGTGTGTTGGGGACACAAGAGACTCTTTGTTATTTGGTTGCAGGGTTGCTTGAGAGAGATCATCTTCATCCTACGCCTCCCACGGATTATTAAACCTTAGGTCATCCACTTGAGGGAAATTTGCTACTGTCCTACAAACCTCTGCACTTGGAGGCCCAACAACGTCTACAAGAAGAAGGTTGCGTAGTAGACATCAATGGGCTCTAGTTGCTTCAGCTCGATCTGCCCATTGCGACAGCTGAATCCCGGGGCCTCGGACACAAACTTCTTGGCCTTGCAGTGGTCGCAGTTCGCGGCGTGCTTGAGGATGTGTGTACTGTCGGGGAGGTTTGAGTACACATAGTCCAATGGATCATGGTCGACAAAGGTATTGTGACTTGAGTCTTCCAATTCGTCGTGCTCCATCTCATCAGCAGTCGAGCCTGCAAACAATGTTTATAATTAATGCGATACTCACAACATGTGGATCTTGCTCAAGCCTACACTACATACCTTCATCAGCAAACAGGTAATACTCAACGTCGAAGAGGTTGCCAGTGTTGGCATTATCATTCATGAGACCATTAAGGTAAGCGTCCATGTCGTCTGCGCAGGTGCCGAATCAATAATTGAGGGTTCAGTGTCAAGGGACGCAAGGAGAGTAAGGATGACAGTGTTGCCTTCACTCCTGATCGTGTACTCCAGCGTGCTAGATGAGGTTGAGGCACCATGTGCTTCAAGTAGGGTTGGTTGTCCCGTTGAGATCATTTTCGGTATGGAGATGGTCCTGGCGGTTGGGGTCGTCACCCTACTTGCAAAGCTTTCATTACGACGATCTAGCAGAGCCTTCCTCTCACCACGTGGCACCTGCGTACATGATTTTTGCTTGCCAATTTTCTCCTGACGCTTCTTCTCCGCCATACCTCCCTTGCAAGCTCGCTCTCTCATCCTAAGCTGAGCTCTGGACTCATGCCTCTGCTCGTCAGCTGCACTATCCGCTATTGCTAGCGGATCACTGGTTTGTTGGTCGATACTTTTTAGGTGATCATCGTTTTCGATGAGGTCGCCATCTACAACACCTTCACCAAAGGTTCTACTTAGGTATGCACCTGCAACATTTTTGAATTATCATAAACAACTGTTGGATGATTAAAAAAATGAAAGCTGATTGATGATGGGATAACTACCATCGGTTTCGATGTTGCGAATGTTTGTGGGGGACGACGTGATGGTAGGAGCATAATCTATTTGTTCACCATCGGATTGTTGTGCAGGATCCAACATGACGATATTATCGTCTATCATACTGCAACTGTAGGCGGCTGCACCGATACGGAACAAGTAAATATTTGTTTAATGTATACGAACAAAAGATGTGGAGTACACATGCGAGAAATACCGTAAGTTTTGAAGGTGTGACCGCATGTGCTTGGCGTAGCTGAGGTTGCTAAATCAGGACGAGGCATCGCAATGGATTCAGCACATGGGGTTTTCCGCATAGCTTTCTCCCGTTGTCGGCGCTGAGCACTCATCTCCCCTTTCTGCTCTGGTGTCAAGCTATCTTGATGTTTCTGATCTGTCTCATGTCTTTGCGGGTTTATTTGTTCCTTATTCTCCTTGTAAGTGGCTCGCCTCTTTGCATTTATAATATCTCTTTGCTATTGTGACAAGACATGACCAGTGTTTGTGTCGTCTTGTGTCTTCTTCTGATAAGCTGCTCGCCTCTGTGCATTTATATTTTCTCTTTGTTCTCTTGTGTCCCATCGTTTATTCTTCTGGTAAGATTCCCGTCTGCTTGTGTTCAACTTATCGACCTGTTCTTGGTACCCTTTGTCTTCTTTTTTCTTTTTATAAGCTGCTCTTCTCCGTGCGTTCTTGGCATCCCGGGCCCTTGTAGCTGGATCTGTTATTATACACATATGTATACACATTAGCATCCGAGTCAGAACATTCAAGATAAATGATCTCACGGTTGACTGGAGCTACGTGTTAATCGTATTTACCGCTACAGTCATGCACCATGAGGGCTACAATATATCAACGATAAAACAAACCAGGTTATGAGCAACTGGACCGTGAGATATACCTGGACTCCCTTTGGGGAGTTCTATGGTTTCAGCAGAGGGGATTGTAGCTTCATGTATAACCAGGCCGCTCGACGTTTGTGGGTCAGATGCAATGGCATCTGAAATATTATTCAAATTAGTAAAAACCAATATCAGAGGCATTTAAACCTTGCTCATGAGTTATACCTGGACTCCCTTTGGGGAGTTCAATGGTTGAGGGAGATGGTATTGTTGCTTCATGAATAAACATACCGCTCGATGATTGTGGGGCACATCCCATGGATTGCAAAAGGGATTTTTCAAATTAGTAGAAACCAATGTTGAAACCATATTACTAAAAACCAATATTGTTCAAATTCAATATACATGGACCCTCGCTCGGGAGTATATCAACATTGGTGATATCACCAAGAGGGCGTCGGAGGTTATTTGTTTCCTCCATTTGTCGTTGTCGGTGTTGCTTATAAAGATTCACCCTTTCCCACCGAGAACCAAACGGGGTCAAGTCATTTGAGGACATCACTGTCACAGACAACTGTCATTGGAAACATATCAACAAGTACCATCTACTATATTTAACACACTTTAACCTACAATATCTCAGACCCATTAACATCAACTATTTAGAAAGCTCACGACTCAGCACTAAGGAAGCGCCAAAGATTAAACCCTCAACATTTGTGATACCTAAACATATATATGCAACAAATGTTGGATTTATTCCTTCATGCTTTTAAATAGTTTATAGTTTTGCTGATTTTCCTCGGGTACTGAAGTGATTTATGTTGGTGAATGCACTCATCAGGTTATAAAACGTGTAGAAAACCGATCACATGCTCACCAATACTCCAGCGAGGCATCACTACCTGGGTTCCTAGTTCACTGAAGAGACAAACATCAATGTCTCAAAGATATTTTAGATGTCGACGTCCAGCAAGAAGCTCAAGGATTTTTAATGGGTCACATTAAAATATGTGAGCTCACAGGAACAGGGCAGTAACCTTTTCATCCCCTTGCATGATATTTGAGGAATCCGTGAGCTCGCAGAAACAGGGTAGTAACCTTTTCATCCCCTTGCATAATATTTGAAGTAAACATTTGAGAACTTCCTTATATCTCCATATGGCATTGTAAAACTAAAAAGGTGATTTACTAAAAAGTGATTTACACCCTCTCTCCGCCATCTATAAAAATTATGACAATGGAAGGTTTCATTTCTCCGTATCAAGAACGGGAGTATAGATTCTAATCGCAGAGTTTTACCTCTTTTACAGCAAGGTCATGTTCCAATTGAGCCTTGCTACATGCTACAATTCTAATAGCATTTTCTTCCTTAGATCTAACAGCTCGATGCCTCGCTCGTACATAAGAAGGCCATGTGCGCATCTGCCGGAGCTATAATGAACAGTTGGGGCTACTACATAAGAGCAGATGCGGCACTCACCAACTAAGGTAAAGTTGCAAATTGTGAAGCATGCACATCTTACTGCCATGTGGTTTAAACTCGGTCGAACATTAGTAGGTGCTAACCTGTTACTCGCAACCGCGGCGGCACCGGTGCCTCCTGCTCCGATGGCAAACTTTGAAAGAAACATGCCTCGCCGACCCGCTCCAATGGCAAACTGGTAGGATCCCAAACCGAGATCTGGAGGCATGGAGAAGCAGGCCTCGCCCGTCCCACTGAGAAACATTTTGAAAATACGGAAGGCGTGAGATGGACAGAGTATGATTGGTCGCTTTATTTTTGGGCATTGGAGGTGTAAGATGGAAAGAACGAAAATATTGATTGTCGTTGTATATCTGTTTGCGATTGCGATGCGATTTGATTACTGTTTTGTACGGAAAGTATTATTTGGAAAGGATAATATTGTTTGGAAAGGATGCCATCGGTTAATATTTGATTCCTATTGTTTGGAAAGGATGCCATCGGTTAATATTTGATTCCTATTGTTTGGAAAGGATGTCATTGGTTAATATTGTTTGGCTGTTGTGGGGTTTATTTGAGGATTGTCTCGGTTAATTAAAAAAATAAAATAAAATGGTGGGAGTGGGATGGGATCGAGGGGTGGCCTCTCGTTCGATGGGAGGGGGAGGATACGAGCGAATGAAACGAGGTACGGACTGAGACATTAGGAGTAGAGATTATAGATGTTTATATAATGTAGTATAAAATATCATTATATTTTCTATGTTCCATCTTTGTCATCAGAGACAAACAGTGATGGACTCGAATGATGTTTCAAATATATTAACTGACATATGCACCGATGTATGTATGACGGTCCGAACTGAAACACCACGAGAAGAGGTGCATATAGTTAATCCTCAAAAACTCTATGATATATCACCAACCAAAATAACAAAGAGTGCATAAGAAAAACAGTACTAGATTGAGGGGCATAATTAGATTACGAGTTTTAGAGATGCTTCCTAAAATGTATGCATTGTACTCCCTCCGTTCCTAAATATTTGTTTTTCTAGACATTTTAAATAAACTACAACATACGGATATATGCAGACATATTTTAGAGTATAGATTCATTAATTTTACTTCGTATGTAGTCACTTATTGAAATCTCTAGAAAGACAAATATTTGGAAACGGAGGGAGTAGCCCGTAGCAACGCACGGGTATTCTACTAGTCCTAGTGGTTTTATAGAAATATATAAAACAAAAACAATAACGTCCCTCAAAAAGGAAAAAGAAAAAGAAAACGTTCAGTTATGTCTGTATCAGCCAGACCTCTCCTCTCTCGGGTATCGGCGCCGTCTCGAGCTTTCGCACCGCCTAATTCCCAAACCCGGCGCCGCCGTGTCACCCCTTCCCCCGCGCCGACGGTCGCGCCTCCAGGCCTCGTCCTAAAGCGCGCCACGCCGAATTCTTCTCCCCTTCCCACCCACCCTCTGCCCGATTGGCCTGGCGTGGAGATCCACCCCCGCGGATTTTCTCTTCTTGGTAACGAAGACCTAGCTTTGCTTTGTATATTATATATTTTTTCTAACGTTTTCTTTTGATGCGAGCAACCGAAACTTAACACGGGGTTGTAAAATTGATGTGTTGAATTATAGAACTATTGTGGAACTGCTGTAGAAAGTCTCTGGTGATGGTGGTCCGTTTATGCTTCATGTGTTGTTGATTACCGCTGTCGCGCTTGCAGGCCCCGAGACATGTCTCACTATCAGGAGCACAATGTTGAGGACATGGAGGATGATTACGACATGGACGATCCAGTAGATGACATGGATGGTGAAGATTACCTAGGGCCGGAGGCTAGGGACTCCTCTGATGAGGAGGATGACGAGGATGCCGAAGCGGTGTGTATCTGTCTGTCGATTTTTGTTAATTTAATTGTGTAGGCTTTTCAGTATTCTTTAGCTAATTTACTCCGGTTGTTGATTTGTGCCGGTGTATTAAGCAATGAAGGGATAACTAGGCAGCTGAAATTGTTGACTTACTGCTATGTTAAGTTTGGAATTAGCATGACACCACACTTTCAAAGGATAGCTACAAGCCTACACAACCTTGAAGCCTCATTTTGCATTCAGTTGCCCTATACATTTTCCATGGTTCCCCTTCTGTATAACTTGGGTGTAGTTCTTAAACTGCCTTTTCCTATCTTTTCTCTCTTTACTTGCTGAACTTTCATAAAATTTGTTATGGTACATATCAGTGCAGTCCAATGAGGTAGGAAAAACAATCCAGTAGTTTATTACCTTCTAAGTTCTTATTTATGTTCTGAGCCACCAGAGCTAAGATACATATGACCCAGTTTGTATCTGGATGACTGAATAAAGCTTTGTTTGACTATTCCTATTGCTTGTATAGTCACTGGAATGCTCTAAACGAAATAATTGTTGCTTTAGAATAAGGCATCCGACACATCGTCTGAAGAAGCAAGACGTGGAAAAGACATTCAAGGAATACCATGGGATCGCTTGGAACTTACCAGAGAAGGATACAGGGAGACAAGATTATTACAGTACAAAAACTATGAGAACGTACCTAATTCTGCAGAAGCAGCAATGAAGGTATACCTTTCAAATAAGTTAATTGTGTGGGAGAAAATATTTCTGACATTGTGATTGGCACTTCTGTAAAACAGGCATGCAAATCTACTGAGAAAGACGGAACATATTATGAGTTCAGGCGAAATACTAGATCAGTAAAATCTACTATTCTACACTTTCAGGTGAGTTCCTATACGTCCTTGTTTAGTAAGTACTCCCTCCGTAAATAAATATAAGAGTGTTTAGATCACTACTTTAGTGATCTAAACGCTCTTATATTTCTTTACAGAGGGAGTAACATATAAATCCTGCATTTCAATAAAGATGGTTTGTTATAAAAGTATTAACGGAGAAATTGTTATTTGAACATTTAAACTATCAGACACTAGATACTTTTTCAAAAGATGAAATGGTGCATTTGTTCAATTGCAGCGTGTCTCCAGTTTTATCTAAATGTTCATACACGAAATTATGCTGTAACAATGTAACATTTATGCCTAACTACTGTATTACACAACAAGCGCCCAGTGATCAGAAATTCGATCTATATTTGCCACTGCAATTATTTATTTACCATTTAGATGGCTGTGGAGAGGCTATCGAGAAACTTCTTAAATCATAGCCAACCTGCTCTCTACTTCTCTTCAGTTCACTATTATCACTTGTGATGTATGTGCAATGTTTGGGTCTACGAACTTAGCTCCTAACACTACATTTGTGTTTGTACAATACCTATTTCTGTTAGTAGTTTGCTAGAACGGGTCAATTCTGTAGTTCTTCAGGGGCTTACCATCTTCTAACAGATGGCAGTACCAGGGAAGGGGGAACAGTCCTACCTGCTATCTGTCACTCGCACGGTGGCACCTAATAACCATCTTTATGACCACGCCTGCCTCTTATTGCAGATAGATGTGTTTATAAACAATTAATTGAAGGGGTGCCTAGAGTATCTTTGATTATTAATGTATCTTATTGTGCCTATGATTGTATTTTCTATGCCAAGATGGATCGACTGTGTGAAAATAAAGTCCACCGAGAACTCCCATGGAATTTTGGGTTCTGTTTGGCTTGGTTACATCGGTCTATTACCCACGCTGCTTATTATTTCAGGGAAGTTATTCAAATAATGGTTTAACCTGTTCAAAGACTTCTCTGTTTCATGATTCTGCATGTAATTTGTTTCAATTGGTTAAAAAAATGTGGAGGCTGCTTGTTGTCAGTCTTAGTTGATGCTCCTTTTTTTCCCCTGATACGTTGATGTTAAATAAGAAATTAATTGAGTTAATCTATGGCTACAGCTGAGAAATTTAGTATGGGCTACATCTAAGCATGATGCCTACCTAATATCGCATTACTCGGTGCTACACTGGTCAGCATTGAGTGGCGTGGACACAGAAATTATGAATGTCGAAGGGCATATTGCACCAAGTGAGGTAGTGTATATAGTTACTAAATGTTCATCCTAGGTTGCACTTTTATTTGTTCCTCTACCTCTATTAATGATATTTTATTATTTCATTGCAGAAACATCCAGGAAGTTTATTAGAAGGGTTTTCTCAGACTCAAGTTAGTACGCTGGCAGTCAAGGATAATTTGCTAGTAGCTGGTGGTTTCCAAGGAGAGCTAATATGCAAAGTAGGATCACTGTATCACTTTGTTTTTGCACCGACCGGTATTTTTTTGGGAGTTTTATCTCGCAATTGACTGGGAGAACTCAAATTTGTGGGTAGCTGCATCTTGCCGCGACAATCATCTTACCCTGCCCATTCCACAGTACCCTACCAGTGACCATCACCTGTGTTTCTCCTGCCTCACTCACCCACCCTACAATTTCCCTACCGCACTGGCCCATCTTTCATGTGGCCAACTGGCCATCGGTAGCATCTTTGTCACCTTAGTGTGTCAGCGCCCCTCCCCCTGTTCACTTGCTTCACGACCTCGGCACTGGATTCTCTCCCCCTTGTGCATAGTTCTCGTGAAGCTGCTGGCACCTGACAGAACCTCCTCGTGCAATCTGAAGGTCTGCTTGACTGCAATTCTCTTGTTACTGATCAAGTGGCTTGCATTCTGTGGATACGAATTGTCCGCAGGCATTTATCTTTATATAATTCCCTTAAATTTGTCACTGTCTGCTATTTGTTACTACATCCGATCCATAACAAGTGTCGCAGTTTTGAACTAACCCCAGCCCCCAGTTCAAAACTGCGACACTTATTTTGGATCGGAGGGAGTATATATCTGAACCCACTCTCTTTGTATTAGCTTGTAACATATGATGAGGTTCCATTTTTCTTACGGAAACATGACAAGGTTCCATGGCCTCTCTTGTTTGCTGGTGGGGATGTCTGCGAATGTGCTGTTAGCTATTTTCTCGCCTGGTCGCTAGTGCACCTCCTATTCAATTAAATTGACGCTGTTCAGTTACAAATTCTGTGGACAAGTAACTACATATTACATTTATTTCGAGCTTGAGTATGCTGAAATATATTTGTGAGCTCTTGACACTGATAGTTTTCTGATGCTAACCTTGGTCAATGTGATGCAGAACCTGGACCAAGAAGGAATAAGCTTTTGCTGCAGGACAACATATGATGATAATGCAATCACCAATGCAGTTGAGATATTCAACACCTCTAGGTAAATGTTATGCTCGGCTGTTGAAGATTCAATCTTGCGGGACATTCTTAAAAGATTAAGAAACTAGCTGGACTGTAGCCACAAGATTACTCTTCCCTGGAACTTCTTTCATCAGAATGTTGGGAACGAGCTCGTATCAATAACTGCTGCGAAGAATGATTTTGAAACTGAAAATAATATTGATGTTTTTTCTCTGGTCCATAATGTCTTCAGTGGTGCTGTTCACTTCATTGCATCTATTAACGACTCCGGTGTACGAGAATATGATATGGAAAGATACCAGTTATGTAAGCATTTCCGCTTTGATTGGCCAGTGAACGTAAGTTCTGTTATTCACATTATCATTTACGTTTTTTTGGTAGTCTACTTTTTCGAGAGCAATACTTCTATATTATCATTTGTAACAAGCTGCATTTTTTTTTTGTCTTCATGAAATGGTTTCCTAAACCAAACTTGATATGTACTCCCTCCGTCCCAAAATAAGTTACTCAACTTTGTACTAGCTTTAGTACAAAGTTGAGTCACTTATTTTGGGACTGAGGGAGTATAAATTAAATCTTTTGAACTGAAGGATCAAACCTAGAGTCTGCCAACAGTTGAGGCAACCAAAGTATACTTGACGAAATCTAACCCAATCAGAACACTCAATTAAAGGAAATAATTAAATATTGATAATGTTTATCTCTTAAGTCTTGGTGCCGAATGTGCTCCTTCCATTACTGTCTCTTCTGGTTGACCGCCACCGTAAGGCCCATGCCATAGCCTTGACCCTAGACAAGATTGTGTTTGACCCTAGAATTCAACTATACATCTGTCAATTTCAGTGCCAACTGCTAAACCATCACTTTGTTTTTTTCCACATCTTCTCTAATTATGTGGATAATATTCTATTAATTTCTTGTCTGTCGCTCGTAGCATTTAGGATAACTGTTGAATTTACAGTATAGTTTCAATGACTGATCCTTTTGTTGGCGCAGCACACGTCTTTGAGCCCTGATGGGAAGCTTGTTCTGGTTGTTGGGGATGACCCAGATGCTTTGCTTATTGATGCTAATTCAGGAAAGGTAAATCAACATGCACATTTGTTAGGTTTAAAGCATTCTGCAAGTATCTATATATATGCATCTGAAGGTATAAAATTAAACGTTTGTATCTGGACAGACTGTTCATTCTATGAAAGGTCACTTGGATTTCTCTTTTGCATCGGCTTGGAGCCCTGATGGTCGGACATTTGCCACTGGCAATCAAGACAGGACATGCCGGGTCTGGGATGCCAGAAATCTCTCGCAGTCTCTCCATGTCTTGAGGGGTAACCTTGGTGCTATAAGATCTATTCGCTACACATCAGATGGTCAGTTCCTGTCAATGGCGGAGCCGGCAGACTTTGTCCACATCTTTGATGTCAAAAGTGATTATAACAAGAGGCAAGAGCTGGATTTCTTTGGTGAGATATCTGGCATGTCTTTCAGCCCTGACACGGACACACTCTTCGTCGGTGTTTGGGACAGGACCTACGGCAGCCTACTTCAGTATGGCCGCCTCTATAACTACTCATACCTTGACTCGCTGTTCTAAGGTCAATGCAAACAAGTGTTGGTTGGGCCTCTGATGTGTCAGTTCTGCCGATGTTCGTCGGCGCCGACTATTAGGTACTCCATAATCAGATTTATGTTATAGATTGATCATTCTTTAATAATTCATGTATCCTGTCTTATGTGTACAAAAGAAATGTATACAGATATAGCTTTGCTTTGAGGTAGGAGTTGTAAGTTATGTTTCTAGGGCTGGTTTTCTCCATGAATTTGGATGTAAACGTTTATCTGAGATGTGTACCGTGAACATCTCCTGTTGCATTGACCAAAACCGGTATGCTTCGGTGGTATGTTGCCGCAGTTGTGTGGAGCAGTTTGGATTGTATAATTGAGCCGTATACACCTGTTTGTGAATCCTATATACCTGAGAAGTTTGTCTCCACTATTTTATTCATGTTAACATGCAGCTTATCCACCTCATTAAATTCCCATGTCATCAAAATAACTGCATGTCCCCACGTCATTGGCTGAGGTCATCGTTAATTTTATCAGAGCACTATTCAAGATGTGTGATCTTCTCCCTGTCTTCTCCAAAGTAGTGCCTTTACTTTTCTCACCCTCCCGCGAACCAACCTGTGGTTGGATGGTTAGAGGGGTAGTGGTATCCCGAGGCTTGGTGCTCGCATTATTTTTGGATTTATTTCAGTGGGAGGAGACGTTCCCGTCGACGACGAGACGCTTAAGGTGACTTCGTAAATCTCAAGATGAAATGTCAGCCCAGTCTCTCGAAGGTGCTCATAGGGGTAAGGTGTGCGTGTGTGCGTTCATATGGTGAGTGTATATGCGTATGTATGAGTGAAAGAACATGCGCTGCCCCCATGTTTGGTTTGGTAATTGATGATGTTCTCTATGGACTAATGGTTACCTTGAGTTATATTTGAAGGATTTGTCTATAGGTTTTTCATGAAGTCCATGTGTTGGTTTCAAGGAGTTTATGTGTTGATCAAGGTGATATTCAAGGAATTATCCAAATATTGGTAATGTAGAAGATATGACACAAGGTTGATCAAGGCTAAGTGAAGTGTGAATCAAGTGATCCCATGGTATGGTAAGCATTGTCCATTACGCTTTGTGTACTAAACCATAGTCTACGTGAGAGTTCTATGTGGCGTTAGGTATGTTTCCACGGGCATGCATCAAGAGGAAGATCTCATACAACTCATGAAGGATGACATCAAGTGGTGATCGTCATCAAGATTGCGGTGTGCAAGTTCAAGTGAAGCATCTCGGAGAGTGGAGCATCACGAAGAGATCATGCTTGAAGCTTGCTGTCCATTGTCGTGACAATGGACTTGGGAAGATGTTCCGAAGAGTGGCTCATCCACAATGGAGTATGCGGGAGCAATCTACTAGTCTTCACCGAGCCAATGCAATCAAGAAAGGTGGTCTAACTTGAGGGAGTCAAGATCGTGAACATCTAGCTCAAGTGGACTATGTGCAAGGCAAAGGTTTGTCCTTGATAGGTTTTCCATTTTCCCGGTCTCATGGTGTTAGTTGGGAGACCGATCGATAGCCGTAGGGGCTCTCGAGTGAGTAGCTTGATCATATCGTTCGGTGAGAGCTCAAACCATTGCATTCTCGGCATTGGTTTTCATTTGGATTTTCTCTGTGTGAGGTTTTAGAGCTTGTGGTTATCTTCGTGAGAAGCTCTAGTTCATCGAAAACTGATTTCATATGCATCTTCTTTTGTGTTTTCGGTGTTGGAATTTTTACTGGTCTTATTTGAGAAAGTGTTCTCACCATTTTATTTTGGGTGTTTTCTAAATTGCTATTTCTTGATATTTCTATCAAGATTGTGTTTGCTCTTGTCTTTAGCTTTCAAACAAACTCGATTTCGTCGAATTCGGAGCTCATATGCGAAAGTTATGGCTGTTTTGATCTTACCTATTTTTCATAGACTGGTTGTACCGCTTCTTACACCTGCTGTATCGGTTGACCGGTACTACCGGTGTTTGGGGCTGTTGTACCGCTTCAGAATTGGTCCCTTGGTTGTACCAGCCTTGTATCGCTCTACCACCAGACTGGGTTCTGTTGTGGAGCGGTTCTTGGGCGGTTGTGGGCCGGTTTTACCAGTTATGTCTAGTTTAACCGGTACTACTGGTGCCTCGGGCTTTTGTACTGCTTAGTGATTTTCCTACAGGTAGGTCTTTTCTCTTCTTTGACCGGTTGTACTCGTACTTACACCAGTTGTACCGGTCCTATAGTTTTCTGCACATAACAGGCAGATTCGTGGGGACTTATAAAAGAGGTTCTTCTTCCCCATTGGACCCTATCCTTTTAGCTCGTGTTCTTCCCCTATTGTTGACCTTCTTCGAGCTTGCTTACTCTCAATCCCCTTAATGATTCTTGCTAGTTCTCGAGGGAAAAGAGAGAGGAGATCTAGATCCACATTTCCACCAATCACTTTCTCTTCTATGTGAGGGGAACCCTTTGGATCTAGATCTTGGAGTTCTTGGTGTTATCATTCTTGTTCTTCCTCTCATATTCCTCCATAGCTTTCGTTGCTTTGATGGGATTTGAGAGTGAGAGACTTGGGCACTCCGTGTGCCCTTGTCATTGCATTTGGTGCATCAGTTTAAGTTCTCCACGGCGATACGTGGAAGTGAAGTTTGAGAGCTTGTTACTCTTGGGTGCTTGGTACCCAAGAGCTTGTTCCTCTTGGGTGCTTGGGCGCCCTAGATGGTTGGTGGTGCTTCGGAGCTCAATCATTGTGGTGTAAAGCTCGGAGCAAGCGTCGGGGTCTCCAATTAGGTTGTGGAGATTGCCCCGAGCAATTTGTACGGGTTCTGGTGACCGCCCCCAAGGGTTGCCAAAGTGTATGGGTTCGGTGACCGCCCCAAGGGTTGCCATTTGTACGGGTTCGGTGACCGTCCCAAGGGTTGCCATTTGTACGGGTTCGGTGACCGCCCTCAAGTGTCCCTTAGTGGAATCGCGACATCTTGCATTGTGCGAGGGCATGAGGAGATTACAGTGGCCCTAGTGGCTTCTTGGGGAGCATTGTGCCTCCACACCGCTCCAAACAGAGATTGGCATCCGCAAGGGTGTGAACTTCGGGATACATCGTCGTCTCCGCGTGCCGTGGTTATCTCTTACCCGAGCCCTTTACTTTGTGATAGCCATATTATTTCTTGTCATATATCTTGTTATCACTTAGTTGTTCATCTTGCTTAGCATAAGTTGTTGGTGCACATAGTTGAGCCTAGTTGTTTTAGCTTTTTTTCTTGACAAATTAAACGCTAGTTTTATTCTGCATTTGTTCAAGCCTAAACCGTAATTATTTTAAAGTGCCTATTCACCCCCCTCTAGGCGACATCCATGATCTTTCAATTGGTATCAGAGCCTCGTCTCTCATTATTAGGCTTAACCTCCTAGAGAGTAAAGATGTCGACTAGGGGATTAGGATTCTCTGACACTCTTAGTTTTGATGGCACAAATTTTGATGTTTGGGTAATTCACATGCTTAATCTCTTTAGGGTCATGGACCCAAATTTAGAGTGAATTGTAGATATGGGGTTTTCTCCTCCAAAGGAACCTCAAAGGTTAACTTCAGAGGATGAGAAAAACTCTTATCTCAATGCTCAAGCTTCTAATGTGATTTTTGATGCTTTGAGCAATGTAGTTATATTTCAACTGATGTCGTACTGGGATGCTCATGAGTTGTGGATAAAGCATCAAGAAAAATATGGTGTGTCCAAGATTTGTGGGGATAATTGTTCTCCCTCCACCTTTGTCCGTGTTGTATTCTCAACTTTTTCTACTTTACCTACATGTAGTTTGCCACAAGGTAATTATATGGTGAGTAGTGGTGTTCATTGCAATGATGATAGTGGGCTTATTGTTGATGATCCTTCATCACTTTCTTATTGCAATGCTTCATCTTTGGACTTTAACACTTTGAGCACTCCAGATGTTTCACATGCTTGTGTTAATAGTTCTTGCATATCATGTAGAAATTGCTTGACTAAATCTCATGATCATATGCTTGCTATGTCTCGTTGCCATGATAAAAATGCATCTATTTCCTTGGATTGTGGTGCTAACAATGTAGAGGAAACCCAACACCCCATGGAACAAGATGTGGTCTTGAATGGTGCTTCAAGGGATCCCGATGAGGACATCTCGGTCATCAAAACAACACATATCATCTGGAATCAGAGCCTTCATTGACACGGTAGGATCCGTTATCCGAGTTTATCTTGCTATCATCCCTTTAGATCGAGTGTTTTTCATGCTATATTTTCCATCCTAGAAGTCCAAAGCCCCACCAAAAATAAATCCAAGCCTTGTTGGTGCTGAGATCTTGTTTTTGCATTCCTTGCATGTTCTTCATTTTTTAGATCTGCACCAAGTTCATCTTCGTAATTGCTTTCAAATTTGGTTGTTGTGCTTTGGGAAAAAGAGAGGAAAAAGTGTGGCAAAAAATCCAAGAGAAAAAAAGTCAAAAGAGAAAAAAGAAAGTGTTGTGTAAGATCCAAAAGTTTTAGCTTGATAATTTTTTTTTCAGAAGCTTGTGTGTTGCGTATCTTCAATCTTGGTGCAAAGGTGTAGCATATCTATCCACATTTTTTTCTTGGATTGCATCAACTTGATTTCAGCACAAGCCCCTTTTTATTTACCCCACCGAGCTTCACCAAAAACCGAAGCTAGTTCTTTGATCCTTGTCTTTCAATCACTTTAACACAACCGGGAGAAGCACAATCTGATGTGAACTCATAAGAACTTTGGTGAGTAAGAGGTGAGGTTGTGTGATTCCACAAAAAATATCCTATTCCACTTTTTAGCCCACTAACATGGCGGGATCTACATCGAGTGTTCATGGAGAAGATCAAGAGGAAGAAGATGCCCCATTCACACATTGTAAGGGCATATTTCTCCCTAAGTAGTTTTAGTGATTGATGACAATGCTTTTGCGGACTAATCGTGTGCACTGAGCTTTTCAGATATATCACACCTAGGCACAAGACGATTAAGTGCCCCTCGGAACCTATGGAAGATGGTGTTTCCTTTTGTTTCTTTTCGGTGTAATTGAGTCATAGGAAAGCCGTACTATTAAGAGGGGGTCCGCTTCGGAAAGGTTTGGATGGAATCAACACGTACACGTCTATTTACCGCACCACCTTTCCTTCGCTTCTCTGGAGCTCCGTCTGTTTTTCCCTGTCGTTCAAAAACAGTGGCACCCTACTACTATCACTGCTTGGCATGCGGTAGTACCACTCAAAGTATGCGGTAGTACCGCACGACCCCATGGTAGTACCGCTTCAAGGCTACGGTAGTACCGCACTATGCGGTAGTACCGTACCATGGACACGGTAGTACCGTGTGACCGGCCCAGTGTTTGCAACTAGTACGGTAGTAGGCGCGGAAGTAATTTTTTACTTCCACGTCCTACGCGGTAGGACCGCTTCGTGCAAGCGGTAGTACCGTGTCGGGTTTTTGCAACGACCGTAAATCTACGGAAGTAGCTGCGGACGTATTTTATTTAGTCCGCACTCCTCCTCGGTCAGTCTGACCCTGCCTTGCGGTAGTACCGCGAGGACGTGCGGTAGTACCGCTCCGGCAGTACTACCGCCCGGTGTTTTAACGCAACAGGGGCTAGTTCTGGCTCGTACCGCGCCAGCGGTAGTACCGCGCCCTGTGCGGTAGTACCGTTGGGCCGTGCGGTAGTACCGCGCCCTGTGCGATAGTACCGCTGGGCCGTGCGGTAGTACCGCACGTTAAGTACGGTAGTACCGTGCTCTGTGGGCAGATTTGTGGGATATCGGTTGGATTTGCCCTCCCACTATATATAGGGAGTCTTCTTCCCCAAGAAGACTTACCTCTTCCTCCCTAAGCTCCATTGTTTCTCAAAGCTCCATTTCCGCCGGATCTCTCTCCCTAGCCAATCAAACTTGTTGATTTCCTCGGGATTGCTTAAGAAGGCATCGATCTACACTTCCACCAAGAGATATTTGATTCCCCCCACTAATCCCTTGCGGATCTTTTTACTCTTGGGTGTTTAAGCACCCTAGACGGTTGAGGTCACCTCGGAGCCATATTCCATTGTGGTGAAGCTTCGTGGTGTCGTTGGGAGCCTCCAATTCGGTTGTGGAGATTGCCCCAACCTTGTTTGTAAAGGTTCGGTCGCCGCCTTCAAGGGCACCACTAGTGGAATCACGGCACCTCGCATTGTGTGAGGGCGTGAGGAGAATACGGTGGCCCTAGTGGCTTCTTGGGGAGCATTGTGCCTCCACACCGCTCCAACGGAGACATACTTCCTCTCAAAGGGAAGGAACTTCGGTAACGCATCCTCGTCTTCACCGGCTCCACTTGTGGTTATTTCTTTCCTTTACTTGTGCAAGCTATCGTGGTATATCTTAGCTTGCTTGCTTGTGTGGTTGTTATTGTTGCTTCCTATAAGTTGTCCACCTAGTTGCTTATCTAGACAACTTACTTTGTTGCTAAGTTTAATTTGGTTAAGAAAAGCTAAAAATTGTTAGTTGCCTATTCACCCCCCTCTAGTGAACCATATCGATCCTTTCAATTGGTATCAGAGCCTCGTCTCTTTATAAGGACTTTACCGCCCAAAGAGTATGGGTGACAACGTAGTTGAGACGGAGGGACACTTCAGTGGAACTCCGTCCTTGCCTACGTCTGATGGGGGAGCCTCGGTCTCTCGTGAGGAGTTCAATGTGGCGATGGACACATTGAAAGAATCACTAGCGACCGAGGTCAAAGGCATGTTTAAGGAATTACTTGAGGGACTCAAATTATCCACCACACCGTTGGAAGTGGTTCGTCCCGCTACCAACGTGTCGGAGGCTACACCCGACAAGGGAGAAGCTAGTAGTGAGCAAGTCCCGGTTACTAAGATTGGGAGTGGGATTTTTGCCCACTCCGCTCCCCCTTCCCACTATGGAGGACCCGTTCCTACTCCGCATATAAATTCCGTTGGTCCTCCTCCTAAGTTTGTGAAAAATTCTGATTTTGCTACTTGGATGTTTCTCTTTAGACATCATTTAAATCATTGTTCTACTAATCTTTGGAGAATCATTGAGCAAGGTTTCTATCCACATGATCCCGACAACTTAACTCCGAGAGAAGCTGCGGATCATCAATTCAACGAGTCCGTTCTTTGCATACTTCAAGATGCTATCCCTCCCGAAGACATTGCACATCTTCGACCCTTCACCGTGGCCAAGGAAGCATGGGAGAATGTTGGTTCCATGTACAAGGGAAGCGCAAGCATTCAACGCTCAAACTATGAAGTTGTGCAAGATGAAGCCGATGAGTTTGCTATGATCGAACATGAAGATCCCTGTGAACTTTATCTGAAATTAACCACTCTTGCGGTTTCACTTCGAGATCATGGGAGTAAGGACACGGATGACAATTGGATCAAGCGAAACTTTCTCAAGGCCATGATGCCTTACCACAAGGCCATGTCCTCCGTCATTCGCCAAAGACCGGACTTCCACACTTTGTCATCAAGTGAAGTGTTGGATGAGTTCGTTGCCATGAGGATCTTGGACAAGACCGCCGACAATGCGGTTTTAAGAGATCAACGATCAAAGAAGCCTAACCTTGCCTTGAAGGCCAAGGCTTGTGTGGAAGAAGAGGAGGAAGAGGATGACGATGAGAGTTTCCCCGAGGACACCAAATATGCCTATCATGAGCACATGGCTCTTGCATCACGGCAATTTTGGGGCGACAAGAAGAACTCAAGGCCCAACTTCAACAAGAACAACTCAAGTGGCAACAAGGGCAAGCAACGAGTGAGGACGTGCTACAACTGTGGGAATGTGAGCCACTTTGTTGTAGATTGCCCATATGAGAAAAGAGAAGACAATGGAGGCAAGCTTATCCGAAAGGACAAGGCCAAGTCTTATCCCAACAAGAACAACCTCAACAAGAAGACCCCTCCCAAAGGGTTGGTGGCCCAAGAAGAATATGTTGAGGATGATGGCGATGATGAAGACGATGAGATGGTCACTATGGCCACCATTG
Organism: Secale cereale; assembly: GCA_902687465.1. Classification (NCBI taxonomy): domain Eukaryota; kingdom Viridiplantae; phylum Streptophyta; class Magnoliopsida; order Poales; family Poaceae; genus Secale; species Secale cereale. The sequence continues at coordinate 554,494,309 of LR738712.1, forward strand.
CTATTGCTACTACTCCACGCTCATCTCTCTTCGACTCACCAAATGAGAACATCACCGCCAAGTGCCTCATGGCTAAGGCCACCAACAAGGTAACTCCCAACATCAACACTACCATCACCTCTAATCCTTCATTGATGGATTGTATTGATGAGAGTGAGGGGCAAAGGAGGAAGAAAATGAATTTGAGTTGTTTATGAGTAAACTCAAGGGCAAACCCAAGAAGCACTTCGTTGCTCTCTTGGAACAACTCGGTGAGGCCAATGACATGATCGAGGCTCACGAGGAGACCGTTTCTAAAATGGAAGGTCATAGTCGAGACTATGCCGATGAGATATCGGATCTCTCTAATGCTCTAGAGGAAGAGCGTGGTCTTCGTTTGGCTCTTAAGGAGTCACACAACGACGATCATGCTAAATTAAGGAAAGATCTTGATCATGCTTTAGTTGTCTCTCGTGTGATTAATTCCGAGAAGGCAAAGCTTGTGGTTGACCATGCTAGACTCAAGGAGGAGTTTGTTACACTTGAAAAGGCTCACAAGGCCTTGAAAGGTGTACATGCTTCTCTCAAGGAGTCTCATGATCAACTTCAAGTTTCACTAACCAAGGAGAAAGCTATCTTTCCTCGCATGGTGTTGATTGATGATGCAAATGCTACTAACCCATGTTGCGAGCATGTGCATCTTGTTGAAGAGAATGCCAAGTTGAAGAAGCAGCTTGAGAAAGGCCTTGTGTCATGTATACAAGGTGAGAAGAACCTCAACGATCTTTTGAGCAATCAAAAGGAAGTTGCGGCAAAGGAAGGAATTGGGTTTGCTCCCAAGCCCAAGAAGAAGAAGAATGACAAGACCAAGCAACCTCCTCCTCTCAAACAAACCTTTGTGAAAGAGGGAGAGGGTGCTTCTAAGAAGAAGAACAATGTGAAAAGTGGTGGACTCAAGAAAAACCCCGCCATGCCATCAAACATAGCCGGCGAGTTTAATCCTTCATATGTTTTATGTCGTGCTAGTGATGGTCATGTTTTTGCTAAATTTGTTGGTTCTTCTTATAAGTACATTGAATGGTCTATTTGGGTTCCTAAGACCCTTGTTACTAACCTCAAAGGACCCATTACCAAATGGGCACCTAAATCCAAGCATTGATCTCATGTAGGAGTTTGCTTCCGATGGGGGATCATGGTTGCTCGATAGTGGAGCCACAAATCATATGACCGGAAGCAAAGACTTGGTGGTGGACGTGTATCAAGGTTCATCTATGGCCACCAACGTCGAATGGGGTGATGCTTCATCTTCTAAGGTATTGGGGCTTGGCAAGGTTGTTGTTTCTCATGATCTCATGATCGAGAAAGTCATGCTTGTTGAGTCCCTTGCGTACAACTTACTTTCTGTTCGTCAACTTGCACTCATGGGCTTTGCCACATTCTTTGATATTGATACCGTGGCCCTCTCGTGGAGCAAGACTCTTAAAGTAGCCTATGTTGGGCATGTCGAGAACGGTCTCTATGTGGTTAACTTCTCGGAGCAACCCACTAAGACCGCGACATGCCTAATGGCTAAAGTTGATGTGGGATGGATTTGGCATCGCCGGTTAGCCCATGTCAATATGAGATCTTTGCAAAGTCTTCTCAAGGGGGACCATGTCCGTGGACTAACAAATGTTAGCTCTGCCAAAGATCGTGCTTGCAGTGCTTGTATTGAAGGAAAGTTACATGAGACGGCTCACCCTCCCACGACTATCATCTACTCAAAAAGACCGTTAGAGCTCATTCACATGGATCTCTTTGGGCCTCCATCCTTTGATAGTCTTGGGGGCAGAAAGTATTGCTTGGTGATTATAGATGATTATTCAAGATACACATGGGTATATTTCTTCAAGAAGAAGAGTGAGACCCAACAAACCGTCATCAACTTTGCAAATGAAGCTCAACGTCAACATGAGGCAAAGATCTTGATGATCCGAAGTGGCAACAGCACCGAGTTCAAGAACTACACATTGGATGAGTTTCTTAGTGATGAGGGGATCAAACATCAATATGCCGCACCTTATACCCCTCAACAAAATGGTGTAGCGGAGAGAAAGAACCGGACATTGATGGACCCGACAAGGACCATGGTGGCAGAATTCAAGTCTCCATACAACTTTTGGGCCGAAGCCATCAACACCGCTTGTCATGCATCCAATCGGCTCTATCTCCACAAAGGCTTGAACAAGACTCCGTATGAGATTCTTACCGGTAACAAGCCCAATCTCAAGTACTTCCGGGTGTTCGGGTGTAAGTGTTTCATCCTCAAGAACGGTGCTCGTTTGTCTAAATTTGAGTCTAGAGCTCATGAGGGCATATTTGTTGGTTATGCTACAAACTCTCATGCTTACCGTGTCCTCAACAAGTCCAATGGACTCATTGAGGAGACGTGTAACGTAGAGTTTGATGAGAATAACGGCTCCCAAGTGGAGCAAAGTGGTACTTGTGATGTAGGTGATGAAATTCCTCCTCAAGGCATAAGAAGAATGGGTGTTGGCTATATGTAATGCCCAGTATGTGACTATGTCTCCCATGTGTCGAGGCACGACTTAAAGACATAAGCGCATACTAGAATGATCTCAAGTATGGTATCTTTGCACATCTCATGTGAAATTCAGGGATGAAATATAAAAGATAGTTGGCTTACACTCGCCACGTCACACAATGAATACAATAACATACATCATCCAAAACACAGGGTCCGACTACGGACGAAAATCCAAATGAGAAAGATACCATAAAACACAAGGCCGGATCGCCCCTAGTAGGAACCACTAATGATTGTCGAAAAACGTCACATACATACGGCTACGCTCTTCATCGAACTCCCACTGAAGTTCTGATCCACCTCCTGCACTTTTCTCGGATGTACCTGCATCTGGTGCGTGTAGTAATCTGTGAGCCACAAAGGACTCAGCAATCCCGTTCTCGGGTATCAAAACTAACATAGCCTTTAGGTGAGGAAAGTCTAGAAAAAAGTGTCTGTAGCAAGCACTAAGCATCTAGCTTACGAGTTTAGAGCGAGAAGAGAATAAGTGCCAACGGTCGCCAAGTTGATCAAGAAGTGATCCTAACTACTCACGGTCAAACATAACCCCACCGTGTTCACTCCCCGAAGCCCTTCGGAAAGATATCATCACGGTTACTCACACAGGTAGTGTATTCTTAAGGATATGGTGTTAAGTAATCTACAACCAGATATTAACAAATTCCCATCTACCACATAACTGCGGGCATGACTTTCGAAAGATCAAACCTGCAGGGGTGTCCCAACTTAGCCCATCACAAGCTCACGATCTGCGGAGTCGCAACTCCAAGGTGGGAAGACCCGAGTATACTCGGAATCCCGTGCTCAAGATATTCCGACAAAGGTATAACTAATCCAGCAAGACCTCCTGGCGTGCCGACATCCTGATAGTAGCCGCACGTATCTCGTCTCAGGCCACGACCGGATGGGCGATGCTACAGGTTTTTACCAGCCCTCGGGTTTCCCCAAGGTGGCCCCGCAGGCTCCCCAGTTTGGACCAACACTCATGTGGAGCACTGGCCCAGGGTTGTTAATTAAGAAAAGGGTTAATTACTCCCTATGCAAGTTTTAGTTGTTAGGCAAATGTAGAACCAAAGTTGGGCCTTGCTGGAAAAGCTTGAGCACTGAGCGAGTTATCAAGGGGGGCCCATAAACCCCAACCGTGTTAGGAACGCAAAATCAAGGAACATAACACCGGTTTATCGGTTCCTAAGGTGGCATGAGTGGAACAAAACACCGAGCAAAATGCCAATCCTTCCACCCATTGCCAAGTATAAAGGTGTGTTAATATATTTAAGAGATATTGTGATATTCCAACAACAAGTTCCAACATGGAGCAATCTTCATCTTCACCAGCAACTAACAATGCTATAAGAGGGCCTGAGCAAGCGGGTAACATAGCCAAACAACGGTTTGTTGGGAAGGTGTCAAATGTTAGAGGTCTCATGGCAACAATAGGAGGGCTGACAAACATACATAGGCATCCAGGCAATATCTAAAGAGCGAGACATCTAGCATAGGCAAAGATAGTAGTGATATCTGGGAATGGTCATCTTGCCTGAGATTCCGCAAGGAAGAAGAAAGAGTCCATGAAGTAGTCAAACAAAACCTCACAACTCCGGAACGAAACCGAAGGTAACGAGAGAAGCATACCGGAAAGATGCAAACAACACGGTAAACAAACAAGCTCAAACATGGCATGATGCACAAACAAGTATGATGCATGTCCGGTTTAAATATGCATGGCATGGCAAAGTGCACAAACAACACTACAATTTAAGTGGAGCTCAATATGCAACGAGTTGCATATTGACGAAATACCACATGTTATTTATTTAGTTGACTCTTGTTTATTTGCAAGACAAGATTAAATGTTTTTATTAAACATGGCAAGAGGTGAAGCTAAAGTAAACTACCTATCTAGACATTTTAAATGAGGCCGGAAATAACAACAACAATTCCGGAAACTCCCCATGTGCATAATTAGCAATTTTAAAGCAAACAACAATTTTAAGCATTTAAAGTTGTTATCATGATGCGGATGACAAAAGCAAGTTTTATGCAAATTTTAGTTAAAAGTTAACATAAGAGATGTGAAGCATTTGTCATCGTGGCGGAAAGAAAGGGGCCACGGCGGCGATAACCGAAAATGATGCCGCAACAACATTTCGGTACCGGTAACTCGTTGAGAGACCGGTGCAAAAGAAAGGGTCAACGTGAGCGTGTCATGCAAAGACGGTGGGGTGCTGATAACCCTCAACCGTAAGGGATCGAGATAGTCTTCGCGGGTAAGAATAACCCAATTTATTGATTCGACACACGGGGAGCCAAAGAGTATTTATAAGCTTTGACAGTTGAGTTGTCAATTCAACCGCACCTGAAATATACTTACTTGCAACAAAAGATAAGTGGTAACAGTGATATGATAGTGATGATTGTAATAGTAAAAGTAAACAGCAAAAGTAAATAGCAGTAGTAAATGGCAAAAGTGGCAACTAGTGACAAGCAGGATTTAAAACACTGTAGGCTAGGGAGATGGATGGTTGGGCGCTGCATGGATGAGATAGATTTAACTCGGGGCACGGCACACGGAAAAGTAATGATCATCTAGGCAAATATCAAACATTAGGCATGTATCCCGTAGGTAGTTGTACGTGCTTGCAATAAGAACTTGCACAACATCTTTTGTCCTACCATCCCGCTACGAATGGGGCCAAAAGGAACTTATGGATATTAAGGTGCTCCTGTCAAAGAGCACCGGAACAAAGCAATGAACTCAATGGATACATGTAATCCTCAAACTACGGACCATCCCCTTTGGTGTCCCAAGCTGTCACTTTTGGGATCGCCGGTTCCGGACCGTAACAGGTGCAAACAACTCATAGATAGGATCACGAACACAAATGTATTCATGCAAACACATATGGTTCAGATCTGAAATCATGGCACTCGGGCCCTAAGTGTCAAGCATTAAGAATAACAAGTTGAAGAAAAGATGATAAACACCATAGTAGATGATAAGCAACATGCCCCCAACGATCTGACAAACTATTACATGATCTAACTCATCCAATCCCTACCATCCCCTTCGCCTACAGCAGGGGAATTACTCACACATGAAAGGGGAAGTCATGGAGGGATGATGGAGTGGTGATGATGATGACGATGGCGACGATCTCCCCTCTCCGGAGGCCAATTCAGCCTCCAGATTAGCCCTCCCGAGGAAGAACAGAGGGTGGCGGCGGCTCCGCGACGGAAAACTGCGAAAGAACTTCTGATCTGGGGTTTCTACGTCGGGAGTAAAAATATGAGGTAAAGTAGGGCACAGGGGGTGTGGGACCCACCCAGGCGGCCTCCCGGCGCGGCCCAGGGGGGGGGGGCACCCACAGGGCGCCTGGGCACCCCCTGGCCCCCCTCTGGCCCCACTTCTGGCTCCTGGTTCCTTCGAGTGCGTGGATTTTCTGTGATTTTTCGTGGATTTTTCTGAGATACCTAAAAATCCGTTTTCCTGCACACAAATAAACCATACAGGCAGCTCTGCTGAAAACAGCGTCAGTCCGGGTTAGTTTAGTCCAAATCATGCAAGAATGAGGCCAAAACAATATCAAAAGTGTTTGGAAAAGTAGATACGTTTGAGACGTATCAACTCCCCCAAGCTTAGCATATTGCTTGTCCTCAAGCAATTCAGTTCAACGAACTGGACACGAGAAAGAAAACTTTGACAAACTCTTTTGCTTCATTAGATGTATATAAGCATGTACTACGAAAAGAGTTTAGCAAGTATTGAAACAGTACTTATGAGGGCAATGCAAGGAGCAATCCTTCTTTCAAGTGACCAGTCACAAATACTTAAAAGTAAATAATATATTACTGAAAATCAAGACAAGATTACATTGCACATAGCTTGAGCATATTAGGGTGGTATCTCGCTAGCCTCCATGAGTGAAGCAAAACATAAATGCAGAGACTCCTCCAGAGTTTTAAAGGAGACTAGAACTAAGAATTTCAGAATAAATCATATCACAAGTATGCAGAAGACAATGTAATACTTTTGGACAATGCACATTACACTCAGAATGACAATTATGCTCTCCTAGTTGGTGCTTTGAAGAAAGAAGGTGAGACTCTCGAACCGTGGCTTTTATTGGCAAGGTTGAAAACCCGTGGTCGGAAACAAAAACTAAACATGTACCAGAGCTCTTGGTTTTAAAAACAGAAGTAAACATGTTTTGAGAACTGCATATTTCGTGAACGAATGCTAGCAGATAACTCAATCACTTTTTAAGTGGACAAGTCTCGAGGAACGGCTCCCGCATGAGGACGATCACATCCTCTTAATCTCCTTTGTTTATCACTGCCAAAGTTTTCTGATTTCTCATGAACAAAGCGTGAAGGAGGGTTTGTTTGTTATATTATCTTTTTGAGCCGGGCGCACTCAATGCCAGTTCCTTTTCGTATTAGTGGTTTGCACATTATACATGCAATCCAGGGGTGAAACTTGTCCAACTTAAAAAGATCATGAATTAACTACTACTTCCTCATGAGCTAAAACATAGGCACAAAAGAGAAATGCTTTTGATTAGTTTCGAGATGGTACATGAAAGTCTACGTTAGGAATGGCAGGTAAATACCATGTATAGGAAGGTATAATGGACTCATATGGCATAACTGGTTTTAAGGATTTCGGATGCACAAGCAGTCAGTCCGCTTAGTACAGGTGGAGGTTTAGCAAAAGACTGGGAAGCGACCAACTAGAGAGCAATAACGGTCATAATCATGCAGAGCGACAAAGCAACATTGAATCGGGCATGAAAGTGATATAACTATTCTAAAACTCAAAGATCATCAAGGCAAAGTAGACTTTTTAGTCTTAAACATGTGTAAGCATGTGCCAAGTCAATCCAAAAATTCTCTAAAGGGAAATACCACCTTAGTATACCAGACTATGAACAGTGCAATGCATGTAGATCATTTCAATAACACATTATATACTCTAGTTATTCGGGACTAGCCACAAGGAAAGCATGAACAACTGGAAGAGCATTGTAAACATAGCACTATGTCGCTACAAGCTGGTCTCTAGATCATAAGTACAGGCATATGTACAAAAGTAGAAACAATAAGAGTTCATACCGGTCTTCCTTGTTGCTTCCTTTCAGTCGATCTTCTTCGTTACTGCTTGTCACTTGCATGATCGGACGTAGGAAATATAATCAAATGACATCACGGACTCGAGCTGATCTCTGAAAACAAAGCAAACTAAAGAGAGAAAGGAAATCTTTTTGGTTTTTTTTCAAAGGTTGAATAAAAGCAAAAGAAAGAAAAAAATCTTTTTGTTGTTTTTGCAAAGAGAGAAACAAAGAAGAATGGGCAAAAACTTCGAAAAGATCAAAGCGAATAAAACGGATAATACAATGGAAAAGTGAGAAGGGCACGTACTCCCCCAAGCTTAGGCTTTTGGCCTAAGTTGGTAGCAGCTACTGCCCCCAGGAGCCTCCTGCTCCAGGGGTATGGTGGTGAGTCCAAGGGTCGTAGAAGGATGCTGGCGCGTACACCGAACTCCTCGGAGTCTCCCACGAGGAAGGTTCCGAACGCCAAATAGAGGAAGACCCTTCACCAAACTCGGTGGCGGTTTCTTCCTGAAAATGTGGTATCTCACCGTGCCTCTCCTCGTCGAGCACAACCCCCTCCATGGGGTTATGAAACTGATGCTGGACCATGAACTCATCGAACTGAACAACATCAAAGGACCATCCGTTCCTGCGAGAAAAATCAAACAAAAGAGGTGCAGGTAGACGGATCTCGCGTTCCGCGGCAGTTCCGAAACGCAAGATATAAATAAGATTATCAAGCTCAGAACCCATGGTAACAAACTTATGCCTTTTCATAGCAGCAAGATCAAAGCTTAAATAAGTAAAAGGAGTATCATCAGGGTGTGGGGTGCCTCCAAGATGCTCTAAGATAAGTGTGGCATAAACGCCACCATATAAGTCCCCCTTGTTACCGTTCATAGCAAGGCGTCGAGCAATTAAGGTACCCAGATTATAATCAGACCTCCCTGAGAGGGCTGCTGCCAGGATAACAATATCCGGAGCAGAAATGCTGCTCGTGTTGTCACGAGCTAACACCCCTCTGGCAATATAATATGCAAAATACCTGAGGTGAGGAAATAAGATGCTGGAGATCTTCGACCGATGAATATCCCTCGTACCCATGCTGCAGAGAGAGTTGATGACGGTTTTCAGCTCGGAGGGCTGAGTGGCCATCCTAGCCGTCCTCCCAACATTCGGCACACCTATTATTTCACAAAAATTTCCCAAAGTCATGGTGATAAGATCATTATAAATTTTAAACTCAATAGCACCTGAATCAGGATTATATCTAAAACTGTTAATGAAATTGGAGGTGAGTTTTTGATACTGAGTAACATGACTCGTGACGAGTCGTGTCAAACCTGCATTAGCACAAATATTATAAAACTCATCCTTGATTCCCGCAGCTTCCATGAATTCATCACATGGAAACGTCATTGCACGTGCTGGACTTGTGTCTTCCAACAACTCCAGGGGCACATGATCTTCATTATAGCTCACCCTAGCAGTCGATGGTGAAGCTGTGGCTCTAGTAACTCGATCGGAGTGTGCGGGCCTCCTCTTCTCAAGCCATCCTTTTGCCCTTCCTAACAAACTCATTTCTGATTTTTTTTACAATTTACAAAAACGAGGATTAAAACAAAATGATCTAAGGCAAACTACTCAACTCACTTGCCCAAGGCATAATCTTGCATCAAAACTTGAAAAATAACTTTCTACACATGCATGCAAGCTCATCTCTACAGCACCAAGAACTACTAAATACTCACAAATGAGGCCACCAATCAAAAATCTAATTGGAGGGGTGGAGGAGTCACATACCAGGGAGTATTTGCTCAAAATTTCAGCTCAAATGATGGGCTGTAGAGAGAGATCGAAGAATCGCCTCCAAGAACAGCAAGAACACAAGAACAAGTGTAGAACTCGGGTTTTTGGAGAAAAAGAGAGAGGGAGGAAGAAGACATACCTGGAGGGGGGGTCCCGTGGGCCCCAGGCGCCCTGTGGGCGCGGCCAGGGGCTGGGCCGCGCCAGCTGGCCGCCTGGGCCACTGGTGGCACCCCCTGGCTGGCCCCAGGCCCTTCTGGGTCTCTCCCGACGTGGAAATTTTTATTATAATTTTTCTGGAATTTTTCTGAAAACTTCACTGTTGAAATTTTTTCGAAGTTCAAAAAGCTGCGAAACTCTCTGAAAACTTGAAGCAGTTAGTAGTATTGTGAAGGTTCAAAAACATAAATACTTGGTACAGCAAGTAGGACAAAACTAAAAACAAATGAAAACATAACAAGCTCAACTTTTTATCCATATAAAACATATTTGCAAATAAGGTTGATCAAGTCTTACCAACAAACATGCGATATATAGAGCAAAAAGTCTCACCTCTTACGAAGTAATCACTGAACCTTTACCTTGATGGACATTTTCCCTACCATGATAGTTTTGTATTTGTGAGGCACATGTAGTGGACAATCCCATTCTCCAATCTTCACGGTCTCGATATTTTCTATAGAGTTGAGGCCATGCCTCCTGTCGATCTTCTTCGGAAAATATACCGTGTGTTCTTTATCATTCACATGGAAGGTAACCTTCCCTTTATTGCAATCAATAATAGCACCTGCGGTGTTAAGGAAAGGTCTACCAAGAATAATGGACATGCTCCCATCCTCGGGCATGTCAAGCACAACAAAATCAGTAAGAATTAAACAATTAGCAACTTCTACGGGAACATCCTCACAAATACCTATCGGAACAACGGTTGACTTGTCAGCCATCTGAAGGGAGATATCTGTAGGAATTAGTTTTTCTAAACAAAGCCTCTCGTAAAGAGAGAGAGGCATAACACTCACTCCTGCTCCAAGATCACATAAAGCAGTTTTGACATAATTATTCTTTATGGAGCAAGGAATGGTGGGTATACCTGGATCACCGAGCTTCTCAGGAATCTTGCCACTGAAAGAATAGTTAGCAAGCATAGTAGATATTGCATCATTAGGAACTTTCCTTTTGTTAGTAACAATATCTTTCATATATTTTGAATAAGGAAGTAACTTAATAGCATGAGTCAAAGGGATTTGAAGAAAAAGAGGTTTAATCCACTCACAAAACTTATTATAATGCTCTTCTTCTTTAGATTTGATGGACTTACCTGGAAAGGGCATGGGTTTCTGTACCCATGGTTCTCTTTCCTTCCCATGTATTCTTGCGATGAAGTCTTCTTTAGTGTACCTCTTACTTTTGTCAGGTGCTTCTTCTTCTCGAACTTCAGGTGGATCATTCTTCTCATTATCATTACCTTCAGGTTCAGCACCGTCTTCAGTCTCAGCATCGGAGATAGATACACTGTTGGGATCAATAGCTGGTTCTTCATCTGCAATAGGATCATTAGAATTGTCAGTCTCCTTATGTTTCTTCTTTTTCTTTGGAGAGCCAACAATTTCTTCTTCCTGCATTTGAGAATCCTGCTCGATTCTCTTCGGATGCCCCTCTGCATAAAGAGGATCTTGAGTGCTACTTCCTCCTCGGGTCTTAATCCCGAAAGCCTGCAAATTATCTTGTTTGGCATTGTTAGCAAGCAAATCTCTTTGCACATTAGAAATTTGATCAAGCTGAGTTTGAACCATATGAAAATGCTTCACAAGACATTGAACATCATTAACTGTTCTATCTAAAACATCAAGCAGTCTTTTGATAGCAAGGGAATTATCATGCAACTGACTCTCTATCCTCTCATTAAAATGATTCTGTTTCATAATAAAATTATCAAACTCATCTAAACATTGATCAGGAGGCTTACCATGAGGGATGTCACTTGCGTTGAAATCTAAAAGAGAGTGTACCTCTACCATAGGAGGGTGAGTGGTAGGCTCACACAGCTTCTCAATAGGGGGTAGATTCTTCACGTCTTCAGCTTTAATACCTTTCTCTTTAATAGACTTCTTTGCTTCTCGCATATCCTCGGGGCTCAGAACAAACATGCCCCTCTTCTTTGTTGGTGGAGGTGGTTCAGGGACGGACCAATCTTCATGGTTTTTGGCAATCCTGCCCATTAAATCTTCCGCATCGTCCGGTGTTCTTTTCCTGAAAACACAACCAGCACAACTGTCCAAATAGGACCTGGATTCATCAGTTAGACCAGGATAGAATATATCGATTAATTCATTCTTAGGGATTTCATGTCCTGGTCTAGCCCGAATCAGACCGCAGTATCTCCCCCAAGCTTTAGGGAGGGACTCATCCTGCAACTGTTTAAAGTTATAAATTCTTTGTAAAGCAGCATGTTGCATGTGAGCAGGAAAGTACTTATCAACAAAAGAGTGAGCTAAGTCCTGACGACTCTTAATGGAACCGCATGGGAGTGAATCATACCATGCTTTAGCACCCTCCTTCAAGGAGAAAGGAAGAAGCTTGGTCACATAAAAGTATCGTATCTTCTCATCTGTGGTAAACAGGCTACCCAACTCACCGAATTTAGTCAGGTGTGCAATAGCATCATCATTTTCTCTGCCATAAAAGGGGTCAACTTCAACCATAGGTATAAGTGAAAGATCAACAGAGAAATTATAATCAGGATCATCAATGCATATAGGAGATGTAGCAAATTCAGGATTAGGAACGGTTTTGTTCTTCAGAGAGTGTTTTTCAAACAGTTTCTTAATAGCTTCAGGGTCAGAGCCGGAAAACTCTGTCAGTTCCCTGCATAAATCTTCATCTAGTATATAGTAATCATCATCAAGGAGCCTCTCCTTGAGTTTACTCAAATCAGGATAATCATAAGTTTCACCAATAGGGTAGCGAGTAACAGGGAGTTCAATTCCAGACTTTTTAGCAGCAGCGGCAATTTGTTTCTCAAGAGCATAACCAAGCGAACTAATATCATCAAAAGTAGTAGAAGCATCATCAAGAGTATCAGACATAGTAACAGATTCAGTAGGAGCATCATGTGGTGGTGGTGAGGCAAACTTACTCATAACGGAAGGTGAATCAAGTGTAGCACTAGTGCTCAGAGCAGTACCTCTTCTTGTAGTGGATAGTAAGATCGGAACCTTGGGGTCTCCTTTCTTACCCATAGTGAATGAAGTGCAGCAGGTAGGATACCTCAAGTAGACTTGTAAATATTGCTATGCTCCCCGGCAACGGCGCCAGAAAACGGTACTTGATAACCCTCAACCGTAAGGGATCGAGATAGTCTTCGCGGGTAAGAATAACCCAATTTATTGATTCGACACACGAGGAGCCAAAGAGTATTTATAAGCTTTGACAGTTGAGTTGTCAATTCAACCGCACCTGAAATATACTTACTTGCAACAAAAGATAAGTGGTAACAGTGATATGATCGTGATGATAGTAATAGTAAAAGTAAACAGCAAAAGTAAATAGCAGTAGTAAATGGCAAAAGTGGCAACTAGTGACAAGCAGGATTTAAAACACTGTAGGCTAGGGAGATGGATGGTTGGGCGCTGCATGGATGAGATAGATTTAACTCGGGGCACGGCACACGGAAAAGTAATGATCATCTAGGCAAATATCAAACATTAGGCATGTATCCCGTAGGTAGTTGTACGTGCTTGCAATAAGAACTTGCACAACATCTTTTGTCCTACCATCCCGCTACGAACGGGGCCAAAAGGAACTTATGGATATTAAGGTGCTCCTGTCAAAGAGCATCGGAACAAAGCAATGAACTCAATGGATACATGTAATCCTCAAACTACAGACCATCCCCTTTGGTGTCCTAAGCTGTCACTTTTGGGATCGCCGGTTCCGGACCGTAACAGGTGCAAACAACTCATAGATAGGATCACGAACACAAATATATTCATGCAAACACATATGGTTCAGATCTGAAATCATGGCATTTGGGCCCTAAGTGTCAAGCATTAAGAATAACAAGTTGAAGCAAAGATGATAAACACCATAGTAGATGATAGGCAACATGTCCCCAACGATCTGACAAACTATTACATGATCTAACTCATCCAATCTCTACCACCCCCTTCGCCTACAGCAGGGGAATTACTCACACATGAAAGGGGAAGTCATGGAGGGATGATGGAGTGGTGATGATGATGACGATGGCGACGATCTCCCCTCTCCGGAGGCCAATTCAGCCTCCAGATTAGCCCTCCCGAGGAAGAACAGAGGGTGGCGGCGGCTCCGCGACGGAAAACTGCGAAAGAACTTCTGATATGGGGTTTCTGTGTCGGGAGTAAAAATACGAGGTAATGTAGGGCACCAGGGGGTGTGGGACCCACCCAGGCGGCCTCCCGGCGCGGCCCAGGGGGGGGGGGCGCCCACAGGGTGCCTGGGCACCCCCTGGCCCCCCTCTGGCCCCACTTCTGGCTCCTGGTTCCTTCGGGTGCGTGGATTTTCTGTGATTTTTCATGGATTTTTCTGACATACCTAAAAATCCGTTTTCCTGCACACAAATAAACCATACAGGCAGCTCTGCTGAAAACAGCGTCAGTCCGGGTTAGTTTAGTCCAAATCATGCAAGAATGAGGCCAAAACAATATCAAAAGTGTTTGGAAAAGTAGATACGTTTGAGACGTATCAGGTGCTCCCGGAAACCGGGTTCCCACGTGACGACGACATGGCAACAAGGAGGAACGTGCAAGCAACAACTCGGACACGGGGCACACGGGCACGGTGCAACAAGTGGAACGTCTCATACAACACACAACATTCGTTCACGGGTCATCGGCTTGGCGGTTATACCTTCGAAGCGTGCATTTTGGGGTGATTCGAGACGTCGAGGGAAGTAGTTGTACACGTTCGTAGTGGGAGTCGTACACGGTGCGTCGGGATCGTCGTTGACGTAGAGGTACACGTTCCCTTTCAGAGAGGTACTTGACGAATCCATCGTTTCCGGGGTGACGGTAGCCATACACGTTGGCGTTAGTTGAACTTGACGCTTGCGGTGCCCTCGAGGGACGACGGTAGTCGTACGCGTCGATGTAGTGGTACTTGCGGTCTCGACGACGGTCATACACGTTTTCGTAGATGAACTTGATGTTTTCGGTACGTAGTCGTTCTTTGGTCGTCCGTAGGGGTACTTGGCGTCTTGGCGATTCTGGAGACGGCGGTAGATGAACTTGGCGTCCACGATGTCGACGGTAGCGTACACGTATCGGTCACGAATTTGGTGCATCCAACGTCTTCGGGTGTAGAGGTACACGGTCGTCTCGGCACTTGGTGAAAACCACGAAGGTGTCTTGGGCGTAAAGTGGCAGCAACAACAGAGCGATGGTGAGGCCTCGGGAGGACGAGTAAAAGGGCCCGACGAGGACGGTAATGGCTAAAGGAAGGCAGGGGAGTTCACTGGTGGAGGAGACCATGGCCGATGCAAGTGGCAAGGACGACAGGCGAGCTCCTGCGCGCGCGCACGCGGCAGCTCCGGACGGACAGAGCCTTGCGGGACGGCTTGGTCTGCAGGTCGTCGGGTGGAGCTCGTCGAAGATAGCTCCAGTGGTCGGCGCAGGAACCTGACGCAGATCCATGGCGAGGCGACAACGATGGGGTTCGGGACAGCGCAGGCGTCGCGGCTGCAGGTGCACGCCGACGGGGAGGCAACGAGCTGCTTCCGGTGGTGGCGCTCGTCGGCGCGGCACCGGAGATGGCAGGGGAGGTCCGGGACAGCGGGGCTCGAGGGATCTGGGCGTGGGGAGCTCGAACAGAGGAGGAGGCACGGTGGCGGCGATGGCCGGCGAGGTCCGGGCGGCGGGGCTTGGCGTGGTGGTTGGGTGCGGGAAGGAGAAGGATATGGGGATCGAGGGGATTGGCGTTGCGAGGGAGATGAGTGGGATCGAGCGAGAGGCCTCGCACGCGATGGGTGGCTGCGGTGTGGAGGACGAGAGGGATCGAGAGCTCGTCGGGGCTAGGGTTAGGACGCTGGAGCTGGGCCTCGAGGCAATTGGGCCGCGGGGAAGGAGCTGGTGGGGGCGGCTGGGCCTAGCAAGCGGGCCTGGCTGCTGGGCTCTCTGCCTCTCTCTCTCTCTCTCTTAAATTCTTTCTCCTCTTCTATTTCTCAAAAACAGAAAAAATAGCAAAGAAGAAAAAAAATGAGAAGAAAGGAATACATAATTTGGACATGGGGTTGATTTTCTTGGACTCGAAAAAAATGAGCATGAACCATGAAAAAATAATTAAATAGGAGGAGGCAAGATTGAACGATGAAAATTCAAACTCATTTGAATTTTATTCAAATGTGTTTGAACTAGGACTTGGTTTTTGAAGTGTCCAAAAATGTTCGGATTTTTGGAGGAGCCTCGATAAAATGGTTAAGAATTATAGACAAGGTTACAGAGTCAAAATTGAAGTAGAAAAGAATATGAGGAATATTTGCAAGTGTGTTTCGATGATTCCAAGGCAATGGAATATTTTGTTATAGCTCCTTAATAATACTAGGAGACTTTGTATAGGTTATAAAGAGAAATCACCATGTGAATATCCCTCGATTTAAATGGATCGAAGATCCATATGATTTATTTAGTTGAGTTGCAGAAGATTAATGACATGATGGCATGATGACATGATGCAATGCAAAAATAAGTAAAGCAAGCAAAAGAAACACACAGCAAAACCCTGAACATCTGGAAGTCTTCTGGAGCATCGGTCTTCGGGCGTCACAACTCTCCCACACTAACAGAGGATCTCGACCGGAGATCCTGGAGAAGGCACCGCATAGAAACGTAAAAGAAGAGGTAAAACAAAGTTGCTTCTTCGACAAACGAGTGAAACCATGAACCTTGAGAGGTTGAACAAATTGAAAGAAAGAATACAACGAAGATGAAAGAGCTTGGAAACACTCCATTAGCAAAGAGGAAAAAGGAACATTATGAGAAACTTGTAGGTTGAAAGGCATGACACAAGAGCCTAACGAACCGAAAGAATTTGAAACCGCAATGGTATAGCCAAGGAATAAGAATGACAAAATTTGGATAGCACTCCGTCTGAAAATGGAAGGAATTGAGCATGAACTTGAGAAGATGGGCTGATAGTTGATGAAATCAACAACACACTTCCTCTGAAACTATTAAAAGAATGGCACGAGGAGTAAGAAAGGCTTCAGACAGCACTCCGATTGAAAAGCGAGGAAAACTTGATAAGATGACGGAACTTGAATGGAGGACACAACAGTCCGGTTAAATAGACAAGCAAGGGAAGAATATGATCTTGATAAAAATGAGATGATGGTCAAAGAGAGCAATATCACAATGCCTCCGGAATGAAAGAATAGAATATAGATCAATGAAAGAAATGAACGGAGAAAAATATGACAACTTCTCCCAAAATTGAATTTGAAAGAGAATCCTTACCAAGATGGAATGACAGAGTTGTTGGAAGAATCAACAAGCACATAATAAGCTTGTTGTTGGCTTATGGAAAACATCTCAAAATCATGAGGTGACAACCAGCCACTTACAAAAACATTTGATTTGATTGAGATCAACAAGGAGACGAAAAACTTATTTCACCGGAATGATAAATGAAGAACTTGGGTCATCTATAAGCACCATAATAGCAACAATTCTTAGGGAAAGCTTTAGGTGAATTATAACCCATGAAAACTCCAACGAATAAATTGAAGGGTTAGAAGGATCTCCAGAACAAAGAAAATGATGGGTTTAAATATCTCATTCCTGACAACTTGTGAATCATGAAACATGAAGGGAAAATTGTCAAGAATGACATAACACCACCTCAAAAGATAAGGGAGCAAGAATTGCACTTCGGAATGCATGATGAAGACTGCTTGAGCTCCAACAAGAATCTTGAAGAACACTTCGAGGATGAATTAAATCATGATGAACCACCATGTTGAACTCCGGTAACAAACGAATGAGAAGTGAAGGTAGAAAAGAATAAGATTGAAACCTTGCAATGATTAGATGAAGCTATGTGATGAGATAAAGAGAAAACTTGGAACTCCGGAAAGAAATATGAAACCCTCCGAACATAGAGTTTATTAATCATGAACAAACTCCGAACAAGGAATTAATCACTTGTATGAAATAAGAATAAGAATTATGTTGTGCGTATCCTTCACCAATTTAAATTGATGACAACCAATGGATTTGCCATACTACTTATTCTCGTTGCAAAGAATTAAAGAGAGATCTCGCACAATCTTGAGAAAGTATTCAACGAATCACCGATAGGAATTCAGAAAGAACGAATGAATTGATATGATGACAAAGGAAAATGAATTTTTGAACGAACCACCATGAATATGGAGACGACCAAAGATGCATCAATTCAGAATAGTTGGAGGACGAAGTCGAAAACTAAGAACGAAGAAATCTTCTGAAATGATGGCCTTCGTAGGAACACAAAGAAAGAATTCATGAAATACTCCGGAAGAATGAAAATAAGAAAGGTTGAACCAATGATGAGTGAAAGCGATCTTAGAGAAGGCATATGACTAATGGAATCCATACTTACGTCACGCTTTTAAAAGAACTTTAGAATAACTCCGGAAAAATAGAAGAGTCAGGTAAGATCCTGGAAAAGACATATGGGTTAGGCCCACTCAAAAGAAATCACCGTTGAAAAAGATTGCTTAAGAGATATTGCACCGGTTGAATTAAATGGCTTGAATGAGATAACAATCTCAAAATTGCTTGAATGGATTAAGAATGGAAACGCGGATCTTCTGGGATATCTTCAGCACTCCGGAGAAGAATTAGAGGGAGCTGAATAATAAGAGAGACTTTGGATAAGAAATTCCAACACAGAAAACATGTGAAACAAAAAGGAAGAGATATGCTCAACACCGAAGCTTGGATTTAGTCCACCGGAGAAGAATATTAGAATTAAGAATGATGAACTTGAAACTCTTGAGCATCTTCACGATAAATCACCAGATAAGAACATTGAAGGAAATGAATAAAGAAACATCACATGCATAAAATGGATAGTTGATTAAGAGTTCTGGCTCCATAAGAAAAGGGTGGGAGGGTGGGGAAAACAAAGACAACTTGGGATGAATGAAACAGACACCGTTGAGAAAAGATTGAGAGTTGATCTTGCAAATGATGAAGAGATCGGATTAACTTGAAGCGAAGCACGCCGGTTGAAAAGAATTTAACATAACAATCTCGATGATCAAGAAGGATTAGCACTCCCATAGAAATATGAGAACACCGATTAGGAAAGGTATGGAATCAAAACTTGACATCGAAGCAACTCGAATACCAGAATCAAAACAAAAACAAAGGATAGATATGTTGCAACATAATCTTCACAATATCATTCGAACAGAAAATTGAACGAATGAATTCCAAAAGCTTAATGGTACATCAACTTGTCGAGAAGCCACTTGGGAGAACAGAAGGTAAATAAAAACATCAAGGAGCAGATAGAACAAATACAAGATATAATTTTTGTCCCACATGTTCGTGCTGAAAGCTCATGGAACGTGTTACAAAAGGGTTTTGCAATCCCCGGATCAGCATAGCCAAGGACCCTTTAAGATGCAACTCCCGATTGGAACAACGCCCATAAAACCACTTCACTCAATGTAGAACCCCGAACTCCATATCATGCATCCGTTGGAAGAATGCCTATGAACTACTAGATGAACCCACCTATTAATTTCCGAAAGTTTCCGGTTATGCAATCGGGTGTTGGGGATACAGGGGAAGCACCGCGCACTCAACTCTAATCCTACATCCAGCTGTATCCATCCTTCAACACATAACCAGTTATTTTCGGAAACCGTTTACCTCGGACCTTCGAAACGCATCTGTTATACAAGTTATGGCAATACTCCCGAACTACCTCCCCAGTACTAGGTGATGTCGGAGTTATCTTACCACTAACCGCATAGAAGAGTTCTCGATGTCGGCCGTCTTAAATATTCCAGAACTGCTGCAATAGATTTGTGACGACAACACCTCGGAGCTCAACTCCGCGGGACACTGCCACAACCCCTAATGACAGGAGGCATCGAGAACAATGTTCTCGTCACAAAGACATCAGAACAATCCAAACAATACTTGCGTGATCCAAATTTTTTTGAGTGAATTTTTGAGAGTAGAAGAGATAGAACATCGCCAGGAGTCCTCACCAGAGTGATAAAGGGATGAGAAGTAAAAAGAAATCCTACTCTCCGATATATATATATATATATATATATATATATATATATATATATAGGACTCAAAACATTTTCATGTGTGTGCCTAGACTCAACCGTCAACGATTCGATCAATCAGTGGGGGCTCCTAGGTCGGAGAAGGCTCTAATTACCAACTTGTAATGCCCAGTATGCGACTATGTCTCCCACGTGTCGAGGCACGACTTAATGACATAAGCGCATACTAGAATGATCTCAAGTATGGTATCTTTGCACATCTCATGTGAAATTCAGGTATGAAATATAAAAGATAGTTGGCTTACACTCGCCACGTCACACAATGAATACAATAACATACATCATCCTAAACACAGGGTCCGACTACGGACGAAAATCCAAATGAGAAAGATACCATAAAACACAAGGCCGGATCGCCCCTAGTAGGAACCACTACCGATTGTCGAAAAACGTTACATACATACGACTACGCTCTTCATCGAACTCCCACTGAAGTTCTGATCCACCTCCTGCACTGTTCTCGGATGTATCTGCATCTGGTGTGTGTAGTAATCTGTGAGCCATAAAGGACTCAGCAATCCCGTTCCAGGGTATCAAAACTAACAAAGCCTTTAGGTGAGGAAAGGCTATAAAAGTGTCTGGAGCAAGCACTAAGCATCTAGCTTAATTACGAGTTTAGAGCGAGAAGAGAATAAGTGCCAACGGTCGCCAAGTTGATCAAGAAGTGATCCTAACTACTCACGGTCAAACATAACCCCACCGTTTTCACTCCCCGAAGCCCTTCGGAAAGAGACCATCACGGTTACTCACACAGGTAGTGTATTCTTAAGGATATGGTGTTAAGTTATCTACAACCAGATATTAACAAATTCCCATCTGCCACATAACCGTGGGCACTGCTTTCGAAAGAACAAACCCTGCAGGGGTGTCCCAACTTAGCCCATCACAAGCTCACGATCTGCGGAGTCGCAACTCCAAGGTGGGAAGACCCGAGTATTCTCGTAATCCCGTGCTCAAGATATTCCGACAAAGGTAAAACTAATCCAGCAAGACCTCCCGGCGTGCCGACACCCTGATAGTAGCCACGCGTATCTCGTCTCAGGCCACAACCGGATGGGCGATGCTACAGGTTTTTACCAGCCCTCGGGTTTCCCCAAGGTGGCCCCGCAGGCTTCCCAGTTTGGACCAACACTCATGTGGAGCACTGGCCCAGGGTTGTTAATTAAGAAAAGGATTAATTACTCCCTATGCAAGTTTTAGTTGGTACGCAAATGTAGAACCAAAGTTGGGTCTTGTTGGAAAAGCTTTAGCACTGAGCGAGTTATCAAGGGGGGCCCATAAACCCCAACCGTGTTAGGAACGCAAAATCAAGGAACATAACACCGGTTTATCGGTTCCTAAGGTGGCATGAGTGGAACAAAACACCGAGAAAAATGCCAAGCCTTCCACCCATTGCCAAGTATATAGGTGTGTTAATATATTTAAGAGATATTGTGATATTCCAACAACAAGTTCCAACATGGAGCAATCTTCATCTTCACCTGCAACTAACAATGCTATAAGAGGGGCTGAGCAAGCGGGTAACATAGCCAAACAACGGTTTGCTAGGAAGGTGTCAAAGGTTAGAGGTCTCATGGCAACAATAGGAGGGCTGACAAATAGACATAGGCATCGAGGCAATATCTAAAGAGCGAGACATCTAGCATAGGCAAAGATAGTAGTGATATCTGGGAATGGTTATCTTGCCTGAGATTCCACAAGGAAGAAGAAAGAGTCCATGAAGTAGTCGAACAAAACATCACAACTCCGGAACGAAACCGAAGCTAACGAGAGAAGCATACCAGAAAGATGCAAACAACACGGTAAACAAACAAGCTCAAAGATGGCATGATGCACAAACAAGTATGGTGCATGTCCGGTTTAAATATGCATGGCATGGCAAAGTGCACAAACAACACTACAATTTAAGTGGAGCTCAATCTGCAATTGCATATTGATGAAACACCACATGTTATTTATTTAGTTGACTCTCGTTTATTTACAAGACAAGATTAAATGTTTTTATTAAACATGGCAAGAGGTGAAGCTAAAGTAAACTACCTATCTAGACATTTTAAATGAGGACGGAAATAACAACAACAATTCCGGAAACTCCCCATGTGCATAATTAGCAATTTTAAAGCAAACAACAATTTTAAGCATTTAAAGGTTGTTATCATGATGCGGATGACAAAAGCAAGTTTTATGCAAATTTTAGTTAAAAGTTAACATAAGAGATGTGAAGCATTTGTCACCGTGGCGGAAAGAAAGGGGCCACGGCGGCGATAACCGAAAATGATGCCGCAACAAAATTTCGGTACCGGTAACTCGTTGAGAGACCGGTGCAAAAGAAAGGGTCAACGTGAGCGTGTCATGCAAAGACGGTGGGGTGCTCCCGGAAATCGGGTTCCCACGTGACGACGACATGGCAACAAGGAGGAACGTGCAAGCGACAACTCGGACACGGGGCACACGGGCACGGTGCAACAAGTGGAACGTCTCATACAACACACAACATTCGTTCATGGGCCATCGGCTTGGCGGTTATACCTTCGAAGCGTGCATTTTGGGGTGGTTCGAGACGTCGAGGGAAGTAGTTGTACACGTTCGTAGTGGGAAGTAGTCGTTCCGTTCGTAGTCGTACACGGTGCGTCGGGGTCGTCGTTGACGTAGAGGTACACGTTCCGTTTCGGAGAGGTACTTGACAAATCCATCGTTTCCGGGGCGACGGTAGCCGTACACGTTGGCGTTAGTCGAAGTTGACGCTTGCGGTGCCCTCGAGGGACGAAGGTAGTCGTACGCGTCGATGTAGTGGTACTTGCGGTCTCGATGACGATCATACACGTTTTCGTTGATGAACTTGATGTTTTGGTACGTAGTCGTTCTTTGGTCGTCGGTAGGGGTACTTCGCGTCTTGGCGATTCCAGAGACGGCGGTAGATGAACTTGGCGTCCACGAGGTCGACGGTAGCGTACACGTATCAGTCACGAATTTGGTGCATCCAACGTCTTCGGGTGTAGAGGTACACGGTCGTCTCGGCACTTGGAGAAAACCACGAAGGCGTCTTGGGCGTAAAGTGGCAGCAACAACAGAGCGACGGTGAGGCCTCGGGAGGACGAGCAAAAGGGCCCGACGAGGACGGTAATGGCTGAAGGAAGGCAGGGGAGTTCACTGGTGGAGGAGACCATGGCCGATGCAAGTGGCGAGGACGGCAGGCGAGCTCCAGCGGGCGCGCACGTGGCAGCTCCGGCCGGACAGAGCCTCGCGGGGCGGCTTGGTATGCAGGTCGTCGGGTGGAGCTCGTCGAAGATAGCTCCAGTGGACGGCGCGGGAACCTGACGCAGATCCATGGCGAGGCGGAAAGGACGGGGTTCGGGACGGCGCTGGCGTCGCGGCTGCAGGTGCACGTCGGCGGGGAGGCGATGAGCTGCTTCCGGCGGTGGCGCTCGTCGGCGCGGCACCGGAGATGGCAGGGGAGGTCCGAGACAGCGGGGCTCAACGGATCTGGGCGTGGGGGAGCTCGAACAGAGGAGGAGGCACGGTGGCGGCGATGGCTGTCGAGGTCCGGGCGGCGGGGCTTGGCGTGGTGGTTGGGTGCGGGAAGGAGAAGGATACGGGGATCGAGGGGATTGGCGCTACGAGGGAGATGAGTGGGATCGAGCGAGAGGCCTCGCATGCGATGGGTGGCTGTGGTGTGGAGGACGAGAGGGATCGAGAGCTCGTCGGGGCTAGGGTTAGGACGCTGGTGCTGGGCCTCGAGGCAATTGGGCCGCGGGGAAGGAGCTGGTGGGGGCGGCTGGGCCTAGCAAGCGGGCCTGGCTGCTGGGCTCTCTGCCTCTCTCTCTCTCTCTTAAATTCTTTCTCCTCTTCTATTTCTCAAAAAACAGAAAAATAGAAAAGAAGAAAAAAATGAGAAGAAAGGAACGGTTAGATACAGAATTTAGACATGGGGTTGATTTTCTCGGACTCGAAAAAATGAGCATGAACGAAGAAAAAATAATTAAATAGGAGGAGGCAAGATTGAACGATGAATAGGAACCCCAGATCCAAGTGTTGGGGAACGTAGTATTTTAAAATTTTCCTACGATCACGCAAGATCTATCTACCAGATGCATAGCAACGAGAGGGAAGAGTGTGTCTACGTACCCTCGTAGACTGGAAGCGGAAGCGTCAAGTGACGCGGTTGATGTAGTCGAACTTCTTCGCGATCCAACCGATCAAGAACCGAACGTACGGCACCTCCGCGTTCAGCACACGTTCAGCTTGATGACGTCCCACGAGCTCTTGATCCAGTTGAGCTTCACGGGAGAGTTTCGTCAGCACGACGGCGTGGTGACGGATATGATGTATTCACCGGCACAGGGCTTCGCCTAAGCACTGCAACGGTATGACCGAGGTGTGTTTCTGTGGAGGGGGCCACCGCACACGGCTAAAACAATTCAACTTGTGTGTATTTGGGTGCCCCCCTGCCCCCGTATATAAAGGAGCAAGGGAGGAGGGCCGGCCGGCCTCCTATGGTGCGGCTAGGGCAATCCTACTAGGAATAGGACTGCAATCCTATTCCTAGTAGGAGTCCACCAAGAAGGAAGAGAGGGAAAGGAAAAGAGGGAGAGGTGGCGCCACCTCCAATCCTACTCCAACTAGGATCCCTAGGTGGGGCGCCGGCCAGCCTCTATGGGCTGCCTCTCTCCTTTCCTTAAGGCCCACTATGGACCATCCCCCCTCGTAGGGGGTTCCGGTAACCCCTCCGGCAATCCAGTTAAATCCGAAACTTTTCCGGAACACTTCCGGTGTCCGAATATAGTCGTCCAATATATCAATCTTTATGTCTCGGACATTCCGAGACTCCTCGTCATGTCCGTGATCTCATCCGGGACTCCGAACTACCTTCGGTACATCAATACTCATAAACTCATAATACCGATCGTCATCAAACGTTAAGCGTGCGGACCCAACGGGTTCGAGAACTATGTAGACATGATCGAGACTCATCTTCGGTCAATAACCAATAGCAGAACCTGGATGTTCATATTGGCTCCTACATATTCTACGAAGATCTTTATCGGTCAAACCGCATAACAACATACGTTGTTCCTTTTGTCATCGGTATGTTACTTGCCCAAGATTCGATCGTCGGTATCTCCATACCTAGTTCAATCTCGTTACCGGCAAGTCTCTTTACTCGTTCCGTAATACATCATCCCGTGACTAACTTATTAGTCTTTTGCTTGCAAGGCTTATTGTGATGTGTGTTACTGAGAGGGCCCAGAGATACCTCTCCGACACTCGGAGTGACAAATCCTAATCTTGATCTATGCCAACACCACGAATACTTTCGGAGACACCTGTAGAGCATCTTTATGATCACCCAGTTATGTTGTGACGTTTGATAGCACACAAGGTGTTCCTACGGTATTCGGGAGTTGCATAATCTCATAGTCATAGGAACATGTATAAGTCATGAAGAAAGCAATAGCAGTAAAACTAAACGATCATAGTGCTATGCTAACGGATGGGTCTTGTCCATCACATCATTCTCCTAATGATGTGATCCCGTTGATCAAATGACAACTCATGTCTATGGCTAGGAAACATAACCATCTTTGATCAATGAGCTAGTCTAGTAGAGGCATACTAG
This sequence comes from Secale cereale, assembly GCA_902687465.1. Classification (NCBI taxonomy): domain Eukaryota; kingdom Viridiplantae; phylum Streptophyta; class Magnoliopsida; order Poales; family Poaceae; genus Secale; species Secale cereale. The sequence continues at coordinate 554,519,715 of LR738712.1, forward strand.
GGACACTCTGTTTTGTCTATGTATTCACACATGTACTAAGTTTCCGGTTAATACAATTCTAGCATGAATAATAAACATTTATCATGATATAAGGAAATATAAATAACAACTTTATTATTGCCTCTAGGGCATATTTCCTTCAGTCTCCCACTTGCACTAGAGTCAATAATCTAGTTCACATCGCCATGTGATTTAACACCGATAGTTCACATCATCATGTGATTAACACCCAAACGGTTTACTAGAGTCAATAATCTAGTTCACATCGCCATGTGATTAACACCCAAAGAGTACTAAGGTGTGATCATGTTTTGCTTCGTGAGAGAAGTTTAGTCAACGGGTCTGTCACATTCAGATCCGTATGTATTTCGCAAATGTCTATGTGTCTACAATGCTCTGCATGGAGCTACTCTAGCTAATTGCTCCCACTTTCAATACGTATCCAGATTGATACTCAGAGTCAGCTGGATTTAGTGTCAAAGCTTGCATCGGCGTAACCCTTTACGACGAACTCTTTATCACCTCCATAATCGAGAAACATTTCCTTAGTCATCCAGTTTACTAAGGATAATTTTGACCGCTGTACAGTGATCTACTCCTGGATCACTATTGTACCCCCTTAACAAACTCATGGCAAGGTACACAACATGTTTGGTACACAGCATGCCATACTTTATAGAACCTATGGCTGAGGCATAGGAAATGACTTTCATTCTCTCTATATTTTTCTGCCGTGGTCTGGCTTTGAGTCTTACTCAACTTCACACCTTACAAGTCAGGTAAGAACTCCTTCTTTGACTGATCCATTTTGAACTACTTCAAAATCTTATCAAGGTATGTACTCATCGAAAGTCTTATCAAGCGTCTTGATCTATCTCTATAGATCTTGATGCCCAATATGTAAGCAGCTTCACCAAGGTCTTTCTTTGAAAAACTCCTTTCAAACACTCCTTTATGCTTTCCAGAAAGTTCTACATCATTTCCGATCGACAATATGTCATTCACATATACTTATCAGAAAGGTTGTAGTGCTCCCACTCACTTTCTTGGAAATACAGGCTTCACCGCAAGTCTGTATAAATCTATATGCTTTGATCAACTTATCAAAGCGTATATTCCAACTCCGAGATGCTTGCACCAGTCCATGGATGGATCGCTGGAGCTTGCACAATTTGCTAGCACATTTAAGATTGACAAAACCTTCTAGTTGCATCATATACAACTCTTCTTTAATAAATCCATTAAAGAACGCAGTTTTGTTATCCATTTGCCAGATTTCATAAAATGTGGCAATTGCTAACATGATTCGGACAGACTTAAGCATCGCTACGGGTGAGAAAATCTCATCGTAGTCAACACCTTGAACTTGTCGAAAACCTTTCGCATCAAGTCGAGCTTTGTAGACGGTAACATTACCATCGGCGTCAGTCTTCCTCTTAAAGATCCATTTATTTTCGATGGCTTGCCGACCGTCGGGCAAGTCAACCAAAGTCCCTACTTTGTTCTCATACATGAATCCCATCTCAGATTTCATGGCCTCAAGCCATTTTGCGGAATCTGGGCTCATCATCGCTTCCTCATAGTTCGTAGGTTCATCATGGTCTAGTAACAGGATTTCCAGAACTGGGTTGCCGTACCACTCTGGTGCGGAACGTACTCTGGTTGATCTACGACGTTCAGCAGAAACTTGATCCGAAGTTTCATGATCATCATCATTAACTTCCTCACTAATTGGTGTAGGAATCACTGGAACAATTTTCTGTGATGTACTACTTTCCAATTCGGGAGAAGGTACAATTACCTCATCAAGTTCTACTTTCCTCCCACTCACTTCTTTCGAGAGAAACTCCTTCTCTAGAAAGGATCCATTCTTAGCAACGAATATCTTGCCTTCGGATCTGTGATAGAAGGTGTACCCAACAGTTTCTTTTGGGTATCCTATGAAGATTTACTTCTCCGATTTGGGTTCGAGCTTATCATGTTGAAACTTTTTCACATAAGCATCGCAGTCCCAAACTTAAAGAAATGACAGCTTAGGTTTCTCGTCAAACCACAGTTCATACGGTGTCATCTCCACGGATTTAGATGGTGCCCTATTTAACGTGAATGTAGCTGTCTCTAATGCATAACCCCAAAAGCGATAGTGGTAGATCGGTAAGAGACATCATTGATCGCACCATATCTAATAAAGTATGGTTATGGCGTTCGGACACACCATTACACTGTGGTATTCCAGGTGGCGTGAGTAGTGAAACTATTTCACATTGTTTTTACTGAAGGCCAAACTCGCTAATTCAAATATTTTACCTCTACGATCATATCGTAGAAACTCTTATTTTCTTGTTACGATGATTCTCCACTTCACTCTGAAATTCTTTGAACTTTTCAAATGTTTCAGACTTGTGCTTCATTAAGTAGATATATCCATATCTGCTCAAATCATCAGTGAAGGTCAGAAAATAACGATACCCGCCGCGAGCTTCAGCACTCATTGGTCCACATACATCTGTATGTATGATCTCCAACAAATCTGTTGCTCGCTCCATTGTTCCGGAGAACGGAGTTTTAGTCATCTTGCCCATGAGGCATGGTTCGCAAGCACCAAGTGATTCATAATCAAGTGATTCCAAAAGTCCATCACTATGGAGTTTCTTCATGCGCTTTACACCATTATGACCTAAACAGCAGTGCCACAAATAAGTTGCACTATCATTATTAACCTTGCATCTTTTGGCTTCAATATTATGAATATGTGTATCACCACGATCGAGATCCAACAAACTATTTTCATTGGGTGTATGACCATCGAAGGTTTTATTCATGTAAACAGAATAACAATTATTCTATGACTTTAAATGAATAACCGTATTACAACAAATATGATCAAATCATATTCATGCTCAACGCAAATGCCAAATAACATTTATTTAGGTTTTACACTAATCCCGAAAGTATAGAGAGTGTGCCATGATGATCATATCAATCTTGGAACCACTTCCAACACACATCGTCACTTCATCTTTAACTAGTTTCTGTTCATTATACAACTCCCATTTCGAGTTACTACTCTTTAGCAACTGAACCAGTATCAAATACCGAGGGGTTGCTATGAACACTAGTAAAATACACATCAATAATCTGTATATCAAATATACCTTTGTTCACTTTGCCATCCTTCTTATCCGCCAAATATCTAGGGCAGTTCCACTTCCAGTGACCTTTTCCTTTGCAGTAGAAGCACTTAGTTTCAGGCTTGAGTTTAGCTTTGGTTTTCTACGGGTGTGACAACTTGCTTGTCATTCCTTTTGAAGTTCCTTTTCTATCCATTTGCCCTTTACTTGAAACAAGTGGTCTTATTAACCATCAACACTTGATGCTCCTTTTTGCTTTCTACCTTCGCCGATTTCAGGATCGCGAAGAGCTCGGGAATTACCTTCGTCATCCCTTGCATATTATAGTTCATCACGAAGTTCTAACTTGGTGATAGTGACTAGAGAACTTTGTCAATTACTATCTTATCTGGAAGAATAACTCCCACTTGATTCAAGTAATTGTAGTACCCAGACAATCTGAGCACATGCTCACTGGTTGAGCTATTCTCCTCCATCTTGTAGGCAAAGTACTGTCAGAGGTCTTATACCTCTCGACACGGGCATGAGTATGAAATACTAATTTCAACTCTTGGAACATCTTATATGCTCTGTGGTGTTCAAAACGTTTTTGAAGTCCCGGTTCTAAGCCGTAAAGCATGGTGCACTTAAACTATCAAGTAGTCATCATACCGAGCTTTTGTCAAAACGTTCATAACGTCTACATTTGCTCCTGCAATAGGTCTGTCACCTAGCGGTGCATCAAGGACATAATTCTTCTGTGCAACAATGAGGATAATCCTCAGACCACGGAACAATTCCGCATCATTGCTACTAACATCTTTCAACTTGGTTTTCTCTAGGAACATATAAAAAATAAACGTGGAGCAACATCGCGAGCTATTGATCTACAACATAGATATGCTAATACTACCAGGACTAAGTTCATGATAAATTAAAGTTCAATTAATCATATTACTTAAGAACTCCCACTTAGATAGACATCCCTCCGGTCATCTAAATGATCACGTGATCCAAATCAACTAAACCATGTCCGATCATCACGTGAGATGGAGTAGTTTCAATGGTGAACATCTTATGTTGATCATATCTATTATATGATTCACGCTTGACCTTTCGGTCTCCAGTGTTCCGAGGCCATATCTGCATATGCTAGGCTCGTCAAGTTTAACCCGAGTATTCTGCGTGTGCAAAACTGTCTTACACCCGTTGTATTTGAACGTAGAGCCTATCACACCCGATCATCACGTGGTGTCTCAGCACGATGAACTTTCGCAACGGTGCATACTCTGGGAGAACACTTATACCTTGAAATTTTGTAAGGGGTCATCTTATAATGCTACCGTCGTTCTAAGCAAAATAAGAAGCATAATAAGATAAACATCACATGCAAATCAAATATGTGACATGATATGACCATCATCATCTTGTGCTTTTGATCTCCATCTCCAAAGCACCGTCATGATCACCTTCGTCACCGGCGCGACACCTTGATCTCCATCGTAGCATCATTGTCGTCTCGCCAACTATTGCTTCTACGACTATCGCTACCACTTAGTGATAAAGTAAAGCAATTACATGGCGATTGCATTTCATACAATAAAGCGACAACCATATGGCTCCTGCCAGTTGCCGATAACATTACAAAACATGATCATCTCATACAAAACCGTATAACTCATCATGTCTTGACCATATCACATCACAACATGCCCTGCAAAAACAAGTTAGACGTCCTCTACTTTGTTGTTGCAAGTTTTACGTGGCTGCTACGGGCTTAGCAAGAACCGTTCTTACCTACGCATACAAAACCACAACGATGTTTCGTCAAGTATGTGCTATTTTAACCTTCAAGAGGACCGGGCGTAGCCACACTTGATTCAGCTAAAGTGAGAGAGACAGACACCCGCCAGTCACCTTTAAGCAACGAGTGCTCGTAACGGTGAAACCAGTCTCGCGTAAGCGTACGCGTAATGTCGGTCCGGGCCGCTTCATCTCACAATACCGCGGAAGCAAAGTATGACATGCTAGTAAGCAGTATGACTAGTATCGCCCACAACTCATTGTGTTCTACTCGTGCATATCATCTACGCATAGACCTGGCTCATGATGCCACTGTTGGGGAACGTAGTATTTTAAAATTTTCCTACGATCACGCAAGATCTATCTACCAGATGCATAGCAACGAGAGGGAAGAGTGTGTCTACGTACCCTCGTAGACTGGAAGCGGAAGCGTCAAGTGACGCGGTTGATGTAGTCGAACTTCTTCGCGATCCAACCGATCAAGCACCGAACGTACGGCACCTCCGCGTTCAGCACACGTTCAGCTTGATGACGTCCCATGAGCTCTTGATCCAGTTGAGCTTCACGGGAGAGTTTCGTCAGCACGACGGCGTGGTGACGGATATGATGTATTCACCGGCACAGGGCTTCGCCTAAGCACTGCAACGGTATGACCGAGGTGTGTTTCTGTGGAGGGGGGCACCGCACACGGCTAAAACAATTCAACTTGTGTGTATTTGGGTGCCCCCCTGCCCCCGTATATAAAGGAGCAAGGGAGGAGGGCCGGCCGGCCTCCTATGGTGCGGCTAGGGCAATCCTACTAGGAATAGGATTGCAATCCTATTCCTAGTAGGAGTCCACCAAGAAGGAAGAGAGGGAAAGGAAAAGAGGGAGAGGTGGCGCCACCCCCAATCCTACTCCAACTAGGATCCCTAGGTGGGGCGCCGGCCAGCCTCTATGGGCTGCCTCTCTCCTTTCCTTAAGGCCCACTATGGACCATCCCCCCTCGTAGGGGGTTCCGGTAACCCCCTCCGGCAATCCAGTTAAATCCGAAACTTTTCCGGAACACTTCCGGTGTCCGAATATAGTCGTCTAATATATCAATCTTTATGTCTCGGACATTCCGAGACTCCTCGTCATGTCCGTGATCTCATCCGGGACTCCGAACTACCTTCGGTACATCAATACTCATAAACTCATAATACCGATCGTCATCAAACGTTAAGCGTGCGGACCCTACGGGTTCGAGAACTATGTAGACATGATCGAGACTCATCTCCGGTCAATAACCAATAGCGGAACCTGGATGTTCATATTGGCTCCTACATATTCTACGAAGATCTTTATCGGTCAAACCGCATAACAACATACGTTGTTCCTTTTGTCATCGGTATGTTACTTGCCCGAGATTCGATCGTCGGTATCTCCATACCTAGTTCAATCTCGTTACCGGCAAGTCTCTTTACTCGTTCCGTAATACATCATCCCGTGACTAACTTATTAGTATTTTGCTTGCAAGGCTTATTGTGATGTGTGTTACCGAGAGGGCCCAGAGATACCTCTCCGACACTCGGAGTGACAAATCCTAATCTTGATCTATGCCAACACCACGAATACTTTCGGAGACACCTGTAGAGCATCTTTATGATCACCCAGTTACGTTGTGACGTTTTATAGCACACAAGGTGTTCCTACGGTATTCGGGAGTTGCATAATCTCATAGTCATAGGAACATGTATAAGTCATGAAGAAACCAATAGCAGTAAAACTAAACGATCATAGTGCTATGCTAACGGATGGGTCTTGTCCATCACATCATTCTCCTAATGATGTGATCCCGTTGATCAAATGACAACTCATGTCTATGGCTAGGACACATAACCATCTTTGATCAATGAGCTAGTCTAGTAGAGGCATACTAGGGACACTCTGTTTTGTCTATGTATTCACACATGTACTAAGTTTCCGGTTAATACAATTCTAGCATGAATAATAAACATTTATCATGATATAAGGAAATATAAATAACAACTTTATTATTGACTCTAGGGCATATTTCCTTCACCAAGTGAATGTCCTCATGACACCTCGTGTGAGGAATAGGAACCCCAAATCCAATTCTTCATATGGATCAAAATCTTCAGATGGAGTAAAATCCTCATATGGATCAAATTCCTCAAAAGGATCAAAGTCCTCATATGAATATCATCGTGCTAACAACTCTGTTTCGCAGGGAAGAGCTAAGGGCTATGAATATGAGCATTATTCTTCTAACCATTATGTTCGTAAGTCCTCGAAGAATTACTCTGCTTATTCATATGCCTATCCTAACTCCTCTTATGTGAAACGAAATGGGCTGGCATCTATGCGACCTTTCTCGTATGGAGCTCGCAGAGTGATGAACTCTTTGCCACCCCTTCAGATGTGGGTGGTGAAGAAAAAGAACTAAACTCTTCTGCAGGGTCAGGTCTCCATACGTGCTCAAACGTCTGAAGAATTTGCTGGAGACCTGAAAAGTGCGTGAAAGGATGCAGGCTAATCACGAAGAAATGAACTCTCATTTCTCATGTCCTCATACTGCTTTATCTGTTGCATTGCTTGATGAAAATGATCTGATGATTTAATGTCATATTCTTCACTGATGAAGTATATGAGTTTGTAAGCTGCACTAATTCATCTACAGGATGATCAACCCAAAGCCACTGAGTGGGTCCTCGGTAGTGGATGTACAAATCACATGACTGGTGACAAGAATCTCTTGATGGATGCTCCCTTATCACCATCTCATTTGAAGCACATAATCTTCGCTGACAAAGGCAAAAGTCAGGTATTGGGTCTAGGTAAGGTTGCGATCACTAGGGATCGACACATGAACAAAGTCATGCTTGTCGAGTCCTTAGGATACAATCTCATGTCTGTCTCAATGCTTTGCGATCTGGATATGGTTGTTGCCTTTGGCAAATATCGTTGTGCTGTGATCATGGAATCTGACAACTCCATAGTCTTCGAAGGCTTTAGGAGAGGAGACTTGTATATTGTTGACTTCTCTACAGGACCTCAACCAGCTGTGTGTCTACTTGCAAAAGCTTCAGAAGGCTGGCTATGGCATCGACGACTTGGTCATGCAGGCATGAGGAATTTGCACATGCTTGCGAAGAAGAAGCATGTCATTGGCATTGAGAATGTCAAATTCCTCAAGGATCACTTATGCGGTGCCTGTGAAGCTGGAAAGATGACCAAGGCCAAGCATCCAGCGAAGACTATCATGACTACTAATCGACCATTTGAATTGCTTCACATGGATCTCTTCGGTCCTAATCATTGTTCTACAGTTTCAAATGATGCTTATGAATATGGCTTTGTTATTGTTGATGATTACTCTAGATATACATGGGTACACATTGTTACTTACAAACATGAAGTGCAGGAAGTCTTCAAACGATTTTCCTCGAGGGCTTCAGCTAACTTTGGTGTGAAGATCAAGCACATCAGAAGTGACAATGGAACTGAGTTCAAGAACTCTGCTCTTGATGACTATCTTGATGAACTTGGTATTACTCATGAGCTATCAGCTCCTTATACTCCTCAGCAAAATGGCGTCGTGGAGCGCAAGAACAGGACTCTTGCTGAGATGGCTCACACTATGCTTGATGAATACAAAACGCCTCATCGTTTCTGGATTGATGCAATTGACACTGCGTGCCACATCATCAACAGACACCTGAGGAAAATATCAAATTCAAGGCTACTGAGGATGTCATTCCTACCGAAGAATCCGCTGAAGAATTCATTCCAGAACCTGAAGATCGTCGAGCTAATGCACCTGAGGGAAATGGTGCTGAAGAAAATGCTGATCAAATTCCTCGACGACAACCAGCTCATCCTCGCGTTGCAAAAGAAGTGCAGATTGAGAAAATCATCAGCGACATCAATATACCAGGTCCTCTCACACACTCAAAAGCTTCACATTTATCTAACTTTTGTGGGCACTTTGCTTTTGTCTCTATCACAGAGCCCACTAAGGTAGATGAAGCATTTCTGGAGCCTGCATGGATTCAAGCTATGCAAGAAGAATTACATCAGTTCGAGCTCAACAACGTCTGGGAACTGGTCAAACGTCCAGATCCTCGCAAGCATAATATCATCAGCACAAAGTGGATCTACCGCAACAAGCAAGATGAAAATGGCCTTGTGGTAAGGAATAATGCATAGCTTGTAGCTCAAGGCTACACACATGTTAAAGGAATTGATTTCGATGAAACTTTTGGACCTGTTGCTAGACTTGAGGCTATTCGCATATTACTTGCTTATGCTAACCATCATGATATCATTCTTTATCAAATGGATGTGAAAAGTGCATTCCTCAATGGTAAGCTTGAGGAAGAAGTATATGTTGCTCAACCCCCAGGTTTTGAAGACCCAAAGAATACTGACAAAGTCTTCAAACTCAATAAGGCTCTCTATGGCCTCAAGCAGGCCCCTCGGGCTTGGTATGATACTTTGAAGGAATTCCTCATGAAGAAAGGCTTCAAACCCGGTTCACTTGACCCTACTCTTTTCACTAAATCTTATGATGGTGAATTATTTGTGTGCCAAATATATGTTGATGATATTTTCTTTGGCTGTACTGACCAATGCTATAGTGATGAATTTGCCTATATGATGAGTGAAGAATATCAAATGTCTATGATGGGAGAGCTGAAATTCTTCCTAGGTCTTCAAATTCGTCAACAACGCAATGGCATATTCATATCTCAGGAGAAATACCTCAAGGATGTACTGAGGAAATTCGGTATGCACGATTGCAAAGGCGTCAAAATTCCTATGCTCACAAATGGCCATATGTGCACTGATGAAAATGGTATTGACTTCGATCATAAGGTATACCGCTCCATGATTGGTTCTTTATTGTACTTATGTGCATCTAGCCTAGATATAATGCTTAGTGTTTGCATGTGTGCACGATTTCAAGCTGCACCGAAGGAATCACACCATAAGGTTGTGAAACATATTCTTCGATATCTAGTTCACACACCAACACTTGGATTATGGTACCCCAAGGGCTCGGTTTTTGATCTCATTGGATATTCAGACTCTGACTATGCTGGTGATCGTGTGGACCGCACATCAACGTCTGGTACATGTCATTTCCACGGAAGATCTTTGGTCTGTTGGTCCTCGAAGAAACAGAACTGTGTATCACTATCTACCGCTGAAGCTGAGTATATTGCTGCTGGCTCTTGTTGTGCTCACTTGTTATGGATGAAGCAAACTCTCAAGGACTATGGCGTCAACGTGAAGAATGTGCCTCTCTTCTGTGACAATGAGAGTGCCATCAAGATTGCACACAACCCAGTTCAGCACTCGAAGACAAAGCACATTCAGATTCATCATCATTTTCTTCGTGATCATGTGTTGAAGGGCAACATTTCTATTGAACATGTGAAGACTGAAGAACAGCTAGCCGATATCTTCACAAAGCCCTTGGATGAGAAGAGATTTAGCAAGTTGCGGTGTGAGCTAAATATCTTAGAATCTTCGAATGTTCTTTGAATTGGACACTCATCCTAACACTTATGCAAAATTGATGACTTAGATGTGCAACACATGAAGAAATTGTTTTTCTTCAATCAATGAAGAATAATGCTCTAAGTGTGAAGAAATTAATGAACAATTTGATTCTCAGAACCCTATGACAACTGTACGCGGTGTCTGAAATCATCATTCTTATACGGTGGGTCACGCCACTACAAAAGTTGAAAATCTTCAATTTGAATTTTTGAAATTCCTCAGTTGTTCATATTCTTCAACTTTGCATTGTCTTCACTGTTTCCGTCTCTGTTCTTCATTTGCTATACATATATATATATATGAGTTTATGTCCTCTACAACATTCACTTATTGCTATTTCTTCAAGGTTCTTTTTCTGCTAAGTGAATGTGATCGGACCCTTCCCCCTCTATGCTAAACTCAACCTATTCTGTTCACAAATTCTTCATATGCGTTCTATTTGAAACTTGTTCAAAATCTTCACCGTGTCCTTGTCAGCTGAAGAAATTGCGAACGAAACGTTAAAACTTATCCTTTCCAAAATTTTCGGTTTTTCCGCTCAAATCGTTCCGCATCCCACGACAATGCTTATCTATTCACCCATGATCTCCACTACATAGTACGTGGGTGACACATGTCGTGCAAATGAGAAGGGTCAGGGGCATGTTCATCCAATTTCTTCGGGCGAACGGTTTTTCATCTCAGCTATAAATACCCCCCCCTTCCCTCACTTCACTTTTTACTCCGCTCGTTCTCACTCTCCCGCTCGAGCTTCTCCAACCCTAGCGCCGCCGCTACTCCATCGTCGCCGGTGAGGAAGAGCTTCACAACCTCGACCTCGTCGTCGTCGTACTCGCGCCGGCCGCGTATTTCTTCACTCCGCCGCCGCCGTAGTTGGCTTCCTCTGCCAAGTTAGGGCGTGGAAGATCTGCACAGATGAACTTCACTTCTCCATCCCATAGTTCGTCATGTTCTTCATCCAGGGTAATTAAAAGTTACTTTTACTGCCCTCTTTGATTCAAATATTTTCTTCAAAATACTCAAAAGGTGTTTTTTTCGTTAAATATTCACACACTAAACACCTCACATATCATCTGTTCTTGATTTGATTTCTCTAAGCAATGATTTTCTTCAAGATTCCTCAGTTGTGTGGATTTTCAATCTACACAACTCTAGAACCTAAGACAAAGAATGCTTAGTCAAATTCTTCAAGACTCATCTAGTCAAATTCCTCAAACTTGTTCTTTTTTTTCAAAACCTTCTGAGAACGCATATGACCTCTCCAAATTCCTCGCAACTATACTCTATTCATAGGTACTCATGTCTGCTGCTGAATCACTAGGTTCTCATCAACTTAACTCATTTGCAGCGTTCCTTGAAGAAAAGTTGCATACTTCTTCAAAGAATTTGATTGTTCAAATTCCTCATCTGAAGAAAATGGCTGATGGAAAGAAGCCGCAGAAAGGAGGAAAAAGGCCTGAGGTCAATACTGCTTTTGAGATACCTGAAGACATTTATGCTGACTATTGCACTCCTGATGAGGCTAAGTTCGGAAAAGAGGACAAGAATCAGGGAAAAGTGCGCATACAAAGAATAGAGAGGAGATGGGCACGTGAGTGGAGGGAGTACAGATATGTCACTCCCAAATACATGAAGAAATTCGCACTCAATCCTCCCTGCCCAAGACCTCCACTAGCACATGGCCAAGTTGCTGATCCCACAAGCCTCAAGCGTGGTGAGGACTTTCCTGAAGAATAATGGGCTAAGCGCCAGGCCAAGTTGGCCAGACAAGCAAAAGAAGCAGTGAGGAAATTCAATGAAGACTCTGCTGCTACTACTGCCTCGATTGAGGTTTCTGCTTCCAAGCCTAAAAAGGCCATGGCTAAGAATCCTGCTCACAAGCCAAGTGCTTCTTCCTCAACAATGCCCTCATGCCAGTTTCTTCCAAGCCCTCATGACAAATTCCTCAGACTGCTCATGCTCCTCCAAAGTCCTCAGCTCCTCCGCAAAAGTCTTCAGATGCTGCAACAAAGTCATCTGCTCCAGTGCATCTTGCCACATGTCAGAGGACTGCAGGCATATCCATTGCCTCAGGAGCCTCTGCAAGCTCCTCAGCTGCCCCAAGTTCCTCAGCGATACCAAATTCCTCAGCTGGTCCCTCGCTGCAGAAGAAAAAGACAACTGCTGGACGAGGCTCTCGCCCAAGTCCTCATAAGAAACAAGTTGCTTTCCAAGTGCCGTCTGATGACGAAGCTGATGATGAAGAACTAGTTCAAATCATCAGAGACAGGTGAGAAAAGGCCGCCAGAGCCAAAGGAAGCGAAGTACCACTGCTGTTGGATCCAAAGGTGATCCTTGATTTCATTGATCTCTGGCACAAGGACCCAAACACTCCTATGCCTGACTTCAACTTGACTCCTGGCCAAAGTCATATGCTGACTGCCTTCATAGGCGAAGAAAAATGGAAGTTTGAAAGGGCCAGGCAGACTAAGAAAGATTAGTACAAAAAGGAGCACTTTTTGAAGAAAAATGTTGTCAACATGACAACTGAAGAACTTGTAAAGCTTCAAGGTGAAATCAAAACCCCGAGTGATGAATTTGAAGCATATCGCGCTGACTCGATGGGCGCCAAAGTCAGATTCGTAAATTTGACTAAAGGTTTTTCTTCAAGTGCTGCTCGTAAGACACACATTGAAATTCCTCAGGCTGAAGCATCTGCTCAGTCTGAAGGACATGCCAACACCGCTGAAGAACATCAGGATGCTGAAGAAAATACCAGGGCTGATGACCCCACTCCAGCCACTGAAGAAATTGCCAGGGCAATCTCTAGTGTTGCGCTTGAAGAAAATGTTAGGCCAGCTGAAGATCCAAAGGCTGTGCCTGAAGATCGTGAAGAACTCAGAACAACTGCATCAGTTGTGCCTGAAGAAATTGAACCAGATTCCTCTGCTGCTCCTGTGCCTACACCAACTCCTATCCTTCCATCTACATCAGATGCGAAGAAGACAAAGGCTGCAGAACGTGCAACTGTGAAGAAAAGGAAGGCATCAGCTTCTTCAGATTCTTCCGCTCCGAAGAAAATGAAGCCATTGACAAGCTTTGCTGAGAATCCAATTGATGCCATTCCAATTTCATCTATGCCATCAAAGGACCTTGTTCCTTTTGATGAAGATTATGTGATTCCAAGTGAATCAGATGAAGACATTCCCTCTGCTGCTTCCTCAGAGCAGACGGATGAAGAAATTGAAGTGGATGCTATCCATTCAACCCCAATCATCTCCTCGCCTATGCCTCAGTTTACTGCTGAAGGGGCCATTGTTGAAGAATTGGAAGAACAAGACTCGGACGTGGACATTGGGAATGCCACTCCTTTGATGACTGATGAATTCTGGGATAGTCAGCATCCCAACTCCACTTTGTTCACGCCGCTGCAAGAAATTCCTCATTCACCAGCACCAACTGTTCCATTGGGCTCTGAGGAAACTCAACCCACACAATCTGTTCATGAAGAAATTCCAGCCACTAATGCTGAAGAAACTGCTGCTGCTGTTGAATCAATGAAGATTGCCGCTGAAGAGGAACTAGAAATTCCTTAGACTGAAGAACCTGAGATTGCAAATCCGGAGGTTGTGATGCAATTGACTGACACTCCTCAACCCAAGCCAAAGGATCCTTCCTCAAGGAAGCAATCTTTCAAGAAGGCTGATTTCTTCGGCGAGCATGTGTTCTTCACGGATTTCAATCCCTATGACTCTGCTTGCATAAGGAAGAGGCATTTCTGGACTGCCAGTCAGGCAGACTTCTATTCCTCAGTGCTTTACAACAAAGACAAAGTCTTCGATCATCATCATATTCCTCATGTAGATATGGAATCTCTGTCGTGTTTTGTGCCAGTCCTTAGTGTTCTTCACGACGCTGGACTGTTGGGTTTTTGCACTAATATATGCGATTGGAATGAAGAACTGATTCTCCAATTTTATGCAACCCTGCACATCACTGGCAATTCTAAAGATGTGAATTCATGGGTGCTGGACTGGATGTCTGAAAACACTCACTACAAAGCCCTCAGTCCTCCAAATGAAGCAGCACGTTGCATATATGAAGAAACTGAACTCACTGATCATTACATGCAAGTGCTTATGAAGCCTTTGAAGCCTGGTCAAGCCCCACGGACCAAATTCCTCGTGAAGGAATTGCTGTTTCTGCCTCGGACTGTCTATCGCATTCTGATGAAGACATTGAGTCCAATCAAGGGCCACAACTCAAATGATGAAGAAGTCATTGGCATCATGACGAATCTGCTATTCAACATCATCCATGGCGTTCCCATCAACTTTCATGATTTCTTCATGATGACAATGGCAAATGTTGCACTGTCCCCTTTCAACCTAAAGCCTTATGCTCCGTGGATTATGAGATTCATTAGGACAAGGTCTTCAGTGAATTACAAAGCTGACACTCTCAATCATTGCAGCTACTTGCCCCCAATTGAAGTCCTCAAACAGACATTTTCCTCAGCTGATGACAAGGGCAAGGCCACTACTGTTTTTGACGAAGGCACTCGTCCATTGGATGGTCAGTTTCGCAAAGCTGCATCTTATTCCACCAATGATGACTCTGCCACTCATGACTCTGCCGCCAACACTCCCAAGCAAAATCCTCAAGGCACAGCTCCCAGGGTGATGACTGATCGTGAGCTTCTCCTCAGTCTTCATCAGAAGGTTGATCGCAACCACAAATGGGTCAAGCGTCAGTTTGGTTCAATTCTTCACAACATGACCTCTACGCATAATGCTGTGAAGAAAAACCATTACTACCTTCACGAAACCTGTCAGGGATATGACTAGGTATAAACCGGCTAGTATAAACCGGCTTTGGTAATATATTTGTTTGTAATATGTAGTAAAGGCTGCGGCCCATAAAGATCTTAGGGCCCATGTATAGAATTAAGGTTTGTAAACCGCCTGTGATGTAACTTGAGAGATAAGGAAGAAAAGACAGAGACCGAGGCGGACACAGATATGAGCCGGCCTCGGGACTCTGTAAACCGGATCAGGCGTACCCTCTATATAAAGGGGCGACCTGGCGACGGTTCAGGGACAAGCAACAATCAACCCGTCGAGACGCAGGCAAGCGATTCCGCTCCCTGTAATCCGACGCCCAAGCAATACCAAACCAACTAGACGTAGGCTTTTACCTTCATCAAAGGGGCCGAACTAGTATAAACCCTCTGTGTCCTTTGTGTGCCATGAACCCCTTCAAGCTAACCCGTGCGATGGTTCCATCATCAAGTCCATTAAACCGGACATCTGCCGTGTTATTTCCACGACAGTTGGCGCCCACCGTGGGGCCTGTGCACGATGGTTTCGAGTTCTTGAAGGGCAGCTTCGAAGGGCTCAAGGGTTACGCGGTCGGCCGGATGACCAAGAGTCGCCGCGGCCGGATCTACATCGACGACGCAGGTTGGGGACCGGAAGCCGATTCGATCGAATATGGGTACCGGGTTCCCTTCGGCAGCATCGAAGTCTTCATCGGTAAAATCGGCGAACCGGGGCCTGAGCCGGACATCTTCCCCAACATCGTCGAGCCGGCTCAGCGTGCGAGATCGGCCCGGATTCAGCCTACCGTGAAGCACGTGTTCGTTGGAGCGATCCACGGAGGTCGAGCCGAGAACGGATCGGAATCTGATGGTGCAACAATTGTCTACTCAGATGACGAATCTTCATCCGGGGAAACTAAATCTCGGTATCAGTTGCGGGACGGCCGGTCTGAGGGCGAGTCCGATGGAAACAGTATGCCGGGCCCCTTTGACCCGCCAAACCGGGTGGCGGTTTTCATGGCCGGTTCACAGCCCCCGATGAACGGAACGAGAGCGGAAGCTGGTGCAGGGGGAAGCGGCTCAAACCCCTCACTTACTGAAGTTCTATCCACCTTGATCGAGGAGTTCACAGCTAAAGCGGTGGAAACAGTAGCTCCGGCAGACAAGGCGCATCATGATGCAGAGCTCCTTCAGTTAAAAGGCCGGATTGATCAGTTAAAGGAGGACCTGAAGGCAGAAAGAGAGATGATAGCGGTGAGGCAAGCGGAATTGGATGATCAAGCTTTTTATCTAAGGATGGAGCAAGCTTCTATGGAAGGAGTAAGGGGATGAAAGTACCGGTCCCGTATACCGCCGGTTTATGAATCAACGAATCTGTTCAGGACACCTGGGGCTGGGACTAGTAACCATCCGGCTTTAAACCAGAGGACACCTGCGGCCAGGGAGGAGCCGGTTCAGCAACCCACCGCAGAGCCGGAGCGCCGGATTACGTCGGCACCTTATGTTCCTGTCCCCCCAGGTCATTATTCAAACCCTTTGGATAACATCGCTGCAGCAGCGGCACGTTTGGCCGCTTTACCTGCGGAAGAAACATCTCCGGTGGCGATAGAGGCACGCAGGGTCCAGAAGCTACTCAATACGGCGTTGTTGCAGCAGCAAGCATATTCTCACAGCAGGGAAAGGTTACATTCAACACCGCGTCCCAGCCGAAGTTATACTAGGCATTGGGAGGAGCCAGAAGTATCTAGCAGTGAGCGTAGGAGACATCAGCGCAGGCAGGATAATCCGGCAGGGGCGGCGATGCCGGCTCCAGACATAAACCGGGTCAGATCAGGTGCTAGGGAGGAGGTTTGTCAGACAACGCCGGTCCACACAGCTACTGCAGACACAGGGGTTACGGCGAGTTCCTTCGGGGTGCAGTGTCTTGTCCCCGCTTTACGGAGTGTCAAGCTGCCCAAAGATTTTAAAGGGCCCCGCAAGGTACCTAATTACACAACCGATTTACCACCGGAAGCTTGGGTGGAAAGTTATGAGATGGCCATGGAGATGCTGGACGTGGATGAATCGGCTTGTGCCAAATACTTTACTATGATGCTCGAGGGCACGGCCCGGACCTGGCTGAAAGCTCTACCTCCGAACTCTATTGGATCATGGGGGGAACTGCGCAGCCAGTTTATCAAAAACTTCAAGGATACATGTAAACAGCCGATGTCAGTGATAGACCTAGCAGCTTGTGTGCAAGGAGAGCAGGAGTCTACAGCAGCTTGGGTACGGAGAGTAGCAGAGATTTTGCACTCTTCGAATGGTATTAATCCTAGTACGGCAATAGTGACATTGGAGAACAATTGCCGGTTTGAATCTTTAAAGTTAAAACTCGGACGGCTTAAAAGGGACTGCAATGATATGGGAACCTTAATGAGTGCCCTGGTGAAATATGGAGACTCGGATAACACAAAATATCCGGAGGCAGAAGGAGACAAGGCTGGGAAGGTTGGCAAGTCTGGTAAACCGGCATCGATTAATCCGGTTACCGCAAGTTTTTTGGGCAAACGGAAAGCAGAGGGTGGTTCAGACTTCGTGGCCAACACTCAGGTACAAGGGGGTTTTCAGCGTAGCCCGGGAGATCCGTCTTCACAAACCGGCGGAGGAACTTTTGGATGGGATCGGGAATTAGATCAGCCTTGTCCGAAGCATAGCGGAAACGGGAAAGTGGCAAAGCATACCATGAGAGAGTGCATACCCCTTATGAAGGCAATAGCGGGCCGGTTCAATCCTCCTAATCGACCCCCACCTGGCGGATCAGGGCCTGGATTCTATGGTCCGGGTCATCAGGGGAACAGCTCCGGATCAGGATATAGGGGCAATAACGGTGGTTATAGACCCCGGGCAGGCGGCCAAAATAACCAAGGAAATTATAATGGTCAGGGCAGTCAATCACATCATCAAGGTAGTTACAATAATTAGAATAATCAGCAGCAGGGCCAAGGGAGTTACAATAATCAGGGAAATCAGCAGCAACAGCGTCAGGCACAACAGCCGCAATCCGGATATCAGAGTAATCTGAAGGAGTTAAGTAGCGGGCAATATCATGTCTTCACCACAAGTCTGTGTAAGAGAGACCAGAAGGTTTTAAAGCGGGCTGTTAATGCAGTAGAACCGGCGACGCCGCAATTTCTTCGATGGTCGGAGCAGCCTATTGTATGGAGTAGAGAAGACCACCCAATGCGGGTGGATAACCCGGGCCATTTAGCCTTGGTAGTAGCATCTCAAGTAGGGGGTTACAAGTTTACTAAAGTTCTCATGGATGGTGGTAGTAGTATCAATATCTTATATTACGAGACTTTCCGTCGTATGGGTTTGACAGATAAGAAGTTAAGGCAATCAAACACGGTGTTTCATGGAGTGGTCCCAGGTAAGTCAGCTTATCTAGTTGGAAAGGTTGACTTGGAAGTTACCTTTGGGAACGAGTATGATTCTAGGTCAGAGATGATCACTTTCGAAGTCGTCAAGATCAAAAGTCCATATCATGCTCTGTTTGGAAGAACGGTTTATGCTAAGTTTATGGCTAGGCCGTGTTATGTTTATTTGCAGCTTAATATGCCGGGTCATAAGGGCACGATCACAGTTCATGGAAGTCGCAAGATAGCAGTGGAATGTGAGGAAGGTGATGCAGCTTATGCGGAAGCAGTGTGTGCCACCGAAGAGCTAAAATTTTATAAAGATAATGTCGATCCAGCAGATATGACTCCGCTGAAGAAACCAACCACCGAGCATGATCCGGCGTTGAAGTTTAAGTCAGCTGAAGAGACCAAGCAAGTTGATTTTGTGCCTGGAGACTCGTCTAAACAATTCACTATCAGCGCTAACCTTGATCCCAAATAGGAAAGCGCGCTCATCGAGTTCATCCGTGAGAACCGGGATATCTTTGCATGGAAACCTTCTGACATGCCAGGTATACCGAGGGAACTCGCTGAGCACAAGTTAAACATTGATCCGAAGTTTAAACCGGTTAAACAGTATCTGCGCCGTTTCAACGAAGAAAGGCGCAAGGCTATAGGAGTAGAAGTGGCCAGACTTTTGGCCGCAGGGTTCATAGTGGAAGTTTTTCATCCGGAGTGGTTGGCTAATCTGGTGCTGGTTTTAAAGAAGAATGGGAAGTGGAGGATGTGTGTGGACTACACGGACCTCAATAAGGCTTGCCCAACTGATCCTTTTGCTCTACCTCGCATCGATCAGATCATCGACGCCACGACGGGGTGTGAGCGGCTAAGTTTTCTGGATGCATATTCAGGGTATCACCAGATCAAAATGGCAGTGGAAGACCAAGAGAAGACAACTTTTATAACTCCTTTTGGTGCTTTTTGCTATGTGTCTATGCCTTTCGAGCTTAAGTGCGCGCAGGCGACTTATCAACGTTGCGTTCAGAATTGTTTGAAGGGGCAGATAGGGAGGAACGTTCATGCCTATGTGGATGACATTTTGGTCGAATCGAAGAAAGAAGGGACAATGATAGAGGATCTCAAGGAAACCTTTGATAATCTTCGGGCCTACAGGATGATGCTTAATCCGGAAAAATGTGCTTTTGGTGTTCCGGCTGGTAAGCTTATGGGGTTCTTGGTCTCAAACAAAGGAATAGAAGCTAACCCAGAGAAGATCAAGGCCATCACGTCTTTGACTAAACCGGTTTGCATCAACGATGTTCAGCGCATAGCTGGCCGGATCACAGCGTTAAGCCGGTTCATCAGTCGCTTGGGAGAGAAGGCGATCCCGCTTTATCAGATGTTGAGGAAAACAGATCGGTTTATCTGGAGTGATGAGGCAAATGCAGCGTTTGAGGATCTGAAACGGCAACTAGCAAAACCACCGGTTTTAGCTGCTCCCATTGATAAGGAGCCTTTGCTGTTATACGTTGCTGCTAATACACGAGCGGTCAGTGTCGCAATTGTGGTTGAGCGCAAGGAAGCAGGGAAGGAGCATCCGGTTCAGCGCCCGATTTATTATGTAAGTGAAGTACTCATTGAGTCCAAGTAGAGATACCCTCATTGGCAGAAGTTAGTATATGGGGTGTTCATGGCAAACCGGAAGCTGAAGCACTATTTCCAAGGGCATCCAATAACTGTGGTTAGTTCAGCTCCGTTGGGAGATATAATCCAGAACAGGGAAGCTACAGGCAGGGTAGCCAAGTGGGCCATCGAGCTCAGCCCGCATGAATTGAAATATGTACCACACACTGCTATAAAATCTTAGGCATTGGTAGACTTCATCAATGACTGGACAGAGTTGCAGACTCCTGAGGAGAAGCCGGATCTTACCTATTGGACGATTCACTTTGACGGTTCAAAACAGTTGGAGGGCTCGGGGGCTGGAGTTGTCTTAACTTCCCCCAGAGGTGATAAATTTTGCTATGTCCTCCGCTTATTATTTCCTTGTACTAATAATGCAGCAGAATATGAAGCATTACTTCATGGTTTACGGTTAGCAAAGGAGATGAATTTGAGCCGGGTTAAGTGTCTGGGTGACTCAGATCTAGTGGCGCAACAAGTTTCTGGCAAGTGGGATTCAAGAGATCCCCTCATGGCGGCTTATAGGCGAGAGGTTGAAGCAGTCGCAGGATACTTTAAGGGATATCAGGTGGATCATATAGACCGGCGGAGAAACGAAGCGGCCGACGCTCTAAGCCGGCTAGGATCGCAGCGTAAACCGGTACCACCAAACACCTTTTTGGATGAATTGCATAGTCCTTCGGTTCAGATACCTTCGGAAGAAGACCTGGCTGTTCCGAACCCAGAGGCACAGTTAGTTGCAGCACTCCATATTATTCCGGATTGGACGCTACCCTATTTGGCATACCTGAGCCAAGGAGAGTTGCCGGAAGACAAAGAGGAAGCACGGCAGGTAATCCGACGCTCTAAGTCCATGAAGATTGCAAACGGAGAGCTTCACCATCGTAGTACTTCTGGAGTATTTCAACGATGTGTTTCAGCTGAGGAAGGTTGTGAGATTCTAAGGGAGATTCATGAAGGGGATTGTGGTCATCATGCCGGTTCAAAATCATTGGTGGCTAAGGCATTCCGACATGGTTTCTATTGGTTAACCGCACATGCAGATGCGGCAGATCTGGTCCGGAAGTGTGATGCTTGTCAGAAGTTCTCAAGGCGTGCTCTGGTTCCGGCACAGGAACTCCGGATGATACCAATAACTTGGCCTTTCGCAACTTGGGGGCTTGATATGGTTGGGCCTTTCAAGCGATCCCAAGATCAGAAAACTCATCTACTAGTGGCAGTAGACAAATTCACAAAATGGGTTGAAGCGGAGCCTATAAGCAAGTGCGATGCGGCAACAACAGTGAAATTCATCAAAAAAGTGATATTCCGGTTTGGCTTTCCACACAGCATCATCACAGACAATGGTACTAATTTATCGAAGGGTGAAATGAAGGAATTTTGTCAAAGAGAGCATATTCGCTTAGACGTGTCTTCTGTGGCTCACCCCCAGACCAACGGACAGGCCGAAAGGGCAAATCAGGAGATTTTGCGAGGTATCAAACCCCGGCTTATGACACCTTTGCAGAGTACCCCCGGATGTTGGGTGGAGGAGTTGCCATCTGTTCTTTGGAGTATTAACACTACACCAAACCGGTCTACAGGCTACACGCCTTTCTTCATGGTTTATGGTGTTGAAGCAGTTCTTCCAAGTGATATACGTCATGACTCACCAAGGGTGACGGCCTATGTGGAAGCAATCAATGAGGAGTCAAGACAGGACGGTTTAGACCGGCTGGATGAAGAGCGTGATATAGCAGCAGCATGATCGGCGATCTATCAGCAAGACTTGCGCAGATATCATAGCCGCCGGGTTAGATCAAGGACATTCCAGGAGGGAGACTTGGTACTCCGGCTCATCCAAGATCAAACAGATATGCACAAGCTATCCCCACATTGGGAAGGGCCCTTTGTGGTCAGCAAGAATCTACACAACGGCTCATATTACTTGGTGGACATTCGGGAACACAAGGACTCACGGACATCAGAAGAGGAGACGAAGAGGCCTTGGAACATCGCCCACTTACGGCCATATTATACTTGAGCTACATGCCTCAATGTATCCTATGTATATATTATGAGTAATGAATAAATTGGCACCCTCGGTAAACCGGGGGCTCAGCCCTTTTTCCATATGCAAAGAATCTTGTGAAAGCAACCTATATACATACAAGTTTATTATCCGATACCATAATTAAATATATTGGCCGGTTTAGAAATTGATTTTTTGCAGAATAGATAAAGGAGCAATAAAACTCTCAAGAACATGAGATCACATCCGGTTCAAGGAGAGAAAGCTTCACAAACTACCCATCGGTTCAGGAGGAACCCCGGAGGCCCTCTGGGAGTGGTATTATCTACTCCCAGTGATCGGATCAGTTTTCTAGTTCTATCGACCCTCTGAAAAGTTGGATACGTCCACGTTCAGTGATTGGTTTACATTGACCCACCGGTTCAGGAGGAACCCTGGAGGCCCTCTGGGAGGAGTATTATCTACTCCCAGTGATCGGATTAGTTTCATAGAATCGGCCCTCTGAAAAGTTGGGTAATGCCACGTTCAGTGATTGGCTAGGCCCTCTGGGAGTGTCGGCCAATCCGCGTCCCAGTGATTGGCTCAGTTTGTACATTGACCCACCGGTTCAGGAGGAACCCTGGAGGCCCTCTGGGAGGAGTATTATCTACTCCCAGTGATCGGATTAGTTTCATAGAATCGGCCCTCTGAAAAGTTGGGTAATGCCACGTTCAGTGATTGGCTAGGCCCTCTGGGAGTGTCGGCCAATCCGCGTCCCAGTGATTGGCTCAGTTTTTATTTCTGGTTCTTTCGGCCCTCTGAAAAGTTGGATAATTCCACGTTCAGTGATTGGCTAGGCCCTCTGGGAGTGTCGGCCAATCCGCGTCCCAGTGATTGGCTGAACCTTGCGTTGAGCCTGGCAGCTCTTGAAAAAGCCTCGACTACATGGTCTTATTTGCAAAATTTGCATATTTTTGGTGTTTTTGTGTTTTATAACCTTTTAAACCGGAGTGGAACAGCTACACAAGTTGACCACATTTCTATGAAATGGAAAGTCTGGATCATGAATACCAGCATAAAGTAAACCGGCGTTCATTAAAACCCGGATCGCATATCAGGCAAAGGTTACAACTTTCCGAACAAGATGAACCGGATTTATCATCAAGATGGACCGGAGAATTTCGAGTTTCTACTTGGATCCATGAAGATCTTCATAAAGCGGCTTTAAAGTCCTACCGGTTTAAAAGAGTATTGGCCACATATAAAACTCAGGTATAAAGGTCATTTTTAATAAAAATATGCTTATTTGATGCTTTAAAAGAACAAATTAATCCGTCCAGTGGTAAGCCACTAGGACATATTTTCGGTATTTTTTCTGTATAAACAGAGGAAGGCAACAAATATCAGACAACAGGTCAACCGACCAGTATTTCATAAAGACAAAATATTCGGACCGAAGAACATTAAGTTTCGGCTAACCTATTACAAGGCATGACGAGCCCAACGGTTTGGAAACATTGTTTGACGGAATAAAGGTTATGATTACAGCAATAAAATTCGAAGTTATGCTTCTCCTTGCTGAGACGGCTGGCCATCGCCTTGATCCGGAACGTCTTCATCCTCGTGAAGCGGTTGGAAGTCCGGCGCACGCCAATCAATCTTCGCCAAGGCCCGGAAATACATCTCATCGTTGATAAGTTCAGCAGGATCAATGTCAGGAGCAAAGGTGTGAGGACGAACCGGCGGAATCAAGTTGACGGTATCGTAAACCGGTCGCTCCACCCGCTCGTTCTGCAAATTGTATCCTGGATGATATCTGGACAAATCCGATTCAGCGGCAAGCTTGCTGGCGAGGGGGCGCATCTCCTTCGTCAGGGCATAGAGATCCGTTTCAGTAAAAGGTGAGCCATCCTCTTTTGTATCCGGGAATCCGGTGAAAGCTTCCTCCGGATCAAGGTCCGGGACCCAAGCCTTAGCCCTCGTAAGGGCCAGAAGAGCACCACCCCGCGCAGCAGATTTCTTGACTTCTTCGAGACGAACCGACAAAACAGACAACTTGTTCAAAGTATCTTGGATCGTCGTAGGGGCCGGTTTACCAAAAGAAGTGGCACTGATAATCCTTTGCGTCCCAGAGTACAGTTGTTCGACCAAGGTGTAGCAAGCTTTGAGTTTTTTCCGTAAGTCATCCCCAAGATGGGAGACACGGCGCCCTGCACACAACAATCATAGTTAAACCGGTACAAAGCACAGGTTACAAAGATAAAGGCAGAGGTTCAGATTATACTTACCAAAAACAGCAGAGGTCATTAAGTCAATTTGCCATCTTAATCCGGACAATTCTTCTGTCACCGGATTAAGTGCTCCTTCAGCATCCTGAACCCGTTTTCCAGATCCTTCTTCTGAACCTCAAAAGTAGTCCGCTCTTCTTCAAAGAATTTCTTCAAGTCTTCAGCAGTCTTTAAGCTCACTTGAAGTTCTTTTTTAGCCTTTGAAGCGGCAGACTCTGTTTCAGTAAGACGGCTTCGAAGTTCATTAATTTCAAGAGTATTCCGGTTCAACTCAGCCTGCAGACACAGTTCAAAGAAAAGAGGTGAATTTAGTCAAGTCTCAAGCACACAACCAAGTTGTCTACTTGACACTTGGGGGCTAATGGCAGTTGAAGCAGTAAAGAAAGGACAATTTAAAGTTACAAGTATCAAGCACACAAACAAGTTGTCTGCTTGACACTTGGGGGCTAATGCATAGTTGAAGTATCATCAGCAATTTTTACAAGTATCAAATACATAAACAAGTTATATACTTGATACTTGGGGGCTAATGTAAAGATCAAGGATTCAATCTACAAAGTTCCGGTTCACCTTCAACATGCAGCTAAACCGGAACTTGGGGGCTGTTATGACATAGAGATACATCAAAATAACAAAGTCAGAAGAAGAAGTTTACCTCATACTTTTCCCTCATCAAGTTAACCAGGCTGGCTTCATAATCCCGACTGCTGTGGAGCCGGTTCAGATACCCGGAGTAAATTTCTTGAGCGCTCATACCGGAAAGGCTAGATATCTCAGTACTCCACTTCCCCTTTTCTTGAGATAGTTTTTCCGCTTTAGCCGTATGTTTGGCTAAAACGGTGGGCTCAGCTGGAGCAACATAAGCAGCCCCGGTTACCACAACATCAGGTGAGGCTGGTACATTGGAGGGAGTGACAGTATGAGCCGGATCAGGAGACGCCGGATTAATCCAAGGAGAATTAACCTGGGCCGGACTTGGCGGATTCTGGGCATCTTCAGCAGTAGGATGCTCAGGAGCAGAAATGTGATCTGTTGGTGCAGGGTCTTCAACAGGAGCTACGGGCTCACCCTCTGGAGGAACAATTATTGACGGATTAGCAACTAGATCATCCGTGGTAGGTTCAGCAATAGGCTTATTTGCCTTGGGCTTCTTGCTGGGTTTCGGTTTGCTGGAAAAGTATGCAAAAATGAGTTGACGTTATAAAGCAAAGGAATCATAAACCGGAAAAGGTGTGAAAAGTTACCCTGGGACGGTTTTCAGTGGAGGAAGCTGTGTAGCGGTCGATTCACCAGAGGAAGACAATGGAGTTTCCTGATAATCAGGGTCAGACGGTTTAAGAGGTTTTCGGATAAGCCCGGCCTTGGGATGAAGGGAAGTCGGAGAAAGTATCACCTCAGCACGGCGTTTTCGAACCGGAGTTAAAGAAATTCCAGATGATTCCACCGCCAGGCCGCTATGGCGAGTGGTCCGGCGAAGAGCTTCGTGCTGTTGTTTCTTCAAAGCAAAGTTAGGGTCCAACTGAGCATAAGGATGAGAAAATTGGTATTTCCGGACGGTCCGGCGACTTTTTTGCGGAAGAGGTTCTGAGTCAGAGGAAAGAATGGTTACCTCAATTTCAGCCGGGTTATCACCTTCAGGCAACTCCTGTGAAAAAAGTTATCGTTAGATACAGTTATAAGTATACGAAGGCAAAATCTAATCCGGATTAAAGCATACCTCAGATTCCGGGTCATCATCTTCAGTGGGAGAATCAGCATCAACGGCTGCTTTTCTTTTCTTATTGGCGAACGTTTTTCGGCGAACCTGTTTTCCGGTTTTCTCCTGAGGTTTCCTCTTCCAGAAGGGGTCATCAGCCTAAACAAAAGAAAGAAAGATGATTGATAGACGGTTTAAAAGAAACAGATCGCAAATATAGGGTAAAGTGAAACTAACTGCGGGCAGTTTATTCTTCTTATAGTATGGAGCTAAACCGACCTTGCTGCAGTCTGCTAGAGAGACATTGAGGATCTTCTTGGCTGATTCTATTACTTCCGATTCAGAAAGCTTATCTTTGGTAAACCTTTGAGGATCATCCGGTTTACCAGAATATTTGCACATTAGCTTAGAACGCTGGCTCAGAGGAAGTATGCTCCAAGATAACCAGCAGCGTAGGAAATCAGTCCCAATCAAACCGTTAGCTATGAAAGCTCTTAACCTGGAGAGCTGAGATGAAAACCGGGTCCGTTCAACAGAGCCAAGCCGTTGTGGCAAAGGATGATTCTCCGGAATACGGGTTTCACGGTAACCCGGCAGAGGGTTCTCCCCTTCAGGAGAAGTATCAATGCAGTAAAACCATGACTTGTTCCAGTCTTTTGGATGAGTGTGTAAAGCGGCGTCTGGGAAAAAACATCCATCCTTTTCTGAATACTGACACCACCAAGCTCCTGATGCGGTCCGCTGGTAAACTCAGTGCGCCGGTTCAAATGAAAGAAATCCCGGAATAGATCGACAGAAGGTTCTTCTTGCAGATATACTTCTGAAAACACTTGGAAGTCACAGATGTTTGAGACAGAATTGGGTCCAATATCCTGAGGGTGTAGTTGGAAAGCGGCAAGAACATCCCGGAAAAATTTTGAACCGGGAGGAGAAAAGCCACGAGATATATGATCAAAAAACACAATGACCTCCCCAGGCCTGGGAGTAGGAGGACATTCATTCCCTGGAGCCCGCCACTTTAAAACAGACTGAGGTCCTAACGTGCCAATCTCAGAAATTTTGATCAAATCATTCTCAGTGATGATAGAAGGAACCCAATCGCAGGAGACATACCGCTTAGCCATTGCAACGAAAGAGCAAAGTACTGGAAAAGAAAAAGTACAGAAAACGGATTATGAAAATACAGCGGTATAAACCGAAAACTATCTATGAAAGTTACACAACGATTTAACTGAGGACTAATGGTGTGGTTAAACCAGCAATTATGACAGACTACATCATTTCCGGTTAATGGCAGTTGAAGGGGAACGGCTAAACCGTTGCATTAAGTTACAGTGTTTCGCAAGAACAGGGCATATCAGCTTAAACCGGAACATACCTAGCAGATCTACCGAGGAGAAAAACAGGTTTTCAAAAGACAGCTAAGGAGGAATAGATCTGAGCGTGCTAAGAAAAGAGAAACTAATGTAAAAGTATACGGGAAGGAGCTACAAGGATCTTATACTAAGTGGATGGATCTACAGGCTAAACAGGAATGACAGAGATCTGAAGTATTTACAGCAGGATAAAAGTATGATTTAAAGGCAAGATCTGAAGGACAAAGTTACTAGAAATCGTTGGTTTAAAGGTTGAACAAGATGAAGCTTCTATTAAGGCTCTAATGGCGGTGGCGTAGGAGGAAACCCTAGAAGTTGCGTACTGATAATGGATAAGAAGGACGTACCTAGAGCAGCAAAGATCGGCGGCGGAGGTTCTCTGGACAAGCTCAGGGTGATGCAGCGGCCGATGAGGTCTTGGATCCAGCAGTTGGCGGCGGCGGTTCGAGCTTGGGCGACGATGGAGTTGAGCAACGGAGGAAGAAGACGGAGTAAGAAGAAGAATAATGAATGGGGATAGTAGTATTTATAAAGGGGAGTCAGATCTGAAGCGACAAGCGCGGAAATCGAGGAGACAAAAAATCGGATAAAGATCCTTTGACGCCTCGATTTTCGGGATAACCCTTAAAATAAGCTACAGTACAGCTCGCGGCGTTAAATGCGGAGATGATGTCACTGTCAGATTTAATGATCCCGGAGGATGACGTCAGAGCCGGTTTATAAAAGATGAGAAGACAGAAGAAAATTATACAAGAGAAGACTGATATGAACAAGTTCAAATCATTCTGGGGCCTAATGTCAGGGATATGACTAGCAAGTATAAACCGGCTAGTATAAACCGGCTTTGGTAATATATTTGTTTGTAATATGTAGTAAAGGCTGCGGCCCATAAAGATCTTAGGGCCCATGTATAGAATTAAGGTTTGTAAACCACCTATGATGTAACTTGAGAGATAAGGAAGAAAAGACAGAGACCGAGGCGGACACAGATATGAGCCGGCCTCGGGACTCTGTAAACCGGATCAGGCGTACCCTCTATATAAAGGGGCGACCTGGTGACGGTTCAGGGACAAGCAACAATCAACCCGTCGAGACGCAGGCAAGCGATTCCGCTCCCTGTAATCCGACGCCCAAGCAATACCAAACCAACTAGACGTAGGCTTTTACCTTCATCGAAGGGGCCGAACTAGTATAAACCCTCTGTGTCCTTTGTGTGCCATGAACCCCTTCAAGCTAACCCGTGCGATGGTTCCATCATCAAGTCCGTTAAACCGGACATCTGCCGTGTTATTTCCACGACAAAACCCTCAACCGCACCTGGGCTGTTCTGTCTCATCTCTATGGCGAAGAAGACCTGAAGAAAATGGGTCTCAAGGATGACTTTGACTGGTCTGCTGCTCCTCCGAAGAAATACAAGAAGGTCAAGGTTCCTCCCTTGGTGGCTAGCTCCTATTCTTCATTGCGCGAGACCGATGAGTATGAAGACTTGGGCGACACTGCGGCAGGCCCTACTTCAACCATCGACCCCAACAACGCTGGCGCTCCTTCATCGTCTTGAGATTCTTCAGGGGCGTTAGTCCTCAGTTTTGATCCTTTTGGTCATTCGATGAAAAGGGGGAGAAATCTGAGTTTGTCTTCAAGCGGGTCTATATATATGGGCGTTTTTTTGCTAAGTTACAACTCTCGTTCTTCTGATGACTTTGTGGACCGAGTTGTAAACTTAAACCATGGTGACCTGATACTTTTGCTGTGGTGTTTCTGCATGCTTATTCCTTATTAATGTTATGCACGCATGCTGAATTACATCAGTCACCATATTTCATCATGCATTTCAAATTCTTCATATTATATGTCAAATGCGTGTATGAATTACAAGATATAGGGGGAGATCTCCATGATTCTACTCTTCAAGTGTGCATTGCTTCAAAAGGAAATTGCTCACTATACGCATCTTCAGGGGGAGTTCTTCTATATCTTGCAATCAAATTCCTCAACATCTGTATTTACACTTCATATGTTTATCCCCGTTTGAAAACTTAACCTATATTGTCATCAATCACCAAAAAGGGGGAGATTGTAAGTACATCTAGTGCCCCTTAGTGATTTTGGTGTATTGAAGACTTATAGGTCAAGGGACTAATGTGTTTATGAGTGTACACATGTCTATAAGTCTATGAGGAGTTTGATATTTTACAGAGAAAGTCGACCCCTAAAAATGAAGTTCTTCGACTGAAGACTTTGGATTTCTGAAGACTTTCTAAAGACTTTGAAAGTGAAGAAAGTGGTGTGACCTTGAAGACTTGGTATTTAATTGTGGAACATGACGCGTGAAGACTCTTGTTTTCGTAGTTTCATTTTCTCTTTCTTGAGTCATAGGAAACACCGTACTGTTAAAGGGGGTCAAGGAAATACTAAGGAAAAATTTCCATGTGATGCTCAGCTCAAAATCCTACACCTACCAATCCCTTCGAGTGAAGCCATTGGAAATCTCATACAGTTCAGTCATATTCTTTAGTGACAGAGACGAAGTTCTTCTGGTCTCTGAGGAATTTGTTCTGACTGAGGAGTTAGGAATTCGCCAGTGCGGATTACCTACACAGTGAGGAACATGATAGCCCTGAGGAATTTGATGCTCAAATTTCTGACCGTTGCTGTGCTAAGCGCCAGCTGTCCCAAAATATCTACCTATCTAACGGTCATATCATTAAAGGGCATTTATGTCTTATCATGTCGGGATGCTCTCTAGGCTATAAATAGCCGCCCCCTACAACCACTAGCTGGTTGGCTGCTCCGAGAGAAACTGTCACTTGTCATAAGAGCAACCCATCCTCCGAGGACTTTGAGCGAAAATCATCAAGTGAGGAAAACCTTTAAAACAAACCCAAACACCTTCAAACCCAAAAGTGATTGAGCATCACTGAAGAGATTGATCCTACGTGGATCCGACGCTTGTTACCTTTGAAGACTGTGCTTCTTCCAGATGGTTAGGCATCATGGTCTAGAGCATCCAAGAGGAATTGTGGATCACCGAGTGACCTAGTCTGTGAAGGTTCGAAAGTCACGTGAAGACTTACCACGAGTGATTGGGCGAGGTTTGTGTGACCTTAGCTCAAGGGGAATACGATGAGGACTTGGTGTCTTGGACTGTGTGTCCTTGACTGGGTGTCCGGGACTGTGTGTCCTCAGGTTTAAATACCTAGCCGCCCTAACCAGATGTACAACTGAGACAACAGTTGGAACTGGTCTGACAATCATTATCTTCACCAAGCTTACTGGTTCTATTTCCTCAACTCTTTCAATTCCTCGTATCTGTGTTGTGTGCTTGTTCATATCTATTTGAAGACATTGACTGAAGACTTACTCAATTTCGTTAGTCCAATTTCTTCAGTCTGTTTGTCTTCATTCTGTGTTATCCTATGTTTACGCTTTCTGTACTCTGTGTTTGTCTTCATTTCTTCATGATGACCATGCTTGTATTCTGTTATGTTTACTTCTGAGTAATTATTCCGCTGCAAGTAGTTCTTCGCTAAGGAATTTCCTCAATAACAAATTCCTCAGTGAAGAATTCACAAAAATCGCCTATTCACCCCCCTCTAGTCGATATAACGCACTTTCAAAGATCAACCCCTATGTAGATCCCCCGGCTCAGTTCCATGGAGATGAATTGTTCTGGACCAAGCAGCAGTATCTTATCTACACAGAAGTACTCAAGAGCAAACATAACTTATATGTGGATGCACATTGGATTGACATGACTCGGATGAGGAAGGAGGAGCACCGGGCCTATTTTGCTGAGGCTCTAGATCTTGTGGAGCAGTTTGGCATTGAGCACATCATGTCATTTCAGATGGACTTCGACCCAGAGATTGTGGCATAGTTCTATGCTTCGGTTCACTTCCAACCTAAGGAGGAACGCAACATGGCTTGGATGACAAATGGACATAAGATGACTGCTACATGGAAGGACTTTATGGATCTGCTTCAGGTTGCTTATGAGGGGCTCCACACTCCTATTGGAGCTCGCCCTCATGCCAATGAAGAATCTGCCAACAACGACCGACTGCTGCCTTTTTATGTGGAGAAGACACTCTCTAGTGGCAAGAAGACTTGGGTGATGAACCCCTTTCTGGATAGCATGCATAGGATCTTCCGCAACTTATTGTTTCCTCGCGTTGGGGACAAGGACAAGGTACATGCATACCTCGTGGAGATGTTGCTTATGTGTGAGGAGGCCCGCAGTGCTCAGACTCAACCACTTGATATCTCACATATCATGTGGTGTGAGCTTCACTTTGCGATTTTCACTCGCAAAGTGCCTATCTACGGTCCATTTCTGTTTTTGCTTATCTCCAAGACTTGGGAGAAGCTATATCTTGATGAAGAGTTTGAGGCCCCTCACTGGATTCTTCATGACCCTATCAGACTTCGCATCAAGATTCGATGGGCTAACACCACTACCCGTGCAGAGGCTGCTGCAGCTAAGATGGATGAAGATGAGGAGCAAGTAGAGGAGGAGGCAACTGATGAGGACAGTTCTGGAGGGTATGCTCCCCCCTCGTCTGAGCTCTCGTGGGCTAAAAAGCTGAAGAGGAAGATGAAGGCCCTGTTTTGTATGCAGGCAAAGGGGCAATACAAGGCTCATCTGACTCAGAAGCAGGCTCACCAGCGTGACAAGAAGATAATGAGGATCTTTGGTGAGGATGCGTCTAATGGGTCAGAGGAGATTATCACTCCAGAGGCTGAGTGGATTGCCAAACAGGGCTTCAAGTGGTCTGATTCCGAAGAGGAGCAGCAGTAGTCTGATGGAGCTCGTGACGACTGATCTCTTCCCCAGAGCTACCACCTATGTCTTAGGTGTCCTCTTTCCCTTTGTGGTGTCTCAATGCCAAAGGGGGAGAGAGTGTAGGATTTGCGTCTTGTGACGTGTTTATTTGCTTTTCATTGGTCGAACCTTATCTGCTTTCGTTGGTTTGTGTCGTGTGTGTGAGACCTTACATATGTTGTGAGACATATGCACTCTACTCTTTATCTCGTTATTATGTCTATGCTATCTGCTAGGTTGTAAGCGGTTGCTTCACTTGCCCTTAATATGTGCTCACGTTATCCTCCTTACATCCATGCGTAGAATCTTATTCTTTGTTGCAAGGAGTATGTTGTTTATAAAATAAAGGGGGAGCATTGATCCTCGTATGTGTGTTGTGCAGTCCAAAGCACCTTCTTATGTATGCACACATCTAGGGGGAGCTTACCTATATTCTATAAATTTGCTGGGTTTGCTTACTATTCTTATATATCTTTGTGCAAATCCCGTATTGTCATCAATCCACCAAAAAGGGGGAGACTGTAAGGGCATATTTCTCCCTAAGTAGTTTTGGTGATTGATGACAATGCTTTTGCGGACTAATCATGTGCACTGAGCTTTTCAGATATATCACACCTAGGCACAAGACGATTAAGTGCCCCTCGGAACCTATGGAAGACGGTGTTTCCTTTTGTTTCTTTTCAGTAGAATCGAGTCATAGGAAAGCCGTACTATTAAGAGGGGGTCCGCTTCGGAAAGGTTTGGGTGGAATCAATACGTACACGTCTATTTATCGCACCACCATTCCTTCGCTTCTCTGGAGCTCCGGCTGTTTTTCCTTGTCGTTCAAAAACAGTGGCATCCTACTACTACCACTGCTTGGCATGCGGTAGTACCACTCAAAGTATGCGGTAGTACTGCACGGCCCCACGGTAGTACCGCTTCAGGGCTACGGTAGTACCGCACTATGCGATAGTACCGTACCATGGACACGGTAGTACCATGTGACCGGCCCAGCGTCGTAACTAGTACGGTAGTAGGCACGGAAGTAATTTTTTACTTCCACGTCCTACGCGGTAGTACCGCTTCGTGCAAGCGGTAGTACCGTGTCGGGTTTTTGCAACGACCGTAAATCTGCGGAAGTAGCTGCGGACGTATTTTATTTAGTCCGCACTCCTCCTCGGCCAGTCTAACCCTGCCTTGCGGTAGTACCGCGAGGACGTGCGGTAGTACCGCCCCGGCAGTACTACCGCCCCGGCAGTACTACCGCCCGTTGTTTTAACGCAACAGGGGCTAGTTCTGGCTTGTACCGCGCCAGCGTTAGTACCGCGCCCTGTGCGGTAGTACCGCTGGGCCGTGCAGTAGTACCGCACGTTAAGTACGGTAGTATCGTGCTCTGCGGGCAGATTTGTGGGATAACGGTTAGATTTGCCCTCCCACTATATATAGGGAGTCTTCTTCCCCAAGAAGACTTACCTCTTCCTCCCTAAGCTCCATTGTTGCCCAAAGCTCCATTTTCGCCTGATCTCTCTGCCTAGCCAATCAAACTTGTTGATTTCCTCGGGATTGCTTGAGAAGGTATCGATCTACACTTCCACCAAGAGATATTTGATTCCCCCCACTAATCCCTTGCGGATCTTGTTACTCCTGGGTGTTTGAGCACCCTAGACGGTTGAGGTCACCTCGGAGCAATATTCCATTGGGGTGAAGCTTCGTGATGTCGTTGGGAGCCTCCAATTCGGTTGTGGAGATTGCCACAACCTTGTTTGTAAAGGTTCGGTCGCTGTCGTGGTTCTAAGTCTGACAGTACGAGTAGGGGGTACGTAAGAGGAGGCAAGGCCCTAGCTATGGCGAGGTTGTACGCAAGATGTATACGAGTTCAGGCCCTTCTCGGAGGAAGTAAAAGCCCTACGTCTCGGTTCCCGGAGGCGGTCGACTAGAATGTAAGGAGATGTTTGAGTTACAGGGGGTGCAAACCCTTGTACTGGAGGAGGGGGGGGTGGCTTATATAGTGCGCCAGGACCCCAGCCATGCCCCATGTTACTAAGGGTTCAATGTACATAAAGGCAGGCGTTACTAATAACGCCCGCAGTAAAGAGTAATAAAGGCATTCATTGCAGCGGAGTGAATACCAGACCGTTGTTGTCCTTAGGAACCTTTGACCTTCAGGGGTCGAGTGCCTTGGAAGGGTCGAGTGAAGTTGAGTCGTCTAGACGGGGGTGTACGATCGAGTGCGATGTCCTCTTGGGCCGTCTCACTCGACTGTTCTTGTTGCCATCGGTTTGTCCTTTGAGCTTCTGGGGTAGCGACCTTGGGTGGGGTATCTTGGTCAGGCCTGTGACCCTACCCAAGGTCCGTAACCTCGTCAGTAGCCCCCGAATGGATTGAGGCTTGAGCAGAAGAGAGTGCTGAAGTGAGCCTTGGCTCAGGTTCGACGTCCTTGGGGTAATCTTCTCCAAACTTGTGAACCAGGCTGTCTCTTCAACCTCGTCTTGGTCGCCTTAATCAATTCTTGAACCATCGAGTGTGCTTGTTGTGTTGACCGTCGACTGGACTTTGCGCGTGGCGCTGAGCGACGTTGGTGCACGCAGTTTTTGGTGGGATCGGTTGCTCTCTGGTCTCCGGATTTTGCGGGATTTCAAAATTTGGGGAAGCGCGCGAGACGGGTCGTGTTGCGGCAATCGGATCGGATATGCCCGGGATGCCTCGATCCTCACGCCACCTTTTTCGCCACGTATCACGTGTGCGCCTGTTGCGGGATTTGACGAGATTGCTTGGGGCCACCGGTCAGTCACTCGACCGTTGTGCTATAAATGCACGCCGCGGCCGAGGCGAGGGTACTGTGCGCCCATTCTCTGTTTTCTCGCCTCCATCCCTCCGCCGTGCCTCTGCTTCTTTCTCCTTCTCCTCGGCCAACGCCGGCTCACTCGCCATGGGCAAGGAGAAGACCACGGCGCTGGAGCGCTCGAAGAAGGCGGCGTCGGGGAAAGCGAAGCGGTCCGGCCGCGGGGCGTCGTCATCGAGGTTCGGGCTCCCACCTGACTGGATCCAGGGGGATTGGATCAGGTCCACCATTACGGCGGAGGACATGGAGCAGCTGGAGGAGGAGGCTTGCTCGTGACTCCTGGCGGGTGCCGGGAGGCGAGCTAGAGCCCCAGCCGCGGGAGGGCGAGTGCGTTCTCCTCGCGACCCACATCGACTGAGGTTTCTCCATGCCCCCGCACCCTTTCTTCCGCGCCTTCTTAACTTTTTACGGCGCCCAGCTGCACTACTTCACGCCCAACTCCATCGCTTTCTTGGCTGCATTTGTCTTGATGTGTGGGAACTTCCTCGGCTGTCGACCGCACTGGGGTTTGTTCAAACACATCTTCACTTGTCGTTCGCAAACCGTCAAGAAAGCGAATCCGAGCGACGAAAAGACGCATGTCATCCAGATGTGCGGCGGGCTAGGTATCAAGCTTAGAAATAAGAGCGCCTTTCCTGCTATGATCCTCCCTGAGTCGGTTCGGGGCTGGCAGTCGACTTGGTTCTACTGCAAGGACACTCTGACTCCCGGTCAGTCGACTGGGCTTCCTCCCTTTTCCTTTAGTCGAGCCAGCCAGCCACCGTCGCTGGTTGTGACTCGGGACGAGAGGGTGGAGGTAGACATGCTAGTGGAGCGGGTCGTCCAGTTGGTCCGCGACGGGGTTACAGGGTTGGATCTGCTTGAGGTGTACCTTATGTGGAGGATCTGGCCTCTCCAAGCTCGAGACCACCCGATGTGGCTGTATTCCGGCGTCGACGACTCGTCTCGGGTCCACCCGGAGGAGGCCTTAGCGAAGACGGTGGCGCAGTGTTTGAAGTGTATCACGGGGAACAAGGACAACCCCAGGGGGCTCGGAAGAGTTCCTCCATTCGACGCCGACCATCTTCCTGACAAGGTCTGGCCTTGACTTCCGAGTGGTTTTCGTGTTTCTTGTTTGCGACTGTCTGACGAGTCCGACTGATGTTTGGTTAATTCTTCTCTTCTGCGAAGCTATACCAAAATGTACTCGGTGCCCAACGGGGATCAGGTCCAGGAGGGCGAAGAGGGCGCGGGCAATGATTTCGAGTGGAAGTCTGACGAGGAGACTGGAGAGGAGAGCGAGGACTCCAGCAGCAGCAAGGAGGTCGAGTCATCTCCCCGCGGCTTAAAGCGCTCCAAGGAAAAGCACGACCCAGAGGTTGTGCATGTCATATCCCTAGCTTTACCTTGCCCTAGGATAGCACTTGCCTGTTGCATCATGTTTACTTTACACAGAAAGTTGAAATGGGGATGACAGAAACTCCCAGCACCACCCAAATCTACTAGGGTTACTAAAATACTTTTCCAATGAACCTGAAATGCCCTCCTAAAATGTTCATCATTTTTGAATTGGTCTAGAACCTCTCCCAAAAATGGT
Organism: Secale cereale; assembly: GCA_902687465.1. Classification (NCBI taxonomy): domain Eukaryota; kingdom Viridiplantae; phylum Streptophyta; class Magnoliopsida; order Poales; family Poaceae; genus Secale; species Secale cereale. The sequence continues at coordinate 554,556,611 of LR738712.1, forward strand.
GCACAAATTTCTAGGTCATCCAAAGGTCACTGGATTAAACCGTATGTTATTTGAATTTGGGCATTTAAATGCTAGTAAATATTTTAAATGTCCAAATAATCCTAAACTGAAATGTTCCATGCTGGATTTATTCTATACAGTGGGCATGTGCCCTTTGATGATTTTTGAAAAGGTCTAGGTATTTTTAATAAAGCCCTAAAGTCTACAGAATAATAGAAAACAGAAACAAATAAAACAAAAGAGGAAGCAGAGACTTACCTGAGGCCCACCTACCTGTAGCCTGGCCCAGCACGGCCCAGCCCACTAGGGGCACACTCGTCTTCTTCCCCGTGCCAGCGCACGAAGCAGCTCGGTGGCGAGCGCCGACGACGCGTCGGCCACCTCCTGCCTGCCTAGCTACTCCCCCGATGCCCTTGACGGCTCTGGACGTCGCCACGCAGACCCCCTCGACCCCCTCGACCGCTTCCCTCTCTCCCTGCCTCATCTCTCTCGCTCCGCGCCTCGTGGCCGAGCGCCACTGTCGCCACCGACGCCGTTCGCCGTAGCCACCGTGCTCCTCTCGCCCACCCGTTTTGCCCAGGAGGTCCTCCTCGTCCTCCGCACCGAGCTACAGGACGCGGGAAGCCCTGCTTCGTCTTCACCGTCGCCGTCTTCAACCTACGGCCGCGGAGATCGCCGGCGACCGTGCGCCCGCCCCGATGCGTCCCCGAGCCCGCTGAGCATCTCGTTCGCCTCCCTGTGAGGTCCTGCGTCGAACCCCCCTCCTCCCCGCTTCGTTTGCTCGCTGTAGACGCCGCCCCCTTGCTCGCCGTAGCACGCCGCCGCACAAGCTCGATGCCGACGAGGCTCCGGTGACCAATTGGTCCTGTGCACATGCCCGTCGTCCTCGTGAGCGCACATAGCACCCGAAGGAACCAACCGTTGGTCCTCCCGTGCGCTGTAGCGTCGTTTTCGCCGACACCCGAGCTTCGGCCGCCGCTGCTGATGTCGCCGTCGACGATTCCGGCCACCCCAGGCCCGAAGACCACCACCATCCGACGCGGCGCATCACCAGCATCCTAGAGATGCCTTCAGCGCATCGATCCGAGCCCTGTGGAGGTTTTCCGATCACCTCCAGCATCTCGGGCCTCGCCGGCGGCTAAAGGCCGGCGGGTTTGACCCGTTGACCGGCGTGGGTTGACCCCACTGCCTGGTTTGACTCCCCCCTCTCTCTCACTGACTTGCGGGCCTGCCCTGTTAAATCACCTAGATTAGTACTAACTAATTGGTTAGTTAGTTAGTCACTGACGTGTGGGCCCTGCCCTGTCTATTTATAGTTTAGGATTAACTAGTGCTAATTAACCCTGTTAATTAGCAGTGTCACTGACTAGTGGGCCCCACTGGTCAGGTTTGACTAGACCAGCCCCTGTTGACTTGCTAATGTCAGCATGACCTAGTGCTGACGCAGTAACTATTTTTTGTGATTTAAAATAAATGAGAATGATTTATTTATTTCAGAAAATAGCCAAAACTTCTAAAAATCATAGAAAATAATCTATAACTCCAATGAAAAAAAGTTATATATGAAAAATGATCAGAAGAATTCAAGGAATCTGTTTATGGCATTTCCACGCATGTTTGAACAAGTTAAACCTGCTGATCAGGTCAAATCAATTAAATGGCATTTAAATAATTACATATGGAGTTTGAATTTGAACCTTTAGTTCAAACCAACTTCATTTAATATGGTTGCTAGATGCAATAGCCCAATCAATAGCATATTGCCATGTCATGATCATGCATCATATTGTCGCATTGCATTGATTGTGTTCTCCCTTGTTTGCCGGTGTTTGCCCTCTCTCGGTAGACGCTGTTCTGACGATGTGATCGATGCCACTAATGAAGACCTAGTGATATCTTCAGAAGTGCCAGGCAAGCAAAACCCCATTGAGCATTCCGATACAATCCCACTCTCTCGCTCTTGCTCTCTTTTACTGCATTAGGACAACAACGCTTCAACTATTACCTGCTGCGGTAGTTGAACCCCTTTCCACTTCATGACATGTCATTGCCACAGTAAATAGTTGAAACCCACTAGCATGACTAGGAGTTGTTTGAGCCATGTTGTGCCTACTCATTCATGCTTTCTGGTTATGCCTGCTATTGCTTAGAGTTGTGTCCGGTCTGATTCATCAGGTATGAATTGGAATGGTGATGAACATGTCCTAATGTGTGTGAGCTAAGTGTGTGAACACGATTTGGTAAAGGTAGCGATGAGATGCCATGTAGGAGTACATGGTGGGTTCTCTCATTGCAGCCGTCCTCAGGAACTGAGTTCTGTGTTGGTTGATCCATGAACAGCTACTGCCACGCATTGGGCTCCGGGTGCTCCAAGCTCTCTCGACTTATTAACTGCCCTTGTCCTCTGTCCAGGAGTTGCAACTAGTTTATGGTGTTTGTAGTTTAATGGAGGTCGTGCGCAGTGCTGACCCTCGGGGTGGGCTGTGACGCGGCAGGTACGTGGCACGGTGTACCGATCGCCCGTTTGGTGATGCGGGAACCCTGTACACAGCGTTTGGGGCCGTGAGCGACACCCCGGCCGGATCTCCCCACGGATGGAACCCAAATAGGCGATAAACCTGGACTAGGGACTTGTGTGGTTAGTCAGGTCGTGGCCGACACCCTCGCTGGGCTTCCGCTTGAAGGTTGCCGAGTACATGTCGTGTAAACGACGGTAAGTGGTGAGAGCGTGTGTGAAGAAATACACCCCTGCAGGGTTATATATGATCTATTCGAATAGCCGTGTCCGCGGAAATGGACTTCTGGGTTACCTGTACAGTTCATAGATAAGTGAAAGTGGATACTCTAAAACGCGCAAGATAAGCGTGAGTGCTATGGATGGCCTTCTCGTAGGGAGACGGGAGCGGATCCATAGTGGTGTATTGTTTGGCGAATATGTGGACTCGTGTGCGCCACCTCAAAAGAGTTACTTGCAGTCATAGGTCAGGATAGCCACTGAGTCAAAGCTGGCTTGCTGCAGTCAAACTCCACCACCCCTTTGTTGATACTGATGCATATGTAGCTAGTTCTTATGTAAGTCTTGTTGAGTACCTTTGTACTCACGTTTTCTTAATTTATGTTTTTGCAGAGAGACTTCAGTCTCGCTAGTGGTTCCGCGTGGACTTCGACGTTTAGCTTGTTACCTCAGCTACGATCTTGTACCCTTGGGAGGGTCTTGTAGATAGTCAGGCTTCTCAGCCTTTTTCTTTTGTAGTTGTATGTACTCAGACATGTTATGCTTTTGTTGCCTGTATGCTCTGTATGTTGGGTCATGTGACCTCTGTTTGTAATAAATGCTATGATGGCTCTTCTGGGCCTTTATCTATATGAGTTGTTGAGTTATGTTGTGATGCCATGTTGTATAGCACATACTTTCATGTTATGCGTACGTGTAATGTGTATTGCTATGTGTGGGATCTGACACCTAGTTGTTTACCCTTGGTAGGCTATCTTACAGGGAAATGTCTCCTAGTGCTTCCACTGAGCCATGGTAGCTTGCTACTACTCCGGAACACTTAGGCTGGCCGGCATGTGTCCTTCTTCGTTCCTGTGTCTGTCCCTTAGGGGAAATGTCACGCGTTGTTCCTTTAAGTCCTTGTAGCTTGCTACGACTTGGGTTCATACGTTGATGACCGACACGTTCGTTGCTGGGTCATGTATGCCTGTCTCTGTAATTTAGCGCCACTTTTGGTTTATAACTAGTCATGTCGGCCCAGATTCTCTGTCATATGGATGCTAGCAACACTATCATATACGTGTGCCAAAATGCGCAAACGGTCCCGGGCCAGGTAAGGTGGCACCCGTGGGGATACCGTGCGTGAGGCCGCAAAGTGATATGATGTGTTACAGGCTAGACCTGTGTGACTTAGGATCGGGGTCCTGACAGCTTTGGTATCAGAGCCTGACTGCCTGTAGGATCAGTAAGCCAAACTGGTCGAAGTCGTGTCTAGAAATTCTTTAGTTATATAAGGGAATTGTTTGTGGAAGGGAACGTAAGGCTCTTTTTTACTCCTTTACCTTATGCCTCTGATCTGAGTCATTCTCTTCTCATTCTACGGGGATTAAAAACTAGGACTCTCTTTCTATTTATCAGGATCATGTTAATGGTGGATTCAACCCTCAGTTCAGTTTCTACTACTTCTGTTTGTTCAACTGTTGGTCTCAGAACCTTGATATTGTGATGTTGAGTGGTTATGCTATCTTGTGCATGAGTCTCAAAGGTAATTTTCAAGCATTTACAGCTGTTATGCTGTCCGAGTCATCCCAGGTTTTGAAATAGTCTGATGCATTTGCAAATCCCTTCTTCCTGTCCCGATGCTCCATTGGGCCAGATTAACCACACTAGTCGTTGTGTTGAGGTACTCCGTTGCCTCGACATACATGTTGGAGTTATTATTATGACCTTAGGTGTCCTAGAGAATCACCCAGTAATCTAGCAGTGCTTATATTCCCGGTGTGATGATTCTGGCCTTCATTCTCAAAAGCATCCCGTGATGCCATTTAGTTAGTAGGCATTCTATTTCTGGGTTCTTGAACCCAAGATTCACTCTACCTACTTCATGTTGGTAGTATTTGCTCGTCCCTTTAGGATATTAGTAACCTTGTGATAGTCCTCGAGGTTCGTGGTATATCCTTCTTTCAATACCATGAACCATCCTTGGCAGAAGTTCTCCCGAACCAAAATATCATAATAAGAGTACTCTTGAGGAGTTCTGGATTATATATTGTGACTCTGTCAATTCTACCTTTTTGCATGGGTTATCCGGAAGAAATATGTTGAACTAGTTCGACATGCTAATCTATGCATCCACAACTCAGAAATATATTTGTTCCTTGAGTTTTCCTTATTAGCCGTTTTATGACCCCCCCTCCTATCAGTTGATAGTCAGGAGTAGTCATGCATTCGTGTTCATCGATGACTTTTACTCTTGTGGTCCGTCAAGCCATTCTATTCTGGAATGACTAGGAGAAACAAACTCCAGTACCTTATCCATATCCAGGATTGGGTCAAAGAAGTTGTACTTCGTAGATGAAGAATGCTAATCCAGCTTCTAATCTGTTCTATCCTGGAGTATTACCATCCTTATGTCAAGAATGCCATGGGAATTGCACAACCTCCTATGAACTCTTGATACAATGATACTTCTCGCCATTATCATTCATTCCTCGGTCTCCGTGTTATTGTAACCGGAATACCGACAAGTAAATTGTGATGTGTGAAATCAATACTCCTAGCAACTCCGTTGCTTGGTAGTTAAATGGACAATAACCTCATCCTTATCGAGTTGATTATTGAATCATCACCCTAAGGTTGATCGTGCTACCTAGTACACTTCCCTGGTGCACTCCTTGATTGATGAGTTGGGATTTTGTTAAGTCCTCGCTCATTTGATCATATCGTCTTGCCCTGAAAAGCAAGATTGTTCTCGAGCTTAGTAACATATCGGTGGTTCGTGATTTTCCGGTTATCTTCCCGGAAGTATCACCAGGTTGTCCCCTGACCAATGCGTCGAGCTCGTGATCAAGTTGGTTTCATATAAACCACCCCTTCTCCAAGAATCTGTGTTGGATACCCTGAACTAGTTGGTTAAGCTAAACAACAACTTGGAGAGTTGGAAGATAAAAGCTTGCCTGACTTAGTTCCTTCAAAGGGATATCTTTTGTGTGTGTGTGTGTGTGTGTGTGTGTGTTGAAGAAAGATGATATCTTGATCGGTTGATCCTTGTGATCAATTATTGGATCTATTGTCTTGTCCAAAACTTTGATTTGAGTGTGGGCTATCCTCAAATCAAATCAGAACCAATGGTATTCGTAATGTTGTCTTACTCGTGGTTTATTCCTCGAGCATACACCGTTACATCTATTGGTCTGACCAATGCTATCACCTTGTTCACATAGTTATGGAATTCCATTTTTATGGAAGCCTCGATGAATTGTTGTCGAGCCCATCGGCGACATGTTTATCCTCTCCATGATTCATGTTGAACATTTAAGCTAACATTGGAAACTTTTGTAAGCATCATCTTTGTGTTAGCTCATGAAGTAGATGTCTTCATGTAAGAAGTGGCTTCCCTAATTCACTAGTACCAGATGTAAGTTGCCGCCGTGAATTTGGGAAAGCTTGTTTTACTTCCTCTGGAGTCATCCCAAGTCAGTCATGCATACGTGCGAAGTATTCTATGGTCTGATAGACTGATCATCTTCATTCTGTATGCATCCCTAGCACACCAATCCACTGATTGATTTGTTCAAGGAGAAGAAGTTCCATCATAAGAGCTAATCATATGACTTATGTAAGGACTTTGTTATCCTAGACGATGGTTCCCAACCTGAACTCGGTAGTGTTTTATCATAAGACTACTATGTGGTCATGCTTGTCTTGGACAACGTGTTCACATTTTTGTAGCAGAACCAACTCATGTTTTGGAGCTTACTATCGTAGTTCATTCCCGAGAATCTCGCAATGTCGTCTCGTCGATTTGGGTAGCAAACTTTCATTTTTCTTCCTAGACTCGATGAGTCTGGAATATCCTGACACCAACCAGAACTGAATCTCAGGCAGATATGATGGTTGGAGCTTTTTCCAAGAACTACAATATTGGTCTCTCGATAACCGGTAAGGTGGATTTCATGGCCAACATACCCAGCCGGAAGACCTATTGTTGTAGTATCTCGATTGAAGAAGCTGGCCAGCTCCCCATAGGGATTTCGTAGGATTTACTCCCTAGTTGATCCTTATGGATTTTTGTGCTCCTGAAGTCCAACCTTTTACTTGACGTTCTAGGTACCAAACCATTTTAATAAATGGGTTGCGCTAGCACATCAAGGAGAACATTAGAAGCGGAGTGCTAAATGTCTATCAGTCGATCATCCAGATTTTGCCCCTTTGACCCCGCTAAGGTGAAATCTGAGAAAGTGTTATCTTCCTTTGCATCCGCATCGTCCATCGCTATTCATCATGGTCGTATGTTGTGTTGCCAGGATCCTTGACATGGGTATTGGTAAAACCTTGATGATTACGGAAATGCTCAAGTTCTTGAGAGCACGCACAAGCACTAGGTGTTATCACTGGCACTAACCGGGATTGCTCCCAGTGTTCTTGGTTATGCTATACCCCCTCAAAGAGTAGATTCACTCTCTACTGTTGGGTTTCTTCCCAGTTACCAGAATCATTCCCAGCATTTGCATTTTGTTCCCAGCCTGCACCGCCAATGTGCCATTTACCGAAGGGTTCCATCCATTTCCGAGGATAAGCAAAATCATCCCTTGTGTTGTCTTCAACAAGGTAGTCCACATCATCCATTCTGGCCCGAGAATGTTGTTCTCTCGAACTCCGTCAAACGATCGAATGTGATTTGCCTCCGGCTGGTTTAGAGAGTTTCAATGATCTCTATATCAAAAGTAATTCTTTTTGCCACTTAAGGGAATAATTCTACGAGTCATCTTCTCTAAGGTGCCCCGCCTGGTGACATCGATCACCATCTCCTTAGGTGTGGAATTATTGCCACTAAGTGAACCTACATCATTTGTTTCACTCCATCCCTCTGGATGTGTGTTCCGTGTCTCAGCTCAAGAGATGTCTCAACGTCTCACTCCATGAGTTGATCTTGAGTTGCTCGATCTTTCAGAAGATCAATTTTGTAGAGTTTCTTCCGTCGTCACCGTGTTGGACAAAGACCTCGAAAGTAAGGATGCCAGGATCAACATGAGGCAAGCAATCAACATTCATATGAAGGACAGTTGGATCATGAAGATTGTGTTAGTTGCATCCCCCTTCATCTTACCCTACGCCTGAATCTCGGGACGAGATTCTTGTTTAGTGGGGGTGAGTTGTCACATCCCTAGCTTTACCTTGCCCTAGGATAGCACTTGCCTGTTGCATCATGTTTACTTTACACAGAAAGTTGAATTGGGGATGACAGAAACTCCCAGCACCACCCAAATCAATTAGGGTTACTAAAATACTTTTCCAATGAACCTGTAATTCCCTCCTAAAATGTTCATCATTTTTGAATTGGTCTAGAACCTCTCCCAAAAATGGTGCACAAATTTCTAGGTCATCCAAAGGTCACTGGATTAAACCATATGTTATTTGAATTTGGGCATTTAAATGCTAGTAAATATTTTAAATGTCCAAATAATCCTAAACTGAAATGTTCCATGCTGGATTTATTCTATACAGTGGGCATGTGCAGTTTGGTGATTTTTGAAAGGGTCTAGGTATTTTTAATAAAGCCCTAAAGTCTACAGAATAATAGAAAACAGAAACAAATAAAACAAAAGAGGAAGCGGAGACTTACCTGAGGCCCACCTACCTGTAGCCTGGCCCAGCACGGCCCAGCCCACTAGGGGCACACTCGTCTTCTTCCCCGTGCCAGCGCACGAAGCAGCTCGGTGGCGAGCGCCGACGACGCGCCGGCCACCTCCTGCCTGCCTAGCTACTCCCCCGATGCCCTGGACGGCTCTGGACGTCGCCACGCAGACCCCCTCGACCCCCTCGACCACTTCCCTCTCTCCCTGCCTCGTCTCTCTCGCTCCACGCCTCGTGGCCGAGCGCCACCGTCGCCACCGATGCCGTTCACCGTAGCCACCGTGCTCCTCTCGCCCACCCGTTTTGCCCAGGAGCTCCGCCTCTTCCTCCTCGTCCTCCGCACCGAGCTACATGACGCGGGAAGCCCCGCTTCGTCTTCACCATCGCCGTCTTCAACCTACAGCCGCGGAGATCGCCGGCGACCATGCGCCCGCCCCGACGTGTCCCCGAGCCCGCTGAGCATCTCGTTCGCCTCCCTGTGAGCTCCTGCGTCGAACCCCCCTCCTCCCCGCTTCGTTTGCTCAATGTAGACGCCGCCCCTTGCTCGCCGCAGCACGCCGTTGCACAAGCTCAATGCCGACGAGGCTCCGGTGACCAATTGGTCCCGTGCACATGCCCGTCGTCCTCGTGAGCGCACATAGCAGCCGAAGGAACCAACCGTTGGTCCTCCCGTGCGCTGTAGCGTCGTTTTTGCCGACGCCCGAGCTCCGGCCGTCGCTGCTGATGTCGCCGTCGACGATTCCGGACACCCCAGGCCCGGAGACCACCACCATCCGATGCGGCGCATCGCCAGCATCCTAGAGATGCCTTCAGTGCATCGATCCAAGCCCTGTGGAGGTTTTCCGATCACCTCCAGCATCTCGGGCCTCGCCGGTGGCTAAAGGCCGGCGGGTTTGACCCGTAGACCCCACTGCCCGGTTTGACTCCCCCCTCTCTCTCACAGACTTGCGGGCCCGCCCTGTTAATTAGCAGTCTCACTGACCAGCGGGCCCCACTGGTCAGGTTTGACTGGACCAGCCCCTGTTGACTTGCTGATGTCAGCATGACCTAGTGCTGACGCAGTAACTATTTTATGTGATTTAAAATAAATCAGAATGATTTATTTATTTCGGAAAATAGCCAAAACTTCTAAAAATCATTGAAAATAATCTATAACTCCAATGAAAATAAGTTATATATGAAAAATGATCAGAAGAATTCAAGGAATCTGTTTATGGCATTTTCGTGCATGTTTGAACAAGTTAAACCTGCTGATCAGGTCAAATAAATTAAATGACATTTAAATAATCACATATGGTGTTTGAATTTGAACCTTTAGTTCAAACCAACTTCATTTAATATGGTTGCTAGATTCAATAGCCCAATCAACAGCATATTGCCATGTCATGATCATGCATCATATTGTCGCATTGCATTTATTGTGTTCTCCCTTGTTTGCCGGTGTTTGCCCTCTCTCAGTAGACGCTGTTCCGACGATGTGATCGATGACACTGATGAAGACCCAGTGATATCTTCAGAAGTGCCAGGCAAGCAAAACCCCATTGAGCATTCCGATACAATCCCACTCTCTCGCTCTTGCTCTCTTTTACTGCATTAGGACAACAACGCTTCAACTGTTACCTGCTGCGGTAGTTGAACCCCTTTCCACTGCATGACCTGTCATTGCCAAAGTAAATAGTTGAAACCCACTAGCATGAGTAGGAGTTGTTTGAGCCATGTTGTGCCTACTCATTCATGCTTTCTGGTTATGCCTGCTATTGCTTAGAGTTGTGCCAGGTCTGATTCATCGGGGATGAATTGGAATGGTGATGAACATGTCCTAATGTGTGTGAGCTAAGTGTGTGAACACGATTTGGTAAAGGTAGCGATGAGAGGCCATGTAGGAGTACATGGTGGGTTGTCTCATTGCAGCCGTCCTCAGGAACTGAGTTCTGTGTTGGTTGATCCATGAACAACTACTATCACGCATTGGGCTCCGGGCGCTCCAAGCTCTCTCGACTTATTAACTGCCCTTGTCCTCTGTCCGGGAGTTGCAACTAGTTTCTGGTGTTTGTAGTTTACTGGAGGTCGTGCACATCGCTGACCCTCGGGGGGAATGTGACGCAGCAGGTATGTGGCACGGTGTACTGGTCGCCCATTTGGTGATGCGGGAACCTTGTACACATCGTTTGGGGCCGTGAGCGACACCACGGCCGGAACTCCCCACGGATGGAACCCAAATAGGCGATAAACCTGGACTAGGGACTTGTGTGGTTAGTCAGGTCATGGCCGACACCCTCGCTGGGCTTCCGCTTGAAGGTTGCTGAGTACATGTCGTGTAAACGGCGGTAAGTGGTGAGAGCGTGTGTGAAGAAGTACACCCCTGCAGGGTTATATATGATCTATTCGAATAGCCGTGTCCACGGAAATGGACTTCTGGGTTACCTGTACAGTTCAAAGACAAGTGAAAGTGGATACTCTAAAACGCGCAAGATAAGCGTGAGTGCTATTGATGGCCTTCTCGTAGGGAGATGGGAGCGGATCCATAGTGGTGTATTGTTTGGTGAATATGTGGACTTGTGTGCGCCACCTCAAAAGAGTTACTTGCAATCATAGTTCAGGATAGCCACTGAGTCAAAGCTGGCTTGCTGCAGTCAAACTCCACCACCCCTTTGTTGATACTGATGCATATGTAGCTAGTTCTGATGTAAGTCTTGCTGAGTACCTTTGTACTCACGTTTGCTTAATTTATGTTTTTGCAGAGAGACTTCAGTCTCGCTAGTGGTTCCGCGTGGACTTCGACGTTTAGCTTGTTACCTCAGCTACGATCTTGTACCCTTGGGAGGGTCTTGTAGATAGTCAGGCTTCACAACATTTTTCTTTTGTAGTTGTCTGTACTCAGACATGTTATGCTTCTGTTGCCTGTATGCTCTGTATGTTGGGTCATGCGACCTCTGTTTGTAATAAATGCTATGATGGCGCTTATGGGCCTTTATCTATATGAGTTGTTGAGTTATGTTGTGATGCCATGTTGTACAGCACATACTTGCATGTTATGCGTACGTGTAATGTGTATTGCTATGGGTGGGATCGGACACCTAGTTGTTTACCCTTGGTTGCCTATCTTACAGGGAAATGTCTCCTAGTGCTTCCACTGAGCCTTGGTAGCTTGCTACTACTCCGGAACACTTAGGCTGGCCGGCATGTGTCCTTCTTTGTTCCTGTGTCTGTCCCTTAGGGGAAATGTCACGCGTTGTTCCTTTAAGTCCTTGTAGCTTGCTACGACTTGGGTTCATACGTTGATGACCGACACGTTCGTTGCTGGGTCATGTATGCCTGTCTCTGTAATTTAGCGCCACTTTTGGTTTATAACTAGTCATGTCGGTCCGGATTCTCTGTCATATGGATGCTAGCGACACTATCATATACATGTGCCAAAATGCGCAAACGGTCCCGGGCCAGGTAAGGTGGCACCCATGGGGATACCGTGCGTGAGGCCGCAAAGTGATATGATGTGTTACAGGCTAGACCTGTGTGACTTAGGATCGGGGTCCTAACAGTGCACTCCAGGGCGGGCCCCTCCAGCTCCCAAGTGCAGAAGCGGGCTCGCACGGCCACTCCCGATCCGACTGAAAAGGCGCCCAAGCAGCCTAAGGTCGCCGCCATCAAGCCTCGGAAGGTCCTGCCCAAGATCAAGGTGGACGTCCCGATTGCCTCTACGTAAGTGATGTTCTTCTTCATTTCTCCCTGTCTTTCGGAGATCAACTTTGTCTTCGTCGACTCACTTTCAAGGAAATCTTCAGTGCTGCTGCTTCTGCGACCTCGATGGACGTCAACAAGGGTCGGGATGACGAGGAGACCGCTGATGCTGCTATATCTCGCGCAGGTGCGGGTTGTAGATCGTACTTTGCTTTTTGTCTGTTGCGTTAACGGTAGACTGAACTTAGTGGTTGTCTTTTTGAAGCGCCATGCCATGTCACAGAGCTCCCAGACGACGACGACGATGACGATGAGGAGCGCTTGGGAGCGACTCGACGACGCACGGGAAGGAAGGGCCGGAAGGCACCCTCTGGCTCTGAGGCCCAGCAACAGGGGGACGTGGCCCGGACCACGGTCTCCTTCGCGTCCCTGTGTCGACTGTCCGCCCTCCTTCGTCGACTGGTCCAGCCATCGACCCAGCGCCTGCTCCGCCTTCCGTTCTCTTCTCCACCCATCACGTCCCGAAGGATCCTGTGGGTGCAGCCCAAGAGGCCATTCGCCAGGCGGGGCAGATGATGGAGAGGACGAAGGCGGCGTACGAGGCTAGTATGCCTGCTTACAATGCTAGCTCAGCTCTTCGGACCAATATCCAGGTTTGTCTCTTCCGACTGATTTGCTGTATTGGTGTAGTCTTCAGTTTGAGAAATCTACTGCCTTGTTCGTGAGATGATGCCACACCAACTGGGTGCCTTATCTTGTAGCTTTTAGCTTTTGTAGGCCAACCGATAGTACCAGTGGGGGCATGCTCAGTGCGCCTAGTGGGTGTAGTCCCCGAGTCCATGGTCGACTGAAGTAAGTCGACTGTGGTCTTTAGAATGTGTCTTGTTTGTTCCGTACTTCTCTTACTCGCGCAGACTTTGGTCAGGCTGATCTGGTCGAGTGAGAACCAGTGGGGGCACGCTCAGTGCACCCACTGGGTGTAGTCCCCGAGATCGTGATCGACTGCTGGTAGTCGGCCATGGTCCGAGAATAGAACTTTTCCTCCTTTTTTTTGAACTCTGGTCAGACTGATCTTGGCCAAGTGAGAACCAGTGGGGGCATGCTCAGCGCACCCACTAGGTGTAGTCCCCGAGACTACAGTTGAGTGTTTGACTCGACTGTAGTCTTAGAATTCTGATTTGTTGTGTTGATGCAGAGATCTTGTGAGTTCGGGGCCAAATTTTCGGATCTCGAGAAGAAGCAGGTCCAGCTCAATCTTGAATTGCAGCTGGCTCGGGACCACTTGAAAAAGACTTAGGACGAAGCAGCTGGTAACTAACACGAGCGACTCGTCGACTGACCTTTGATAAATATGCCGTGTGTATCCTCATGTTCATCTGTCTAGTGACGTCTCTTGTAGATCAACTGAAGGCGGACCTGGAGCAGAAGGACCTCGACTTGGCAGCGGCGCATCAGAGAGCGCAGGAGAAGACCGAACTAGTGGAGCAGAAGTTGGCTTCAGTCGGCGTGCTTGAAGCAGTGATCACCAGGCTGAAGAGCTCCCTCGACGCGGCCAACCAAGAAGTGACTCGACTAAAGGGGACTAAGAACACCCTGAATGAGAAGTACGAGGGCCTCTTTCAGAAGAAGAACGACCTGGAAGCCTATCTGTGCGTACTCACCAAGAAGTGGTATCTCGTGCTTGAAGGTATGCCTCTTTTGCTCTGGTCCGGGTCAAGGTGGTCGACTCGTAACTCGCTTACTGATTTGACGCGTTCTCCCTTGTGCAGAATTCTGCCGCAACTTTGATGAGGAGACCGGGCGGGTCGAGCCTGGTCTGGACCCCACCAACTCTATTGTCAAGGAAGAAGCTGCCATGAACATTTTGAGGTTGGAGTCATGCCTTACCAGCGCCACAGACTATCTTGGTCGGCTGAAAGCAGTGATGTACCGAATCAACGCTGCACTCTGGAGGGGAGCCGTGCAAGAGAATGACATCGAGTCCCTGATGATTCGACTCAATGAGATCCCTGGTCGAGTGCAGGAGTGGAAGAAGTCATCTGCTACGGAGCCGACGTAGCACTATCTCTGGTTCGGGTGCACTGTAAGGCGGTGAAGGAGAAGAGGCTGGCTGCACTCAACGTCGCCAACACGAAGGAGCTCCAGTTTCAGTCATTTATGGCCAGAGACTTTCTTGGAAGCTGCAACTTACATCGCCGACGAGATCGACCTGGATGAGTTCATCGCGCCTGCGAGCCCATCTCCCCGTGAGGAGTGAATGAACTTTGATACTTCGATTCAATTTTCCTCGGAATGCCGAGTGATCCTGTAACCGTTAAACTCTTGTGGGCCCGTTGCCCAAGTACTCTTGCCCGAATCTTGTGGGACTTTATCTGGATTTGATTCCTTTTGCATTTGCTTGTTTTGCTTCAGACTCTTTCTGGTCTTTTGGATTGTGAGTCGACGCCATCTCTATGGCTTGGCACCGACGGTTCGAACCACTTGTTGGTGACGTTGTACTTGTGGCGGAGCTCGGAGGACCGCAGCTAAGCCCGCGAGTGAGAGGGTTGCTCTTCACTCGGAGTAGTTTTTGTAACTTAGGCGATCACGAGGCCGCAGCTAAGCCCCCCGAGTGAGAGGGTTGATCTTCACTCAGAGTAGTTTCTGTAACTTAGGCGATTACGAGCTACGTTGTACTCGTGGCGGAGCTCGGAAGACAGAGCCACATTGTACTTATGGCGTAGCTCGTAAGACCGCAGCTAAGCCCCCAAGTGAGAGGGCTGCTCTTCACTCGGAGTAGTTTTTTTAACTTAGGAGATTACGAGCTACGTTGTACTTGTGGCGGAGCTCGGAGGACAGAGCCAAGTCGTACTTATGGCGTAGCTCGGAGGACCGCTGCTAAGCCCCCGAGTGAGAGAGTTGCTCTTCACTCGGAGCAGTTTTTGTGACTTAGGTGATTACGAGCTACGTTGTACTTGTGGCGGAGCTCGGAGGACAGAGCCACATCATACTTATGGCATAGCTCGGAGGACCACAGCTAAGCCCCCGAGTGAGAGGATTGCTCTTCACTCGGAGTAGTTTTTGTAACTTAGGCGTTTACGAGCTACGTTGCACTTGTGGCGGAGCTCGGAGGACACAACCACGTCGTACTTATGGCGTAGCTTGGAGGACCGCAGCTAAGCCCCCGAGTGAGAGGATTGCTCTTCACTCAGAGTAGTTTTTGTAACTTAGGCGAATCGGGTTCGCAGCTAAGCCCGCGAGTGAGAGGGTTGCTCTTCACTCGGAGTAGCTTTTTGTAACTTAGGTGAATCGGGTTCGTGGCTAAGCCCCCGAGTGAGAGGGTTGCTCTTCACTTGGATTAGTTTTTGTAACTTAGGCGAATCGGGTTCACGGCTAAGCACCCACTGGGGGATTTTGAAGACCAGCATCATAGAAACCAACAATCATTAAGGAATTTCTACGAACTTGTCTATGAAACAAACTGGAAATTTTTTATTACAACTCGACTGTTCGAGCGCTTTAAGTATAGAAGCGGCGGAGCAGGTCCGTGTTCCACGAACGAGGTTCATCTCTCTTCTTAGCGACATTGTATAGGTGATACGCTCCATTGTGCAATACTTTGGTGATGATGAAGGGGCCTTCCCAAGCTGGGGCGAGTTTGTGCGGTCGTTTCTGATGCACTCGAAGAACCAGGTCTCCTTCCTAGAACGCTCGGCTTCGGACGTTGCGAGCATGGAATCGACGCAGGTCCTGTTGATAGATGGTGGACCGGATCAAAGCCATCTCATGTTCCTCCTCCAAGAGGTCGACTGCATCCTGACGAGCTTGCTCTGCTTCGGCTTCAGAGAAGAGTTCCACTCGGGGGGCATTGTGCAACAAATCGCTCGGCATCACGGCTTCAACTCCATAGACAATGAAGAAAGGGGTACGGTCAGTCGACCGGTTCGGAGTTGTCCTCAAACCCCATAAGACAGACGGCAGTTCGGTCACCCAAGCTCCGGCAGCATGCTTGAGGTCACGCATGAGCCGTGGCTTCAGGCCTTGGAGGATCAAGCCGTTCGCCCTTTCTGCTTGTCCATTCGACTGCGGATGTGCTACGGAGGTGTAGTCAACTCGTGTTCCTTGAGAGGAACAGAAAGCTCTGAATTCATCCGAGTCAAAGTTGGAACCGTTATCCGTGATGATGCTGTGGGGGACCCCATATCTGAAAATCAGTTCTCTGATGAAGCTTATTGCGGTGCTTGACCCAAGGTTCTTGATGGGCTTGGCTTCGATCCACTTGGTGAACTTGTCGACTGCTACAAGCAGGTGAGTGAATCCGCTTCTGCCAGTTTTGAAGGGGCCGACCATGTCCAAACCCCAAACGGCAAAGGGCCGAACTAACGGAATGGTCTTCAGGGCAGACGCTGGCTTATGGGACATGTTGGAGTAGAACTGGCAGCCTTCGCACTTGTCCACGATATCTTTAGCCATCTCGTTAGCTCGGGGCCAATAAAATCCAGCTCGGTACGCCTTGGCCACTATAGTCCGAGAGGAAGCGTGGTGGCCACAAGTCCCCGAATGAATCTCATTCAGAATCAGTCGACCCTACTCTGGGGTGGTGCAGCGCTGAGTGACTCTAGTGACACTCTCCCTGTAGAGCTGACCCTGAATGACGGTAAAAGCCTTGGATCGACGGACGATCTGGCATGCTTCTTCTTCATCTTTCGGGAGTTCTTGCCTGAGCAGATATGCTATGTATGGCACAGTCCAGTCGAGCGTAATCACTAAAATCTCCATGATCAGGTCGACCACTGCAGGTACTTCGACTTCAGTCGGATCAGATGCACTGACTGGCTGCGGGGGTTCCTCCGTGATGGGGTCTTCTTTGACTGAGGGGGTGTGCAAATGCTCTAGAAATACATTCTTGGGTATAGGCTTCCGAGTCGACCCAATTTTCGTGAGATCATCAGCAAGCCGATTCTTGGCTCCGGGCACGTGATGGAGCTCTAAACCTTCGAACTTCTTTTCAAGCTTCCATACTGCACTGCAATAATTGGTCATTTCCAGGCTTCTGACGTCCCATTCCTTCATCACCTGGTTCACCACTATGTCTGGATATCCGTAGACCATCAGGCGACGGATGCCGAGTGAGATGGCCATACGCAATCCGTACAAAAGTGCTTCATATTCAGCTTTGTTGTTTGATGAGTCAAAGTGGATTTCTAGGATGTAACTGGGCTTATCGCCCCTGGGAGATACCAGGACCACGCCTGTACCGGATCCATTCAACATCTTGGATCCATCAAAGAACATAGTCCAGTGGTCCGACTGAACCTGAGTCGGCAGCTCCTGTTCGATCCACTCGGCCACAAAATCTGCTATTGCCTGAGACTTGATAGCTTTCTTCGCTTCAAACTTGATATCTAGCGGAAGGAGTTCAATAGCCCATTTTGCCACTCGACCGGTTGCATCTCGGTTGTTCAGGATTTCTGATAGTGGGGCGTCGCTGACGACTGAGATTGTATGATCCGAGAAGTAATGGGCAACCTTCTTTGTGGTCAAGTAACTCCCGTACACAAGCTTCTGGTAATGCGGGTACCTTTGGTTGGAGGGAGTCAATACTTCGGATATGTAATAGATTGGGCGTTGGACTTTGTAGGCCTTGCCTTCTTCTTCCCGCTCGACCATGAGTACAGTGCTGACAACTTGTCCGGTGGCTGCAATGTATGGTAAGAGAGGCTCTTTGCTGGCTGGGGCAGCAAGCACCGGCTGGATGGACCTCAGGGCTTTGAGCTCCTCAAACATTGCTTTAGCTTCGGAATTCCACTAGAACTTTTCTGATTTCTTCATCAGTCGGTAGAGAGGTAATGCCTTCTCACCGAGACGAGAAATGAATCGACTCAATACGGCCAAACAACCAGTTAGCTTCTGGACGTCGTGTACACGCTCGGGGCGTTTCATTCGGAGGATGGCCCCGACCTTTTCTGGGTTGGCATCGATTCCCCGTTCGGAAACGAGAAAACCGAGTACCTTGCCGCCCGGAACTCCAAACGTACATTTCGACGGATTGAGCTTGATATCATAGCTTCTCAAATTTGCGAATGTCTCAGCAAGGTCAGTCAATAGGTCGGAACCTTTGCGCGACTTGACCACGATGTCATCCATGTATGCTTCGACGTTCCGACTGATTTGCTTCAGTAGGCACTTCTGAATCATGCGCATGAAGGTAGCGCCGGCATTCTTGAGACCGAAAGGCATGGTGACATAACAGAAACACCCGAACGGGGTGATGAAAGCTGTCTTGATTTCATCGGGTCCAAACAGTCGGATCTGATGGTACCTGAAATACGCGTCCAGAAAGGACAGATGCTCGCACTCCGCAGTCGAGTTGACTATCTGATCGATGCGGGGGAGAGGAAAATGATACTTCGGGCGGGCCTAATTGATATGCTTGAAATCGATGCACATGCGGAGAGACTTGTCCTTCTTGGGGACCATGACCACATTGGCAAACCACTCGGAGTGGTAGATCTCGCGGATGAACTCAGCTGTCAGAAGCCGAGCCACCTCTTCGCCATTCGCCTTTCTCTTCTCCGCGGCGGACCGACAGAGATGTTCCTTCACGGGCTTCACTTTCGGGTTGACTCACAAACGGTGCTCAGCCAGTCCCCTGGGTACACCTAGCATGTCAGATGGTTTCCATGCAAAGATGTCCCAGTTCTCACGGACGAACTGGATGAGCGCT
The DNA here is from genome assembly GCA_902687465.1 of Secale cereale. Lineage (NCBI taxonomy): Eukaryota > Viridiplantae > Streptophyta > Magnoliopsida > Poales > Poaceae > Secale > Secale cereale. The sequence continues at coordinate 554,575,345 of LR738712.1, forward strand.
TCTTCCTATTTGCTGTCGAGTGTAGTTGAGATGTGGGTCGGCGCTGCATTGGGGTCGGTGGGGTGTGTTGGAAATATGCCCTAGAGGCAATAATAAAAGAGTTATTATTATATTTCCTTGTTCATGATAATCGTTTATTATCCATGCTATAATTGTATTGATTGGAAACTTAAATACATGTGTGGATAAATAGACAAACTTTGTGTCCCTAGTAAGCCTCTTCAGGACTAGCTCGTTGATCAAAGATGACCGCGGTTTCCAGGTCATAGACATGAGTTGTCATTTGATAATGGGATCACATCATTAGGAGAATGATGTGATGGACGAGACCCAAACGTTAAACATAGCTTTTGATCGTATCAGTTATCGCTATAGTTTTCTGCATGTCAAGTATAAGTTCCTATGACCATGAGATCATGTAACTCACTGACACCGTAGGAGTGCCTTGTGTGTGCCAAACGTCGCAACGTAACTGGGTGACTATAAAGGTACTCTACAGGTATCTCCGAAGGTGTCTGTTGAGTTGACATGGATCGAGACTGGGATTTGTCACTCCGTGTGACGGAGAGGTATCTCCGGGCCCACTCGGTAATACGTCATCTCAATGAGCTCAAAGTGACTAAGTAGTTGGTCACGGGATTATGTATTACGGAACGAGTAAAGAGACTTGCTGGTAACGAGATTGAACTTGGTATAGAGATACCGACGATCGAATCTCGGGCAAGTAACATACCGACGAGACAAAGGGAACTGTATACGGGATTGCCTGAATCCTGGACATCGTGGTTCATCCGATGAGATCATCGAGGAACGTGTGGGAACCAATATGGGTATCCAGATCCCGCTATTGGTTATTGACCTGGGAGTGTCTCGGTCATGTCTGCATAGTTTCCGAACCCGCAGGGTCTACACACTTAAGGTTCGGTGACGCTAGGGTTGTTAGTGAGAACAGTGCATGGTAACCAAAGTTTGTTCGGAGTCCCGGATGAGATCCCGGACGTGACGAGGAACTCCGGAATGGTCCGGGGATGAAGATTGATATATTGGATGATGGGAATCGGAGTCCGGAAGTGTTCCGAGGAGCACCGGGGAGTCGTCGGATGACCGAAAGGAGTTTCGGGGGGTCCCGGCAAGTGTTGCGGGCCTCATGGGCCAAAAGGGGGGAGGCACATCAGCCCACACAGGGGCTGTGCGCCCCCCACAGGCCTCCCACGCAGCAAGGAGGGTGGGGGCGCCCCTAGGGCAGCCGCACCCCCTAGGCTTGGGGGG
>LR738712.1:554577332-554593135 GCA_902687465.1 Secale cereale
GGGGAAACCCTAGCCCTGGCCGCCACCCCCCCTTGGCCGCCCCATCTGGCCCTGGCCGCCGCCCCCTAGGGGGAACCCTTGGGGCGCCCCCTCCCCTCTCTCCCCCCTATATAAAGAGAGGCAGAGGAGGGCAGCAACACAAGTTCGTGCCTCGGCGCTGCCCTCTCTCTCCCACGAATATCTTCGTCTAGTTTGCAGTGCTTGGCGAAGCCCTGCTGGAATTCCTCCACCACCATCTCCACCACGCCATCGTGCTGCTGGGTTTCTCCGTCAACTTCTCCTTCCCCCTTGCTGGATCAAGAAGGAGGAGACGTCCCCGAACTGCACGTGTGTTGAACGCGGAGGCACCGTCCGTTCGGTGCTGGGATCTTCGGCGATTTGAATCGCGGCGAGTACGACTCCATCAACCGCGTTCTTGAACGCTTCCGCTTAGCGATCTACAAGGGTATGTGGATCCGACTCTTCCCTCGTAGATGCATCTCCTAGATTGATCTTGGTGAGCGTAGGAAAATTTTTGTTTCCCATGCAACGTTCCCCAACAGTGGTATCATGAGCTAGGTTCTTGCGTAGATGTTTTCACGAGTAGAACACAAAGGGGTTTGTGGGCGTTGATGTTTAGATTGCTTCCCTCCTTGGTCTTTCTTGATTCAGCGGCATTATGGGATGAAGCGGCCCGGACCAACTTTACATGTCCACGTACATGAGACCGGTTCCATCGACAGACATGCGACTTTTGTTGCATAAGATGGCTGGCGGGTGTCTGTCTCTCCTATCTTAGTTGAATCGGATTCGACGAAGGCGGTCCTTGTAGAAGGTTAAATAGCAACTTAAATATCACCGTTGTTGCTTTGCGTAGGTAAGAAGCGTTCTTGCTAGATACCCATAGCAGCCACGTAAAACATGCAACAACAATTTAGAGGACGTCTAACTTGTTTTTGCAGGGTATGTATGTGATATGATATGGCCAATGACATGATGAGATATATTTGATGTATGAGATGATCATGTTGTAATAGTTAATATCGACTTGCATGTCGATGTATACGGCAACCGGCAGGAGCCATAGGGTTGTCTTTAATTTTTGTATGACCTGCGTGTCAATCATTAAGCGCTATGTAATGCTTTACTTTATCGCTAAACGGTAGCAATAGTAGTAAGAGCATGGTGGGCGCGCGACAACCCCGATGGCGACACGATGATGGAGATCATGATGATGGGGATCATGGTGTTACGCCGGTGACGATGGAGATCATGCCGGTGCTTTGGAGATGGAGATCAAAAGCACGAGTTGATGGCCATATCATGTCACTTATGATTTGCATGTGATGTTAATCCTATTATGCATCTTATTTTGCTTAGGACGACGGTAGCATTATAAGATGATCCCTCACTAAAATTTCAAGATAAAATTGTGTTCCCCCCGAGTGTGCGCCGTTGCGAAGGTTCGTCGTTTCGAAGCACCACGTGATGATCGGGTGTGATAGACTCTACGTTCGCATACAACGGGTGCAAGCCAGTTTTGCACATGCAGAACACTCGGGTTAGACTTGACGGGCCTAGCATGTACAGACATGGCCTCGGAACACGGGAGACCGAAAGGTCGAGCATGAGTCATATAGTAGATATGATCAACATGGAGATGTTCACCATTGACACCACCTCACCTCACGTGATGATCGGACTTGGGTTGGTGGATTTGGATCATGTCACGCTCGGATGACCAGAGGGATGTCAATTTGAGTGGGAGTTATAAGTAATTTGATTAGTTAAAACTCACTTATCATGAACAATAGTCTAAGATGTCTTTGCAAATCTTTTGTTGTAGATGGCTCCCGCAGTAGCTCCCCTGAATTTTAATGTGTTCCTAGAGAAAACTAAGCTGAAAGATGATGGGAGCAACTTTGTGGACTGGCTCCGCAATCTGAGGATCATCCTCACAGCTGCCCAAAAGGTTTATGTCCTAAATGAACCGCTAGGTGAACCCCCCGCTCCGTCCTCTGTGGACGTTATGAATGCCTGGCAGTCGCGTGCGGATGACTACTCAGTAGTGCAGTGTGCCATGTTGTATAGCTTGGAAGGAGGACTTCAAAGGCGTTTTGAACGTCATGGAGCATATGAGATATTCCAGGAGTTGAAGTTCATCTTTGAGAAGAATGCCAAGATCGAGAGGTATGAGACCTCCGATAAATTCTTTGCTTGCAAGATGGAGGAGAATTCGTCTGTCAGTGAGCACTTACTGAAGATGTCTGGGTACTATACCCGCATAGCTGATCTGGGACTTGTGTTCCCGGAGGAGGCTATCATTGACAGAATTCTCCAGTCACTCCCACCTAGCTACAAGAGCTTCGTGCAGCAGTATAACATGCAAGGGATGAACAAAACCATCGCCGAGCTGTTTGCGATGCTGAAAGTCGCTGAGTCAGACATCCAGAAGGAGCATCAAGTGTTGATGGTCAATAAGACTACCAGTTTCAAGAAGAATGGCAAGGGCAAGAAGGGTAACTCTAAGAAGGGTGGCAAGGCAGTTGCTCATCCAGTGAAGAAACCCAAGGCTGGGCCCAAGCCAAAGACTGAGTGTTTCTATTGCAAGGGGAACGGCCACTGGAAGCGGAACTGCCCCAAGTATCTGGCAGACAAGAAGGGGGCCAACAACAACAACAAGCAAGGTATATGTGATATACATGTTATTGATGTGTACCTTACCAACTCTCGTTGTAGTGCCTGGGTATTTGATACCGGTTCGGTTGCTCACATTTGCAACTCTAAACAGGAACTACGGAATAGACGGAGGCTGGCGAAGGACGAAGTGACGATGCGCGTGGGGAATGGTTCCAAGGTTGATGTGATCGCCGTCGGCACGCTCGCTCTTCGATTACCATCGGGATTAGTTATGAACCTGAATAATTGTTATTTAGTGCCTGCGTTGAGCATGAACATTATATCTGGATCTTGTTTAATGCGAGACGGTTACTCATTTAAATCAGAGAATAAAGGTTGTTCTATTTATATGGGTAATATCTTTTATGGTCATGCACCCGAATTAGGGGGTTTATTCTTATTGAATCTCGATAGTGATGATACACATGTTCATAACATTGATGCCAAAAGATGTAGAGTTGATAACAATAGTACCACTTTCTTGTGGCACTGCCGTCTGGGTCATATCGGCGTGAAACGCATGAGGAAGCTCCATGCTGATGGACTTTTGGAGTCTCTTGATTTTGAATCACTTGACACATGCGAGCCGTGCCTCATGGGCAAGATGACTAAGACCCCGTTTTCAGGAACAATGGAACGGGCAAGTGACTTATTGGAAATCATACATACTGATGTGTGTGGCCCGATGAGTGTCACGGCGCGCGGTGGATATCGTTATTTTCTCACCTTCACTGACGACTTAAGTAGATATGGGTATATTTACTTGATGAAGCATAAGTCTGAAACGTTTGAAAAGTTCAAGCAATTTCAGAGTGAAGTTGTGAATCATCGTAACAAGAAGATCAAGTTCCTACGATCTGATCGAGGGGGAGAGTATCTGAGTTATGAGTTTGGCAATCACTTAAGAAAATGTGGAATTTTTTCACAGTTGACGCCACCTGGAACACCACAGCGTAATGGTGTGTCCGAACGTCGTAATCGAACCCTATTAGATATGGTGCGTTCTATGATGTCTCTTGCCGATTTGCCACTATCATTTTGGGGATATGCGTTAGAGACGGCTGCATTCACTTTAAATAGGGCTCCATCCAAGTCCGTTGAGACAACACCGTATGAACTGTGGTTTGGTAAGAAACCTAAGTTGTCTTTTCTCAAAGTTTGGGGTTGCGATGCTTATGTCAAAAGGCTTCAGCCAGAAAAGCTCGAACCCAAAGCGGACAAATGTGTCTTCATAGGATACCCAAAAGAGACGGTTGGGTACACCTTCTATCTCAGATCCGAGGGCAAAGTGTTTGTCGCTAAGAACGGGTCCTTTCTCGAGAAAGAGTTTCTCTCGAAAGAATTGAGTGGGAGGAAGGTAGAACTTGATGAGGTTATTGAACCTCTGCTTCAACCAGAGAGTAGCGCAGCACAGAAAGATGTTTTTGTGGAGCCTGCAACGGTTGAAGAGGAAGCCAATGATGATGATCAAGAAGCTTCTGATCAAGTTACTACCGAACCTCGTAGGTCGACGAGGGTACGCACTGCACCTGAGTGGTATGGTAACCCTGTCTTGGAGGTCATGTTGTTGGACAACAGTGAACCTACGAGCTATGGAGAAGCGATGGTGGGCCCGGATTCCGACAAATGGTTAGAGGCCATGAAGTCCGAGATGGGATCCATGTATGAAAACAAAGTATGGACTTTGGAAGTATTACCTGAAGGGCGGAAGGCCATTCAGAATAAATGGATTTTTAAGAGAAAGACGGACGCTGACGGCAATGTCACCGTGTATAAAGCTCGACTTGTGGCAAAGGGTTTTTCACAAGTTCAAGGAGTTGACTACGATGAGACTTTCTCACCCGTAGCGATGCTTAAATCCGTCCGAATCATGTTAGCAATAGCTGCATATTTCGATTATGAAATTTGGCAGATGGATGTCAAAACAGCGTTCCTTAACGGTTTTCTTAAGGAAGAGTTGTATATGATACAACCGGAAGGTTTTGTCGATCCAGAGAATGCTGACAAAGTTTGCAAACTCCAGCGTTCCATTTATGGGCTGGTGCAAGCATCTCGGAGTTGGAATCTTCGCTTTGATGAGGTGATCAAAGCGTTTGGGTTTGTACAAGTTTACGGAGAAGCTTGTATTTACAAGAAAGTGAGTGGGAGCTCTATAGCGTTTCTAATATTATATGTGGATGACATATTGCTGATTGGAAACAATATAGAACTTTTGTATAGCGTGAAGGGGTATTTGAACAAGAGTTTTTCGATGAAGGACCTCGGTGAAGCTGCTTTCATATTGGGCATCAAGATCTATAGAGATAGATCGAGACGCTTGATAGGACTTTCACAAAGTACATACCTTGATAAAGTTTTGAAGAAGTTCAAAATGGATCAATCCAAGAAGGGGTTCTTACCGGTATTGCAAGGTACAAAGTTGAGTAAGACTCAATGCCCAGTGACTGCGGAAGATAGAGAAAAGATGAGTGTCATCCCCTATGCTTCAGCCATAGGCTCTATCATGTATGCAATGCTGTGCACAAGACCAGATGTCAGCCTTGCCATAAGTATGGCCGGAAGGTTTCAAAGTAATCCTGGTTTGGATCACTGGACAGCGGTCAAGAATATCCTGAAGTACCTGAAAAGGACTAAGGAAATGTTTCTCGTTTATGGAGGTGATCAAGAGCTCGTCGTAAAGGGTTACGTCGATGCAAGCTTTGACACTGATCCGGATGACTCTAAGTCTCAAACCGGATACGTATATATTCTCAACGGGGGAGCGGTAAGCTGGTGCAGTTCCAAGCAAAGCGTGGTAGCCGATTCTACATGCGAAGCGGAGTACATAGCTGCCTCGGAGGCGGCAAAGGAAGGTGTCTGGATGAAGGAGTTCATGACAGATCTTGGAGTTGTGCCTAGTGCATTGAACCCAGTGACTCTGTTTTGTGACAACACTGGTGCCATTGCTCTAGCCAAGGAACCAAGGTTTCACAAGAGGACCAGACACATAAAGCGACGCTTCAATTCCATCCGCGATTCAGTCAAGGAGGAGGACATAAGCATTTGCAAAGTACACATGGATTTGAATGTTGCAGATCCGTTGACTAAGCCTCTTCCACGGGCTAAGCATGATCAACACCAAGACTCTATGGGTGTTAGATTCATTACCTTGTAATGCTAGATTATTGACTCTAGTGCAAGTGGGAGACTGTTGGAAATATGCCCTAGAGGCAATAATAAAAGAGTTATTATTATATTTCCTTGTTCATGATAATCGTTTATTATCCATGCTATAATTGTATTGATTGGAAACTTAAATACATGTGTGGATAAATAGACAAACTTTGTGTCCCTAGTAAGCCTCTTCAGGACTAGCTCGTTGATCAAAGATGACCGCGGTTTCCAGGTCATAGACATGAGTTGTCATTTGATAACGGGATCACATCATTAGGACAATGATGTGATGGACGAGACCCAAACGTTAAACATAGCTTTTGATCGTATCAGTTATCGCTATAGTTTTCTGCATGTCAAGTATAAGTTCCTATGACCATGAGATCATGTAACTCACTGACACCGTAGGAGTGCCTTGTGTGTGCCAAACGTCGCAACGTAACTGGGTGACTATAAAGGTACTCTACAGGTATCTCCGAAGGTGTCTGTTGAGTTGACATGGATCGAGACTGGGATTTGTCACTCCGTGTGACGGAGAGGTATCTCCGGGCCCACTCGGTAATACGTCATCTCAATGAGCTCAAAGTGACTAAGTAGTTGGTCACGGGATTATGTATTACGGAACGAGTAAAGAGACTTGCCGGTAACGAGATTGAACTAGGTATAGAGATACCGACGATCGAATCTCGGGAAAGTAACATACCGACGAGACAAAGGGAACTGTATACGGGATTGCCTGAATCCTTGACATCGTGGTTCATCCGATGAGATCATCGAGGAACGTGTGGGAACCAATATGGGTATCCAGATCCCGCTATTGGTTATTGACCTGGGAGTGTCTCGGTCATGTCTGCATAGTTTCCGAACCCGCAGGGTCTACACACTTGCACCCGCGGGCCTCATGGGCTAAAAGGGGGGAGGCACATCAGCCCACACAGGGGCTGTGCGCCCCCCCACAGGCCTCCCACGCAGCAAGGAGGGTGGGGGCGCCCCTAGGGCAGCCGCACCCCCTAGGCTTGGGGGGCAAGGCGCCTGGGGGGGGGGGGGAAACCCTAGCCCTGGCCGCCACCCCCCCTTGGCCGCCCCATCTGGCCCTGGCCGCCGCCCCCTAGGGGGAACCCTAGGGGCGCCCCCTCCCCTCTCTCCCCCCTATATAAAGAGAGGCAGAGGAGGGCAGCAACACAAGTTCGTGCCTCGGCGCTGCCCTCTCTCTCCCACGAATATCTTCGTCTAGTTTGCAGTGCTTGGCGAAGCCCTGCTGGAATTCCTCCACCACCATCTCCACCACGCCGTCGTGCTGCTGGGTTTCTCCGTCAACTTCTCCTTCCCCCTTGCTGGATCAAGAAGGAGGAGACGTCCCCGAACTGCACGTGTGTTGAACGCGGAGGCACCGTCCGTTCGGTGCTGGGATCTTCGGCGATTTGAATCGCGGCGAGTACGACTCCATCAACCGCGTTCTTGAACGCTTCCGCTTAGCGATCTACAAGGGTATGTGGATCCGACTCTTCCCTCGTAGATGCATCTCCTAGATTGATCTTGGTGAGCGTAGGAAAATTTTTGTTTCCCATGCAACGTTCCCCAACAGGGTGAATGTGTACGGGCTTCGTCTCCCCAGCCGACTGAAAAGCTGACTCGGAAGCCGACTTCTTGGCCCGCAGCAAGTCACTCAGATCCACGTTTTTCTAGTACTCCTCCATCTCTACTGCTGCCATCTGCTCGTTAGCGATCTTCGACCTTTCTGGAAGCATTCTTCCGCTTTCTGACGGTTCCCCATGACGGTTATAAAGCCATTGGGTCCCGGCATCTTCAGCTTGAGGTATACATAACACGGTGTCACAGCCCTAGAGTTTACTTGTACCAAGTGGCTTTGCATCCATGCATCATGTGCTTGTACCAAGTGGCTTTGCATCCATGCATCATGTTCAATTTCAAGAAATTTGAAATGGGGATTGATAAACCCTAGCACAAATGCTTTCCAAATAGGTCCAGTTAAAAAAATTGCATACAATGTTTCCAAAGTGTTCTTATTAATTGTTTGTTATTTTTGGCAAGGCTTTTGCACCAAACCAAAAATAATGAACATTTTTAGGAATATTTTGGGCACTGAATTTAAATCATTATTGTATTTGAATTTGGAGTTATATTCATAATATATAGAATATATTTCCAAATAACTTTGAATTAATTTATGTGCTCCTGGAAAAGCCCATAGGAAACATAAAAATACTCAGAGGATGTTTTGGCACTTGTTTGAATTTGTTCAAATTCAAAACAGTGGCAAAAGAAAATAAACAAAGAAAGTAAAACAGAAACAAAACAAGAATAACAGAAAGAAAAGAGAGACTTACCTGGCTTACCCAGCAGCCCACTAGAGGCCCAGTAGACAGCCGACCTGCTAGGCCCAGCCCACCCCCCTCACGCGTCGTCTTCCTCGCGCCTACTGGCTCTGCGCGTGGCGCGCGCACAGCCGAGCCGCGGCCACCGCCTGCTTCGCGGTGGCTAGGCCTAGGCCCTTCTCACCTCGCCAGCGCGGCGCCCTGGGCATCCTGATCCACTGCTCTCTCCCTCTGGTCGCTCTTCCCCCTCCCTTTAGTCTTCCCGCAGCTCACCCAAGCACTGCCGTCGCCGCCGTCGTCGCACGTGTAGCCACCGCCACCCCCTCGCCACTCCGACTGTGTCCAGAGCTCCGCAACAACACAGGGCTACTCCACGACGAATCAGGCGAGCCTGGAGGCACCGCAGCGACGCCATCGCCATCTTCTCCACCACCGGTCACCGGACCTCCCCGTCGCCGATTCGCTGGCTCCCAGACGCCCCCGCGCATGCTGACCAACTACTCCGCCTCCCTGTGAGCACACGAACCTTTCCCAGCTAGCGGCGCAATCGATTTCATCCTCTAACCCGCCTAGCCATCGAGGTCGTGAGCCTGTTGCCGCCGGCCATGGCGCCGCCGTGGCCACAGATGCCATAGCACGCGCCTGAGCACGTCAACGTGTTCGGTACCTCCCCAGGAGCACGAATCTCCCGTCAGCTCCTTCTCTTGAGCACTCTAACGCCGAGCCCAATCTAACCCAAACTCCGGTCGCCGCCGTTTCGGTCGCCGCCATCGATTTGGGTCACCGAAGGCACTGCTGCGTGCACAAATCGATGCGGCCGAGCAAGGGCTACGCCCTGGTGCCCTCGGCACGTCCATCAGACGCCCACAGCGCAATTCCGGCGAGCCGCCGCCGCACTGTGAGGTCGCCGGCGTCCAATTCTGGTGGCTGGTGACGTGTCACCGTCATTAGTGCCTAACTAACCCCCACCTAGAGTTACTGACAGTGGGCCCTAGTGCCTGTTAATTAGTTTAGCTAGGTGGCTACAAATTTACTAAAGTGGCCCCAAAGCTAGTCTGAAAACCACGGGTATGGATGACCCAATATCTGATCATACCCAAATGGCGGGAATTCTTTGGGCTTCTTTTTAAAACAGAATGGGCCAGGCCCAAGGCATCTCAATGGGCTATGATTTGGACACACTTATCCAGCCTGTCCCTAGCTTGGAGGAGTTGTCTCTTCCCTTCTCTGATGCTAAGATTAAGAAGGTTTTGCAGGATATACCTCCAGATCGGGTGCCATGACCTGATGGTTTTAATGGCATGTTTGTGAAACGTTGTTGGCCCATCATCGAGAAGGATTTCTTGCATCTGATACATGACTTTTATGAAGGGAAGTTGTCATTGGAAAATATCAATGGGTCTCTCATTACTCTCATCCCAAAGATGTTATCTCCTGAAGGCTGGATGATTTTAGGCCTATATCTTTAACCAATACTTGCTTGAAGTTTTCACCAAGTTGTTGGCCAATAGGTTGCAAAAGGTGATTTTGAATTGTATCCATAACAATCAGTATGATTTTGAATTGTATCAATTCAGGACTATTTGGCTTGGAGTTTTGAATACATTCATCAATGCAAACAGTCCAAGAGACCTATTATCATTCTGAAATTGGATTTTGCCAAGGCTTTTGAGACAGTGGAACATGAGGTCATCTTGTAGATGCTCAAGCACAAGGGTTTTGATGATAAATGGGTTGGTTGGGTCAAGGAAATTCTTTCTACATGATCTTCTTCTGTGTTGCTTAATGGCATTCCTGGCAAGCAGTTCAAATGCAAATGTGGGGTCAGATAGGGTGATCCTTTATCACCTCTTCTATTTTTCATAGCCACTGACCTTTTACTATCTGTGGTTAATCAAATGTTGGCACATGGCACTCTACCCCTCCCAATTCCAACTCATGATCAGGAGTTTCCTATCATACAATATGTAATGACACTGTCATGTTCCTAACAGTCATAGAAGAGGAATTGGTAGCTCTCAAGAACATGTTGCTTACCTTTTAGCAGTCCACTGGTCTCAAGGTTAATTTTGCAAAATTTTCCATGATCCTGCTAAATATTGATGAAGCTGAAGCAAACAGGTTAGCTGCTGTGTTGGGCTACAAGATTGGGCAACTTCCTTTCACCTATCTAGGGTTGCCTCTTAGAACTACCAGGCCAAGGATTGTGGACCCCATGGCTTTAGTGGACACCTTGGAAAGGAGACTGACTGCTAGCTCATGCATGTTGAACCAAGGCTCTCGTTTGCAGCTTCTAACTTTGGTCTTGACCTCTATGTCATTCTACTTTCTTTGCATCTTGCAAATCCCGCCTGGTATTATCAAGCAATTTGACAGAATCTTCAGACAGTGCCTCTGGAGGGGGAATAGTGATGCTCTAAAGCAATCTTTGGCTGCTTGGGACTTAGTATGTAGGCCAAAGGACAAGGGAGGTCTTGGGGTGATCAACCTAAACATTGAAAACAAGGGCTTAATCTCAAGCATCTGCATAATTTTTTAATAAGGCTGATATACCCTGGGTGACCCTGATCGGGAACAACTATTATGCTGATGGAGTTCCATGTGCTACAACCCCAGTGGGTTCCTTTTGGCGGAGAGATATTCTCAAACTATATGATGCATACACAGCGATTGCCTCAGTGCACATAAACATGGGCGATTCGGCCCTTTTCTGAACTGATTCTTGGTTCATAGGTGGTTCTTCCAGAACCTTATGTTGGAGGCTTCCAAGGCTCTTCTCTTTTGTTAAGAATGATATAGTTTCAGTGCATGAATTCCTCATATCACAGAATGTTTTCTCCATGTTCTTTCTGCCCCTGTCTCATGAGGCTTCATTGGAGCTGCAAGTGCTGGAGGGCTGGATCATGGCTTTAAACAAGGACACCAACATACCAAATGTTTGGGTTTGGCCAGGCAAATCTGTGAGTTTTTCTGCCAAGAGTTTCTACACCATTATGCACTCACATTTTCCCACAATTCAACCTTGTACATGGTTGTGGAAAAGCAGATGTACCATGAAAATCAAAGTCTTTGGCTGGCTTCTTTTCTTTGATAGGCTTAACACCAAAGATCTCTTGATACACATGCATTGGAGATCTCCTCTAGATGATAACCTTTTTGTTATCTGTAATGAATTTGTGTATGAGGATAGATTGCATATATTTTTCAACTGGAATTTCAGTCGCAGAGTTTGGAGCTATCTTTGTATAGACTGGTCCAGAGGCCCTGACATCCAACAATGTATCCAACATGCAAGATCCAGGTTCAAGCATAACTTCTTCTTTGAAGTAATGCTCATTGCAGCCTGGAATATTTGGATCCTCCGGAATGGCCGAACTTTTAGAGGGGTGCCAGTTACTTTTGCTTCTTGGAGATGTAATTTTGTACATGATCTTTCTCTTCTAGCTCATAGGCTTAAGGATGACACAAGCACCAAGTTGACTGTTTGTATTAATGCTTTAGTTTAGCTTGTCCAGGTAGGTAGTTGTAGTCTTGTATCTTAGCCCTTGTACATACTTCTTTTTTCTCTTTGTTTGTATAGTTGTTGATCTTTAATAAAGGGCTGTGGGGCTTTGCCTCACAGTAAATATTCAAAAAAATTATAGATACGTTGGAGACGTATCAAGCATCCCCAAGCTTAATTCCTACTCGTCCTTGTTGGTGATAGACAAAAGGAGGGAGAAAGTCTCACATCAACTAGGCAAATCAATGAACTATGGAGATGTCCATCAATTGATATCAATGTGAGTGAGTAGGGATTGCCATGTAATGGATCCACTAGAGCTATAAGTGTATGAAAGCTCAAAATAAAACTAGTGGGTGTGCATCAACTTGCTTGCTCATGAAGACCTAGGGTATTTGAGGAAGCTCATGGCTGGAATATACAAGCCAAGTTCTATAATGAAAATTTCCCACTAGTATATGAAAGTGACAACATAAGAGACTCTCTATCATGAAGAACATGGTGCTACTTTGAAGCACAAGTGTGGAAAAGGATAGTAATATTGCCCCTTCTCTCATTTTCTCTCATTTTTTTAGGCTCCTTTTTTTGGAGACCCCTTTCTCTTCATCTTTTTGGAGACTCTTTCGGCCTCTTTATTTATAACCTCACATTGGACAATGTTCTAGTAATGATGATCATCACACTTTTATTTACTTACAACTCGATATTACAGCTCGATACTAGAACAAAGATATGACTCTATATGGATGCCTCCGGTGGTGTACCGGGATGTGGAATGATCAAGAGTGGCATGTATAAAAAACTATGAGCGGTGGCTTTGCCACAAATACTATGTCAACTACATGATCATGCAAAGCAATATCACAATGATGATGTGTGTCATAATAAAAGAACGGTGGATTTACATGGCAATATATCTCGGAGTGGCTATGGAAATACCATAATAGGTTGGTATGGTGGCTGTTTTGTGGAAGGATATAAGGTGGTTTGATGCACCGGCGAAAATTGTGTGGCACTGAAGTGGCTAGCACGCTGGAAGAGTGAGAGTGTGTATGATCCATGGACTCAACATTAGTCATAACGAAATCACATACTTATTGCGAAAAAAATATTAGCCCTCAAAGCAAAGTACTACGATGCATGCCCCTAGGGGGGAGGTTGGTAGGAGTTAACCATCACGCGCCCCCGACCTTCACGCAAAGATAAACAATCAAGATACAATGCGCTCCAATTAAATTACATAGTTAGTAGACCATACGTGCATGCTACGGGAATCACAAACCTTAACACAATTATTTCTTTAACTTCACAAACTACCACTAGCATGACTCAAATATTACCGTCTTAACATCTCACAACAATTATAAGGAGTCAAACTTTTCATAGTATTCAATGCTCTATATATGAAAGTTTTTATTATATCTCCTTTGGATGCCTATCATATTAGGACAAAATTCATGACCCAAGTAAATTACCATGTTGTTTTTAAAGACTCTCTAAATAATATAAGTGATGCAAGAAAGTTCAACAATTTCTATAAAATAAAACCACCACCGTGCTCTAAAAAGATATAAGTGAAGCACTAGAGCAAAATTTCCTAGCGCAAAAGATATAAGTGAAGCACATAGAGTATTCTAATAAATCACGATTGAAGTGTGTCCCTCTCAAAAGGTGTGTAAAGCAAGGATTATTGTGGCAAACTAAAAAGCAAAGACTCATATGATACAAAACGCTCCAAGCAAAACACATATCATGTGGTGAATAAAAATATAGCCTCAATTAAAGTTACCGATAGACGAAGACGAAAGAGGGGATGCCTTCCTGGGGCATTGCTAAGCTTAGGCTCTTGGTTGTTCTTGAATTTTACATTGGGGTGCCTTGGGCATCCCCAAGCTTAGGCTCCTGCCACTCCTTATTCCATAGTCCATCAAATCCTTACCCAAATCTTGAAAACTTCACAACACAAAACTCAACAAAAATCTCGTGAGCTCCATGACTAAAACAAAGCAAATAACCACTGAAGGTACTGTTGTGATCTTATTATTATTTTATATTAGTGTAATATCTACTGTATTCCAACTTTGTCATTGTTTATACCCCCCGGATACTAGCCATAGATTCATCAAAATAAGCAAACAACACATAGAAAATAGAATCTATGAAAAACAAAACAATCTGTAGCAATCTGAAAACTTCGCATACTTCTGTAACTCTAAAAATTCAACAAAATTAGGAAGACGTGGGGAATTTATATATCAATTGTGTGTAAAAATTTCAGAATATTTTCACGTACCAGTGAATTATTGAATTTTCTGCACTGTCGCAAAAGTTTCTGTTTTTCAGCAAAATCAAATCAACGATCACTGCAAGCCATCCCAAAGGTCTTACTTGACTCAAACAATAATTACAACGCCAAAACACAATTAATACATAAGTAATAATGTGTGAATATTGAAAAACAGAACCAAAAAGTTAAAAAGCAAAAATAAAATTGGGTTGCCTCCCAACAAGCGCTATTGTTAAACGCCCTTAGCTAGGCATAAAACATGAATAGATCTAGGTATTGTCATCTTTGGTATGCAATCCATAAGTAGCTCTCATAATAGATTCATAAGGCAATTTAATTTTTTTTCTTGGAAAGTGTTCAATGCTCGTCCTTCAAGGAAATTCAAATCTAATGTTTCCTTCTTTCACATCAATAATTGCACCAATTGTTCTAAGGAAAGGTCTACCAAGAATAATATGGCATGTAGGATTGCAATCTATATCAAGAATAATGAAATCTATGGGCACATAATTTTTATTTGCAACAATAAGAATATCATTAATCCTTCCCATAGGTTTCTTAATAGTGGAATCTGCAAGATGCAAATTTAAAGAACACTCAACAAATTCACGGAAACCTAACACATCACATAAAGTTTTTGGAATCATAGAAATGCTAGCACCCAAATCACACAAAGCATGGCACTCATAATCTTTAATCTTCATCTTAATAGTAAGTGCCCACTCATCATAAAGTTTTGTAGGAGTAGAAACTTCCAATTCAAGCTTTTCTTCAAAAGATTGCATCATAGCATCAATGATATGTTTAGTAAAACCTTTATTTTGATTGTAAGCATGAGGAGAAACCAACATGGATTGCAACAAGGAAATACAATTTATTAAAGAACATATATCATAATTAAGTTCCTTGAAATCCAAAAGAGTGGGTTCATTGCTACTTGAAGTTTTGACCTTGTCAATCCCACTTTTATCAATTTTTGCATCAAGATCTAAAAATTCTGAATCATTGAGACACCTTTTAACTAAAGTTGACTCATCTCCAGTTCCATATTTATCAAGATTTATATTGGAAAAAAAGATTCAATAGGGGTCACATCAATCACTTTAAGATCTTCATCATTATTTTTAGATTCTAGTTTAGCGGCCATCTTATTTACTAAGTGTCAGGACCGGATTTTCGGGATATTAATTTCTCAAAAGCGGCCCTTGTGCTCACCAACCCCAGGATTATTGTTAGCTGATGAGGCACCAACTTGTTACAGAAACTCCAAGTGAAGTACAAAATATGTAGTACAAGACCATTCTAGCCTGCGAGTACAACACAAGGATTCTAGTGGCTGATGGCGGAAGCGGTTTGTGGTACATCGGTGACTATGGGACTCCATTTCCCACAGGAACAGCTGACCAGGATAACTCCTATCTTCGCGAGGCTTCTATCTCCCTTTGCGTAATTTTCGGGGCTGTCATCGCATCGTTCCTTCCCATGCAAGGAATCTGGCCAAGACAATAGCCTGGGACAAGCCAGTGAGTACTTTGAATGTACTCGCAAACATTTTGAACATGGGTGAGATATAATCATATTCGAGAATAATTGATGATCACTATGATAATAATGATATGACAGTCCATAATGCAAGCAGGTCATTCTTATAAAAAGGCATATGCAATCAGAGAGTGATAATAAAATAAATAGTGTTCATGGCACAGTCGGGCGTCTGAGCGACACCACATAAAGGGCTTACAAGGAAAATAAATAACAAGCATGCCATAGTCGGGCGTCTGAGCGACACCACATAAAGGGCTTATAAGGAAAATAAATAACAAGCATGCCACAGTCGGGCGTCTGAGCGACACCACAGAAAGGGCTT
>LR738712.1:554593213-554624247 GCA_902687465.1 Secale cereale
AGAAAGGGCTTATAAGGGAAATAAATGACAAGCATGCCACAGTCGGGCGTTTGAGCGACACCTCATAAAGGGCTTATAAGGAAAATAAATAACAAGCATGCCACAGTCGGGCGTCTGAGCGACACCACAGAAAGGGCTTATAAGGAAAAAATTAAATATCAAGAATGCCATAGTCGGACGTCTGAGTGACATCACATAAAGGGCTTATAATAGGAGTAGATATCAGTGAATATCCGGGAGGTAGAACCGTCCCAGGGATACTCATTAATCCAAAGAAACAAATGGTTAGTCCACAATATTAATCATAATCACCATATATCACAGATCATACTCAATGTCCTGGTTTAGTAGTTTCTCCTCCGAAGACCGACACTCGACCCATCCCAGACTGTAGTCCTTAACCATGGACACGGCTATTCGAATAGGTTTAGTGTAATGCCTCGGATGTAATACTTTCCCTTTTGGGCATATAATATATCTCTGGCTTCATCTATTCCATTTCGGGTTCTTCGTCTTTCGGGTTTTCGTCGTGTTGTCGTGTGCGTGTGTGGCATTCATTCATATCATGTAGTCATGTGCATCGCATTGCATTTGTGTTGTCGTTTGCATCCGGTTCCACGCGTTCCTTCCCGTTGTCCGTTTCGTGTTCCGGAGCTCCCTCACGTGTCCGTGGCGTCCCGTAGGCCTAATTTGGTGTTTGGCCGTGTAACGTTACCGGCTTGGCGCGAGACTTGTCGTGTGTTGTTGTTTTGATGTATGTAACCCGCCTGTCAAATCTCGTCGCGTTTCGAGTCCGTTTGCTACCCCAACAGTTATTCTCGTGGGCTCAAAGTGCCTCCACTTTGAGGCCCAAGACACCCCTCCAACAGCCCACCAAACCACTCCAAACCCCTCCTATCATCTAGGCCATCCAATTCTAATCGTGTGGCCGAAAACCGCACTCCATTTGGACAACCCTAGCTCCTTGTGCCTATATATTTGT
The DNA here is from genome assembly GCA_902687465.1 of Secale cereale. Lineage (NCBI taxonomy): Eukaryota > Viridiplantae > Streptophyta > Magnoliopsida > Poales > Poaceae > Secale > Secale cereale. The sequence continues at coordinate 554,594,196 of LR738712.1, forward strand.
CCACTTCCCCCAATTTTTGCCCCAAATCAAGGAAACCCTAGCCCCCACCTTCTCCTTCCTCCAGCCACCACCACCTCGCCGGAGAGTTCGCCGGAATCCCGCCGGAGTTTCACCGGAGTACCTCCACCTCGCCGGAGCCTCCTCTCTGGCTTCCTCTCACCTCACCACCGACCACCACCTCCCATCAAGCCACCAGGTCGCCGGCCCCACGCCTCCCCGACCGCACCTTCCCTCCTCGCCGGTTCCCCGCCGCCAGTCCGCTCGAGCGAGCGCTCGAGGAGCCGCCGCCGTCACGCCTGGGAGCTAGCGCCCGCGACCCCCCTCGATCCGATCTGGATTCGCCAGATCGAGGCGACCAGCCTTCCGCCTGGGCCAGAGCGCCATCGGCCCAAGCGCCTCCACCGTGCGCCGCGCAGGGCCGCCTTCCAGCCAGCAGCCAGGCCGCGGGCCGATTTCCCTCCGCCAGGCCCAGCTCGCCCCAGCGCGCCCATCGCCAGCTGCGGGCTCCCGCTTCGCCCCGCAGGCCTCCAGGCCGCCTCTCCGCCTGGGCCCGATCGCTTCGCGGGCCGCGACTCTCCTCCGCCGGGCCGGCCTCGCCAGCCTCTCGCCGGGCCGCCTCCAGCCTTCTCCCGCTGGATCCGCCGGGCCCATTCGCGGGCCAGATCCGCCGAGCCCGTTAGATCTCCAGATCTGAGAGGTTGACTGTAATTCCCTCTAAGTCCCTGTTGTTTTGTGTGCTGATGCTATCTTGCAACTGTGATAACTTTTTTTGTGATGATCCGTTTTGTGCAAATGACATGTCCAGACGTTCGTGGTGATTAGCACTACGATTCATTCCATTGTGCCATGCATGTTTGAGATCATCTAGATGCTTATTTTTCTGTTGCAAGAGTGCATCCCGTTATAAACTGCTGCTATGTGTTGTTTTTATGCCATCTTTGCATAGTGATATCTTTTAGATCGTTTATCCGAATGATGCAAATGACATGTCCACGTGTTCGTCTTGCCATACTCTACATGTTATTTGTGTTAGGTTGCATGATAGATTTAATCTTGCCATGTATATCTTCGTTGCAAAGTGCTATGTGGCTGTTTAGTTGTTTAACTTGTTATGAGATGCCATCTTGTTGAGCTCATTGCTATCGTTGTGTTTATCTCCATGATGCATGCTTGTATGTTTCGGAATCACCATCATGTGTACTTTGATGTGGTGCTTACCACTTGCCATGTTTAGTGTTGAGGTGACTTAAACTTGCTCTCAAAGATGCCATGATGAAACTGCTGTTTTTACACTTACTGGATTTTCACTAAGTCTGGAATCTGTTATTTCCAGATGCCATGTTTGCTTGTTGTTCTAGGACAAACCATGATAGTTTTGGGGTGACTCTTGATGATTTCTTGTAGTATATATTGTTGGCTATCCATTCATGCTCTCACATGCTTATTTGAGTTGCTGTAGCATATTTAACTTTTGCTCCAAAGTTGCAATAAATTACTGTTGTCAGGATTTTGTTGTCAAGTTCAATATGTCCAAGCTTGTTGCTATTGATCTGTGGCTCCTTGGGGGGTGCACCAATGGACTTATTTGCTGTAGGATATGTCTAGTTTATGTTCATACTCTTTGCCATGATGTTTGAGTGCTGTAGCTTATTTATCTAGTGCCCCGAAGTTGCTATGTTGCTGTAATTTTCAGCTTTCGCATGTTTATTGTTTTGTGTGTAACTTTTAGCCCGTAGCTCCGATTGCAGCAAGTCTTATATGAAACTTGATTGTTTTTCCGTGTAGATTCATAATATCCAATTGTTATCATGTTTTGGAGTATTTTTCTTGAGTGCTATTTTCCGTGCTCCATGTGCTCTCATAGTGCATCAATCATGCATCCATCATTTTGGTGTGCGCATTGCATCTTGTTGATTCGTGCCTTGTGTGATTGTATTGTTTAGAGCCGGAAGCTGAGACTGAGTACGAGTACGAGCACGAGGTTACTACCGAGGTTGAGCACGAGGACCCTTCTTACGATCCGTACGACAACTCTTCAGGCAAGATGACCGAACCCGGATACCATTACTATTTTTGCCTATTGCTAGAAGTCTCGATCTATAGTTTTGCCTCGATGCCCATGTCTTTCATGTCAGCCTCCTACTTGTAACCATGATCATGTCTAACCACCCTACCTATGCAAACCATTGATTGGCTATAAGTACGCTTCGTTCAGCCCCTCTTATAGCGTTGCTAGTTGCAGGTGAAGTTGAAGATGCTTGCTTCATGTTGAAGTTTTGTTGGGTTATATCACACTATAATAATTGCTAAATGAAATCATCTATATATTGGCAAGGGTGGAAGGCTAAGCCTTTTGCTTGGTGATTTGTTCCACTCATGCCGCTAGGAACCGTATAAACCGGTGTTATGTTCCTTGATTATGCGTTCCTAACACGCTTGGGGTTTATGGGACCCCCTCGATAAACCGCTAAGTGCTAAGTCTTTTCCAGCAAGTCCCAACATTGGTACTATTCGCCTAAACAACTAAAACCTTACCGAGGGAGTAATTAACCCGAGGATTAAATTAATTCAACCCCCTGGGCCAGTGCTCGATTTGAGTGTTGGTTCAAACTAGAGTCGTGTGCGGGGCCCCCCTTGGCAACTTGGGTTTTTGGCCACTGTACGATGTGCTCATCCGGTCATGGCCTGAGACGAGATACGCGCGGCTACTATCAGGGTGTCGGCACGCCGGGAGGATTTGCTGGATTAGTCTTACCTTAGTTCGGAGTATCTTGAGCATGGGATTCCAAGAATACTCGGGCCTTCCCACCTTGGAGTTGCGACTCCGCGGATCGTGGGCTTGTCATGGGCGAAGTTGGAACACCCCTGCAGGGTTTGAACTTTCGAAAGCCGTGCCCGCGGTTATGTGGCAGATGGGAGCTTGTTAATATCTGATTGTAGAAAACTTGACACATTGTTCTAATACAGTACCAGCGTGCGTGCCGTGACTGTCATTTTCCGAATAGGGATTCGGGAGATGAACACGGTGGGGTTATGTTTGACTTGATTAGTCTAGGATCACTTCGTGATCATCTCTCGACCGAGGCACTTCTCTTCTCGCACTCTTTCATGTAAGCTAGTGCTAGTTGCTGCCGCAGACTCTTATTTTTTTCTTCAGCCTTATCCTCTCCCAAGGCTTAAATAGTCATGTTACCCGGGAACGGGATTGCTGAGTCCTTTGTGGCTCACAGTTACTTCACCACACTAGATGCAGGTCCGATGGTGAGCTATCCAGGTGATGGCACCGAGTTAGACTGGGAGTACGACGAGGAGCGTAGCCGTTACTATGTTCGTTATCTTGATGATCAGTAGTGGAGACTTCTACTAGGATTCGATCCGACCTGTGGATTTAAATTATGTTTGGTATCTTGTCATTTGGTTTTACCCTTAGAGGGCTGTGATGTTTTATTGAATGATGTTTTGAACATGTAATGTATTTGTGTGACGTGGCGAGTGTAAGCCATCTATTTTATGTTTTCCATCCCCATCTTTTACATGAGTTGTGCAAAGATACCAGACTTGCGATCATTCCAGCATGGGGTTATGTCTCTAAGTCGTGCCTCGACATGTAGGAGATATAGTCCCATCCTGGGCATTACATTTAGTATCTTTGCAGAGGGTGTTGTGGTAGAGCGCAAGGAGGCAGGCAAAGAATATCCGGTTCAACGGCCGGTTTACTACATCAGTGAGGTGCTCATTGAGTCAAAGCAGAGATATCCGCATTGGCAGAAACTGGTGTATGGAGTCTTCAGGGCAAACCGGAAGCTAAAGCATTATTTTCAGGGCCACCCAATCATCGTTGTGAGTTCAGCTCCGTTAGGGGATATAATCCAGAACAGAGAAGCTACTGGGCGCGTTGCAAAGTGGGCCATTGAACTTAGCCGCACGGATTAAGGTACGTACCCCGTACTGCGATAAAGTCCCAGGCATTGGTGGATTTTATCAACGATTGGACAGAGTTGCAAGCACCTGAGGAAAAGCCTTATCACACATATTGGACTATTCACTTTGATGGATCAAGGCAATTGGAGGGCTCGGGGGCTGGAGTCGTGTTAACTTCCCCACGACGTGATAAGTTCTGTTATGTCCTCTGTTTAATGTTCCCTCATACTAACAATGCTGCTGAGTATGAAGCTCTCCTCCATGGTCTACGGATGGCCAAGGAGATGAACTTAAGCCGGGTTAAGTGCTTTGGCGATTCGTACCTGGTGGAACAGGAAGTATCTGGCAAGTGGGACTCCAAGGATCCACTCATGGCAGCGTATCAAAGAGAGGTGGACGCTGTTGCTGGACACTTCAAGGGTTATCAGGTGGATCATATAAACTGGCAAAAGAATGAAGCAGCTGACGCGTTAAGTTGGCTGGGTTCTCAGCGTAAACTGGTTCCACCCAATACCTTTTTGGATGAGTTGCACAATCCGTCGGTGTAGTTACCTTCAGAGGAGGACTTGGCTGTTCCTGATTCGGAGGTGCAATTGGTCGCAGCACTTCATGTCATTCCGGATTGGACGCTTCCTTACCTAGCATACATGAACCAAGGTGAGTTACCAGAGGACGAAGTCTTGGCTCGGCAGATAATCCGGTGGTCTAAGTCAATGACTATTGTCAATGGAGAACTTCATCATCGCAGCGTTTCTGGAGCGTTTCAACAGTGTGTGTCATCGGAAGAAGGCTGTGATATTCTTAGAGAGATTCATGAAGGAGATTGCGGTCATCATGCCGATTCAAAATCTTTGGTGGCTACAGCTTTTCGTCATGGGTTCTACTGGTTGACGGCTCATGCCGACGCAGAGGACTTGGTCAGAAAATGTGATGCTTGCCAGAAATTTTCACGGTGTGCTCATATACCGGAACAGGAGTTGAGGATGATTCCTATTACTTGGCCATTTGCGACTTGGGGGCTTGATATGGTTGGACCCTTCAAGAGATCCCAAGATAAGAAAACCCACCTTTTGGTGGCAGTAGACAAATTTACAAAATGGGTTGAAGCGGAGCCTGTCAGTAAGTGTGATGCAGCAACAGCGGTTCAGTTCATCAAAAAGGTGACTTTCCGGTTTGGCTTTCCACACAACATTATAATTGATAATGGCACCAATCTATCCAAAGGGGCTATGGAGGAGTTCTGTCAACGAGAGCACATTCGTCTTGATGTATCATCAGTAGCTCACCCTCAGTCTAATGGCCAAGCTAAAAGAGCCAATCAAGAGATCTTGAGAGGCATCAAGCCCCGGCTTATGGTTCCTTTGCATAGAACACCGGGTTGTTGGGTGGAGGAATTACCTTCTGTGCTATGGAGCATCAATACTACACCTAACAGATCCACAGGGTACACGCCTTTCTTCATGGTATACGGAGCTGAAGCGGTCCTCCCTAGTGATATCCGTCACGACGCGCCACGGGTAGCGGCTTACGTTGAAGCTGATAATGAACAAGCAAGGCAAGACGTGTTGTACCGGCTGGACAAAGAACGGGACACGGCAGCAGCTCGATCGGCGATTTATCAGCAAGATCTGCGCCGGTACCATAGTTGCTGGGTTAAAACCAGGACGTTTCAAGAAGGAGATTTGGTGCTCCGGCTCATCCAAGACCAGACGGACATGCACAAGCTATCCCCACCTTGGGAGGGACCCTTTGTGGTCAGCAAGAACCTACACAACGGATCATACTACCTCATCGACGTTCGAGAACATAAGGACTCACGTACGGCAGAGGAGGAGTCCAAGCGGTCATGGAACATTGCTCTTCTTCAACCTTACTATACCTGAGCCATAGGCTCCGCTTTATGTACATATCTTTTGTATATACTATGATCAATATAATAAACCGGCGCCCCCAGTAAACCGGGGTATCAGCCGCATTTTCCATAAGAGTATCACATGGGGGCTTCTGTGGGCAAGGGAGTTCTTATGGCCTCTTAAACCGGCGACCACATCAAGGCCATCATAAGAGCGCAACTCTGGTTGCCTCGGCAATTTCCACATGATGATCAGGGGCAAAAGAGAGTTTGATGCTTCGCACAACTCAAACATAGGCCCTGACGAGCCATGCTCAAATGCTACCTGGGGGCTCCTAATGCAAGACATCAGCGAGTTGAAAACTCTTGTAGTAAACACGGCTTGGAAGCTTGGTTTATACACCTAAACCCTGGATTAACCTGCCTGCATCAAGTAAGTCATGCCGCGCAGGTAAACCTGGTACGACCCGTCGAGCGTACACACAAGTCAATCCTTATGGACCCTGAACTTGGTAACGTTAAATTGACGATCATCAAGTGATTACACAAGTCAAATCTTTAGGAGATTTTTTGAACTTGGTAGCATTTGACATTGATGATTTGGTTAAGGATTGCAGACAATCTTAACAGGCTTTGCGAAAATGGTTAATGACAGTAGCCTGGCAGCTCATAAAAAGCCTCGAATTTGGAGCCTGGCAGCTCGTAAAAAGCCTCGACTACATGGTCTTATTTGCCCAAAACTTTATTTTATTTTATTTATGTTTTCTCAAATCTTTATCCTCAAGGTCATTGGTTTTTCAACCAACTCCATTGATTCAAGAGTGGATGACTACAAAGTTGCCACTACATCTGTATTTACAGAGTTATAGTGTGGGTTATAAACACCAGTACTAAATCTACAGTTAAACCGGAGTTCATTGTAACCTAGTTCGGCCTTCATGACGAGCCGACAAATAATCAAGGGAGTCATCAGCACTTACACCTTGGATTGTTCCTGCCGAATTAAGGATTATTAAGGTACACTTAATCGCAGGTATGGTACATACTTATACTTTCTACACAGTTCAAGTTATCAACTTAGATCATGTGCTTGCGCAGTATGACCCGTCCGGCGATAAACCGCCAGGACACTTTGAACATTGTTTTATATATGAACATGTAGAGTAAACCGCGGAAAGCATGGAAAGCAGGATATATTTCAAAAGTTGCCAATCAAAGCAATCTCACAAAAGATAGTGTGGAACAGATACAGAGTATCTCAGCTATCCTATTACAAGGCGCTGAAAGGCCCAAAAGAATATCGGTTTTTCTCAAAAGTGCTCAAAGCATAAAGATAAACCGGAGCTGGTTCATGATTCTTCTTCAACTCGCTGTGAAGGCTGTGGGTCAGCTGTTGGAAGTCAGTGGTGGTCTAGTTAATCTTGGCCAGAGCTCGGAAATAAACTTCGTCAGTTATAAGGTCTGATGGATCAATGTCAGGAGCGAAGGTGTGCTTACGGACGGGTGGAATAAGATATTCGATATCATAGGACGGACGCTCCACCCATACGTTCTCCATGTCATAACCTGGATGATATCTTGATAAGTTCGCTTCATCAGCAAGTTTACTGGCAAGAGGCCGCATATGCTTGGTTAAAGCGCGAAGATCATCAGTGGAGAAGGCTGATCCGTCCTCGTTCATGCTTCGATAGCCGTTCATTGCCTCCGCTGGATCAAAGTCAAGAACCCACGCTTTGGCTCGGGTTAAAGCCATCAGAGAGCCAGCTCTTGCGGATGACTTCTTCACCTCGACAATACGGGCAGGCTGAATTGATAGTTTTCTAAGGTACCTTGGATGGTGGTGGGAGCCGGTTTATTGTGCGAGATAGCGCTGATGGCCCTCTGAGCACCGAAATAAAGCTGCTCCACCTAGGTATACGCAGCTTTCAGTTTCTTTCACACATCATCTCCAAGATGAGTGATGCGCCTCCCTGCGTTGAAATTATAAGTTAAACCAGAGCAGTACTGGATTGCAAGGATAAGCTTATGTTAGGAGAGCTTACCGAAGATGGCAGATGTCATATCATTTATTTGCTGCCTCAACCCGGACAGCTCCTCTCTCACCGGGTTAAGAGCAGCCTCAGCATCAATGGCTCTTTTCTCCAAAGCAGCCTTTTCCACCTCCCAAGCTAACCGCTCCGCTTCAAAATCGTTTTTGAGCTTGTTAGCTAAGGCAAGGGTAAGCTCCTCCTTGACTTAAGCAGTCTCTTGGAATTTTAAGCTATCCCGGAGCTCAGTTATTTCAGAAGCCCTCCGGTTCAAGTCAGTCTGCCAAGAGTGAAAGCATATCAAATATTCATACAGCAATTCAATCAAAGTCCCAAGCACATAACCAGTTATGCACTTGACACTTGGGGGCTAATGTATATTTGAAGTAACAGCAAGCAAGTTTTTCAGATAAGTCCCAAGCATATAAACAAGTTATAAACTTGGCACTTGGGGGCTAATGTGACATTGTTCTAAAAATAGGAAAAGTCCCGGTTCACCCTCACTGGAGTAAACCGGCCCTTGGGGGCTACACGTGCAAATCAAGGCTATCCTAGTTGATCTACTGAAGTCCCGGTTCACCCTTAAAGGCTAAACCGGCACTTGGGGGCTACGATGGACCAAAGGTACAGTTACAAGGCACAAGCAGAAATAAAAGACAAAGGAAAAGAAGTTAGCTCTTAGCGTTCCTTCATTAAATTCACCAAGCCGGCTTCATGGTCACGGCTGGTGTATAGCCGGTTTAAATACCCGGAATGAAGCTCCTGAGCACTGAGCTGAGCATAGCTGGACAAGTCGGTATTCCACTTGCCCTTGTCCTTGTGGAGAAACTCTTCCTTGGCAGTGTGTTTGGCCAAAGCAACAGGCTCTCTCGGGGTGGTAAAACCTGTCCCAGTAATCTCAACGTCATCATTTGAAGGAGCAGTTGGCCTAGAAGGATTGACAGCAGTGGGAGTGACGTGAGCAGGACTAGCAGGAGCTGGACTAGCCCGAGCAGGGCTGGCCGGTTCAGCAGTATGCTCCATGGGGTCATCCCCCGGAGCAGCAAGGTCTTCTCGATCCATAGGAGGAGGATCATCATGTGGAATTTCAACATTGTCTTCTAAGGGGTTGGCAAGCTCAGGATCGTCTGCCGGTCCAGAAGTGGTATTATCGACTGCCGGTTTACTCAATTTGGCCTTTTTGCTAGGCTTGGGCATACTGTGAAAATATTAAAGAGACAATGAAAATCAGAAGTCAAAAATGAAAATTTAAACTGGACAGAGTAAAAGACAGCTTACCCGTGAACAGTCTTGAGCGCAGGAACTTGTGTGGCAGTCGATTCGCCGGAAGAAGAGAGAGGAGTTTCCTGATAATTCGAGTCAGATGGATTAAGGGGCTGACGAATAAGACCTGCTTCGGGGAAAAGAGCAGTTGGAGTAAGTAAAACCTCAGAGCGACGCCTTCGAGCCGGAGTGTGTGCTAATCCGGTGGATTCAACCACATGACCACTATGGCGAGTAGTGCGGCGAGCTTCATGTTGCTGTTTCTTCAAAAGAAAGTTTGGATCCATTTAAGCATAAGGGTGAGAAAACTGAAATTTCCGGACTACCCAATGAATTTTTGGTGGCGGTGATTCTGAATCGGAGGAAAGAGAGATTACCTCAACATCGCCCACTTTACTGCCTTCAGCCAGACCCTGGGAACAGTCATTGTTAATAAAAATGTAGGCAAAGGAAAGACTAAAAAAGTCATAAGAACTAGGTGGTACCTCAGAGGCCGGATCATCTTCCTCCGCATTTGATCCGGATGCGGCAGTGGGTTTCTTCTTGTGCTTCTTCACAGCCAGGGTCTTTTTGCGGGCTGGCTTCGCCGGTTTGTCTTGGGTTTTCCTCTTCCAGAAAGGATCATTCTCCTGTTCAAAGGAATAAAAGCATATTACTAAACCAAGCACTATAGACGGATTAAAACAAAGCAAAGGGACGGAAGAATTTCTTACTGATGGCGGTTTATTAGTCACACAGAAGGGTGCCAATCCGGTCTGACTGCACTCTTCTAGAGGTATATTCAGCAATTTCCTGACAGATTCGTTAACCTCAGTTTCTGATAACACCCCATCTGTGTGGCGCAAGGGGTCCTTGGGGTTCCTCGTATACTCACACATTAAACCGGAACACCGACTTAACGGGAGAATGTTCCAAGAAAGCCAGCAGCGGACGAAATCAACTCATGTCAGTCCGTTTGCTACAAAGGTCCTGAGCTTTGAAAGCTGAGGGGCATATTGAGCTCGCTCCTGGGCACTTAAGCGTTGTGGAAAAGGATGGCTCCCTAGAAGACGGTGGGGGCGATAACCCGACAGTGGATATTCCCCTTCTGGTGAAGTGTCTATGCAATAGAACCAAGTTTGATTCCATTCCTTTGGGTGGCTGTGGAGAGTAGCGTGAGGAAAACTAACATCTATCCTCTTCTGAATACTCATTCCGCCGAGTTCAGTATTTGGGCCATCATGAAACTTAGTCCGATGGTTTAAATGGAAGAAGTCACGGAATAGCTCCACTGTCGGCTCCTCTTGCAGATAGGCTGCACAGAAGACTTGGAAGTTGCAAATATTTGATACCGAGTTGGGACCTATGTCTTGGGGATGGAGCTGAAAATTTGCCAACACGTCGCGGAAAAACTTTGACCCTGGAGGGTTAAATCCCCGGGCCAGGTGATTGAAAAAGACAACAATCTCTCCCTCCTTGGGATTAGGAGGACACTCTTTTCCAGGGGCTCTCCAGTGAAGGACATCCTTTGGACCTAAAGGGCCAGTGGAGGCCATCTTCTCTAGATCGTCCTCAGTGATCCGGGATGGGACCCAGTTGCAAGAGACAAACTGCTTGGCTGCGGAAGTCATCTTTTCAAAAGGGAAGGCTGAAAATACAATGAAGATCCGGTTTGTGATCTATGCATATTTAAACCAGAATGCTTTATGAAGGTACTGATCTAAATGGCGGTTTAAGCAGGGGCCTAATGGTGTCTACCGAATTAAATATCCGGAACAACTATAAGCATGACGTCTACCGGATTATGAAGTTTCGAAGGAAAAGTTAAACCGCCAAACACAGGCAGGTAAGGCGCATATCTAAAGTTAAAACCGCCTACACAATCAGATAAGATGTAGGTCTAAAGTGTGGAGAAACAACTTTTACGCAAGTAGCAGTAAGATATGGATCTACAACATATGGAAAACTCAAAAATAATTGAAGTTGTATTCAGCGGAAACAACGAAGGTCTTTAGCAGATTCAGTCTAAACTAGCAGTATTGGGAGAAATAGGATTACGATGACGGAGCGGAGTCATGATTACGGTGGTAGACCTAAAGTTTGAGATCTACGGCTAGGTACTGTCTATGGCGAAGAACCGTGAAGAACGGGGACTCATCTACGAGCTCGCATGAAACCCTAGAACTGAGATCTACGGGAAGAAAAGAAGTGGATGTACCTAAGGCAATGGAAGCGGAGAGGCGCCATCAAGTCTCTGGAAGCGTTCAGGTTGATGTAGCGGTCGGGCTTGATGAAGACGACGAGTTCGACGGACGGCGGCGGAGCTCGAGCGCTGGAGGACAGAGGAAGAAGAAGCAAGGGGGAAAAGAGATGCCCCTTGGCCCTATTTTTAAGACGAAGGGATAAAACGGCAGGCGCGGGAATTGAGGAGCCTAAAAGGCGGATATGGAAGATGCTGTCGCCTCGATCTTTGGAGCTATAATGAATAAAGGTAAAAAAATAGGTGCAGGTATTAAATGCGTAGATGGCGTTACGACGGTTTAAAGTGATCTAAGGAGATGACGTCACGCCGGTTTACAAAGCATGCTGAAGCTGCAGAAAAGAAAATCCGCAAAAGACTTTGAAGATTGACATGAACAGGTTCAAATCATTCTGGGGCCTAATGTCAGGGATATTACTACCAGGTATAAACCGCCCAGGAGGGGCCGGTTTACATTATCAAGATTATTTTATCAAAGGCCCAGCGGAGCATGAAGTAGGAAATTTCAGCCCAAAGAGGTTTAGAGCCCAAGTGTTAGGGCCCATGATTTGTAAACCGTCATACTATGTAACTTGGGATGTAAGATAGAAAGAACAGAGACCGAGGCGGACACGTTTATGAGCCAGCCTCGGGACTCTGTAAACCAGACCGGGCGTCACCTCTTATATAAAGGGACGACCCGACGACGGTTCAGAGAGAGAAACGACAGTTCGAGACACAGGCAAAGTGGATTTGCTCCCTGGTCATCGAAACCCTAGAAATACACACCAAACTAGACGTAGGCTTTTACCTTCATAGAAGGGGCTGAACTAGTATAAAAATCCATGTGTCCATGTCCGCTTTAACCCCTTTAAGCTAACCCGTAGCGATGGCCTCACGACTAAGTCCTTTTGCTAGGACATCTGCCGTGACAAAACCACGACACAAACGATCACTGCTAACATGTCGTGTGTGTTACGAGCAAACGATTGCTAGTATACAATTGTGAGTGATTGATGAAAACATCACTGGCGGGTTCCATTGTTTAGTCCATGTGTGTTGTGATTTTGTTTGTCCGCACAACATCTACACTCTGTCTACAGAGCATCAACATATATACTTAAAAAGACAGCATTGCATAACCAAATTAAGCATACAATTACACAAGTGACTACACACATAACATTTGCACACACCAAAGTAAGCAATTACATGCATACTAAAGTAGGAGAAACGAGGATCTAAGCATCTACTTATTGTTGTAATGACGCTTGCCATAGCTCTGCTTCCGGCTAGATCCCCGACTGTTTTGGGGAAGGAGGCACTTCCTCATGTCAACGATCCGCCTGTACATGTTGTAGCTCGTGTACGCCTCCTTGGCCACATACACAGTGTGAGCTTCGTCCAGTTTCTCCATCCAAGGCAAGTGCCAGGCACGCTTGTCCTTGTTTCACGAATCCTTCATGTCTCAGTAGTAGGGGTCGATGATGGCCTGGGGAAGGAGAACCAGTGAGTCCTTCTCATGCTCCTTGCTGCCCCAGATCTTGTATTGGCCCTGGATGTCGACAAGATTCTGGCAGGCGATGCCCGAATTCTCGAGCGCCTTTACATCGTTGGTGATGTCCACCGTAGCGAACATTTTGTGGGGGCTGTTGACAAACCTAGCGAAACACTCGCAAGGCCTTATGGACATGCAGTGGTGGTAGTGAGGACGTGGTGGCACACACACATCTGGGTGACGGCGACCTTGGGACGACACCCAGCACGAGCGCGGGTGTATTCGAGGTCGAACCCGACCACCTTGTACTTCTCCTCGGCAAGCAACATCTCCATGATGTGGATGGAGTGCTCCACCTAGACCGGGTCGTTGGTGTACACCAGCGAGAGGTGCATGAACCTTCTATGGGTGTCCGCCATGGCACGCATGGTGAACTTCTGCTCGTCGTCGGCAGCTGCTCGGAGCTCCATTGGAGCCACGTAGGATACCCTCTAAGATTTTCTCGTGGTGGGTGTGCTTCTTGCAATGTTGGGGCACGATCGAAAGGTTGGCCCTTGTAATAAATGGGGGCGGGCCGGCCTGTAATCATCACGTCTTGTCACGACGTTCATAGCGGAGGATTCCAGTGCATGCTTGATAACACCGCACCGCACGCGTGGGCTCGAAGAGGCGCCAAATTTATCGTTAGTGAGCATGTTCCCGCGCCACCGCGCAGTTTACCGCGCAAGGTTCCTGCCTGACTAGTTTGGCCAAGCGTCGGCTAGAAGAGGGACACATCATGGGCGTTTATTGGCAAAAAGCTTTGTAAAAATGAAGTGTGTGGAATGACTTCGGTGACAAGTTTACCTATGGGTGATAAGGTCAAAGTTACACAGAAGGGTGATGATGGACACTCGAGTGCGACAATTAATTATGCGCTCTACAGGGCACACGATGGAACAAACCCATTGTGTGCAATAATGTCGAAGATCGCAGTCGAGTTAGCTATACAGACTGTGTGTTGTGAGATAGACAAGGTAAACAGATTCGAGGATGGTTAATAAAATCTAAGAACATTGCATATTAAGTTCAAAATAGTGCTACAAATATAAGAGTCTCATACGATGCCATTTCAATGATTGTGCCACAAAAGCTCGAAATATTACAAGGTTCAAATTCCAGAGTTATATGGCTCAAATTCAAAGATTACAAGGTTGAACCAGATATTAGAACTGAAATTTAGCTCATCAGCTGCAAACGCTCGCACTGATCCACTGAACATGGATATGAGAGAGGTTCAAACTAATATTACCACTTCTTAGTCTGGTTTCGAAACCTCAAATTTTTTGCAAAGAGGTCAGCCTTGAGAAGTCATGTATGGTGTGGACACAATGACTTCCGATTACTCTGTCATTTGAAGTTCCAAAATGAAATTTAGCATTTTTGGAGCCTATACCATTCTGCAGCAAGCACTGATCAACATTTTTGCGAAATAAATGTATGGCAAACCTCATTTCCTTCAGCACTCTTGCTCTGAGAACAAAGAACCCAGCGAATATAATCTCCGGTAAGGTCCCTCGGTAGGAGTTCAAAGTAATTTCTGAGAGATGCAGATCTAGGCATTCAATGTGATTGTTATATTCTATCACATTATCCACCACTGGGCCTAATATTATCTACAAATGTGTTAGAGCCTACATGCAGTTTCGAACATTACTACAGGCCTATTTGGTTTGCAAGATTTGTAAAATGCACTAACATGCCAGCTTTGATCTGACATGATTAACATGGGCATTTGATTACATTCTAGAAAAATGTAGCCTTCTTCACAAGAGGTTGGAGTGGATGAAAAGTTACCTAAGAAAACTAGTACACAGGAATCCAAGGAGAAATGCTTATTGATTGTAACCATATGGATCAAGCAACCAATATGGGCGGGTGGAACATGTATGTACTGAAATCCTCCAAAAGAATCCTTCGGAAATCGTAGTACATTGTCATTGTAAACTTGGAAAAAGGTGTCACAAATTGAACTCCCTTATGGTTGAAATTTAATAGGAAAGGAACATCACCTCGATATATAGCTTCTCCAGACACGGAAAGCATCTCAGGAAACTGACAACTTGCTCCGGGTTAGGGCCGATAGATTCTAGTGCCAAGATCTTCACTGTGCGCAGTTTAGGGGTCAAGCTTGTCGGAATCATTTTTTGAATGACAGATGAACAAACATCTTCAAAGTTAAAAATAATGTTAATTTGTAGAAGAAGAGGTAGAAGGCGGCTATGGTACCTGAACGGGTGTGGATCCAATAACAAGTTCAGAGTATTTGTTGGACGAGTAGCCCACCACTATCAATTTCGGCGCAGAAATGACACTGTTTCTTGTTGGACCTTCTTGATCAACTACAAGTAATCTCTCAAGTGCAGGTGTGTCCTCAATGACCATACCGTGGTACACATCTTGTGATGTCGTCATGCCGCACCAGCAACACACATAAATAGTCCGGAGAGTCTTGGAGGTGATGTGGAAGGTACTCAACCCATTGATCGCCTGAAGATGAAGGTACTCAAGTGTAATACAGCCATGGAGCAGGCGCTCCATGTCACCATTTGAGAGGCATGCGACGACGAGCTCGAGTTGCATTAATCGTGGTAGAATAAGAGATGGCGCGTCATTAAGGGGGGATGGCAGTTCCTGAACTTCGCGACGCGCATCATGGGAGTGAGGCGGGGTACAGACGTTGGCAGCGACCGCATATGCCCATCATCAATAGTGAGCTCCTCAAGCTGATCTAGGGCGGTGGATCGGAACCTGTGGTCAAGCTTGGCTCGGTCCTTGCCATTGGAACGGAACTTGCCCATACTAAGGCCTCTGGTTGGGCCCAAGTGACTGTCGAGGATCTTGGAGAATGCATCCAAGCTTTTGTGATAGCCCTGGCAGAGCTCGTGGGTGTCGATGAGGTCGAGAGGGCTGGAGTTCCATAGGGGGCACCATTGCCGGGAAAGGACGGTTGTCCGTGCCCCATATTCGATTGGGAGGAGGGAGATGATGACTGTCAACATATCATCGGGGAGGCTGCTGATGAAGTCTAGGCCTACTGGAGTCGCTTGCAGTTCTAGCTCGCCCCGCCTCTGCTTGTTGGCAGCCCCGTTATCCACCTCTGGGGTCTCCTTGTCAGCGGCACTTTCTGATAGAAATGGGAGTACAGGGAATATTTAGTTAAAACAGGTCAATAGAAAAGTGTATTTGTAACTAGAAGTTATTAGGTAGGAATATAATAAGAAAAGGGAATAACAACTGGTTGCTTAAATACTACACAATTCATTTCACATTGCTGGGTAAGTCAATATGCAAATAGTTGAAAAAAACTTACTTCGAACAAAGTCTGGACGGATGATTTTGTCGGGGAAGGTAGCATGTATCTCATGATCGGGCCCTTTTATGTGTAGTACAATTTTAGTGCCAGCTTTCAGTACATAAAACTTAGGAATTTCTTTCCAGAAGCCAGTGCCAAAATAGGAGTCACCACATTCATCAAGTCTTACAGTAGCAATGATTGTAAACCCATGGTTTGTGTGTGCAGTATGACATCCGTGCAGTATTGATCTGTGTAAAGGGAAAGATTGTGCACTACATAATATGTTGCATAGGAAGGGATGCGCTGCAGAAAATGGTAGGATTGTTAAAGAAAATATGATAACATGCAAATATGGGCCCAAATCGAAGGAATTGTACAACTGTTGAAATAGAAGGACACACATCTATAATTAAACAGATAGGGTAAACATGATGTCATGGAAATAAGAGAGTAATCGAAAGAACAATACATCATTAATTTGCCTAATATAGAAAGAAGAGGGAAAATATCCCATTTGATGTATATGGTGCATGTGGCACCTTTTATCCAAATGTAGCAATATTTAGAATATGTTCAGGAAAGTAGGCCATGCCAACCAATTTAGGGTGAGATTGAACATACCGCGCGCGTCATCAAGCGATCTAGTACGGTGAGATGGAATCTCTGGAAGAGGTCACAAAGTCCTGATGTGTCGGCGCACTATACATTCTATGAATGAAAGAAAACCCTCAAATCAGCTCGGATGAAAATGAATTCACGATGATTTCCGCTGGGTGATTAAAGGAGGTAGATGAACTAGGATAAGAGATGAGATAATATCTCATTAAAATAGTTACCTTGTCATCCATGAGAAACAACCCTCAGTACGGTAGATTCCCCAACCAAGCTAAGCTGGGTCGACCGCGAGCAGCGTCGAGAAAGTCAATGGCGATAGGCGGCGACAAGCAGAAGTGGCGAAATGTGGTGGGCTTTGCTGGCAGCCTAACGGCGGTGGCAGGCGTCGAGCTAAGTGTTTACCGTCGTGATAGGTGGTGCCATGGCATAGACGCGAAGGAGCTTGTGCAGGTGTGAATTGGGACTGGAGGGGGTGGCGGGTGGGGTGAGGGTTTTTGTGACGTGGAGATGGTGAGGGTTTTCTTTTTTCTTTTTTGAATTGGGTGGTGAGGGTTTTCCGTCCCATAGGAGGTCACGGTTTGCTAGAGCGAACCGTGTGTGATCGACGCAATAGGCAAAATGAAAGTCGTTGCACACGGTTCCAATTTTGGGAACCACGTGTGATTGACGCAACAGGCAAAATGAAAGTCATTGCACACGGTTCCAATTTTGGTAACCGTGTGTGATTGACGTATTACCTCCGTCCTGGTTTATTAGTCCCCCTTTGTAATTTTTACCAAATTTTGACCAAATATTTAACTAAGAAATGTTTATGCATGTCACCAAAATTTATATCATTGAACACTATGCTCAAATACCCATCCAACGATATAATCTTTGCTGACCTGCACTAACATTTTGTCAGTTAAACCTTTGGTCAAAATTTAACACAAATTACAAAGGGGACCAATAAACCAAGACAGAGGTAGATTCCATCAACCGAACTGGTTGCATCCATATCCCACGGTTAGACATAAGTAAACATAGATTAATCATACTCAGACATAGTTCAACCATAAGTACATAGTTCAACCATCATTAAACATTGCTCAAGCATACATAGTTCGGTCCCACATCTAATCCCATAGGCCGGCACGATCCTGAAGCTTCTCCAGGTACTCAGCATATGCGCCGTGCTCTACCCTGTGAGAATACTTCTGCTTGAAGGAGCCAACGGTCCGTCCTCTTGCATGCGCCAAAACACTTTGATATGCGTCATGAACCTTGTGGTAGCAAAATGGGCATCGATAGCCGCCGTTCCAGGTCCTAATACTCATGTTATGCATTCCCGCATAAAGCTCCCTCGGGACTTGCCTCTTGTACCTCATCTGGACATCTTCATCCTTGTTGTCCACATCATCAGACAACACCTACACAAATAGTAAAAAAATGTGGTGTCAATTAATGTCTACAAACTAATCTCTAGCCAACATTTGGCAATTGCCAAAAATTGGCATCAAATCAATGATTACATGCCGTGAAGTAGGATTAGGAATTTATGGCTACTTATTTATACATATCCAGAGATTGTGGATCGATTTTAAGCACATTTGTCTATGTACATACGAATCTTGATGAAAATAATGGCACAAACATATGTAGGTCATTCAAAATCAATTGTCAAGTCCTGGCTATGAATTATTAGCACGAGCACTAACCCTAGTAGGATTACTAGCAGAAATCATTTGCACAGATGAAACAACTAATCACTTATCACTTGTACCATTCAAACAATCAATACACTACACGGATCTAACAAAACTTACTCAGATTTCATGGATTGGGAGAGCATAACCATATGATTTATATTCCAAAAAGGGGGAGGCAGGAGTAACTTGTCGGATTTAGGGCTCCGCAAAACCCGTTAAGTTCGAACACAGGGGCGTGAACGAAGATCTCTCCCACTCACGTCTACCTAGCGCCTCGCTGTCGTCTCGATGGAAGGATTCAAGCAAACAACGGACAGAACACACAAGAGTTTATCCAGGTTCGGGCCATCGCGTGGAGTAAGACTCTACTTCCTCCTTTGGTGGATTAGCCTCGGGCGAGCTGAGATACAAGCTAGTACAATGGTTCCTGAGCTCAGGAGGTGAGCTCAGGAGGGTCGGGAGGCTAGTGTTCTTGCTCCTTGTGTGGTGGATGAGTGTATGAGTCGATCCCCTTCATAGTGAGAGTTCTAGATACTTATATAGGCGGCCACGGTCCTCTTCCCCCGAAATTCTTAGGCGGGAAGGGATCCCACAATGGCCATTTTTGAGCGGGAACACAAGGACGTTCCTACCCTGACAAAAGCAGTCTTCGCCTGCAAATGGATCAGGCGATGACGCGGTGGTGGGCTCGACGATGACATCCTCCTTGTCGTCCTTGTGGTCTTCGGTCTCATTGCACCAATGAGGAAACCTTTTCGCCGCCCCTCGGGAACTTGCGACTGCGTTATCCCACGTGCACCAAAATGGTAACTGAGTCGCTGGCGCGCGCTGGCGCGATGCGTCACTGCGGATATCACTGCCTCCTCCTGAGGCAGGCTTGGCCTTGGATTCTCCGCCCCTCCGAAGCACCTTGCTGAGGCTGCTCCTGAGGAGGTCTTGACGTCGTTCTCCTCGCGAGGCTTGGCTCCCTCGCGAGGGTCTTGGGCAGCTGGTTGATCTGTTGGGCCGTACCAGGCCGAAGTAGGAGCGCGTTGCGGCCCGCAGACAGGCAAGTCTGGGTACCGTGGTTCCCAGTACGCCGACAGTAGCCCCAGTGCCCAAGGCGCGCACGGAGTTGGCTTCTGGGAAAAGCCTTAGTCGAGGACGAAGCATCGCGTGCCCTAAAGATTGCGGGCCAGGCCATCGTGCAACTATTGGATGGGACGTGGCGGCTCCGCTTCCCACTCAGCCTTGGCGATCATGTGACTTGACAACTCCTTGGCGCAGGCGACGAGGGAGTAATGGCTGCGACGCCAGTGGCTGGCGGTAGGGCTCCTCCACCCTATAAATTTGACAAGGGGGGAGCCCCCAGGCCGTTTCCAAGCCAGGGTCGTCTTGTCCTTGCTTGCCCTTCGCTCTCTCTCTCTCTTGTCGCAAGATCTTCATGGCGCCGTCGAGGAAGCCATCCGCCGCGGAGAAGGGGAAGACCCCGAAGGATCCAGTCCCATTGCCGCCGAAGAGGGGTCGCGGTTGTCCCCGCAAGTATGTCGCTGCACCCACAGTGGCTTCTCGGGGAGGTGGGCGCGGCCTTCTGAGCCCCGCCGCGGCCGCCGGTGGACGGCAAGGGGCGTCCTCCCATGGTGAAGGTGGTCGTGACCGCGGAGGAAGAGGAGGCGCGCAAGGGTGCCTGTCGGTCGCACGCTCTCCACGCCCACAGCTCCATTCCTTCGACGTGTCGTCGGAGTTCATGGTGTGGGCGGAGAAGCCCGGCGGCCCGTGGCTCAGGATTCCCCGCTCGTTTGGCGACGTGCTACCGGCCGGAGGCCTTGGAGGTATATAGCTGCAGGCCGACGGTTGCTGCAGCGGTGCGTCCTGGGTGGAGGTTGATGTGGCTCCCTCTGGCGATGTGTTCCTGGAGCGTGGCTGGCAGTCGTTTGCTCACGCACGCCGGCTGCAGGGGAGGTGTGCGCTCCACTTCAAGTACGATGGCGTCTCCACGCTGTTCGTCAGGGTCTTCTCGGAGGAAGGGAGGCGCCTTGGGTGCTGTCCCGAGGCTGTTGACGAGGAGGATGAAGACGTCCGGAGGAGCAGGTCCTCCTCCGGAGATGATCTCAGTCCCGCGGGGCTCCATGGGGCCCTCCTCTGTGGCAGCAGCAACTCCTCCAGCAGCGGAGGCCGTGACGAACCACCACGCCGCCGAGCTCGGCACGGCAAGGGGAGGGGGTTGCCGCGCCGCGGTGGTTCGGTGAAGCCAGAGGAACTAGAGGACTCCGACTGAGCGGGAGCGGCCTCTGCTTCTCCTCCTTTCTTTTCCTTCATGTCCTTTCTGCGTCAAAATTTCAAGTTGCCTTGAAGAGGCGTGTAATGGGTTGTGATATATGTAAGAAGCGAGAACTGGCTGTCCTGCTTTTGTTGCTTGGGTGAAATTACTTAGCTTCTATGCGGCGTGTTGTCCTGAGGTGGAGTCCTCCTGACTCCATCATCATGAGCTCCATCGGGTCGTGACGAGGTGGCCGAGTATGACGGGCTCGTACAGCCCCCGAGCGGGAGTCAGTTGCTGAGATCTGCTGAGAGTGCCGAGCACGGGTTATAGCGCCAAAGCCTGAGTGGCTCGGTAAGATAGGTTGCGCGGACTGAGAAGCCCAGCGCCAGAGCCTGACAGGCTTGGCCAGGCGAGGTCACGGGGCCACATCGGCAGACGAGGGCCAGTGACCCACCATGCCCTAGCCCCCACGCGCGAGGCGCGCGAAGGAGAGCAAGTGGTGCAGCTGAACTTTAGAACTATCATGAAAGATCCCAAACAAATCGGCAAGAAAGGTCTCAAACCAAATGCAGGAAGTGCGAGAAACACCAGAACTCATAGCATGGGGTAGAGGAAGGGCTGATAGCCAAGGAAGTAGAAAAGGCTGACAGCCAAACACCAAGCAACAAAGGAAAAAGGTCGCGTCCGACCCCTACACTACATCTTCTTCGCAGCGTGGAGCTAAGGACTACCATTGGGGCATGGGTGGGAGCCCCGTCTGAGGGCCCGTAGGCAACGCACATGAGACTCCGAGGCATGTACATCCCCAACTCATTATTACATGAGAGTGTCATGTGCGGAGACCTTCACGGGCACGGAGCCTTGATTATGGATAGAACCTCCTGAGGTGTTCGATGTTCCAGGAATTCTGGATAGGTACCCCATCCTGCATCTCCAGGCGCACAGCACCAGGCCTAGAGACACAGGCGATTCTAAACGGCCCCTCCCACATGGGCGAGAGCTTGTGTAGCCCCTCACGGGACAGGACCCGCCTCAAGAACCAAGTCACCAACTTCAAGTGTTCTTGCGCGGACGCCGCGGCAGAGGTACCGCCGCAGCGCCTGCTGATAACGGGCTGCGCCGAGGGCAGCTCGGCGGCGGCCCTCCTCGCCGAGCACGAGATCCATCCGCCAGGCGGCGTACTAACATTCCTCATTGAAGGCCAAGACCCGTGGGGAGCGATGCTTGACATCGTGAGGGAGGACCGCCTCCACCCCGTAGACGAGAAAGAAGGGAGTTTCCCCCATAGGTTTGGTAGCAGTGGTTCGGATTGACCACATCATGGACTGGAGTTCGTCGATCCAGCCCCTGCCGCAAGCCTCAAGCTTCTTCCTAAAGCTGCGTGTCTTGAGGCCACGCAGGAATTCCGCGTTGGCGCGCTCGGCCTGGCCGTTGCTCCTGGTGTGAGCCACCGAAGCGTAGCAGATCTGTGTTTCAAGGTTAGTGCAATATGACCCGAAGAGATTACTCATGAACTATGAACCGTTATCCATGATGATGCGGTTGGGGACCCCGAATCGCCTCACGAGGCCCTGGATGAACTTGACAGCAGACCTGGCTGGGATCGCGCGAACATGCTCCACTTCTGCCCACTTGGTGAATTTGTCGATGGCGACGTACATGAAGTAGTAGCCCCTGCTGCCCGAGGAAATGGACCCAGGATGTCCAATCCCCAGACCGCGAAGGGCCAGGAAAGCGGAATTGTCTGGAGGCCTTGCGCTGGCTGGTGGATCTGCTTGGCATGAAACTGACATGCCTCGCAAGCTCGCACGAGCTCCGTGGCGTCGTTGAGCGCCGTGGGCCAGTAGAAGCCACTGCAGAAGGCCTTGCCCACGAGGGTGTGGGACAATGAGTGATGGTCGTGGTCTCCACCGTGGATGTCAGCCAGCAGCTCGCGCCCTTGCTTCCTCGAGATGCATTTCAACGAGATGTCGTTGGGGCGCCTCCTGTCGAGTTCTCCGTCTTGGATACAGTAAGTTGAGGCCTGTCGGACCACACGCTCTACAACTTCGTCCTTGTCCAGCAGGGCATCGTGTTGCAGGTACATCTTGAGCTCTTGGGTCCAGCAGCCCTCCTCGGGCTCTGTGGCGAGCAGCAGGCGGGCTGCGGAGGGTGGCCTGCAGGGCGGGGCGCCATCGGGAGGCGCCGCTGGTAACCCCTACTGAGGGGAGGCCGGCTCAGGGGCTGGTGGTGCCGCCGACGGCTTGAGCAGCCGTTCCTCGAAGATGCCCGGCCTTTGAGGTTCTCGTCTAAAGGCTCGTTTGGCGATGTCGTCTGCTTCTTTGTTGGTGCCTCTTGGTACATGCTGCACCTCCAGCCCTTGGAATCGCTTTTCCATCCTACGCACCTGCTCCAGATATGCTCCCATGTGCTCGTCCTTGGGCTTGTATTTCTTGTTGGAGAAGTCGACGAGGAGTTGCGAATCGCCCCTGATGGTGAGACACTTGACCCCCAGCGCAGCGGCAGCCTTGAGTCCGACAATTAGGCCCTCTTATTCGGCGGTGTTGTTGGAGACCTTCTCGCCCTGCTGGAAGCAGAGCTGCACAGCGTAGTACAACTTATCCTGAGTGGGAGATACCAACACGGCGCTAGCCCCCGCGCCGAGGCGTGAGAAGGCACCGTCGAAGTATACTACCCATCCGTCAGGGGCTTCATCACCGGGGGCCAGCGAGCGGTCTTCGCTGACCCCTCGCTCCGGCGCGTCAGTCCATTCCGCCACGAAGTCTGCCAGAGCGGCTCCCTTGGTCACCCGCGTGGTGCTGAATTCCAACTGGAACGCTTGAAGCTCGATGTTCCACTCGGCAACCCTCCCGACGACATTCGGGCCCCGCAACACCTTCTCGAGGGGATACGACGAGACGGCCTTGATGGGGTGGCCTTGGAAGTAGTGGCGCAGCTTTCTGGAGGCGACGAGGAGCGCCAGGAGCAGCTTCTGGGGCATTGGGTAGCGCGAACGCGCGTCGCACAGTACTGTGCTGCTGAAGTACACCGGGTGCTCCACGAGGGTCAGCGCGGCAGGGTCCGCTGACGTCTCAGGAATCTTAGGAGCTTCTTGCTGAGTGGTGGGGCCGTCAATGCCCGTGGTCGAATCTTCCCCTGAGGCCGCATCGAGGGGCAGCGCGAGCCCTGAAGGTGCCGATCTGCCCTATGGCCTTGGGCTCCGGAGCCTTTCCTCGCGCTCCACGACTAGTGCTGCACTAGCGGAATGAGGCGTTGCGGCGAGGTAGAGTGTCATGGGCTCCAAGGGTCGTGGTGCTACCATAACCGGCGAGCTGGCGAGGTATTTCTTGAGATCCCGAAAGGCGGCGTCGGCCTCCGGAGTCCACTCAAAGGGCCCTTTCTTCTTCATGAGCTTGAAGAACGGGAGGGCACGTTCCCCGAGCTTAGAGATGAAGCGCCCCAGGGACGATACACATCCGGCGAGCTTCTGCATTTCCTTCAGGTTTGTGGGCGGCCTCATTTTCTCGATGGCCTTGATCTTCTCCGGGTTAGCCTCGATGCCCCGGTTTGAAACCAGGAACCCTAGCAACTTGCCGGAGGGTACGCCGAATACGCACTTCTCCGGGTTGAGGCGCAGCTTCACGTTGCGCAGGTTGGCGAATGTTTCTTCTAAGTCCTGGATGAGGGTCGTGGCCTCCTTGGTCTTAACCACGATGTCATCGACATAGGCCTCTGCATTCCTTCCGAGCTGAGGGCCCAGAGTGATGTGCATCAGGCGCTGGAAGGTGGCGCCCGCGTTCCTCGGCCCAAAAGGCATGCAGGTGTAGCAGTAGACCCCACATGGGGTCATGAACGTCGTCTTCTCCACGTCTTCTACCGCCATCTTGAACGCCGTCTTCTACCAAAAAGGAGTCCAGGAAGCAGAGTAAGTCACACTCAGCCGTTGAATCCATGATTTGGTCGATGCGCGGCAGAGGGAAGGGGTCTTGAGGGCAGAACTTGTTGAGGCTCGTGAAGTCGACGCACATGCGTTCCTTTCCTCCTTTCTTCGGGACGATGACGGAGTTGGCCAGCCACTCCGGGGGCCGTACTTCCCGTACGACACTAGCTTCCTCCAGCTTCCTGACCTCCTGAATGATGAAGGCCTGCTTCTCCGGGGCTTGTCTGCGCGCCTTCTGCTTGATAGGGCGTGCGTTGGGGCACACCGTGAGGTGATGCTCAATGACATGCCTAGGCACCCCGACCAAATTTGCGGCCTTCCAGGCGAACACATCCTTGTTGGCCCTGAGGAAGTTGACCAGCGCCGCCTCTTGCTCTGGATATATGCCCATGCCGATGGTGAAGGTGGCTCCCGAGCCTTCTTCGTCGGCGGGCACTTGCTTTGTCTCGGCGGGGTCCTGAGAAAAGAGCTTCTTCTTTTTGGCAGGCGCGGCCTTCGGAGGTTACGGAGCCCCCTTCGCCCCTGGGTGAGCTGCGGCAGCGGCGGCCTTGTAAGCGCTCCCCAGGACCTGAAGGGCGGCCTTGGGGTCCCCTTTGATGGTGATGACGCCATTGCTCCTGGGTATCTTGACGGTGTTGTGGCCGGGGTGAGTCGCCGCCATGAACTTCGCCAAGGCTGGGAAGCCGAGGACGACGTTGTACAGCAGGTGGATGGGCACAACGCCAAAATCGATGAGCTCAGTCCGGTGGTTAGCCGGTGTGCCGAAGGTGACCGGCAGGCAGATCTGGCCGAGCGGAACGGCCGAGCCGGCGACCCCCGAGAAGGGCTTGGTGGGAAGGAGCTGCATGTAGGACACATGCAGATGACCGAAGGCTTCGGGAGAGAGGATGTTGAGGCCGGCGCCGCCGTCGATGAGGGTTCTTGTCACGGCCACCCCGCAGATGGTGGGCGTGCATACCGTGGGGAGAGCGCCGGTGTCAGCCGCCTCGGAGGCGAGGTCGCTGGGGCCAAAGGTGATGGCGGGTCCTAGCTCGCCCTGCGCCCGTGAGGCCTCCCGCGGCTGGGCGGCAGCCCCAACCTGCTGAAAGTGCCACTTGGCGTGCCGGACAGACGCCGGTGCTTGGAACCCACCGAGGATGCAGGCGACCCCGCGGCAAGGCCGCTCGATGCAGGCGACGCCCCGCAGCTCGCAGCTACGGGCCGTTTGTGAGGCGCGGTTTTCGGCGGGCGGCCGGTGCTGAGCCCGCCGTCGCCCCATCAAGAGCGTGACCGGCGAAGCCACAGGAGGCGGGAGTGGCGGTGCAGGCCGTTCTCCGGTAGCCTCGGCGGCAGGAGCGTCGTCGAGGAAGGGGGAGGAGCACCCATGGATAGCGCGGTCCGCTGATACTGCTCGGTCAACGGGGAGAAAGCCAGCCCCCGCGCGGCTGTGGCTGGCCGCAGCCAACGTAGAGGCGCTGAACCGAAGAGGGGAAGCGAGGTCGTCGGAGAGGCGAGATTTCGACACGCCCCCTACCTGGTGTGCCAAATGTCAAATTCAGGGCTCCGCAAAACCCGTTAAGTTCGAACACAGGGGCGTGAACGAAGATCTCTCCCACTCACGTCTACCTAGCGCCTCGCTCTCGTCTTGGTGGAAGGATTCAAGCAAACAACGAACATAACACACAAGAGTTTATCCAGGTTCGGGCCACCGCGTGGTGTAAGACCCTACGTCCTGCTTTGGTGGATTAGCCTCGGGCGAGCTGAGATACAAGCTAGTACAATGGTTCCTGAGCTCAGGAGGTGAGCTCAGGAGGGTCGAGAGGTTAGTGTTCTTGCTCCTTGTGTGGTGGATGAGTGTATGAGTCGATCCCCTTCATAGTGAGAGTTCTAGCTACTTATATAGGCGGCCATGGTCCTCTAATGCTTAGGCGGGAAGGGATCCCACAACGGCCATTTTTGAGCGGGAACACAAGGACGTTCCTGCCCTGACGAAAG
The DNA here is from genome assembly GCA_902687465.1 of Secale cereale. Taxonomy (NCBI): domain Eukaryota; kingdom Viridiplantae; phylum Streptophyta; class Magnoliopsida; order Poales; family Poaceae; genus Secale; species Secale cereale. The sequence continues at coordinate 554,620,750 of LR738712.1, forward strand.
CAGTCTTCCCCTGCAAAAGGATCAGGCGATGACGCGGTGGTGGGCTCGATGATGACATCCTCCTTGTCGTCCTTGCGGTCTTCGGTCTTGTTGCACCAATGAGGAAACCTCTGCCCCGCTCCTCGGGAACTTGCGGCTGCGTTGTCCCCCTTGCACCGAAATGGTAACTGCACCGCTGGCGCGCGCTGGCACCCGCTGGCGCGATGCGTCACTGCTGATATCACTGCCTCCTCCTGAGGCAGGATTGGCCTTGGATTCTCCGTCCCTCCGGAGCACCTTGATGAGGCTGCTCCTGAGGAGGTCCTGACGTCGTTCTCCTCGCGAGGCTTGGCTCCCTCGCGAGGGTCTTTGGCAGCTGGTTGATCAGCTGGGCCGTACCAGCCAAAGTAGGAGCGCGTCACGGCCCGCAGATAGGCAAGTCTGGGTACCCTGGTTTCCAGTACGCCGACATAACTAGAGAAACCCTATGATCTATTTGACACATAAATGGATATAGATGACTAACCAGCTGTCCGTCGTCGTCAGAGTCATCGTCGGAGTGGTCATCACTGGACTCGTTGCCGGGGTCGTCACCAGAGTCGGTGTGGAACTCCGCCTCCGGCTGTGGAAGCTCGACGCCGTCGACGACGTCAGGTTGCAGCGATAACTCGCCGGTGGTGAAGGCAACCTCTGTCTCCATCTCCACGCTGTTCTTCGGTGCTTTAGCAGCCCCAGCGTCACCACTCCCTCTGATGGGGCGCTTCGGCGGCATCCTCATACACTGGCAGCTTTGAGGACAGAGAGCGGTGTCGAGGATGCAAGCGGAGAGAAAGGATTGTGTGTGTGTAGCGAGGATGGGGGGCGCAGCCGCTCAGGCGCACCATTAATGTGGAGTAGTGGGAGTTGTGGGAGAGAGGCGGGCAGCGGTCAAACCGATGGCTCGCCTCCCAGTGAGCCTGCGCACCGTACTGCTGGCATGCCTACCAAAGTTTCACACAGCTACTCGCACCTCCCGATGACACCGTGCAGCGAGCATGCCTCCGTCAATTCACACACCTGCACGCACGCTTCCCCATCTGCCTGCGCGTCGGACAACTCGCATGCGTCCCTTCAACTCATGCCTGCTCGCACGACACACGGGTCGTGTGGCGACACGTATATTCTTTTTCTATTTGGATGATTCATGATGCCGCTTTATTGCTTAACCGAAGCATGGCATGTATACATTGCTGGTCTAACGCTCACGGTTCGAATAAATAATCCGTTTTGGAAATTGGTTCCCAATTATTAATAATCTCCCATTTGTAATTGGGTAAAGATTACATCAAAACTGGTCTCAAATTTGACAGAAAAAGGTACAATGCCACTTTGTATTGCTGTCCATATGACAACACAATAAGTTTCATGAACTTCACATAAGTTTTGGATGTACTAGAATTTAAAATTTAAGATTCTCAATGTTTGTAATTTGTTGCACAGGGAGTAAACATGCACCCAGTGAGACACATGTGTTTTTGCAATCCATTTAGGTGCACTGTCACATGTGCATGTAGCTCAAATTTGATTTTTGCACATTATACCCGTAGAAAATCAATCAATTAATGTACTGAAACTTCTTAATGATCTCTGTGGTTTTGTCGAAATTAAAACGTCCCTCCTTTGGTAACATATGTTCATCGCGGGATAATTAATTTAACATGCATCGTAGTTGCGGTGGATTCGCAGTGTGTGTGTGGGTATGTGTGTCTGGGGGTGGCGGGTGGCTCGCAGTACACTACGAGTTGTGATCCATTGTGTGGGTTGGTCGTTTTGTTAGGCAGGCCGGTGCCACATCAAAGTCGTGAAATCGTTATTTAAAACATTACACAACCCTTCCATACATACATGTTTTGGCCACATGCAGTCAATGGTTGTCCTACACGACAATCGATACTCGCGTGTGACGCTTTCTATGGGGCTGCGAGGTCGTCGTCCATCACTTTGATGAACAGCCGGCAGTGAGGTTAATTTGACCAGCAAGGTAGAATCTTTTTTGTTTGTGTTATGGTGCGATATAGTAGCGTCAAAGAGGCGGGAGGGGACTAGCATATATACTATACGTACGCATCCGTGAACAAGTACACCTCACTCAGTGTCAGGACTTGATGGTTTCCGAGGCACGTGCCACATCAAAATTGTGAAATTGGCTATTCAAACATCACACAACATCTATTTGGGCCACATGCATGCACGTGGTGGTTATCCTAGCTAGCTAGGACACTTACGTGTGACGCTTTCGTCTATGGGCCCATGAGTCCATCGTCGATGCATGCATGCATCACTTTGACCTACATCGGGAGAGGTTAATTAATTTCACCATCGATGAGGATTCTTTTGGGTTGTACATATTACAGCAGGAGCATATAGTATGCGATGAAGAGGGGGGAAGGGGACCATCATATGTAGTATGCTTGATGAACCCCACTCTGTGTGGCTGCATGGTTTACGGTTTTTGAGGCATGTGGCACATCAAAGTTTGTGCATTTTGGGTATTCAACATATATATTTTTGGCCCACCTGAAAAGCGGTGGTGGTTGTCCTCTCGCACCCACTTAAGCGGTTATCAGCAATATCGATGCTTTCCATCTGTGGGCCTGCTTGGTCCATCACTACTTTTTGCCTGACAACAAGAGAGGTCAATTTGACTTAGGAGGGGATTATTATTTTTGCTTGTAATATGGTATATATATAGGTCATGCTCTGGGATGGATTCATGCATGATACAGTTTGAGCACACACACATGTATGTGTACGCATGAAACCCTCCCATCGAGTCGAAGTGGCTAGTACAACGACACGTCATGAACCAATCTTGCTCTGTGTGGGGAGCTATTGTACGATTTTTGATGAACGTGACACATGAATGTTGTGAAATGGTATTCAAACATGCACACGCATCACCTCCATACATATGCATGTAGTGGTTGCCTTCAAACGGTACACTCCCTCGCATGGTTACCAGCGACAAGCCTATATATTCATGGGCCCGCGAGGACATCCATTATCACCTTGACCAACAACAAGATAGGTTACCATGGCGGATTCTTCATTTTGTTCGTGCTACCGTAGTATAGGTCATGGTGAGATTCATACCTTAAGTTTGAGCGCATATACTATGCACGCATGCATGCATGAATCCCCGTCATTGGCTTGAAGTGTGGTGTAACATACATATGCATCATCAACCTAACCCTCACTCAGTGTGGGGATTTCTAGTTCGAAATCACGGTGCCACATCAAAGTTGTTCCATTGTTACTCAAAAACACACCTCTTCATACATATGTTTGGGCCACACGCATGTAGTGGTTGTATTCGAGGACTAGTTACTTGCATGATTATTGGCGAGCTAGCCCATCTCCAGGGTCGCATGGACGTCCATCACTTTGACCAACAACAGGAGAGAGGTTGTACGACCAAGGTGCATTATTCTTGGTCCGTTTTACGATCCATCTTGGTGAGATATACATCTCTAGCCCGCC
>LR738712.1:554624379-554671434 GCA_902687465.1 Secale cereale
TCATAGCGTAGGATTCCCTTTGTGCCGACACAAGGGAGGAGGGGGACTGCTAGCTACTTCGCACATTGCTAGGTGAACTTAGTTGGGGGGAGGGGCCATGCATTCATAGCTTAGGATTCCCTTCATGCCGACATGAGGGGGGTGGGGGCAAGCAATACCGTGCGCTTTGCGAGATAGGTGTGCCACATTGAAGTTGCATTTGGTATTTGGAAATCAAGCCACCCTTTTCATACATAAATTTGGTCCACATGCAGGTGTGTTCATGTTCTGACCCTCTCCCGTGTCATTTTTCGCCAAATTTATGAACATTTTAGACAAGCCGGATGACGCAACAGACACGGTTCACTCAAACTAACCATGTGCCACGCCGGTGCCCCTATCACGCACACGTCCGCACGGTACATTGGGCTCCACGAGGCTCCCCCTCTAAAAAATATATGCCCGCCTCGAGGGTTTTTTTGTTTCATAAACACACGGTTGTTATCTACGGACTATGTGCGATGTTTCTTGTTCCCAATCCCGCTTGGATCCCTAGAAATATCCACCCGCCTCGAGGGTTTTTCTGTTTCATAACACACGGTTGTTATCTCCAGACCGTGTGCGATGTTTCTTGTTCCCAAGCCCGCCCACATTCCTAGAAAATATCTGCACGCCTCGAGGGTTTTTCTGTTTCATAACACACGGTTGTTATCTCCGGACCGTGTGTGATGCACTATCACCAAAATTTTCAATAGCCCCGGCATTTCACTCCCGCGTTTGACTCCCGCGTAGTAAAATTTTCAGTACCCGCGTCATTTCCTCAAACACCCCCCGCCTCCCCCCTCCAAACACACACACACCAAAAATCCTTGGGTGTGTGCCCACCCACACATACACCCTCCCTCGCTCGAAACCCTAGCAAGGTCCCCGCCGCCGCCGGCGGAAGGCCTGCATTGTCAACATCTTCCGGTTTGCCCGTGAAGCTTACCCACCGATCTCCATACCCAGGCCGCCCTGAGTTTCTTAGATGACGCCTGCCAAACGTCCCCTTTCCCACAGATCCACATCCCCATCCCCATCCCCATCGCCCACTCCAGAGCGTCGTAGCCTAAGCCCAGCTACGCTTCCCGTGGAGCTCGAGGAGCGACTGGCCCAAAATAGGTGTATCGCGGTCTCTTCGCCCGACGTCGCCGAGGAAGCTGACGACCATTACTTGTGGCAGGCACTCAAGCAGCGGGCTAGAGTTTGCGAGCATGTCTCGGCCGCCGGCTACGACATCAAGCTCATCAACAGCGATGGCCCGAGGCGGGCTATGTCATAGGTTAAGTGGCCCGCCGCCAACCCCTCGGGTTCAACCGCCGTCGATCTCATCCATGGCCCCGCCGCTGATCTCCTCTGGCTCGCTGTCAACAATTTGCCATCCTACATCGCCATCAAGTCCCTTTTGACATTTCTGAAGGACACGTTATGCGATGCTGGCTTGGGATTCATAGCTTCCAAGTCAGACCTCATCGACGGCGACCATGGGGAGGGCACCCTCTCCTGCTCGTCCAAGTGGAAAGAGACCATCTTCTCTTCCAAGGGGAAAGCGCCCGTCTACGACATCAGGGAGGGCACCCTACAGCCGTGCTCTTCCAAGGGGAAGGAGCCCATCTGCAACAACATGGAGCGCATCCAGGGTCCGTGCTCTTCCCATGGGAACAAGCCCATCTGTGACAAGTGAGGAAACCCATGATTTGTTTTGCCGTGCCTCTTCCCAGGGGGAAACCCATGATTTGTTTTGTCGAGTCCCTTTTGTAGTGTAGTGAAAATATGTCCAACTTTAATTGCTCTATCTGGTTGTTTGAAGTATGCCTTGTTTATTTCAGTTGTTCACAATGTGATGCTCTATATATGCAATTATTTACCGTGCAGTACATTTTATCAATCCAGTTTTATACATACCGATAGGAATGCATATATTTGCTTGTTGTTAAGCCTGCTATAGCTAGCATATTCCTCTATTAAAGTTTTTTGATTGTTCGGTTGTTTGTAGTTAGCATATGTCCAGTTTCAAATGCCATCTTTGGTTGTTTGTAGCATGCCTTGTTTATTCCAGTTATTCACAACGTGATGTTCTATATGTGCAAGTATGAACTGTGTAGTTCAATTTCATCAATACCAGTTTCAACAATACCACTATGAATGACTACATTTGGTTGCTGCATCTTGTAGTTAACACACCTTTCCATTTTTATTTAACAATAACCAGTGTACTTAGACTGGCACAATACCAGTTTGAATGACTATGTTTGCATGTTGTTAAATGTTAGGTCTGTTGCAGTTAACACACGTTTCCACTTGTTTTGCTTTGCTAGCGTGCTTAAACCTGCACACTGAAGCTATATTTTGGAGATTATTTTGTCTACCACAGATAATTTTGGTTGATGTTTAGCCTGTTGTGCTTAACATGCTTCTCGATGTACCTACACAGGACAATTTTGGGAACGACTGTTGTTTTCCATCGAGGTTAGTTTCATCCCATGGTTTATATCTGCTCACTGTTCAGGATATCAGTAGCTCGTACCATATAAGCCGGGGGCTGATAAGGGACTAATCGGTGAATCGGACTTTTAACTGAATATATCTGCAACCCATTTATCGTTAGATTAACTAGGGTCATATGTAATATATCTGAGGCTACATAGCAACATGCACTGTACTTAATGTCTAAATATGCAATGCTAGGCTACATAGCAACAAGGAAGAGTGTTACCTTAATGTTCTAATGATGTCTAGATATACGTAGAAGAGCAGCGGCAACAACAACAACAACACAGCGCTGTTTGGATACTCAACTTAGCTAGAGGTTATATTTAGTTTCTAGCTCATGACTAACCCTGAACTAACTCCATCCAAAGAGTTGTTTGGATGGCTGGGTTAGATTGACAATAAATGCACTAGGAGAACTAGATCCAGTTAGCACCTCTTGGGTTGGATAGTTTTTTTGGGTGGGTTATAGATGCAACTAGCTCAAACTATCCCTCATGTTCAGATATACTTTAGGGCTATTTGATCCCGAACTAGCTCAAACTAATTGTAACCCATGGATACAGCAGCAGTTAATCAGCCGATAATTTGTAAGAATGCACTAAACTCCTTCCGTACCATAATATAAGACGTTAATTCATCTAATATGTGAGTATACTGGATGTTATAAGATACTCCCTCCGTTCCTAAATATTTGTCTTTTTAGAGATTTCAAATGGACTACCACATATGGATGTATATAGAAATATTTTAGAGTGTAGATTCACTCATTTTGCTCCATAGGTAGTCACTTGTTGAAATCGCTACAAAGAAAAATATTTAGGAACGTATGGAGTATTATAAAAGAGTGTTGTACTACATCATTGTGCAATTGTTGTTTAGCTTTCGATATTAACTTGGTGCTTTTAGGTACATATGTCATTGGTAAAGATCCATGCTTCGACCCTTTCTGTGTATGGGGCAATGAGATATCGATGAACCAGCATCAAGTGAGGAAGCTGATAATGATTGTTAAGAAAATGGGTCCAAATATGGCAATTAAACAATTTTCTACACTTTATCCAACACAACAGCGAACTGCAGGATGGTAAGTAAGAACTCTACAGCCTTCTTCTTACTGCCCATAATGAGTTGTATGACAATGTCTGAATCTTTTTCCTTTCAAGTGGTTGCCAAAGCAGTTTACTCAAGATTACCTCTCAAACTACATGATTGGTGGGCATGCAAAGGTTACAGTATTTCTACCAGAACACGATGATTATCTAGATGTTTCCATGAAGACCGTGAAGGATGGGCGGTCGGCCATCACAATGGGTTGGACTAGAGTCGTGTGTGCCTTCTACATGGAGGAGGGCACAATATGGGCATTCCGCTTCACCTTGTTCAGCAACCAGAATGTATTTCGCCTCTTTCTTTACCGTCTTTAATAGTACAAGTATATAATTGTGGTTCATCATTCTTTATTTTGTTCTTATGTAATTCTTGAACATATGTTCCTATGAATCGAATAATGCATTGCTTGTTTGAACCTGATGGATATGAATAAATCTGCATCATACATTCAAATTCAAATTCAAATCTGGTACAACTTGAAATAGCATCAATTAAATATGGTCAAATTACGCTCTCCAGGTTGTTACGGCACACACGGTTGGTAAAACAAAAACATTTGCGATATACACAATAATCTGAGACGGTTCACAGACAGGAAACGTGTGGAAGGAAGCACATAGTTTTTGTTTGCAAAGCGTGTGCGATGTCAGACAATATCACAAACAGTGCGGGCAAACTAAACATTTGTGTTAGTTGCCTTATCGTACATGATTCGCAACCAATAACTATTTCTGATGCAGTATGCATCGTAAACGTCGCACCACAGAATAGCGTGTGCGACAATGTTACAACGGTCCGACGTTTCATAATCCTGTCCGGCACTCGTACAACGATTAGCTAATCTTCTTAATTAGTTATTGCATACAGTTTGGGAAAAGTGCATGTGTGTGATTGTATGCTTATCATACATGTTCCATAATAGTGAACCATTTGTCATGGGCCGCGCATTGTAAAAGCAGCACCACAGAATATCGACTGCAATGGCAATGCGAGCAGAAACGAGTACGAGTTCTGTAGGGTCCCTATCCCTGACGGTTTTGGGTCGTGTGGGAAGGAGCCCCCTATTACCGTCACTCACTAGGCAACGGTTCCAAATGTCGTCGCGGAAAGGGGTTAAAAACTGTTTGTATAGCACCGACACGTACTAGTAATGATATGTCTTGACTTGACATTGATCTCAATAGCACCAGAGATTGCCGAGTTGAGTCAAGACAAATCATGACTCTTAACTTGGCGTAGGTCTGCCCGGCGATGGCGCCGGAAATTCTTCCTTCAACCTCTTGAGCTTGCATTGGTTTTTTCCTTGAAGAGGAAAGGGTGATGCAGCAAAGGAGAGTAAGTATTTCCCTCAGTTTGAGAACCAAGGTATCAATCCGGTAGGAGACAACGCGCAAGTCGCCAAATACCTGCACAAACAATAAACAACTTGCACCCAACGCAATATAGGGGTTGTCAATCCCTTCACAATTATTTGCAAAAGTGGGATCTGATAGAGATAGATAAACTTTAAAGTAAATATTTTTGGTACTTTTGGTTTATAGGTTGGAAAGTAAAAGATTCCAAAATAGTAAATAGGAAACTAGTATTGTAGATTGGAAACTTATATTATGGAAAATAGACCCGGGGGCCATTAGTTTCATTAGAGGCTTCTCTCAAGATAGCAAATATTATGGTGGGTAAACAAATTACTGTCAAGCAATTGATAGAAGAGTGCATAATTATGACGATATCTAAGGCAATGATCATGAATATAAGCATCACGTTTGTGTCAAATAGACCGACTCCTGCCTGGATGTACTACTATTACTCCACACATCGACCGAAACGATTCTTGTCAGGGATATTGACCATGGGTACCCTCGCCGACCACCCTTGGTATTTTAAGACAAATAATAGCCGCCTGGTCCACCGTGGCCGTGTGCTCATCGGGCTGCCTCCTAGGGTAGTCTGCCCTAGGAGCCGGCTGCCAGCAGGCGGCAGGGGCCCAACAGGCGGCGACACCAACACCACCAGCCAGCAGACGGTCCCATATTCCTCCCTCAGGACGTGTGCTGGGGGACCCCCGCGCAGCAGGGGCGTGGCTACAGGTGAACATGTCCTTAGAAGATCTATAAGGGCGTGGCTACAGTGAGCGTGTACCTTATAAATATCTCCTAAGCGGCGGGTCACTGTAGCCACGTTGCTCGTGACCAAGCATCGGTCAGAGGAGGCCACGATCCCACTACTCATAGACGGCAGGGCGAGCAGGCGGCTGGCCCCATTGGTCAGCGAGTAGCTCATGAACGAGCCGCCCCTGGCAGACGGCCAGGGGAGACGGCCACCTGGTAGCAGGCGGCAATTCTCACCCTAGAAGTCCGAGCCTCATCAAGATGACAAGACAGGGCGTGGCGACAGCGTACGGCAGGAGACGGCGGCACTGTAGCCACTTCCCTCTTGACAAGGCTGTCGTCAGCAGAGGCACATCTACAGTGAAAGACAATCGCATAGGGCCCGCAGGCAGCAGGCCCCAGCAGGAAGGCGGCAAGGCCGGCGCCAGAAGACACCGACGGTTGGGGGCCACACCGTCGAGATTACCATTGCACCCCTGGGGGGTAGGCCTATATAAACCCCCCAGGGTCCTCCATGAGGAGGGGTTAGAAGGTTACGAGATTGAACCCTAGAAGAGAGATAGGAGGTGGGCTAGCCTTGTTCATCTTCTTCCTCTAGACCACACAGCTCAAGGAGCAGCCTTGTAGCTACCATAGTGACATCAGTCATGACGCGGAGCCCCCGCAGAGCAGGAGTAGGGGTGTTATCTCCTCGGAGAGCCCCGAACCTGGGTAAGATCCGTAGTGTCATAAGTTCCGCTTCATCCCGCTTCCCGAGCCCGGCGACGTTCTTTTGACCCCATGCATGATAAGCCATCCGTTGGCATATGTCATTCCAAAACCCCGACATTTGGCGCCCACCTTGGGGCTTGGTGCACCGTCGTCCGGAGACATGTTCTGGATGGGAACCTTGTTCCTTCCTGGCGAGAGTAGCCAGCTCGGCACGCCCGCTGGCATGGAAACCGGGATGCTTCGTGGCGCTGAGGCCGCATGCGCCATGAGTGGGCTCGCCGATCTGCTCGGCGGCGTCCGCATCCATGACGAACCCTCTCCGGCGGCCGAGCCAGTGGCACCGGAGAGCTTCCTCGTCGAGCTCCTCGACAAGCTCCACATCGTCGATGAGCGCGCCTCTGACGTGGAGTCAGTAGGCTCTTCTGATCCACCGGTAGACATGATCGTCGACCCCGGCGCGAGGCCTGTCGACTCCTTCCCCGAGCATGTGGAGATCATCAACGACCCCCTCCCCGTTCTTCCGATAGGCAGCACCATCAGCACCGTCACGGAGGTGCTCGTCACCGACCACGGCGAACCATCTAGCAGGACGGGCCCAGACCCGCTCGAGGCCGCTCTGCAGCACCTCGCCGCTCCTGTCGCGGCAGGGACACATGGCGAAGCATTAGAGGCGCTCCGCGTTTCGCTCCTCGACAGCGCCAACAAACTGGCTGCCTCCCGATGCCTCACCGAAGCTTACCGCCGCGAGATGGACCGCGCCATTTGCGGCACGCCGGCTGCTGGCGAGCCTAGCCGAGTCGGCACCGTCCGTGATCGCGGCGGTCTGCTGGCAGACATGCTGGGGGGCCCCGCGGCCTGTGTACCTCACTCCATCGGAGAACCTGAGGGCTGCCCAGGTGGCAGTCGATGAGATGGGCCACTTAGAGTGAGACGAGCTTCGTTGCATGACTCAGCGCGCCCGCCAGCTCCTCGACGCAACTGCCACGCAACAGGAGGCCCGTCGCCGGGTATCAGAGGCCGGCGCGCACGCAGACAACCGCCCTTTTCGGCGGGAGCAAGGAGCCACGTCTCGCTCTCCGACAGTCGGCGCCACCAACCGGCGAGACTCAGAGCCTGCTGCCAGCCGTAGCCGGTAGACTCGCGTCACCATCGAGCGCGATGAAGACGGCCGCCCAAGGGCCGTAGAACGGCGAGGGGAACATCCGTCTCCTCCCAGGCGGGAGAGGCGCGTGTCTCCTCCGCCTGTTGACCACCCCTCTCTGGCGGGCCGTTTGGGCCGCCGCGAGGGGGTTGGGGAGAACGACGCCCGCCACCGCCTGGACCGTCTGGCTCGGTCCCAGGCGGTTGAAGAAGAAGATGACCTCGGACCGACTTGTTTCGGTCCTCGCATCCGCAATGAGCCTTTTCCCAAGGGCTTCTCACTCCTCAGAGACACCCCCAAGTACAACGGATCAGTGAAACCAGAGGACTGGCTGGTGGATTACTCCACAGCCGTCAGCATAGCTACAGGCAACAGACGTGTTGCGGTGAAGTATGTGCCCCTCATGCTCCAGGGCACGGCTCGGACTTGGCTGAACAGCCTTAAGCCCAATAGCATCAACGACTGGCTGGACTTCACCGACGCCTTCACTCGCAACTTCACCAGCACCTACAAGCGTCCTCCCAAGCTGCGTCAGCTCTCCCTGTGTGTCCAAGGCCCAGACGAGTCGGCTCGCGATTATCTGACGCGCTGGGCAGAGCTGCGAAACTCTTGTGAAGGAGTGCATGAGGTGCAAGCCATCGAGTACTTCACGGCCGGGTGCAAAGAGGGCACCTTACTCAAGCACCAGCTCCTTTGTGATGAACCAGCCACATTGGATGAACTGCTAAGCATAGCAGACAAGTATGCCACCGCTGACTCCTCCATGAAGACCGAGCTACAAGTGGATGCTTCTGGCAAGATGACCCCTCCAACTTCCAAGACGCCGGTAGGAGAGTCTTGTCGGCGCCAGCAGACAAGCGACCAGAAGCGCAAGGCCCACGCGCCGGCTGCCAACAGCCGACTGGTGGCAGCGGTCGATGGCCAGCAGCCAGAAGCTCAAGGAGGACCCAAGCGCCAGAAGGGCGGCAAACCGGTATGGCAGCCAGCCTTTTCCTTTGATCAAGCTCTGGATGCCCCATGCAAGTTCCACAGTGGCGCGAAGCCTTCCAACCACACAACACGAAAGTGTCATTGGCTCACAATAATTGCGAGGGGAGAAGCTCTGCCACCGCCGCCTGCTGGGCAGCCGGCCCCGCCTCCTAATCTGCCGGCTGCCCGCCCTAGCGGCCAGGTCCATGACGAGTTCCCAGAAGAAAACGGAGCCTATGTTGTCTTCACTAGCCAGACGGACGATAGGCATAGCCGGCGCCAGCAGCGCAGAGAAGTCAACATTGTTGCCGTCAAGGACCCGGGATTCATGCATTGGTCTGAAAGGCCTATCAGCTGGAGCCGAGAGGATCACCCGGCTGTCATGCCGTCGCCAGGGGCCTATGCCTTGGTCCTGGACGCCACTCTCTCCACTGACAGGCGGGCCTGTTGTTTCTCCCGGGTGCTGGTAGACGGCGGCATCAGCATCAACATCATGTACCGTGACACCATGGAGAAGTTGGGCATCAAAGAAAAACAACTTCAGCCTACCAGGACCGTGTTCCATGGCATTGTGCCAGGCATCTCTTTCTCACCGATCGGCAAGGCCAGGGTCGATGTCCTGTTTGGTGACAAGATGCACTTCCGGGGGGAGCCGGTCTGGTTTGAAGTGGTGAACCTGGAAAGTCCCTATCACGTGATCTTGGGCCAGCCGGCTCTTGCGAAGTTCATGGCAGTCCCCCATTATGCCTACCTCAAGATGAAGATGCCGGGCCCCAAAGGAATAATCACCATAGCCGGGAACTACGTAGAAGTCCATTGCATGCGCAATAGCCAGCAGCCGCCTGGCAGAATCCCTTGTCGTGGCTGAGGAAAAGCGCCATCTGGAGCAGCTGGTGGCAATGGCTGGCGAGCAGCTGGCCATACCAGCCGATCCTAGGGAGGCGGAGCCGCAAGGCTCGTTCCAGCTAACCAAGGAAACAAAGAAGATTGCCTTGGACCCATCTCACCCGGAGTGATTTGCTATCATAGGGTCAAGCCTGGACAGCAAATAGGAAAGCGAGCTCGTCGATTTCCTCTGTGAGAATCGGGACATCTTTGCATGGTCCCCCAAAGACATGCCGGGTGTTCCGACAGATTTCATCGAGCACAAACTACACGTGCGAGAAGATGCAAAGCCTGTCAGACAGCCGTTGCGCCGCCTGTCAGAAGAAAAGAGAAGAGTCGTTGGGGAAGAAGTTGCCCGCCTGCTAGCAGCCGACTTCATCATGGAAGTCTTTTACCCTGAGTGGCTCGCGAATCCAGTCCTAGTGCTGAAGAAGAACAACAAATGGCGCATGTGCATTGATTACACCAGCCTAAACAAATCTTGCCCTAAAGATCCGTTTGCTCTGCCGCGAATAGATCAAGTGATCGACTCCATAGCCGGATGCGAGCTGCTGTCTTTCCTCGATGCTTATTCTGGGTACCACCAAATCAAGCTTGATCCAGCTGACCGCCTGAAGACCGCCTTCCTCATGCCGTTTGGGGCCTTCTGCTACCTGACCATGACGTTCGGCTTGAGAAATGCCGGCCCCACCTTTCAGCATTGCATGCAGAAGTGTCTCCTCAAGCATCTTGGCAGGAACGCCCACGTTTACGTGGACGATATCGTGGTGAAGACGGAGAAGAGAGGAACCCTTTTAGAGGATCTCCAAGAAACGTTTGAGAACCTGTGCCGCTTTCGGATTAAGCTAAACCCGAAGAAATGCGTCTTCGGGGTACCAGTCGGCCAGCTCCTTGGCTTCCTGGTATCCGAACGCGGCATCGAGTGCAACCCTGCGAAGATCAAGGCCATTGAGAGGATGGAACGGCTGACCCGTGTGCGGGATGTCCAGAGATTCACGGGATGCCTGGCATCCCTCAGCCGTTTCATCAGCCGGCTGGGAGAAAAGGCACCCCCCCTGTACCAACTGATGAAGAAGACTACATGCTTCGAGTGGAACGACCAGGCAGATGAAGCTTTCCAGCAGCTCAAGCGACTCCTGTCCACCCCGCCTGTCCTAGCGGCACCAACAGACAAGGAACCCATGTTCCTTTACATAGCCGCCACCAGCCGGGTGGTCAACACTGTCATTGTGGTAGAGCGCCCAGAGGACGGCAGAGCCTTGCCAGTCTAGAGGGCCGTCTACTACTTGAGCGAAGTGCTATCGGCATCCAAGCAGAACTACCCCCATTACCAGAAGATGTGCTACGGCGTGTACTTCACCGCTAAGAAACTCAAGCAGTACTTCCAAGAGCACTCTGTCATGGTCGTCTGCATGGCCCCGCTTGCTGAAATCATGGGCAACAGAGATGCCTCAGGAAGAGTGGCCAAGTAGGCCATTGAGCTGGCCCCCTTCACCATCTTCTACCAGCCACGCACCACCATCAAGTCTCAGGCATTGGCTGACTTCCTCGTCGATGGGGCCGAAACCCAGTACCTGCCGCCTGTGCCAGACTCAACCCATTGGCGGATGCACTTTGACGGGTCAAAGATGCGCACCGGCCTGGGAGCCAGCGTCGTCCTCACCTCCCCCAAAGGCGACAAGCTCAAGTATACCCTGCAGATCCACTTTGCTGCCTCCAACAACGTGGCCGAGTACGAGGCACTTATCCACGGGCTCCGGATGGCCAAGGAGATTGCCATCCACCGAGTGATGTGCTATGGTGACTCGGACTTGGTTGTCCAGCAGTCGTCTGGGGATTGGGACGCCAAGGATGCAAACATGGCAATCTATCGCTTCCTTGTCCAGCAGATCAGTGGACACTTTGATGGCTGCGAGTTCCTCCACGTACCACGAGCCGATAACATGCAAGCCGACACCTTGGCACGAATCGGCTCCACCTGCCAACCAATACCAGCCGACGTATATCTTCAATGCCTGCGCAAGCCGTCTATCAAGCCTTCACAAGAGTCAGAGTCAATCTTCATACCAGCCGGCCCTGGAGCAGGCGGGCTCGCAGCTTCTGCAGCCGGCCCATAGACTGCTCCAGAAGGCGGCCTCGACACTCCAACTCCAGCAGATGGACAACCCGAAGCCGTGCCGGTTCGGCCAGGAGGCGCCGGCTCCAGCAGACGGCTCGGGGACTTTTGATGCACAACAGACGGCTCAGCCCAGCCCTCCGCCTCCCAGCCCAACCACCCTAGTCTCCCTGGCCGAGGCAGCAGGAGTCTCAGCGCCGTCTTGGGCACAGCCAATCCTCACATTCCTGCTCAAAGGAGAGTTGCCAACAGAAGAAACTTTGGCACGGCAAGTTCAACGCCGGGCCTCAGCATACACCATAGCCAACAAAGAGCTTGTCAGAAGAAGCACAACGGGCGTCTTCCAGCGCTGTGTAGAAGCAGCAAAGGGGATGGCTATCCTGAAGGACATTCACCAAGGGGAATGCAGCCACCACGCGGCCTCAAGGTCCCTCGTCGCCAAAGCTTTCCGCCACGGTTTCTTCTGGCCGACTGCTTTGGACGATGCCAAAGATTTGGTGAGAAAGTGCAACGGCTGCCAGCGCTTCAGTTCCAAGCAACACTTGCCGGCTTCTGCACTCAAGACTATTCCGATAACTTGGCCATTTGCCGTCTGGGTCCTGGATATGATAGGCCCTTTCAAGACAGCCAGAGGAGGCTTGACACATTTACTCGTGGCAATAGATAAATTCACCAAGTGGATCGAAGCCAAACCAATCAAGAAACTCATTGGCCTAACTGCTGTGACATTCATCGCAGACATCACAATCCGGTATGGTATACCACACAGCATCATCACCGACAACGGCACAAATTTTGCCAAAGGCGCACTTGCCCATTTCTATGCTACACAGGGCATCCGACTGGACCTAGCGTCCGTTGCCCACCTACAGTCCACGGTCAAGTCGAGCGCGCCAACGGCCTTATACTGTCCAGCATCAAGCCCCGGCTGGTCGAGCCTTTGGAGCAATCAACCGGCTGCTGGATCGAAGAATTGCCGTCTGTCCTTTGGAGCCTCAGAACCACTCCGAAAAAATCCACTGGCTTCACTCCTTTCTTCCTCATGTATGGGGCCGAGGCCATTATCCCAACGGATGTTGAGTTTGACTCGCCTCGCGTCACCATGTATACGGAAGCTGAAGCCAAAGAAGCACGCGAAGACGGCGTGGACCTGCTGGAAGAGGCCCGGCTGGTAGCACTCAACCGCTCCACCATCTACCAGCAGGGTCTCCGCCGCTATCATAGCCGGCGAGTCAAGCCACGCTCCTTCCGCGAGGGGGGCCTTGTGCTCCGGCTGATCCAGCGAACAGCCGGCTAGCACAAGCTCTCGGCTCCTTGGGAAGGACCGTTCATCGTCAGCAAGGTACTAGGCAATGATGCCTACTACCTCATTGATGCCCAGAAGCCAAGATCACGCAAGAGAGACGACTCAGGCAAGGAGTCGGAGCGCCCATGGAACGCAAACCTACTTCACTGCTTTTATAGCTAAAAGACAGTATGTGGCACGCTATCTAAGAGTTATTTTGAGAACCAATGGGACCCCCGAGGAGTTCTCGGGGACTGCCCAACCCTTTATCTGTATGATAAGAATTATGCCTGTGAATGATTGTTGTTCACTCCTTTGTCCGGCACCGGAGCCTAGCAGACGGTCCGGGGACTAGCCGCCTAGCCCTATGTCTAGGAAATTCTCCTTAAATAGTCAGACAAGTAATGTGATGGCATCCAAGCCCTCTCCCGCATCAAGTCACAGACTCGCAGAGCGCGGTTGTCCAACTGGCAGGAGCCAAAGGCAAGAAATGGTGCCCACCTGAAAAATGGCTAAGGAAAAAAGACATAGGGCCAGCCGGCCCCTCACATGAGCCGCCGATTGTCAAGCAGCCGGCCAGCCAGTTCTAGGCTTGGCCAGGCCGCCTTCCGGAAGGCGACATACTTGCCCACCCTGAAAACAGCCAAGCCCCTGACCCAACCACAGAACCACAGAGTGGCTGTCTGGCTGGAGGGCGGCAGTTAAAGGAGACGACAAGAAGTAAATCACCACAAGGAAACTAGGGCAAGGCTAATCCTAGGACTCGACACAATTGCATAAAAACCATGCAGCATTAAAAAGAATATTTACATCCAAAAGGCCTCAAGGGCCGCCTTGCAGTAACAACTCACTGATACACCCAGCAGGTGGAATTGTTCGAATTAACCCTACAAGTCTTACAGGGAAACATAAGATACAAAAGAAAAAACTTAAGGCGCAGCAGGCTGGGCAGGCGGCACGACGGAGCCGGCTTCCGGGGGGGCGCCTGGTGGGTCTCGGTCTGGCCGCTTCCTGCGGCAGGCGGGGCCATCACTCCTGGTCCGCTTGTCGAGGACTGGTCAGGCTGGTGGCTGGCTGACGGGTCCGCCTCCTGGGAACTGGCCTCCTCGTCGCTGCCTTCCTCCTCGTCGTCACCTTCACTGGAGGCGATCTCCTCGTTCGGCTCCTCCGACGCCGCCAGGTCCAGCCCGAAGTTGCCAGGCGGCACCACATGGCCCCTGTCGTCCAACTCTGGGATGAAGACGGAGGTGTCGGCGTATTCGGCAAGGCGGCGACGCATTGGATGAGCTCCTTCTGCTCCACGGCCAGCTCAGGCTGGGCCTCCGCACAGAAGGTCTCCAGCTGTTCAAGGCTCAGGCCAGGATACTAGCTCTTGACGAATTCCAGGGCGGTCCGCACGCTAGCCCTCGCTGCGGAGCCCTTCCAGGCCTCGAAGCATTGGCCGGCCGCCTCCAACCAGACGGCCGTCCGACTGGGAGTGCGGAGTGCTGGCACACCTGGCCAGAGGGCAGCCAGGACCTGGGTGCCAGCACGCTGCAGACGGCGGACCGGCAGGAGACGCACCCGAATGGCAAGAAGCTCCTCGGCAGGGGTCCTGGGCGCGTTGGGTGCGATCGCCCGGCCCGCCTGGCGCCTCGCAGCACGCTCGGCTTCAATGGCCTGGGTGGCGGCCACAGAGTAGCCTGGGAAGAACTCTGCCAAAACTAGAAAAAGGATCAGAAGAAAAGAAAGACGGCTGTTACAAACGGCGAATACAAGATGAAAGGGTAGACATCTCACCGTCAACCATGCCTCCAATGGCTACATAGCCGTCTTGGAGAGCCGCCGACTTCAAGGCCTAATTCGAGCGCTCGGTCTCGAATTCAGCCCGCAGAAGTGTCTCGGCGTCTGACATCTTCCCAAGCTCGACCTTGTGGGCCGCCGCCTGGTCCGCCAGCTCCTTGGCCAGGCGGTCGCGGTCCTGAGCGGCAAGACCATGCTCCCGCTCCTTAGCAGCCAGCTCCGGCTGGGCCTCGCCCAGCTGGTTGCAGAGGTCGGCTGCGACTGCTGGCAAGGGAGGAAGAAAAACAACAAATGTCAGCAGCAAAAGATAACCTTGGAGTTCCAAGCCGCCTGCTCAGCATCCGGCTCGGAACTCGAGGACTACACCCAGCGGGTGCACTGACGCGCCCCCACAACGAGAAGAGGAGGCACTCACCTTGGCTGTCTGCCAAGGCAGCCTGCAGCTGCGCCAGCTCCTGGCGCTGAGCGTTGTAGGAGGCCACGCGGAGGTTGTGGTACTCCTGCAGCAAGACGCAAAATCAGCCCACGACGCACACTCCGGAGTTCCAAGCCGCCTGCTCAGCAGCCGGCTCGGAACTCGGGGACTACACCCAGTGGGTGTGCTGGCGTGCCCCCACAGAACAAATTAAAGGAATAAAAAACAGAGGAACACGAAGCACACGTACCCGAACGGAGGACCGCATGGCCACGAACTCCTGCATCGCCGTCTGCACGACGTTGCCCAAGGAGTTGAAGTGGTCGAGGATGTCCCGCGACGCGACGATCCACGCGCCGCCACCTCCGGGCCTCCAACTTGACGGCGCCGCGCTGGTCGCCTCATTCTCCGGTGCGGACGAGCTGGCCCCGCCGACCTCCACCTGCTGCGGCATAGAGACCGCCCTCGCAAGGCGCCGGCGGGCTGGGGCTCGGGGGGCGGTTGCGGGCCGGTCACCAGCACGCCCCCAACTGGCGGCGCCGCTGTCCCCACTGGACGGATGCCCTGCTCCCCAGCAGGCGGTGTGGGGGACGCTGGCGGCGTCTCCAGAATGACGCAGTCGTCCCCCCTATCGCCTGGGGCCGGCTGCTCGTCAGCAGCCGGCGCTTGGGCCAATGGCTCCAGAGACCCTGACTCCGGGCGGACGATGTGGCCCGCTGGCTGCTGAGGGCCCGTTTCCCGCTCTCGGACTCGGACGGCATCTGCCTGGGCCTTCTTGGCGGCTTCTGCCTCCGCCTGGGCGGTGGCTTCTGCCTCCGCCTGGGCGGCGGCATCGGCCACTGCTCGCCATGATCCGCGGCCTCACGCGCCTCGCGGGCATTCCTCTCCATCGCCTCCCGTAGCGCGGCGGCTGGATTCACGCGAGGGGGCGCATGAGGGGCATCCGGGCCTCCCAAAACAGAGCCCGCTGGCACCCGCGAGAGGGAAAGCGGCGCGCTGCACGGATATCCCAAAGAAACGGGGAGTCAATCAGGAGGGGAAAAGCTGAGAAAGATGAGTATCACACAAAGAAGGAATGCAGAACACTTACTCGGACACAATCGGCCTAGCCTTGGGCATCTTCGGCACGTTCGCCCTGGCGGCCGCCTCTCGACGCCTCGTGGCGGCGGTCGACAGCCGGAGCTTCTTGGGTGGGGCACCAGTCGGCCCTGATGAGGACCGTCGTTTCCCACCACCGGCTGTGCCAGACGGCCCGGCCTGTTGGCTGGCGCGGACGGGTGCCTCCTCCACCTCCTCGTCATCATCCAGCCAGCTCTCAACACCGCCTTCCGGCAGGCCGCTCGATGGCTGGCCCCCACCGCCCGTCACCTCCTCCTCCTCCATGGCAGCGGCCCCAAGATCGGGGTCGCTTGTGTCGCTCTGGGAGCGATCCGGCTCCAGGGGCGGCCCGGCTGGTCAGAGCCCGGCGCCGGCTGGCCAGGGAAGATCTGAACAAGATATCAGGATCAGACGGCTACAGCAGCCAGACGAAAAAGAAAGAAAAGAGATGGATGAAGAGCTTACTGCGGGCGGCTGATTGCCGCGGATGTACGGTGGCTTGCCGAAGGCCCAGCCGGAGTCGGAGACCCTGCAGCTGGAGATGTGGTTCACCAGGCGGGCCACCTCCCAGTATGGCAAGGGCTTGGTGCACATCCGGCTGGGGTCCCGGCGCCCGCTCATGTCACAGATCAGGTGAGGGCGGCGCTGCAGCAGCAGCACCCGACGCTCAGCAAACGTGAGCAACAGATCTGCGAAGACCAAGCCCTCGCTGTCTCTCAGCTCCCGAAAACGGCGCAGCGCGATGGAAGCGCCTTTGGTGAGGGTGGCAGGCCGGGTCCTTCAGGAGTCACGAGGCTCGGCAGGCGGCCCCGGCACCCACTCCGACAGGCAGCTGAAATCCTGTTCGGGGTCGGTGTTGAAGACGTAGAAGTACGTCTTCTGCCATTGCTTCACCGACCCCACAAGCTGCGGCGCCGGGAAGAAGTTCTTCGACCCGCTGCGCTTCACCGCAATGCACCCCCCGCACTGGGCGGGCACGCTCTGGACGGCGGTGCCCAGCTTCACGTAGAAGAGCTTGGTCCAAAGCTCTATGGTGGGGAGGATGCCGAGGTATGCTTCGCAGAGGACGATGAAGGATGAGAGCGTCATCACCGTGTTCGGCGTAAGGTGGTGGGGTTGGATGTGGAAGAACTCCAGGATGGAGCGGAAGAACCCGCTCGCCGGGAGGCCGAATCCGCATGGAAAGTGCGAGCGGAAGACGACCCGCTCGCCTTGCCGCGGGGCCGGCCTGATCTCCGCCACCGGCGCCAAGCGCACGGCGACCCTGTTGGCCGGGGGCAGCTTCCGCGACCGCAGGAGGACGTCGACGTGCTCCTGCAGGACCTCGCTGCCGTCCCACTGGCCGTGGTGTCGGGGAGGTGCCGGAATGGACATGGTTTTGGCGGCGGCTCGCTGTGACGACAACGAGAAGAGCAAGGAAGAAGAAGGAGGATGGGGGGAGTGAGCGCGAGAACGGTACCGGCCCTCTCCCCCGACCTATATATAGGCCCAGGCGGCGAAGCCGAGGGGCGGGCATGGGATTAATCGCTCCAAGCCCCGCACGACCCCCGCTTTTTTCGTGCCTAATCCGCACGCATTAAATGCGTGTGGGAGGGTAATCGATTACCCCTGCCACTGTGGATCCACGCGGGGACCGAGGCCCCATAGTGGCGGGCCCCGGCCCACTGTTACGTCATGTCACGCGCGTGGGCTGGCAGGCCGAAGCGACAGGGCGGTGACACATGGGAGCTGCCAACGGTCGGCGGGCCTACTCGACTGCCTGCCGACCGGGCGGAGCCTTCCCCCCGAAGATTCTAAGAGGACGGTTCGGCTGCAGGAGGCCGGCTCCATCAGCACAGGTTCGGCTGCCAGCAGACGGATATCCAAGGAAGACAGGTGAAGGATGTCGGGCCTCCCTAAGGAGGGAAGCTGCTGGAACCCCTCGGCCCTCCAGCGCCCGCCGCGGAGTTCCACCAGCTTCGGGGACTACTGTCAGAGATATTGACTATGGGTACCCTCGGCGACCACCCTTGGTATTTTAAGACAAATAACAGCCGCCTGGTCCACCGCGGCCGTCTGCTCATCGGGCCGCCTCCTAGGGTAGCCTGCCCTAGGAGCCGCCTGCCAGCAGGCGGCAGGGGCCCAACAGGCGGTGACACCAACACCACCGGCCAGCAGACGATCCCATATACCTCCCTCAGGACGCGTGCTGGGGGACCCCCGCAGAGCAGGGGCGTGGCTACAGGTGAACATGTCCTTAGAATATCTATAAGGGCGTGGCTACAGTGAATGTGTACCTTATGAATATCTCCTAAGCGGCGGGTCACTGTAGCCACGTTGCTCGTGACCAAGCATCGGTCAGAGGAGGCCACGATCCCACTACTCACAGACGGCAGGGCCAGCAGGTGGCTGGCCCCATTGGTCAGCGAGTAGCTCATGAACGAGCCGCCCCTGGCAGACGGCCAGGGGAGACGGCCGCCTGGTAGCAGGTGGCAATTCTCACCCTCGAAGTCCGAGCCTCATCAAGATGACAAGACAGGGCGTGGCGGCAGCGTACGGCAGGAGACGGCGGCACCATAGCCACTTCCCTCTTGACAAGGCTGTCGTCAGCAAAGGTGCATCTACAGTGAAAGACAATGGCATAGGGCCCGCAGGCAGCGGGCCCCAACAGGCAGGCGGCAAGGCCGGCGCCAGAAGACACCGACGGCTGGGGGCCACACCGTCGAGATTACCATTGCACCCCTGGGGGGTAGGTCTATATAAACCCCCTAGGGTCCTTCATGAGGAGGGGTTAGAAGGTTACGAGATTGAACCCTAGAAGAGAGATAGGAGGTGGGCTAGCCTTGTTCATCTTCTTCCTATAGACCGCATAGCTCAAGGAGCAACCTTGTAGCTAACATAGTGACATCAGTCATGACGCGGAGCCCCCGCAGAGCAGGACTAGGGGTGTTATCTCCTCGGAGAGCCCCGAACCTGGGTAAGATCCGTAGGCGTCCTAAGTTCCGCTTCATCCCGCTTCCCGAGCCCGGCGACGTTCTTTTGACCCCATGCATGATAAGCCATCCGTTGGCATATGTCGTTCCAAAACCCCAACAATTCTACATCTAGAGTATTAAGTCCATAAAGAACAGAGTAATGCATTACATAAGATGACATGTTGTAGTGGAATTAACTCAAGCAATATGATGAAAACCCCATCTTATTATCCTCGATGACAACAATACAATATGTGTCATGTCCCTTTCTATCACTGGAATTCAGCACCGCAAGATTGAAGCCAAAGCAGAGCACTTCTCCCATTGCAAAAAACCAATCTAGTTGGCAAAACCAAGCCGATAGTTCGAAGACAATTACTAAGATATCAAATCATGCATATAATAATTCAGAATATTCAAATAATGTTCATAGATAAGCTGATCATAAATCCACAATTCATCGGATCTTGGCAAAGACACCGCAAAAGAAGATTACATCGGATAGATCTCCAAGAACATCGAGGAGAACATGGTCCTGAGATTCAAAGAGAGAGAGAGAAGAATTCATCTAGCTACTAGCTATGGACCCGTCGGTCTGTGATACACTACTCACGCTTAATCGGAAGGGCAATAGGGTTGATGTAGATGCCCACCATGGTCGAATCCCCCTCGGGCAGAGTACCGGAAAAGGCCTGCAGATGGGATCTCGTGGATACAGAAAGTTACGGCGGTGGAAAAGTGGTTTCGATGCCCCCTCTAGGATTTTGGAATATATGTGAATATATAGGCAGAAGAAATAGGTCGGTGGATTCATGGCGGCCACAAGGGTGGGGGCGCGCCCTACCCCCTGGGCGTGCCCTCCGTCCTTTTTGCCGCCTCGTGGCTCCCCTGATGTGCACTCCAAGTCCTATGGATGTCTTATGGTCCAAGAAAAATCCTCGTAGAGTTTCGTTCCATTTGGACTCCATTTGATATTCCTTTTCTGCGAAACTCAAAAACAAGGAAAAACAGAAACTGGCATTGGGCTCTAGGTTAATAAGTTAGTCCCAAAAATATTATAAAATAGCATAATAATGCATATAAATCATCCAAAACCAATAATATAATAGCATGGAACAATCAAAAAGTATAGATACGTTGGAGATGTATCTGTCAACCATATCCATCCTTTCAATTGGTATCAGAGCCTCGTCTCTTTATTAAGGGTTTCACCATCGAAAGAGCATGGTTCACAACGAGAGAAATGTGGATGAAGTACTCGAGGCCGTGCAGTTGACTTTGGTCACTCGAGATGACTTAAATGAAGCTATGGCATCACTTAAGACGTCTATGATGATCAAAGTCAAGTCCATGATCCTTCGCATATGTTTAATCCCACCACATCGGAGTCGAAGGCCAATTCCGGCAAGGAAGCGGCTAAAAATACGCAAACTTCTTCTCCCCTCAACAAGAATGGGACAGGAACCTTTGCCTCGTTTCCCCCTCCCTGATCTATGGAGGATCGGTCCCTGCACCTCATATTAACCATCTTGGCCCCCCTAAACTCGTAAAGGATGAGTTTGCTAATTGGGTTTTTCATATCAAATCTCATTTGAATTACAGCTCAACGAACCTTTGGAGAATCATTGAGCAAGGATTCTACCCTCATGATCCAAACAACTTTACTCCAAGATAAGAAGCAGATAATCAATACAATCACTCCGCATTTTTCATCATCCAAGCCATAGTGCCACCCGAAGATCTCTCTCACTTGTGGCCCCTCTCCGATGCAAAGCATTGTTGGGATCATATCAAATCCATGTACAAGGGAACTCTAGCATACAATGCTGAAACCTTGAAGTGGTACTTGATGAGGTCGATGAGTTTGTGATGCTATAAGAAGAGGATCCTCGTGACCTCTACGGAGGGTGACGACTCTTGCAGTGGCTCTTCAAGACCATGGGAGCAAGTATACGAGTGATATTTAGATCAAGCGCAAGTTTCTCAAGGCCATCATTCCATTCAACAAGGCCATGTCCTCCGTGGTTTGTCAAAGGCTGGATTTCCACACCCTTACCTCGAGTGAAGTTTTGGATGCGTTTATTTCCATGAACATCATGAACAAGACCAACGATAATGTTGTAGCCCGTGTGCGGTCCAAGAAAATCTCACCCACCCTTGCCTTGAAGTCCAAGGCCATTCCGGATGAAGTTGAGGTTGATGAAGAGCAGAGTTGCCCCGTCGACACCAAATATGATTACCATGAGCACATGGCTCTTGCATGGTGGGAATTTTGGGGCAAGAAAAACTCAAGACCCAATTTCACTAAGAACAACACAAGTGGTTCAAAGAGAAAGCAACGGTTGAGAACATTCTACAATTGTGGAAATGTGAGTCACTTTATTGTGGATTTCCCTTATGAGAATCGTGAAGAAAATGGTGGCAAGCTCATTCACAAGGACAAGGCCAAGCATCTTGCCAACAAGAACCACTTTTCCAAGAGGGTGCCTCAAAAGGCTTTGGCGGTTTGGAAAGAGTATTCCTCTGATTATGATGATGACAGGGATGCAAGTGGTGAAGGAATGGCAATGGCAATCGTGGCCATTTCCACCTCTTCTCCCTCCAAGGTATCTCTCTTCAGCACCACCAACGAGAACATCATTGCCAAGTGCCTCATGGCTAAAGGTGTCAATAAGGTAACACCCATCATCAAAACCACCATCAATACTACTCCCTCTTTGTTAGATTGTGTAGATGATAGTGAGGTGGTGAATGGTGAAAAGAATGAGTTTAACTTGTTCTTGAGTAAGCTCAAGGGAGAACCCAAGAAGCACTTTGTTGCTCTCTTGTAACAACTTGGTGAGGCCAATTATATCATTGAGTCACACGAGAATATTATCTCCAAGATGGAGGGTTATAGTCGTGACTATGCTGATGAGATTGCGGATCTTTCCATTTCTCTTGAGGAAGAGCAAGGTTGTCATTTGGATTTTGAGGAGTCACACAACGTTGATCTTTCTAAACTTCAAAAAGATCTTGATCACGCTATTGTTCTTACTCGCGTGCTTAAATCCTAGAAGGTTGGACTTGGGGTTGGCCATGATAGACTCAAGGAAGAGTTTGACACACTTGACAAGGCCCACAAGGTCTTGAAGGGTGTTCATGCCTCTCTCAAGGAGTCTCATGATCAACTCCAAGTGAATCTAACTAAGGAAATTGCTACTTGTCCTCCTTTTGTTCTTATTGATAATGCACATGCTACTAACCCGTGTTGTGACCATGCTCATCTCGTGGAGGAGAATGTCAAGCTAAAATAGCAACTTGAAAAGGGCCTTGTGACTTGCATACAAGGCGAAAATAACCTCAATGACCTTTTGAGTAATCAAAAGGAGGTTGTGGCCAAGAGGGAATGGGGTTTGCACCCAAGTCCAATAAGAAGAAGAGCAAGACTAAGCAACCTCTCCCTCTCAAGGAGGTTTTTATCAAAGAGGGAGACGGTGCTCATGTGGAGAAGAAGAACAAGGTGGAGGGTGGTAATGGCAAGAAGGGAAAGGCCATTCCTCCTAAAAACTCTGGTGATTTTAACCCATCTTGTGTCTTATGACGAGCTCGTGATGGGCATCTTTATGCCAAATTTGTTAGTTCTCCATATGAATACATTGAACGGTCTATTTGGGTTCCTAAGAGCCTTGTAGCTAACATCAAAGGACCCATTAGTAAATGAGTACCTAAAACCAAGCATTGATCTCTTGTAGGAGTTTTCTTCCGGTGGAGTGTCATGGTTGCTTGATAGCGGAGCGACAAATCATATGACCAGAAGCAAGGACTTGGTGGTGGATGTGCATACAATTCCATCTATTCCCACCCATGTACAATTCGGTGATGCTTCAACATCAAAGGTATTGGTACTTGGCAAGGTGGCCATCTCACAAGATTTATCTATTGAGAAGGTCATGCTTGTTGAGTCGCTTACGTACAATTTGCTTTCCGTTCGTCAACTTGCACTTACGGGCTTTGCAACATTCTTTGATCTTGATACCAAGGCCCTTTTGTGGAGTAAGACTCTTAAAGTAGCCTTTGTTCGTCATGTCGAGAATGGTCTCTACGTGGTGAACTTTTCGAAGTGACTAAAAGCACAAGTTCTCTCAGGGTGATTTTGGTAATTAATGTCAACTTAACCCCTGTTGGACTAATACCTTTACTTAGAGGGTGTTTGTTTTCAGGGACTTATTGGTCTAGGGACTTAAATAAGTCCCTATAAGTCCCATCTAAACCAAACGGGAGGGACTTATAGGGACTTAAAGTAGGCATTTGGGACTTATCAAATAAGACTCTCAAGGAGGGACTTATAGGGACTTATAGTTGTAATATGGACTACTAGTACATGTTAAGTCTCATAAACCAAACAGATAGGGACTTTTTAGGGACTTATAACTTATAAGTTGGGACTAAAATAAGTCCTACGACTTATGAACCAAACAGGGCCTTAGTGTACTTCAGATGAGTTCAACATTGGAGTGGCAAGACAAGAGGATGTGGAACCCTTTCAAAATGCTAAGAACAAAGATTGGCAAAAGCTCAAGACTCTTCATTTTCATTTTAGTGATCCAAGATCACATTGAGTCCATAGGAAAGCCAATACTATTAAAAGGGGATGAGGTGTTGCTTAATGATCTGGTTGCTCAAGTGCTTAATGATATTGCTCCAAAACCATCAGCCACTTTCTCATTTCCTCATATGTCCAAAACCCTAAGTCAAACTCGGCCCCACCGATTTGATCTATCCAGCGCCACCGAATTTATTAGACATAGCAACTACCAGAAACCCTAGACAATTCGGTCACGCCGATATAGATCTCGGCCTCACCGAGATGGCCTTGCAAACTCTTTGTTTACTGTTGTAATTATTTTTGTCTCACCGAAATGTGCAATCGGTCCCACCGAGTTTTCTTGACTAACTCTCTGTATTGCTCTTTGCTAAAATCGGTCTCACCGATTTCATGCAATGGGCGCCACCGAGATGAGGTTCTTCCCTAGCCCTAGCACATCGGTCACACCGAGTTGATCATGTCGGACCCTGATATCCCACAAGTATAGGGGATCAATTTTAGCGTCTTTTGATAAGTAAGAGTGTCGATCCCAACGAGGAGCTCAAGGTAGAACAAATATTCCCTCAAGTTCTATCGACAATCGATACAACTCTAGGCACGCTTATTGTTCACTTTACCTAGAACAAGTATGAAACTAGAAGTACTTTGTAGGTGTTGTAGGATAGGTTTGCAAGATAATAAAGTGCACGTAAATATAAACTAGGGCATGTTTAGATAAAGACACAACTAAGTTACTTTTAGTAGAGAGCTTTTTGTCACTATAAAGTTATTTGTCCCTAGGCTATCGATAACTAGACTGGTAATCATTATTGCAATTTTATAAGAGGGAGAGGCTGTAGCGACCCGATCCGAATGGATCAAGTCTATGTGCTTCAGTTTCATTCCTGGATCGGTAATGCAGACACACACATTACTCAAAGGATTTATAACAGAGTAGCAATCACACACTTATTACATCAAATGTCTCAAAAGATAACTTATTACAAAACATATGGCTTAAGGCCATCTAACTATGATAACAGCGGAAGGCTTGGAAGATAAAGTGAGTCCATCAACTCCAATGGCATAGCTGAGTGCATGACAAACGACCTAGCGCACCTTACTCATCTTCTGAAAAGTCTGCAACATGATATGTTGCAGCCCGAAATGGGTCAGCACATGGAATATACTGGCAAGATAACACAGTAGAGCAAGGAACAGATAAATGCTGTCACTACATGCATATATGGCTGGTGGAGGCTCTAAGGTTATAATGTTTTGCATAAAGCCAATTTTTCCTACAACAAAGGAATAAATTTTATTTTAACTATCATGGTAGTTGAAACATCATTGAGAAGGTTCCTCCAACTCAATCCCAATTAAAATAATCATTATCAACCCATCAAATTTAATTTAAAGTGATGAGATCAAATCAATAATTCAAGTACCAGATACTCAAGAATTCCATAACCGGGGACACGGCAAATCATGATTAGTTTATACACTCTGCAGAGGTTTGTGCACTTTTCCCCACAAGACTCAATCGTCTCTGTTTAATTTCTTGCACTTCATGGTGTTTGACAACCGGATGACCGAGACACAGTCTATCAGAAGCATTTACTCCTTACCGTGGGTAGACCCGTACAACTACTTTCCCCTACATCTTCTAGTCCACCACTGAAAGAGCTCACACAACATAGTCAACTATGCCAGAGCCCATAATGGCATTGTGGCTACACACGGAAGTTTCTAGCATGAATAATCTTATGATCCCTTTGAGCCTGGTGGCATTCCATCGGATAATGACACGGGTCCTCCGGGATTTCCTAGGACAACACTGGATTCTCCAGGTGCCCTGCAACCAATCCAGCCAGATGTGTATTAAAATTGCCACCTTAAGTTGAACCATTAATTAGCAAATCTCACATCTGTCATGGACACTCTCAAGCCCAAACCACGTCTACGATCCTAGCATGGCAACCTAAGCATAACGTAGAAGTAACTCCCAAGGGTTTGATAATAAAATAGGTAATAGGTTCTACCTCATCATCTACTTCCCAGACCACATGTTAAGAGATCCTACTGATGCAAAGTGTGAGGGTTGAAACTAATGAATAAAAACTGGGTAATAAAGGGGTATGATCAATGTGTTACTTGCCTTGCTGACGATTCGCAAAACCTAGTGACTGATAGTAGCACGCTTCACACTCCGGCAATTCTATCGCAAACAAACAATAGCATACATAAGCAATCAAGCAATGATGCATGGGTAAATCTCAAATAAGAATATCTAACCAGAAAGTTCAATTGAAGAACTCCGCTTTGCAAAAAGAATCAAATCAAACGGAGCAACGAAACTCAAACCATAAAAAAAACAAAATCCGTTACTAAACTGGACTAAAGTGAAAGTTAAAAGTACCAAAATCTTGTTAAAGTTGGTTAAACAGAAAGATGGCTTCGAGACTAAGATCTAGGCGCTTGTTTCACCTGATTCCGACTAACGAGCAAAAAGATAAACCAAAACAAAGACCAGGGCAGAAATCGCGATCGAAAATAATCGCGAAAAAACC
Source organism: Secale cereale (assembly GCA_902687465.1). NCBI lineage: Eukaryota > Viridiplantae > Streptophyta > Magnoliopsida > Poales > Poaceae > Secale > Secale cereale. Next base: position 554,650,602 of record LR738712.1, read on the forward strand.
CTGAAAAAGAAAACGAAACGAATAGGCTAACGAACGAACGTTCGCTCTCTGCGGCTCTGACGAAAAGCGTTCGTTAAAACGAAGGTACGGACGAACGTCCGCTAAATAACTAAACCGAGAAAAACCAAATCGATCTAACTAAAAAAAACCGATCTAGAGTTTTTTTTCCCCTAAAACCGGAAAAAACCAGCGGCGAGATCAGATCGGGGCGGCGGCGGCGGCAACTGACGCCAGTGGGCACAGCGGTGGGGCACTGCGGCGGCGGCGGCGACGGCGCGGCGGCTAGGGTTTGGGTGCGGGGTGGCTGGGCCTCGGGTCGCAGGCTGGCGGCTTATAAAGCCTCGCCCGGCAGGAGTTCGGGTCGGTAACGGCCCGTTTAGGTCGGTTGACATTTTTTATAAAAATATCCTGACGCGGAAAAACTAATAAAAGAAATACTAAACGGATTCTAAAAATTCCGAAATAAATTTTCATCGTCCTCTAATAATATTTAGGACAAAGTGAACATTTTTCCCGGACCTAAATGCAATTTTGAAAAACACATTTTTTTCCTAATTCGAATAAATTTGCAATAAAATCCAAATAAAATTAATTATTTGATTTTAATATTTTTCCTCCAATATTTCATTTATTTTGGAGAAGTCATATTATCTCCTCACATATTTTTTCATATTAGAAATATATGAAGAGAAAAATAATTAAAACCAAATGATCCTTGTTACGATATTTGAAAAAAAATCAAATATGAAAACGGTGAAATCCCCAACTCTCTCCGCGGGTCCTTGAGTTGCTTAGAATTTCGAGGATCGCAACACAAAATGCAATAAAATATGATATGCATATGATGACCTATGTATAACATTCCAAATTGAAAATTTGGGATGTTACAAACCTACCCCCCTTAAGATGAATCTCGCCCTCGAGATTCGGGTTGGCTAGAAAATAGGTGTGGGTGGTCTTTGCGTAGATCATCCTCTCGTTCCCAGGTGGCTTCATCCTCGGTATGGTGGCTCCACTGTACTTTGCAAAACTTGATAACCTTGTTGCGTGTGACTCGGGTGGCAAACTCGAGAATCTTGATGGGTTTCTAATCATAGGTTAGATCACTATCCAACTGAATTGCTTCCAGGGGCACTGTATCTCTCAGAGGAATATCGGCCATCTCAGCGTGGCACTTCTTCAGCTGGGAAACATGAAACACATCATGAACTCCTGATAGTCCTTCGGGTAGCTCTAACTTGTAGGCAACCTCTCCCATGCGTTCCAAAACACGGTACGGTCCTACAAATCTCGGGGCTAACTTTCCCTTAACTTTGAAACGCTTAACACCTCGCAGAGGTGAAACTCTCAGATATGCTCTGCCTCGGATTTCATAGGCTACCTCCTTGTATTTTGAGCCTGCATAACTCTTCTGTCTGGACTGAGCTACCTTCAGTCTATCTCCAATCAGCTTAACCTTCTCTTATGACTATTTAATCAAATCCGATCCAAATAACTGACGGTCTCCAACTTCATCCTACATCAACGGTGCTCGGCATCTTCTTCCATACAATGCTTCGAATGGTGACATCTTCAAACTGGCCTCGTAACTGTTGTTGTACGAGAATTCCGTGTAGGGCAAGTTGTCATCCCAACTAGATCCATAATCTAGCGCACAGGCTCTCAATATGTCCTCCAGAATCTGATTGACTCTCTCGGTATGTCCATCAGTCCGCGGGTGAAAGGTTGTACTGAACTCTAGCCTGGTACCCAAAGTCTGGTGCAATTGATGCGCAAACTTTGAAGTAAACTATGTTCCTCTATCTGATACGATGGTCCTCGGAACTCCGTGTAGACATACAATCCTGGTCATGTATATCTTGGCCAACTTTGCACTGGTATAGGTGGTTTTCACTGGGATAAAGTGAGCTACTTTGGTCAAGCGATCCACTACTACCTAGATAAAGTCATATCTCGATCGGGTCCTGGGTAATCTGGTGAAAAAATACATGCCAAGCTTGTCCCACTTCCATTCGGGAATTAGCATAGGCTGTAGTAATCCTGCTAGCTTCTGATGTTCTGCCTTCACTCTCTAACATACAACGCATACGGCTACATACTCGGCAATGTCCTTCTTCATTCTTGTCCAGCAAAAAGGTTCCTTCAAATCCAAATTCATCTTAGTGTTTTCGGGGTGTATCGGGTATGGCGAGTCATGTGCTTCCTGTAGTATCAACTTCCTGATCTCGGCGTTGTTGGGCACATAGACACGGTCCTCAAACAACAAGGTGTCGTGTTCATCCTCACGAAAACCCTTGGCTTTTCCTTCACTCATCTTCTCCTCTATTTCAGCAATTTCCTTGTCATCCTTCTGAGCTTCTCGTATCTTTCCCAATAATGTTGACTGAACCTCCAATGGTGCAACAAAACCTCTAGGAACTATCTCCATACGAAACTCCCTGAGATCTTCTGCTAACTCCTTTGACAATCCTCCGTTTACTAGGGTATTAACATAACTCCTCTAGCTCAAAGTGTCTGCTACGACATTGGCCTTGCCTAGATGATAGTGCAGCTTCATATCATAATCCTTTATGAGCTCCAACCATCTCCTCCGCTGAGGTTCAGCTCCTTCAGAGTGAAAATGTACTTCAAACTCTTGTAATCCGTGTACACATCACAATGGTTTCCAATAAGAAAGTGTCTCCCGGTCTTGAGCGCATGCACTACAGCTGCTAACTCCAAATCATGCGTGGCATAATTCAACTCATGTGGTCGAAGTTGACGGGAGGCATAAGAAACAACTCTTACGTCCTGCATGAGTACTCCTCCAAGTCCTAAGCGAGAGGCGTCGCAATACACTTGGTAATCCTTGCGTATATCTGGAAAACTCAGCACTGGGCTGTCGTCAACCATTTCTTCAACTCCTGAAAGCTTTCCTCACACTCTTCAGTCCAATGGAACTTAGTTTCCTTTTTCAACAATGCCGTCATAGGCTTCACAATCTTGGAGAAATTCTCAATGAATCTCCGGTAATATCCCGCGAGCCCAAGAAAGCTTCGGATCTCTCCAACTGAGGTGGGTGCCAACCACTCAATGACTGACTGCACCTTGGTTGGATCCACTGTTATACCTTCTCCTGATATAACATGTCCTAGGAATCCAACTTCCTTCAACCAGAACTCACATTTGCTAAACTTGGCATATAACCGATGTTCTCTGAGCTTCTCAAGAACCAAATGCAAATGTTCATTGTGTTCCTCTTCGTTTTTTAGTACACTAAGATATCATCAATGAATACCACAACGAACTTATCCAAGAATTCCATGAACACCTTATTCATCATACTCATGAAATGGGCAGGGCGTTAGTCAATCCAAATGACATAACCGTATACTCATATAGCCCATACCTTGTGGTGAATGCTATCTTAGGTATATCCTTTGCTCGGATCTTCAGCTAGTGGTACCCTAATCGCAGATCAATTTTGGAGAATACTTTGGCTCCTTGAAGTTGATCAAACAAATCATTGATCATCGGCAGTGGGTACTTCTTCTTAATTGTCACTTCATTCATCGCTCGATAATCAATGACCATTCTTAAAGATCCATCCTTCTTCTCGACCAAGAGCATTGGGGCTCCCCAGGGTGATGAACTTCGTCAAATGAATCCTTTCTCCAATAACTTCTTAATCTGCATCTTGATCTCCTCCAGATCATTCGCGGGCATCCGGTATAGTCCCTTTGGTATTGGCCCGGTGCCTGGCAATAGTTCTATCAAAAACTCAATGTCCCGATCTGGCGGCATGCCTGGTAGCTCGTCTGGAAATACATCCGGGTAATCCTTCACTACAGGCACTTCCTCCTGAACAACTCCCAAGAGAGAATTTACTTGGTTTCTCCTAGGTGCATGCCTGGATACATATTTGATCTTTTCCCTCCAGGGTGGTAAGTAGAATCGACTTACTGGCACAATCGATGCCTAGTATCACATCCAATCCTTGTGATTCCAAAATTATCAGGTCTGAGGGGAAAACATGGCTTCCAATGGTCAATGGTATCTGAAAACATCCTTGACTTGCCATATACTTCGCTCCTGGTGAGCTTACTAACATAGGTGTCATGATTACTTTGGTGGGCAACTTATATTTATCCACGAATCCTCTTGAAATGTATGAATGCGATGCACCAGTATGAAAAAGAACTATTGCGGTAAATGACTTAACCAAAAACTTACCGACAACTGCATCAGGCTGCTCTTCAACCTCCTCCATGTTCACGTGGTTCACTTGTCCCCTATTGAAAGGGTTGGGATTCTTCCCAGAGCTTCGATTATCGTTCCCATTCTTTGCTTCAGGGCACTCAGTGGCGTTGTATCCAGTCTTCCCGCACTTGAAACAGGTAATGTGACCTAGATCCTTCTTGGCGGGTGTGGCTGGATTGGAGTGGTTCTGATTACTGCTTGCTCCATTCCCATTCCCATTCTTGGGCCCATTGTGGTTATGAGAACTCCCTCCATTATGGGTGTGGCCTCCATAGTTATGGGTATATCCTTCCGAGTTCGGGGTGAAACGGGGCTTCTGCTGGGCTCCAGAATTGTTCTTTCCTTGTCCATACTTCCTCTTACGGCTCTCAATCTGCTGCTGCTTCCCTTCAATCATAAGAGCCTTATCTACCAGCTCCTGGTAGTTGTTGAATGTTGCCACCATCAACTATATGCTCATCTCATCATTCAGCCCTTCTATAGACTTCTCCTACTTTGCATCATCGGTGGCCACATCATCAGGGGCATAGCGAGATAGAGTACTAAACCCATCTACGTACCGAGCCACAGTACGATTTCCTTGGTGCACGTTTGTGAAACTCGCGCTTATTCATGCTCATAGCCCCAGTTGAGACATGGGCGGTGCGAAAAGCTTGCTGAAACGGATCCCAAATGACATTGGCTATTGGGAAAGTGGTTGTGTAGTTCTCCCACCATGAGGCTGCTGGTCCATCCAATTGATGTGCCGCAAAATGCACCTTCTCAGCATATGTGCAACCTGCGGTGGTCAACTCATTTCCAATCTTGCGTAGCCAGTCATCAGCAACTATTGGCTCGATGCTACTGGAAAACACCGGAGGCTGCAACCTCAGAAAACGGGCTAGGTTGTCAACTGGTGGTGGTGGTGGAGGGTTGTTGTTATTGTTGTTGTTGTTGTTGTTGTTGTTGTTGTTGTTGTTGTTGTTGTTGTTGTTGTTGTTGTTGTTGTTGTTGTTGTTGTTGTTGTTGTTGTTGTTGTTGTTGTTGTTGTTGTTGTTGTTGTTGTTGTTGTTGTTGTTGTTGTTCTGATTCTGGACAAGAAGTTGCATCAAAGTGTTCTGTTGCTGGATCAACTGGGTGATCTCAGGGGGAAACTCAAATCCGGGCTCACGTCTCGGAGGCATCTGATGGGTTTTAGAGGGCAGAGTTTATAATAGAATGAGGTCCAGGGGGAAAAATCACTACCCATATGCACATGAGACAAACAAAATCATATCACACCAAAACAATTCAAGCAAGGGCATACAAAAGGTCTAGAACTATCGTTACAAAAGTGCTTGGACTTCTACTACATGGGGAAAAACTACTGTTCATATGGTGGTCATCTAGAAATTTTGATCGGTGGAGGACTCCATGATATCCGCTCCAGCTTCATCTTCATAATCATTATCACTAACATCAGGGTCGGAGTCGGTGTTGTCGATGATGATGTAGTATTCAGAATGAATCACCGTTGGTTTGTCGTCTTCTCCTCCTAGCGCGGGGTCTCCCATAAATACTCCTAGCTTCCTTGTCAGGTCGTCATTCTTCTCCACAAGTATTGCGATTTCCTCCTCATATCTGTCACGTGAAGACTTGAGTTCCTCTTCTAACTCCGTATTCCTGGTTAACGCCTTCTTCAAATCTCTCATGCCTGCGCACATCTGGTTCACCTGTCGACGAATGTGCTGGTTTAACTCCTGGATGAAAGCTGCAATGGACATGTCCCTCCTGGTACTGATCATCTCCCATTGTTCATCTCGGCACCCACATATCTAGTAGATAGTGTCCTTCAGCTCTTGTTGGTAGACTTCTCCAATTCGTCCCACAGCAATGTGGGCTGCCATACTCTTGCCTAGACTCCAGGTTGGTACATGAAAGGAAAACTCTATGGGCTCAGTGACCGGCATGATCGTCCTCCCGGGAATTTGAACTCGAATAATCCATCGCTCCTCTTCTCGTAAGGTGGCAGTGTAGGTCCCGGTGAAGCTTGGTATTCCAATGTTCAGGTACCTAGTGACTTCCTTCAAGTGTCGACCAAAAGGTGTGTCTTCATCCGGTAGGGTAAACTTATTCCTTGAATCGGCCATCCTAAAGAGTAGAAAAGGGAGAGGAGTCAGAAATGAGTAGAGGAGAGTGACCTATGGTTCATCTTAGTGGTCGTGTCCTACATTTAGCGTGTGCTCCGATACCGTCTTGTAGCGACCCGACCCGAATGGATCAAGTCTCTATGCTTCGGTGTCATCCCAGGATCGGTAATGCTGACACACACAGTACTCGAAGGATTTATAACAGAGTAGCAATCACACACTTATTACATCGAATGTCTCAAAAGAGAACTTATTACAAAAGATATGGCTTAAGGCCATCTAACTATGATAACAGCGGAAGGCTTGGAAGATAAAGTGAGCCCATCAACTCCAATTGCATAGCTGAGTGCATGAAAAACGACCTAGCGCACCTTACTCTTCTTCTGAAAAGTCTGCAACATGATATGTTGCAGCCCGAAACGGGTCAGCACATGGAATATGCTGGCAAGATACCATAGTAGAGCAAGGAACAGATAAATGCTATCACTACATGCATATATGGCTGGTGGAGGCTCTAAGGTCATAATGTTTGGCATAAAGCCAATTTTTCCCTACAACAAAGGAATAAATTTTATTTTAACTATCATGGTAGTTGAAACATCATTGAGAAGGCTCCTCCAACTCAATCCCAATTAAACTAATCATTATTAACCCATCAAATTTAATTTAGAGTGATGAGATCAAATCAATAATTCAAGTACCAGATACTCAAGATGTCCATAACCGGGGACACGGCTAATCATGATTAGTTTGTTCACTCTGCAGAGGTTTGTGCACTTTTCCCTAGAAGACTCGATCACCTCCGTTTAATTTCTCGCACTTCATGGTGTTTGAGAACCGGATGACCGAGACACAGTTGATGGCTTCTCGCCCCTCGTTGGTTACCCCAAGTGGAAGGTTTGAGATGCAGTGTAGCGGAAGTTTTCCCTTGGCAAAGATACCAAGGATCGATTTCCCCTGAGACTCCCAGTTTCAACAAGAAGGTGTCAACTGCTAACGGCGCCAGATATTAGCAATCAACGTGGACCTGCACACAGATACAAATAACTTTGCTCCCAACGAGTACAGAGAGGTTGTGAATCTCTGCGGCCTTGTAGTTTACAAAGGATCAAACGCAAGTGATAATAGTGATAGGTTTTGCTGCAAAGAGTAAGTAAAAGCGGAAAGTAAATAGCTGATGTGATCAGTGATGGTAATATGGACCGGGGTCCCATGATGTTCACTAGTGATGTCTCTCTCCCAAAAGACGATAAAACAGCTATGTGAGGTAAACGAATTACAGCTGGGCAATTGACAGAATTATGTGCACAAACCAATGCTAACTATGTTGCAAGAAAGGTAGAGGTTCAAAGCATGGGCGGTACGCCAAGGCAAGTAGACCGAAATCCATCTGCATCTACTACTAATCATCCACCTTGAGATATCTATCCAGAACATCTCGCTGGTATTAAGTTGCGAGTCCCACCCATAGTGTAAACTCAAAGCAACAGACAACTGCATTAAAAGAACTTTGCGTAAAGTAAACAATCCTTGCACCCGCGGGCACAAGCACCGTTGTTTTCCCCCTTGTGGCAACAGCACATCCCCTAGACTCATGTTTCTGTCACTCAAGCTAGTCATCGAGGGGCATGAACCCACAATCAAGCATAACGTTCCCTCTTGGAGTCACTACCTACTACTCGGCCAAAGCAATAAATAACAATGGAGAACATGCAAGAATTACTTACGAACATAAATATAAAAGAGGTGAATCAAATATATTACTCAAACACAATCTGAACATAATCTCACAATCCATCGGATGCCAGCAAACTCATCATAGCAACAGCATAAGGATTACATATGTGCCTCGATCATGTAGGGCAGCTCACGAGGTCTAATTAGTGAAGCACAAGAAGGGGAGGAGAACATCACATAGCTACTGGTCATGGACCCATGGTCCAAGGGAGACTACTCACAACTCATCCGGGAGGCGTCCATGGTGGTGGAGAGGCTCCCAGTGGTCATCCTCCCCTCTGGCAGGGTGCCGGGAAGAGTTCTCCTGGTGCTCCCGATCTTGGAAGCGCGGCGGCGGCGGAACAGAGATGAGATCGCAAAAAAGGTTCCCGTCTCGAGGGTTTCGGGACACGATATAAATATATGCCAAAGGGGGGCATCAGCGGAGGCCTGGGGGGCCAGGCGCCCCCCCGGCGTGGCCAGGAGGGGGGCCGCGCCACCAGGGCGCATGGAGCCCTGGTGGCCCCCCTCCGGCTGTACTTTGGCTGCCGGGAAGCTTCTGGAACGCTGATTTTTTATATAATTTTTCCGGGATTTTTCTGGCAGTTTACGTGACGGGAAAACCTGAAATACAAAAACAGCAGAAAACAAAAACTGGCACTGGGGTGCACTGAGTTAATAGGTTTGTCCAAATATGATCAAAAGTGTATGGAAGTGTATAAATATCATAGCAATATCACCCAAAAGAGGCATGGAGCAAGCAGAAATTATAGATACGTTTTGGACGTATCAACAGTCTTTCAGAAGGATTTACTCTTTACCCTGGGTAGATCCGTATACCTACTTTCCCCTACATCTGCTATTTCACCATTGAAAGAGCTCACACAACATACTCAACTATGTCAGAGCCCATAATGGCATTGAGGCTACACACGGAAGTTTCTAGCATGAATAATCTTATAATCCCTTTGAGCCTGGGTGGCATTCCATAGGATAATCGCACGGGTCCTCCGGGATTTCCTAGGATAACACTGGATTCTCCAGGTGCCCTGCAACCAATCCACCCAGATGTGTATTAAAGTTGCCACCTTAAGTTGAACCATTAATTACAAAATATCACATCTGTCATGGACACTCTCAAACCCAAACCACGTCTACGAGCGTAGCATGGCAACCTAAGAATAACATAGAAATAACTCCCAAGGGTTTGGTAATAAAATAGGTAATAGGTTTTACCACATCATCTACTTCCCAGACCAAATGTTAAGAGATCCTACTCATGCAAAGTGTGAGGGTTGAAACTAATGCATAAAAACTGGGTAATAAAGGGGTATGATCGATGTGTTACTTACCTTGCTGACGATTCGCAAGACCTAGTGACTCGTACTAGAACGCTTCGCACTCCGGGAATTCTATCGCAAACAAATAATAGCATACATAAGCAATAAAGCAATGATGCATGGGTAAATCTCAAATAAGAAGAGCTAACCAGAAAGTTCAATTGAAGAACTCCGGTTTGCAAAAAGAATCAAATCAAACAGAGCAACGAAACTCAAACCACGAGAGAAACAAGATCCGTTTACTAAATTGGACTAAACTCAAAGTTTAAAGTACCAATTCTTGTTCAAGTTGGTTAAACAGAAAGAGGGTTTCGAGAAGAAGATCTAGGCGCTTGTTTCACCTGATTCCAACTAACGAGTGAAAAGATAAACTAAAAGGAAGATCAGGGCAGAAATCTAGATCGAAAATAATCGCGGAAAAACCCCGAAAAAGAAAACGAGACGAACAGGCTAACGAACGAATGTTCGCTGTCTGCGGCTAACTGACAAAAAGCGTTCGTTAAAACGAACGTATGAACGAACGTCCGCTAAATAACTAAACCGAGAAAAACTGAACCGATCTAACTAAAAAAATAAACCAATCTATGGTTTTTACCTAAAACCAAAAAAACCGGCGGCGAGATAGGATCGGGGCGGCGGCCGCTCCGGTGGTGGGGTGGCGGGACGGCACGGCGGTGGGGCGGCGGCGACTGGCGGCGGGGCGCGGCGGCGGCGGCGCGGCGGCTAGGGTTTGGGTGCGGGGTGGCTGGGCCTCGGGTCATGGGCTGGCGGATTATAAAGCCCCGCCCGGCAGGAGTCCGGGTCGGTCGCGACCCGTTTAGGTCGGTTGACTTTTTTTTAAATCCTGACGCGGAAAAACTAATAAAAGAAATACTAAACCGAGTCTAGAAATTCTGTAATTAATTTTCACCGTCCTCTACTAATATTTAGGACAAAGTGAATATTTTTCGAGGACCTAAATGCAATTTTGAAAAACACATTTTTTTTTCCTAATTTGAATAATATTGCAATAAAATCCAAATAAAATTAATTATTTGATTTTAATATTTTTCCTCCAATATTTCATTTATTTTGGAGAAGTCATATTATCTCCTCTCATATATTTTTCATATTAGAAATATCTGAAGATAAAAATAATTAGAACCAAATGATCGTTGTTTCGATATTTGAAAAAAAAAATCAAATATGAAAACGGTGAAATCCCCAACTCTCTCCGTGGGTCCTTGAGTTGCTTAGAATTTCGAGGATCGCAACACAAAATGCAATAAAATATGATATGCATATGATGACCTATGTATAACATTCCAAATTAAAAATTTGGGATGTTACATAGGCATAAGCTAACATACTTTCTCTTCTTGGATCATATGCACTTACGATCAAAACTCTAGCAAGGATCCGCAACTACTAAAGATCATTAAGGTAAAACCCAACCATAGCAATATAAGGTATCAACACCTCTTTACTCCCATACGCAAACAACCTACTTACTCGGGTTTAAGCTTCTATCACTCTAGCAACCAACCATAAGCAAATCATGAACGTATTGCAAACCCCACAGCGGGGATCCCTCACGCTTGCGCGACACAGAGAGCACCATAGGACAGCACCCAAACATATCACGATCATCAATAAACCCATATGACAAAACGAATCTACTCAAAAATCATAGGATAGCCATACATCATTGGGAAATAATATATAGCATTGAGCATCATGTTTAAGTAGATATTACAGCGGGTAGAAGACGTGTTACACCTCTGCATAGAGGGGGAGAAAGTTGGTGATGACGGCGGCGAAGTTGTTGGTGTAGATCGCCATCACGATGATGGCCCCGGCGGCATTCCGGCGCCACTGGGAGAGAGGGGGAGAGAGCCCCCCTCCTTCTCCTTCTTCCTAAACCTTCCCCCTAGAAGGGAGAAGGATTTCCCCTCTGGTCCATGGCCTGCATGACGGCGGAGGGGCGGGAGCCCCTCCGAGATTGGATCTCTCTCTGTTTCCTTATGTTTCTGCGCTTCCAGATTTTGGCCTTTCACTGTTTCTTATATTCCCAGAGATCCGTAACTCCGATTGGGTGCCTTACGGAGTGGCCACAAGGACCAGGGGCGCGCCCTACCCCCTCGGTCGTTCCCTCCGTCCTTGTGGGCCCCTCGGGCATCGTCTCACATTGATTCTTTTTCCCAAAAATCACATATATTCCAAAAAATAATATCCATAAGTTTTTATCCCGTTTGGACTCCGTTTTATATGGATTTTTTGTGAAACAAAAAAACATGCAACAAACAGTAACTGGCACTGAGCACTGGATCAATATGTTAGTCCCAAAAATAGTATAAAAAGTTGCCAAAAGTATGAAAAGTTGTAGAATATTGTCATGGAACAATCAAAAATTATAGATACGACGGAGAGGTATCAGCATCCCCAAGCTTAATTCATGCTCGTCCTCGAGTAGGTAAATGATAAAAAGATAAGATTTCATGTGGAATGCTACCTAGCATAAGCTTGGTCACATAATCTATTCATGGCATGAATATTAAGACACAAGCCATTCAAGGAAATAGTCTATCATTTGACATAAAAGAATTTAATACTCGGGCATCCCAATAAAAATCAAGTCTTTCAAAATATCAATGCTAAAGAACGTTATCCCTGAAAATCATTTAGTGTTTTATGCTCTCTTTCTTAACACAAGGTACCCCTCATGCCCATCCCAGTGTCAGCCAAGCAATTGTTTTCATACTTTAATTTTTCAAACCTTTTCAACTCTTCACGCAATACATGAGCATGAGCCGTGGACATAGCACTATGGGTGGAATAGAAGGTGGTGATAGACAAAACGAGGGAGAAAGTCTCACATCAACTAGGCAAATCAATGGACTATGAAGATGCCCATCAATCGATATCATTGTGAGTGAGTAGGGATTGCCATGTAACGATGCACTAGAGCTATAAGTGTATGAATGCTAAAAAAGAAACTAAGTTGGTGTGCATCTAACTTGCTTGCTCATGAAGACCTGGGGCATTTGAGGAGGCCCATCGTTGGAATATATAAGCCAAGTTCTATAATGAAAAATTCCCACTAGTATATGAAAGTGATAATATAGGAGACTCTCTATATGAAGAATATGGTGCTACTCTAGAGCACAAGTGTGGTATCTCTTTTTCTCTCATTTTTTTTATTTTTTTCCTTTTTTGGTGGGCTTCTTTGCCCCCCTTTTCTTATTTAGGCTTCTTTGGCCTCCATTTTTTTCTCACATGGGGCAATGCTCTAATAATGATGATCATCATACTTTTATTTACTTACAACTCGACATTACAACTCAATACTAGAACAAAAATATGACTCTATATGAATGCCTCCGGCGGTGTACCGGGATGTGCAATGATCTAGCATAGCAATGACATCAAAAAACAGACAAGCCATGGAAACATCATGATAGCTATCTTACGATCATGCAAAGCAATATGACAATGATGGTGCGTGTCATAACAAATGGAACGGTAGAGTTACATGGAAATATATCTCGGAATGGCTATGGAAATTCCATAATAGGTAGGTATGGTGGCTGTTTTGAGGAAGGGTGTAAGGTGGTTTGATGCATCGGCAAAAGTTGTGCGGCACTAGAGTGGCTAGCAATGATGAAAGGGTGAGAGTGTGTATAATCCATGGACTCAACATTAGTCATAAAGAACTCATACACTTATTGCAAAAAAAATATTAGCCCTTGAAGCAAAATACTACGACGCATGCTCCTCGAGGGGAGGTTGGTATGAGTTAACCATCACACTCCCCCGACCTTCACGCAAAGATAAATAATTGAGATACAATGCGCGCCAATTTGGTTACATATTTAGGATACCATACGTGCATGTTACTGGAATCACAAACCTTGACACCAATATTCTTAATAAACCATAATCATTCACTAGTACCTCCCACATATTAGCATCTCTATATCACAAAGCAATTGCAAGGAATCAAACATATCATATTCAGCGATCTACAAGTTTTATGTAGGATTTTATGACTAACCATGTGAATGACCAATTCCTGGCAAATCTCTAAGTAAATATAATTGAAGCAAGAGAATTTTAATTTTCTCTACAAAAGATATGCCCACTCTCTAACAAATATAAGTGAAGCAAAAGAGCATTCTACAAATGGCGGTTTTTATGTGTAGAGAAACAGACAATCCAAACTTCAAATGATATAAGTGAAGCACATGAAGCATTCTATAAAGCCATACTCAAAAGATATAAGTGAAGTGAAAAGAGCATTCTGTAAATCAACCAAGGACTATCTCATACCAGCATGGTGCATTATTAAAATAAAAATAAAGAGCACTCGACACTCCAAGATTTACGCATATCATGTGACGAATGAAAAATATAGCTCCAAGTAAAATTACCGATGATCGTTGGAAGAAAGAGGGGGTGCCTTCCAGGGCATCCCCAAGCTTAGTTGCTTGGGTTCTTGAATATTACCTTAGGGTCCCCAAGCTTAGGCTCTTGCCACTCCTTATTCCTTCATCCATCGTGATCTCACCCAAAACTTGAAAACTTCAATCACACAAAACTTAACAAAACCCACGTGAGATCGTTAGTATAATAAAGCAAGTCACCACTTCAAGTACTGTTGCAAACCCATTCATATTTTATTTTTGCATTGTAGCTAATGTATTCTAAATTCTCCAAGTCATATACCAACGATACAATCCAAGGTTTCATCAAAACAGGCAAAACAATGCATCAAAAACATAATTTGTCTTAAACATGACAGTTTGTAGTAATCTGAACATCTACCATACTTCTGTAACTCTAAAAATTCTAAAAAATTACGACAAAACAAACAATTTGTACATAAGTACTGTCCAAAACGTTTCAGCAGCGTTTGACTTTCCAGCAAAAAAATTAAAATCACGAACTCTAGCCAAAGTTTCTGTTTTTGCACCGCACAAACCAAACAAGCAATCTAATCATCCTAAAGGAAAATCTTGGCACATTATTTTTATAATAAAATGGATTTATACAAGGGGGTAATTATTTTTGTTGAAAAGTTTCTGTAATTAAGATACACAAAGTTTCCATGGGCATGAACAAAGTTCAAGGCATGCTCCCACTTTAACAATGCTCGTCTCTCTCACTTTCACTTTTCTTTTTGAAAAAGTTTTATGTTCCCCTCTTTATTTTATTGTTTTTAAAGTTTAGAAAAGCACTCAATAGAAATAAATGACTCTCTAAAACTTCCGGGTTGTCTCCCTGGCAGCGCTTTCTTTAAAGCCATTAAGCTAGGCATATGGTGCTCAAGTAATGGATCCACCCAGGTCCCAAGGTATATGAAAGCCAATTTGAATTAGCAATGATTTGTAATTTAGTAGTGAGCACAAAGTAACATATATCATGCAAAAATGAAGTCTAACTCTCTTCCTATGCATCAGCATGTCATAAAAGAACAATTCATGCACATTAAGTAAAGGCCAATACATAGGAAAAATAGTTTCTTGCAATTTTATCGTATTGAAAACATAGAGAGGCAGAGATGTAGTTCCTCTCTCGTAATAATTGCAAGTAGGAGTAGCAAGCACATGCATATTATATTCATCAAAATCATCATGTGCAACGGTAAAAGGCAACCCATCAATGTATTCCTTAATAAGCGCAAACTTCTCCGATATGGTGTAGTTTGAAGAATTCAAGAAGATAATAGGACTATCATGTGTGGGTGCAATAGCGACAATTTCATTCTTAACATGAGGAACTATAGCAAGTTCATCTCCATAAGCATCATTGATATTGGCATCATGGCCACAAGCATAGCAAGTATCAAGTTAATCAAAAAGGGATATTTCAAATGAATCAAAAGGATCATATCAATCATCAAAGCATTCATCCTTCGGTAAGCATGAAGGGAAATTAAACAATGAATGGGATAAAGAGTTACTCTCATTAGAACGTGGGCACGGGTGATCATTCTGCTATTCCTCCTTTTGTTGTTCGCTCTCCTCCTCATCTTTTTCACCCAATGAGCTCACACTGTCATTAATTTCTTATTCCATAGATTCCTGCAAAATATTAGTCTCTTCTTGGATAGCGGAGAGTTTCTCAATAAACGCATCAATATCAGAATTATATTCATAATTCTCATAGCAAGTATAGCTCTTGAGGAAGGTCAGACCAAGCTAACTGCTATCACCACCGAATTGGAAGATTCGAATTAATCCAAGAAGAGATCTGATAGTAAGAACATTAGTGTCCGGAAAATATGATCATGTGCCAACAATTATTTCTAAATATACATTGTTCTAATTACAGCGGTAGGAATGACAAATCAATTGGAGGAGCAGCTAAGGGCCGCTTTGGCGGACAAAAGACACGCCGAAGGGCAAGCAGCCGCTGGTCAACGTGCATTAACACGGACCATAGAGGAGAAGAACAAACTTCAGGACGTTAATATCAAGCAAGCCGAAGAGCTAAAGGACATACAAGCCTAATTGTTGGATGCCTTGAAGGAGAACAGGAAGCTAAAAGGCGGCATATTCAGTATGACCTTTAACCTAGCTTTCGTATAGTTCCTTGATTCGGAGCTTTTACAATACTATTCCTATAGGTTTGTTATCTGGGTGGCCTAAGGGAGAAGTGTCCGAATTTCAAGGCGGCCTGCTGCAAGATCTCTCCAAGGTACACGAGCGAGCTCAGAAAGCCATGAAGAACATGGCCAAAGCCTTATGGCCAGCTGATTCTCCTCCAGAAATTATGGAGGAACTAGTGAATTTATTCAAAGGAGCTCGGTGCCGCTTTGAACTATGGAAGGCATCAGCATGTCGAGAAGATGCACGAGAAGCCTGGGCCATGGTGAAGACACGCTACACCAGACTTGATCCAAATCATATGGCCCGGGTTGGACCTCGGGGACCAGACGGACAAGAAATTTCCGTTAGCTTGGTATATGACCAAGTAAGGACAGCCGCCAAATTTTCACAACAAGACTATAAATTAGGCAGTCTTATGGATGGTATAGATGAAGAGTAGGCGTTTGATTCCATGTAACAATGTACTTTATCATCAAACTTAGCTCTGACCGATTTTTTTAAAAGATTGTCATGGCAGACCTTCCGCTTCGACCACCGAAACCCAAGGGCTGGAGTGTTTCCGAATACTATACATGTGGTAAACACTTAGTATGTTCGAAAACCAGGCAATCCGTTCATCTTTGCTTAAACAGACAAGCTGTGTTCGGGGAGTTATGTTATATTACTATTTAACATAAGAAACATCTTCCAGAGAGAATTGTCCGTTAAGGGTTCCTTTCCCTGGGTCAGCATGCGTATGTATGCATGCCTAGGCTTTGATCCTAAAAATAGGATTACCAGAAACCTATACTGTGAGATTGAGAAATTATGTGTCAAAAAGCAATTCGTCGTTTGTCCGCTGACCAATGATTCCCTTAAGAATGCTAGGTTTTGGCTTCACCGGTCTGAGGTACAGGTCTGGATTACCCGGTAGTAACAATCGCAGAGGTGCTCCCTTTACACCCTAGCCGAACAATTGAGAACGTAGGGTATAAACACAGTAGCCAAGCAACCCAGCTTGGCAAAAACATAAGTCATAAAGGTGCATATAATGGCGAAGAGACTGTATGAAACAGACGACATGAGTACTGTAAGCAATAAGCTTGTAATAATGAGCTTCATTATAGAAGCCCCAGGTATTTTGAGGTATATACATTTGAGAATGTTCACCCCTAACAGTTCGGTTTAGCCGAACACTTTCCTAGAAGGAAAAAAATGAAGAGGAAAAAGAAAAAAACAAGGGAGGAGACCTAAACAAAAAGAGAGAATAAAAGGTGCTACCGAACTATCCATAGAATCGTCGGAGCTTGGCAACGTTCCATGGATTCGGCTCAAGGCGATTGTCTGATGTGTTTCGAAGGCGATAGGCTCCTCCGGTGAGTACTTCATCAATAATGAAGGGGCCCACCCATCCTGCTTTGAGCTTATCCTTTTTCTTCTCCGGGAGGTGCAACACGTGTTCGCCAACATTGTATGTTTTGGCCTACACTTCTCTGCTTTGGTATCGCCTGGCCTGTTGTTGATAGAATGCGGAACGGGCATGCGCAATATCGCGCTCCTCTTCAAGGCCATCTAGGTCATCCTGACGATCGAGCGCGACCCCTCGCTCTTCATACATACGCACTTGAGGTGAGTCATGAATAATATCGCAGGGCAGAAACAGCCTCCGCGCCATACTATGAAAAAAGGCGTATATCCGGTTGTTCAGTTAGGTGTGGTCTGCAGCTCCCAGAGTAAGGTCAAGCTCCTCAACCCTGTGTTTATCTGACTCCTTTAGGTAGCGCAATAGTCAAGGTTTAATGCCGCTCATTATTAAGCCATTGGCATGTTCGACTTGACCAATTGTTTGAGGGTGGTACACGGAGGCATAATCATGTTTAATGCCTAACTTGTCGCACCAGTTTTTCACCTCGTCTGCTGTGAAGTTGGAGCCATTATCTGTGGTAATATTGTGCGGGACACCATAACAGTGTACTACACCGTATATAAAATCTATCACTGGCTCTGCTTCAGCCGTTCTGACTGGTTTAGCTTCTATCCATTTAGTGAATTTGTCCGCCATGACCAACAAATATTTCTTTTTATGGCTTCCCCCTTTAAGGGGTCCGACCATATCCATCCCCTAGACTGCAAATGGCCAAATAATAGGCATGGTTCTCAGAGCAGTGGGAGGCATGTGACTTTGATTTGCTAAAAGCTGGCATCCGACACAATGTTGGACTAGGGTTTGAGCATCTGCTCGAGTAGTTGGCCAAAAGAAGCATGTTCAGAAAGCCTTACTTATGAGAGCCCAAGCTGAAGCGTGATGGCCGCTGTCAGGCCCAAGATGCGATTCTATCCCGATCACGTGACACTTACGTGATTGGGGCACAACCGCATTTCGGGCGCTTAGCAAGATGGATATCATTACATCGTACCATTACATACATGCATGGGGGATACAACAATACATACAAGTCACATCAATACAACATCATCAATACAAAGCATCCGACTACAAATGCAAACATGAAAAGAACAACGGCATCCATCTGCTATCCTAGGCTGCCGACCCGGAACCTAACCCAAGACTGAAGAAGAAGAAGAAGAAGAAGAAGAAGAAAGAACTCCAACACAACGATCAACGCTCTCACGTCAAGACATCGGAAACCTGCACCTGCAACTGTTGTTGTAGTATCTGTGAGCCACGAGGACTCAGCAATCCCATAACCATGGGTAACAAGACTAGCAAAGCTTAATAGGTAGGAAGAGGTAAAGTGGTGAGGTTGCAGCAGCGGCTAGGCAATATATGGTGGCTAACTTACGAGTACAAGAATAAGATGAGCATCTACGCAAACGGTCGCAACTAGAAATGATCGCTAAAGATCCTGAACTACCTATGAGTCAAACATAACCCCACCGTGTTCTCTTGTGAAAGTGAAAAGAGACAGTCACAGTTACTCACGTGGTGGTGTGTTTTAACTTCGGATCCTCTGTCAAGTTTTCTAGAACCGGACATTAACAAATTCCAATCTTCCACATAACCGCGGACACGGCTTTCGAAAGATCATAACCCTGCAGGGGTGTCCCAACTTAGCCCATCAAAAGCTCTCACGATCAGCTGAAGTAATAATAATTATTACCCCTTATCTTAGGGAAATCCGATCAGGCTCGGCATCCCGGTGCACAAGACATTTCGACAATGGTAAAACAAGTCCAACAAGACCTCCCGGTGTGTTGACACCCTGATAGTAGCTGCACGTATCTCGTCTCAGGCCACGACCGGATGGGCGATGCTACAGGTAAAACCAGCCCTCGGGTTCCCACAAGGTGGCCCTGCAGGACCCCCGTTTGGGACCAACACCATCAGCACTGGCCCCCCTACTATGTAAAGAATCCACGGGTAGCGCTAACTCCCTATGCAATTTAATTAATTAATTAAGTTGTTATTATGAGGAAATTAAAACCAATGTTGGGCCTTGCTGGAGGAGTTTTATTCAAGGGACAATTACATTTGAGCCCCTAGTTGTGTCACACCCATGTGTTTTGCCCCTAAATTCAAAAAACCCTCGTTTCTGCCCAAGTTCGTTTGCTCTTCTTATGCTTTTGCCCTTTGACCGTTTGACCGTAACTTTGAAAACATCATAACGAATTCATACTAACTCAGAAAAATGCATATAAGATATCAAAATGTTCGGAAACACATCACCTATATGTGCACATCATTTGCATTCATGACAAAAGTGTTGAAAATCCAAAAAAATCATATGAGCTCGAACTAAGGTATAGACTTTTCAACACTGTTGTCATGAATGCAAATGACATGCACTTATGGGTGATGCTATTTCGAACATTTTGATATCTTATTTGCATTTTTCAGAGTTAGTATGAAATCATTATGAAGTTTTCAAAGTTGCGGTCAAACGGTCAAAGGGCAAAAGCATAAGAGGAGCAAACGAGCTTGGACAGAAACGAGGGTTTTTTGAATTTAGGGGCAAAACACACGGGTGTGACACAACTAGGGGCTCAAATGTAATTGTCCCTTTATTCAAAGACGAAGTGTCATGGGGTCCCCATATACCCAACCATGTAAGGAACGCAAAATCAAGGAACATAATGCCGGTTTATCGGCGCCTAAGGTGGCATGAGTGGAACAAAACACCGAGCAAAAGGCCAAGCCTTCCACCCATGCCCAGTATATAGGTGTGTTAATAATAATTATAGATATTGTGATATTCCAACAACAAGTTCCCACCTAGAACGATCTTCATCTTCACCTGCAACTAACAACGCTATAAGAGGGGCTGAGCAAGCGGGTAATATAGCCAAACAATGGTTTTGCTAGGAAGGTTTCAAAGGTTAGAGGGTTCATGGCAACAAGGAGAGGCTGACAATAATGATGGGTAGCGCGACATATAACGACAGCATCGAGACAACTAAGCAATGGCAATGATAGTAAAGGTATCCAAGGTTACGGTCATCTTGCCCGAGATCCCGCAAGGAAGAAGAACGGATCCATGAAGAAGACGAAGAAGAAGTCTTGAAGACGAACCACAAGAAGACGAACGAATCCTCACGATCGCAACGGAACAAGAACTAACGAGAAGAAGAAATACGGTAAACACACAACACAAGAACATGACAATATGCTCAACCAAGTATGATGCAAAACAAGTCTACATATGATGCACAGCAAGTCTGTACAGGAAGCAAAACATGGCAAGGTAGGAAGCACGGAAAAAACAACACAAGTCTATATATGATGCAATACATGGCAAGGTATGATGCATGACAAGTCTATACAGAAGCAATACATGGCAAGGTAGGAAGCACAGAAAAACAACACAAGTCTATATATGATGCAATACATGGCAAGGTATGA